>CM042181.1:7476749-7565886 GCA_023376005.1 Doryteuthis pealeii
TCCCATTTTTGGTATCAGTATTCAGTATACTAACACATAACTTTCGCATAAATGGACAATTTGATATTTAAAAAAATTGAAAAATCGACCTACTCTACTGTGACATATTAACCCTTTATCTACCAGAGCACTCCGAACCACCCGACGATCAAAATGCCGGACCGACCGAAAACGCCCGAGATCGTCAGTTCTTATAAAATGGTTTAGAGTAATAAAAAATGAATTAAATGAATATATTTTTATTCAGTAGTAACGGATCAACCAAACCGCCTGACGATCAAAATGCCGGACCGACCAAAAACCCACATGATCGTCAGCTTTTAGAAAGTGGTTCAGAGTTGAAAAAAAAAGAAGAGAGAAATGAATTAAATGAATATATTTCTATTCAGTAGTAAAGGATCAACCACACGATACTAGTTTGTCAACCATTTTGGACGTGGCTATTTCGGATAGCAGTGGTAGATAAAGGGTTAAATGGTAATACAGAAAATAAACTTGTGAAAAGGGTTTTAGTTCCAATTAACTCACAAATTATTGGTATGAAGACCCGAGTCAATAAAAATTACACAATCAAGTTCAGCTTTTATTTGTTTATTTATTTATTTGTTTGTTATGTCTCCTTGGGCATCTTTATTTTTGCTATCTTCTTACATCAACCTTAAAAAAAAAAAAAAGAAAAAAGAAAAAAAAGAGAATCTTTGCACGGAACGCAAAGATTCACTTTTTTTTTCTTTTTTTGTTTTTGTTTACAATATCTTATTATAATGGAGATTGTATGTTTTTCTGTCTGTAACCGAAACTATATCACTACTCAAGGCATAAGTCCCTTAGTTATTGACGTCACATTCACCATGAATTTATTTTTATTTTAACCTCAATTATTAATTAAAATTGTTTTACATTATTAATATTGTTAACCATATCGACATACTAATAACATGCAATTATATTTATATATACAACAAAATAGCGGTTTACAGTGTGAGCGAGAAGGCTAATTTGCATATTGATATTAAAAATGTGATTTTAATAAATATGTGCTAAGTATTATTGATTTCTAACTGTTTGGTTTTATTTTAATGAATATAAGTAAAAATCTCTTCAATGAATCTTAAATGAAATCCATTAACAAGAAAAAATATCTGTCATTTTATTTTTTACTTCCTCTTTTAACTAAATACTTAAATTAGAAAAAATAACAATGAAAGACGAGAGTGATTGAAGAGTAAGTTTCAGTTGTTCTATTTTTCGATTATACCTCCTTCTGTTTCAAATCTTTTTAACTGCATTCTTATTTAGTTTCATTAGCCTTTCTAATTTAATACAATATTTTATTACATTAAAACTTAAATACTTGCACCCGGAGGGTGCATATATTTGCTAGTTAATAGAATATCTGCATACAAACCAAAGTCTGTTAAATAATAAAATTGATAAGGGGCATGGAATCGTTCGGTTGGGTTAAGGTACAAAAATAAAGACTAGAATTGATAACGTCAATTCATTTTATTAGATATGGCATTTCTATGTGCTAAATCCTTTTTAAGATATTCTGAAAATGTTTTAACAAACACAATGTTCTTAATCTTCTTTTCATAAAATTCTTTTTATTACTTATCAAAAAACCTACTAAAATAAAAACAAACAAACCCCCAAATAATCAAAGTCACTATCCAGTACAGAATTGTCCTAACCCCATGAAAAGTTTATTAAATAGTTCCCAAAAACATATTGTTTTATCATTACTTATAAAACCCTCTTTATGTTATGTGTATTATATATGTGTTTTGTATCGGGTATATAAATGGAGAGAGAGAGAGAGAGAGAGAGAGAGAGAGAGAGAGAGAGAGAGAGAGAGAGAGAGAGAGAGAGAGAGAGAGAGTTAAGGGGTTCTCTTTCGTCGACCGTCATCTTCTTTTGTATTGCTTTTCTTCTCGATTGTGTCAAAACCCATAGAAATACAGCATTTAACAAATGTGTGTTTACTTTACGAAATGTTTTTAAAGAAATATATATTATGGGAAATAATAAAACATTACACTGGGTATCACAATATTTGTTGAGTTAGTCAAAAACAAGTGTCAGATCTAACTTTTGGACTCTGAATCCAAAAATTACCCCAGTTTTTAAAAAAATCTATTCCATCAACTTTTTAAGTAACAGGATAACCTCGCTTGGTCGCAAAAACATTGAAATACTGCATGTGAAAATTTGAGATTATTTTATAGAATGTTTTAAAAGTTTATAATGGACATTTTTTTACTTGTTTAACTATAATGTTTGTACAAATTCATCTGGTTCATACAAATGATATTGATACGGGTTCTGTTATTCTGGGCTGCGGTTCTCGGTGCTCATTTCTTTGTTTTTAATAATAAAGCAAGACTTGGTTTAGTTTTTAGTTTTCAAGATGTCTTTATTAAAAAACCAAAGTCAAAGAGTTTTAAGCACTCGATAAGAAGATGGCATCTTGGAAACAGATGACCCTCACATCTAGTCCCACCAGTTAACGGCCAAAATCTAACTGACTCTAGCTCAATCCTCTTCTCATGCCTATCCGTTGATGTCTGATTGGTTGAAAATCAGAAATCAACGGATAGGTCAGCGAAAGGTGAACTGCTGTCAATAACATTTACAACGGTTAATGGTAACTTTCTATTTACCATACCTTTATTTAGATCTTAGCACGCTTACAGCCGTAATTCGTAGGCAACCCACGAATTATGTAAACCTAGAAGTCGGTGGCTATGGGTCTTGGTGTCCTGGGTATGACGGTAAACTTCTGACGGTGAAGTTCGAATTCTGGAGCTCTGTAGAATGTGGAGCACCCTTCATCACCATTGCTCACAAGTCCACTATAACCCCGGGGTGGTAGTACCTCCTAGATTCCTATCTATGGGTTAAATAGAAAATTTGTTTACAAAAAGAAATGAATCAAAATATATTCTTGACTCATTGTGGTTGATATGCCGTAAAACAAAACGAAACAAACAAACCAGAATGAAACGTCGATGATTATTTCTTTCAGACAGGAAGTTGTTTATGGCTTATACAAAAATAATTATTAGTAGTTCTGTAGATGAGATATTGCTACCTAGGTATGTGAACTGGTCTTAATGTTACATAAGTTATTTTATAGTAGTTAGAAGATTAATTCTTCCCAGAATGCAATGTTGTTTATGGCTTATACTAAGAATAATTCAAGTTAGTAAAATATGGTAGGGAATGCTTCTTAGTTGTGCCTTTCCTACCGACACTAACTGTGGTATTGTTACTAATGACTCTAAATTATGTGGCCTAACGACACACCTTCTTTCTTTCTTTCTTTCACTTTCTTTCTTTCTATTTCCTTTCTTTCATGCTATTTCTTTCTTTCTTTCTTTCTTTCTTTCTTCTTTCTATTTTCTTTTTCTTTAACGTCATTTCTCCTTTCACGTCCTTCCTTTCTTTCATGTCCTTCTTTCTTTCTTTCTTTCTTTCTTCTTCTTTCCTTCTGTCTTTCACGTCTTTGCTTTCTTTCTTTCTTTTTTCTTTCTTTCTTTCTTTCTTTCTTTCTTTTACGTCCCTTCTTTCTATCTTTCTTCCTTTCCTTCTGTCTTTCACGTCTCTGCTTTCTTTCTTTCTTTCTTTCTTTCTTTCTTTCTTTCTTTCTCTCTTTTACGTCCCTTCTTTCTATCTTTCTCCCTTTCCTTCTGTCTTTCGCGTCTCTGCTTTTTTTTCTTTCTTTCTTCTTTTCTTTCTTCTTTCTTTTCTTTTTATTCTGCAATCTTTCTTTCTTTCTTCTTTCTTTCTATCTTTTTTTTCTTTCTTTCACGTCCCTTCTGTCTTTCTTTCTTTCTTTCATTCTTTCTCCTTGTTTCCTTATTTTATCTTTTTTTTTTTTACTAAAATATAATATTTATCACAACGAAAAATTCAACACAGATGCACAATACTCATCAACCACCAACAGGAAACAGCCCGCTACAATATTGATTATGGGGATGAATGATCGTTTTAATGGTTAAGGGAAAAACAAACACGAAAACATTACTTGCCTCAAATATTCTCTTGTTTATTTCTTTTCTTAGTTCAGTAACCGAGTCTGTGGAAAAGACATGGGACCGGTGCCGGTGACGGTGACGGTCACTAGTTGTCCAGGCGGGTTTTTCAGGATTAAACATTCTTTCTTTGTTGCAAGGAACTGTCTTCTATCTTTTGGATTCGTTCTGTCTCACTTGACTGCTCTTGCTTGATTGTCTCCGACTTCAATATCAGGACATAAAGAGAGGGATCATTTTGGTATTATAACCAAGTTGTAAACTGATCTCCCATTTTTAAGATTTCATTCATTTTTATACTTCAGAATATTTTAAGACTGATTACGGTCAACTTACGCTGAAAACACTAGTTCTCACTTGAACATCAAAGTTAAGCAGCAATAGGCTTGCCTAAGCAACAGCAGCTACTGTAAACAACCTGTGTCCTTTGTTTATCAAAATTACTTGATTCGGCATTAAATGGCCCGAAAAGAGTTGTTATGCCGTAAAACAAAACAACCTTAGCTATTTGTGTATCTGGATATAATATGAGGGATTATTTTGGTATCATAACCAAGTTGTAAACTGATCCCCCATTTTTAGATTGCATTCATTTTTATGATTAATAATATTTTAAGACTGATTACAGTCAAGTGACACTGAGAGCACTGGTTCCTGCAAGATCAACAAAATTAAGCAGCACTGATCCAGTTCAATACTTAATTTGGTGACCAATTAAACAACAGCAGGTACTGTAAGTAACCTGAGACCTTTGTTTATCAAAATGACTTGGTTTGGCATTAAATAACCCGAAAAGGGTTGGAATACCATAAAACAAAACAGCTAACCTATTCAACAAATAATCCAACCCAAACCAGATACTTCAACTGTTTTTAGCCATTTGTGTTTCTGGTGTAAAACGAGGGGTCATTTTGGTATTATAACCAAGTTGTAAATTGATCCCCCATTTCTTGATCACATTAGATGCATAAGGAGTTATACTGTTAAAAAACGCCAAAAGCACCGGTTCCCACTAGATCACTGAAATTAAGCAGCTATGAGCCTGTTCAATACTTAATTTGGGGACCAGTTAAGCAACAGCAGCTACTGTAACCAACCTGAGTCCTTTGTTTATCAAACATGAATTGATTCAGCATTAACGGACCAGAGTCAGTCACATGTTGGGCCAATATATATGACCGACTCTCCCCATCACTGATTGAGCTTTTGTTAATTTCGGCAACCCTAAGTTGATCACTAATTTTGCCCAACTATTGTCTTAAGATAACCCTTTATTCGGGTATATAATTGCGAGAGAGAGAAAGACAGACAGACAGACAGACAGACTAGGAAATGATAGATGAGGGGTCCTTACTTGTTCCTGCTGCTATTTTCTTCAGTGCTGATTCTTGGGCTGTTTTCTTTCTCTTTTTCTTTTTCTTTCTCTTTTTCTTTTTCTTTCTCTTTTTCTTTTTCTCTCTTTTTATTCGCTTTCACTCTTTCTCTCTTTTTCTCTCTTTTTCTCTCTTTTTATTCGCTTTCTCTCTTTCTCTCTTTTTATTTGCTTTTTGCTTTCTTTCTCTCTATCTTTATGTCTTTCTTTCTCCTGTCAACCATAAATATGTCAGGTGAACATTGATTGATGGCCTGTCTGAATATATATATATCTCTTCTGTGGAATAAAATTAATATCTTTTCAATGTCCAACTCTCTGTTCCGTTGCCAACGACATTTACCACTTTTCATGCCAATCGTTTAAAGATTTATAATTTATTATCACTCACAATGATACATTTTAGTTCATTAAAGACAGTTCTAAGTAACAGTTATAAGTTGCAGGTTCAATCCTGGTCAAAGGCGCAGATAAGTGTTATAAACCCCTTTATTCGGGTATATAATTGTGAGAGAGAGAAAGACAGACAGACAGACTAGGGGATGATAGATGAGGGATTCTTACTTGTTTCTGCTGTTATATTCTTCACTGCTGATTCTCGGGCTGTTTCTCTGGGTTGATTCTATTTCTTATTGGGCTGGTCATCTCTTGTTTTAATAAATTAACAAGGCGTTGTTATTTTTCTTTAAGTCTTTTAACCTCAGCCCACAAACCCACACGGATCGAGAAGCGAGCCCAGAGAGGACATCCTCTCTCGTCGAGAGTCTGGTCACAACTAAACGACAAACTTAAAATTGTCTCACGCTTTCAATCGCGCGCTTCCGGAAGGTCAAGCGAATGTTGTCAATCATCGGCAATGGTAATTTTCCACCTAACTCCTCCGTTATTTTGAATCTAACGAACTCTGATTCAAAACTATCTAACCGCGGTACGTACATAATTCATAATCTACTTATGAATTATGTAACATTAGTATTACTAATTTTATCACTGTCAATTGGTCTCTCTTCCGGCTACTGGCATTATTTTATTACCTATCAATTCGCACCACACGACCATTTCATTTTATTGGCCAGTATCTTCAACACACTCGTTTACAATATTAAACAACAGTCGGTATTCGTACCCAACTCAAAAAGGGCAAAGTTTCGAATTATAGTACATGCATTTAAATGGTTAAAGTCAAAGGAAATGGACTCGTCGCCCCGAGTTCAAATTCTGGACGTGGTAATTGCATTTCACTTAGCGCTAATACCTTTGGGAAGGTATGAATTCTACTCTCCCTCCAGCTATGGGTAAATAGTAGTGTAGACTGGACTCTTTAACCTTGGTTAGGCAACCTGTATAGGAGAAGGAAAACTCTGAATTCAAACCTGTTAAACTCCGCTTAGAAATTGACCTTGTGTCACATCCTGTTCGTGTGGAGGAGTTGATATATATATATATTATATATATATATATATATATATATAGTACATGCATTTACCCAGCCGCTCCATCAAGGGCCGACTGTTACAAAAGGTCAATTTTGAAAGGTCAGAGTATGAATTTAGAATTTACTTACTCGTAGATTGTTTGCTTAGCCAGAGCTAAATAATCCAGGCTTTCCTACTATTTACATCTAACACGAAGAACGGATGGATTCATGCCTTCCCTATAGTATTAGCGCGAAATGAAACGAAAACCACCTCGTCCAGAATTTGAACTTGGGTCGTCGATTTCATTTCATATGACGATAATCATTACAGTAAGCACGATTACTTTGGAATTTTCGTGTATATAAAATCAGATCTGCCCTTGTTTGGTCTGGAAGAGTTATCTTCCCTTGTTTTTCAGGTTTTGACCGCTAGGCGTCTCTGATTATTTAATCAGGGAAGCGCCAAGTTTGAACTCTCTCTTCTCTCCGGGACTACAAACCACACACATGGGTTAGAAGTTTACATTTATACCTTTTAGGTGGGTGGCTTCGACACCCAGCCAGCCTAAGTAAGTAACTTTACTTCTGTACTCTGTAACACTTCTACAAGACGAAAGACTATGTCCTACCTTCTTTATAGTACGTTTTGTATCTGTTTTACACCTTTCGATCCCTTCTATTGTTATATGTGTTACTTATATATCTATTTTGTCATTTGTATACGTATTCCTGTATAAGTGTTTCAGAAAGGATCTTTCTGATTATTGTGACTTTCAGAAGACTAAAATGAGAGAGAGACTGACAGACGTATCCCGTTACGTGGTTTGGTCGTGGGGACCGTTGCATATATTGTGCATAAATAGCCTGGAGGTGGGGCCCATCCCACTCCAAACTAAAAGGACTAAGAGTTAATTTGAAACAAAGGACAATATTATCTGTCTCGGGATCTGTTGGAGATTGTATCATTTCTTCGTGCCAGGAGCCATTTTAGAAGTTATCACTATCGGAGCTTAGACTGGTTGAACTTTGTGGGGAAAATACAACAGAATAAATTATCATCATCATCAGGTCGGTATGTCAGCACAGATTCCCATAATTTTTTCTTGACAACTGTCCCTACAGGCCATCATTCCTGTCAGCTCTTCCAGACGGTATCAAGAATCCGCACAGAGCTGATCGATGAAGGATGTTGCTGGCTGACCTACACTGGTGTGTTCATGTGCAGGTGTCCGAAGGAGAACATTAATCTTTGCTTCGATTTGTTTCACTTAGATGGTTTGTGTGATAGGAGGCAGGTGGACGTACAGCTGATTTCTTGTGGGATGCTACTTCCAATATTTGTTCAAGACTGTATGCAACAACCTTGTGTATCCATCATCTAACTTTTTTTTCGAATTGCTTCGTATAATAGTACTGATATGATACTAATAGGAAATTTAAAACTGTTTAGAAAATGAATAAATTCGAATTCATTTTTTTCTTCAGTACTAATAGTATGGATAGACTAGGGGGTTCAAAGTTTAGGTACCGGACATGTATGCAAAATGGTGAGGTTACCTTAAGGAAAAATTGATACATGATAAAAAATACCTAGTACCTATTACTTAAGAATAACATTTATTATCTAGATGTAGATATAATATGATATCATAATAAAGTAAAGGAAACGATTTCGAATTCATTAAATTTCCTAAAGTTTTATATTTCATATTTAGTTCATGAATAAATACAGTGGGACCTTGACTTAAGAGTGCCTCAATTTACGAGTTTCTCGGGCTTCTAGGTAATAGTACCGGGTACTCACTTAGTTACCTTCTTGGAAGTACCAGGTACTTTTTACAATATCACAATTTGTCCTCCTTTCAGCGTACATGTCTGAAGAATTTGAAGGAATGACTAATAACTCAACAAGAATAGAACTTGGAAGTCGGTGGAAAAAAAAAATAATAAAATTCACCATTGTGCGGACATGATTTTTAGCTGTGAAAAAAAATATTTTGAAATGGCCGAGTCGTCATTTTCTCTGTAAGGAGTAATGCCAACACAATTTTCGTTAAGTTGGATCTGATACTAGTTTTTGACTATTTTTTTAACATCTGAATCCAAAAATGACCCCAGTTTTTCTATATCAAATCAACTTTTTGAGCTACAGGATATCCTCGATTTTTCTGAAAATCCATGAAAACTGCATCTAACAAATTTGTGCTTATTTTATGGAATGTTTATCTCAGGCAGTAGAGCATCCGACTAGGAACCATAAGGTTCCGGGTTCAATACCGACCCTCGCCAACTCAGCGTATGAATAGCACAGCAATCTATGCGGTAAAATGAAAAGCTGATGGTAGGTGTGGCGCTCCATCTCAGACGCCAAAACCATCTCCTTCGTCTAGCGCTAGTGAAAAGCGGATAGACTCGCTGTCTGGCTGATACTGACTTTAAGCCACCCGACAACTTTTTTTTTTTTACATTGGGCGACACAATTTTTGTTGAGTTAGATCTGACACGTTTTGACTAACTTTTGGACTCAGAATCTAAAAATGACCCCAGTTTTTCTATATCACATCAACTTTTGAGCTACAGGATACACTTGATTTTTTTCTGAAAATACAGCATCTAACCATTTTGTGCTTATTTTATTAAATGTTTTTAAAAATTTACATATACTGGAAAAAAAACAAACTTTAATTAGGTCGTTGAAGTTTTTTTTCAGTTCCCGCGAAAAATACGAAATATCAGGTGAATTGTTAATCCGGTTTGGTTTGGTTTTGGTTTGTTTTGTTTTACGATATCAACCTCGTGGGTCATTTAATGCCAACAAAGTTGTGAAATGAATTCATTCTTAATGCATAATACAATTTTTTTATAAACTCAGGTTTTTCTATTTAACCCATAGATGGGACGCTAACAGGTACTACCACTCCGGGTCAGAGTGGACCAGGGAACAATGGTGATGAAGGGGTGCTCCACATTCCCCAAACCTCCAAAACTGGAACCTCACCATCAGATAGAGTTTAACGTCATTCCCAGGACATGTAGACCCTCAGTTACTGCCTTCTAGCACCCATATGATAAAAAGGGGTTGGGGCTTGCCATTAAGGGAAATAGGGTTGGGAAAATCATATAGGTGATAGGGCTTGACATGACCAGCCGATTGATCGGAGGGGGCCTCTCCGACCGACCGTCTAGCCCAAGATAGGGCCAAAGTAGAGTATTGCAAGTCATGGACTACTCAACCACCTGGGCTCTATCCTTAAGCATCACGGGTCGCCACCCACGGCCAACAGGTGGCCCCATTGGGGGAGTCTTACCCCTCTGCAGAGGTGCAGTCGGTGCATTCTAACACCCCAGCCGACAGGGCGGTTGTTAATCTGGGGAAAATAATATTTTCATGTAAAGAGAAAAAAGGAAATGAATAATTGTCCCACACCCTCTCTCTTCCTTTCTCCCTCACCCCCATTTCTCTCTTTCTCTCTCTATCTCTATCTCTCTCTCTTTCTCTCTCTCTCTCTCTCTCTCTCTATATATATATATATATATATATATATATATATATATATATATATGTATGTATCTATCTATCTGTCCAAATACACACTCACACACACACGCATATATATATATATTATATATATATATATATATATATATATATATATTCGTCTTTCTGTCGGTTCATTATCTGTCTGTCTCAGTCTGTTCGTATCTATCTATCTATCTATCTAATTTTGTTCATGTCTGTATGCCTGTCTCAGTCTTTTATATCTATATCAATCTATTCATATCTATATTTATGGGATCTTTTTAACATTTCTACATGTTTCTCTTAAAACATTTTCCTCACTCCCTCTGTAACTCTCTCACACTTTCAATAACTCACTCAATAGACTCTCTCGCTCACACACCCACTCTTTAATCACTCACCTAATAGATTACCCTTTCTTTAACTCTCTCACTCTCTCACTCCGTAGATCACCCTTTCTTTGACTCTCTCGATCATTATTTCAATGATACTCTCTTTCTTTCATTAATCCACTCTTCCGATGGGCAGCATTTTTTCAACTCAATTTTAGTCTATTCTTCATTGCTATCCTCTCTTTGTTTTTCAGCCGATCTTACCGCCGATATTTCATACGAGCTTCACAATTTGGTTTACACGTATGACATGGCCAATGAAACTTCCGTCACTTTTCAAAACAAAGAATCAAATTTTTGCAAAGATGTAAGTTCCCGCCATTTTGTTTCTAGCCACATTTCAAAGAACAAACTTCATAATGACAATGTTTCATTTCAGGAATTCACACAACTTGACACTATTACATCTACTTTTACAAGTATTAATATGTATAAAGTCAAGCAACAAAATTAAGATGAAAGACAAACTAGTCGAAAATAACAGAAAAGCATGGTTACAATCTTATGGGCTATCCTGTAGGCTTTAAGCAAGGGCGCGTGTCCAGTGGAATTGGATCCTTGGTAATCCTCCGGTAAAGAATCCTGATCTTTGGCAATCTTCTGGTAAAGAATCCTGAGTATTGAAAGTCCATCCTCAATGATTACAAGTACAGCTATGGCAAGTGTCAGTGTTTAAGTAGTGTATCTGGTGTTTGGCGAAGGAATAAACTACGTGATCTCGGCTAGTCTATAAATTCAGGAAGGGAATTGTAGCACACCTTATATACAAAATAATTCCAACAGGCATTATAAGATTTAAATGTTGGTTTTGACTTCCGTGGCCAAAACCATTTCTTATAATACGTTAGGAGGCCCCAGAGAAGTCTTCAGAACGTAGGTGAATATGCACAACAACTTCCAACAAAAAGGTTGATAACAAAATACAGACTTTATTGTCTGAGCATATTTAACAACAATACAAATACAAAACTGCTAGGACGAAGGTCATGAGGGAAAATATTTTTGTAGATAATCTTGAGGCTACTTAATAGAGAATAGAAAAGTCACTTACTGTGACTTGATAAATTGTGGTTTTATCTTCCATGGTTGAAATCACTTCTTATAATACGTTAGGGTGCATCGGAGAAGCTTCCGAACGCATGGTTAATATACACAACTTCCAACAAAGAGGTACATAAATGTTGGTTTTGACTTCCGTGGATAAAACCATTTCTTATAATACGTTAGGAGGACTCAGAGAAGTCTTCAGAACGTAGGTGAATATACACAACAACTTCCAACAAAAAGGTTGATAACAAAATACAGACTTTATTGTCTGAGCACATTTAACAACAATACAAATACAAAACAGCTAGGACAAAAGCCCCGAAAAGAAAGAAGAAAGGGTTCTTGGTTAAACGAAGAGACGAAAGTTACCTCGAAAGGTTATCACTTACTTCGTATAGGAGCCACATGATAAGGGTCTCTCCATGAAGACATGGGAGTGCAAATAGGCACGCGTGTTGCGCGAACATATAAAACGGCGAGAGATGTTTAGCTCAGTCAGTAGAGCATTCGACTAGGAACCATAAAGTTCCGGGTTCGATACCGACTCTCGCCAACTCAGTGTATGAGTAGCACAGCAATCTATGCGGTAAAGTGAGAAGCTGACGGTAGGTGTGACGCTCCGTCACAGACGCCGAAATAATCTCCTTCGTCTAGCGCTACTGAAAAGCGGATAGACTCCCTCGGTGTCTGGCTGATACCAACTTTAGGCCACCCCGACGACTTTACTTACTTACCAGTCCAGAGGCTGAAGCCACTGCACACAGTGTTCTGAAGAAACCGTTTCTCGTTTCATAAGGACATTTTTTCATTTACACCGTCAAAATCCGGTTGTTTGTTAGGGGTTAGGGTTAGGGTTAGGGTTAGGGCTAGGGGTTAGTTTTATAATTTTTTTTTAAATCTAAAAATCGTCTGTTAACAAAGAGATCGCAAAAGGGCTGCCTAAAGGTCATATGGTCCGAAGAAAGTCATGATACTCCCCTGAAAGCCCGTCTAGATTTTTGAGAATCTTTAGAAGTCACAGATCTACGAAGGGCATAAAGCCATTTCGGTTCAAGCAGATGTATTATCGTATGCAAATGAGATAGACTGTAAAAGTAGTCTGCCTCAGTAGCAAGGCAGATGGCTACTACCTTCAATTAAAGACAAACGTATGTTCCCGATATTGATTGACTTCACAGCGAGTATTACGTTAATTGTGTTAAAAAAATTGAAGTTTATTTTTCTTCCTTTATTTTCACATTTCAGATTGACAATATCTATCAAAATAGCAACATTTCCAATTCATACAGAAAATGTAGTATACTCAGCATCAAGTAAGTAAAAAGTATTCATTTATAAATATAAGAATGTTATAATATATATTATATCCACAGTATTATAAGAACTAAGTACTCATTTATAAATAAAAGAATGTTATAATATATATTATATACACAGTATTATAAAAAAAACACCCTCAAGGCGGTGTAATAATCAATTTTTGAAAGATATTGCCTGAGGGGAGGGGGATTAAAAATTCAATGTTAGAGGGTTTGTATCATAAGTAAGTAAAATCATCAAATTTATTAAAAGAGTAAAAAAAAAATGGAAATGGAAATTTAGTTCTGTCAAATAAAATGTTGCATGTATCTATTATTAAATAAATAATTATTTTGAATATTTCACACATAAATTTTCACAAAATTGTAGGTCTTTATTTATTTGTAAACTTTTTAGTTAACTTCTGAAAAAAAGGGGGAGAGTAAAAAAGGATTTTAAAAACTGATTACAGGGTTGTTCTTTATTCTATGTATTGACGATTTTCGGTCTTCTGACGTAGTTTTGGTTACAGACAAATGAAGCCCAAATCTCCATTATTAACAGATATTCGATATTTGTTTGCAACAAAAACTAAGTATTTATAATGCATTAGTGCATCCATAGATAAACTAATCCCTGAACATTCAGTAAGGAAAGACAGACAACTAATTCACATGAACAATAGGGCAGGTTGATTTTTCACTTTTTCTTTTAAATATCAAATTCGCTCGAACAGCGAAAGTTGTATGTTGTTATAATTAATACTAATACCAAAAACTAGGTATTTTACTTGTAGTATTGTTTGAGGAAATAGCATCAAAGATCGTCAGATAAAATACACTAAAAGCCTCGAGAAAAGAAGCCTAATAAAAGTTAATGATATAAGAAATAAGAAATAAGAAAGTAATAAGAAATTTATTAATCAATAGTAGTACAAATTATTTTTAAAAATATAAGTAAAAAAGAAAAACTTTATTGGTTTAAACTACTATTGAAGGGAGGCCATGCCTAATAGCGTGAAGCTAATCCCATGGACATGACCACCCTTGGACGCTCACAGGAAACGATACATGAAACACACAACGTAAACATATACATATATATCATGAAACAAATTAGCCGTGTGAGAATCTAAATGCAAATCTGTTGTTTATAAGAGGCAATAAAATGATTTTTCAAAAGTGTTTTAAGGAGAAAATAATTTACTGAAACAAGCTTCATCTTTTCTTTATCAAAAAATAACGACTGAACAGTATTCCAAGAATTAATTGCATTAAAACGAATCGAATTATGCCCAAAACTAACAGTGTTGATGATAGGGAAATTAAACAAACCATATTGGTCAGCACGAGTGACATGAGCATGGGTGAAGTCAACTGCAAAAGCATTCTGAACAGAAACAGGCATTTTATTGTGGAATAGTTTATGTAAGAACAAAATATTTTCGCAATGGACCATATCAGATAAATAAAGATGGTTATTACAAAATGTGGGACACCCAAAAACATTCCCCTACAAATTATTTCTAATTCATCTTATTATAATGGAGATTGTGTGTTTTTCTGTCTGTAACCGAAACTATATTACTACTCAAGCCACAATTCCCTTAGTTATTTATGTCACATTCTCCATGATTTTATTTTTATTTTAACTTCTATTATTAATAAAATTGTTATACATCATTAATACAATTGACCATATCTAGATACAAATAACAGGTAATTGTATTTATATATACAACAAAATAGCGGTTTACAGTGTGAATGTGAAGGCTAATTTGCATATTGATCTTTAAAATTTGATTTTAATAAATATGTGCTTAGTATTATTGATTTCTAATTGTTTGGTTTTATCTTAATGAATATGAGAAAAAATCTCGGGGATAAATCTTAAATGAAATCGATTAATAAGAAGAAATAACTGTAATATTATCCTTTACTTCCAATTTTAACTAAAGAGTTAAATTAGGAAAATTTACCAATGAAAAACGGGAATAATGGAAGATGATGGAAGAGTTCGTTTCAAAGTTGTTCTATTTTTCAATCATACCCCCTCTGTTCAAAATCTTTCTATCTACATTCTTATTCAGTTTCATTAGCCTTTCTAATTTAATATGATATTTTATTATATTAAAACTTAAATACTTGCACCCGGAGGGTGCATATATTTGCTAGTATATATATGAAAGATAAAAACTTGCCTTGTTGTTTTCAGGTCCGAACCTCCTTCTATCACATTCCGACTGGTTTTCGCTCATAGTGAAACTGAGGTACGTTCTGATATTATCCGGGTACTTGAACATCGGGCACCCCGTTTGAATAAAAGCGGAAAAAAGGTTCTTCAAGTTGGAGATATGTTCCTTGTGTGGAGAAATTATACTGTGGTTTTGAGTTCAACCCCTGAAGCCGGGACCTCAATGTGGGCAACTGCTGACAGTCCAAAGTCAGTACCAGGTCGGTGAAATTAGACAATCGTTTCCTTAGATTTAATATCGACCCTATCAGAAGGATTTTTTTTTCAGAATTTTGTTTTCCCATTAACTTCGCCAAAAGAATAAATATTCCGTAGTAAAACCCACTTTGCTTCTTTTACTTAACAATTAAGCAATATACTAGCAAAAAAGAAAAAAAAAGAAAAAAAAAAAAAAAAGAAAAAGAAAACTCCCTCCTGGCGGTGTAAAAGTTCATTTTTGTCACGCTCTTTTGTAAAAAAAAATGTAAACTAATCTTTGAAATATTCTATTTTTTAAATAATAGACAAAAAAATATTTTGCTGTCAAAATTCAAATAAATGTTTTCTTAGTTAAAACATTTATTTGAAATTTTAAGCATTTAAACATTTCAAATGTTTCTAACAGTTAATCCAAAATGTTTCTAACAAATTAATCCAAATATTAAAAATTTTCTATGAGGGTGGGCGTCAAAACCGCTCTATAACAATAATTATATATAGTAGCAAAAAAAAAAAAAAAGAAGAAAGAAAAAAGAAAAAGAAAACGCCCTCCCGGCGGTGTAAAAGTTAATTTTTGTCTCGCTCTTTTGTAAAAAGAAATGTAAACTAATCTTTGAAATATTCTATTTTTTAAATGATAGACATAAAAATAGTTTTGCCGTCAAAATTCAAATAAATGTTTTCTTAGAAAGAAAACATATATATTTGAATTTTGACAACAAAAAGAAGTTTCTAACAGTTGAATACAAATTAATCCAAATATTTAAATTTAATTAAATTAGCGTCAAAACCGCTCTATAACGATAATGAAGTCTGTCGTAAAAAAATTTTTTGTGACAGACGATAGTAAAAACAGACACCAAATCTCCATTATAATAAGATGTGAACATGCAAATTTTAGAATAATCATACAAGTTCCAATCACCGTCGAATTGGTAAGACAAGGCAGCAAGTAGTCGTAACTCAAAACGAATATGTCTTGCTGCAATTACTACTGCAAAATGCCAGGTTATTTATGAAGCCTCATAACATCATAGAAATCAAGCAGCCAATCAGAACTCAAGGAATGGAATCACCCAAATGCATGAGTGGACTATTTTGGATTCCCATAAGTACCAATTGTCTTGGCACTGGTTCAGTTGTGCTTAGCTTGTTGCTCAAACCAACAGTACGCTAACTCACTTCAAAACACATCAACCTACTCCCCATTTCAGACCCCAAATATTGGAAACAAGAAATATAAGTCTGTGTTATCGATTTCTTTTTCCAACGATCAATCCATTTATGGATGTGTGTAATTTTTTCTAGTATCGAGAATTGAACGAGCGCATTGTGTTTGACGATAAGTGACTAACACGCTGCTTTGAAACATACAATTCACTGTATGGGTGCATCCTGTGTAAAGATCTGTCAAGACTATCACTGCATACAGTTAACCTGTCGCTTGAAAATGTCACCAAGATGCTGAAAGAATGTCTTTATGAATAGAAATAGAAAGAGTCGTGGAGGGTAAGGAACAGTTGTCATTGAGGCCCAAGGGATGACATACAAGAAAGTGACTGAACTAATTCAATCCATGCGTGTACTGTCCTCGATGTTTCAAAGATTGAACTTATGAGATATCTGAAGAAACATCTATGACCACACCCAGTGATCTTCTTGATACTCCAGCCTTATTGGCGGGGTTTAGAACACGTGACTTTCTCCTGTTTGTTTCTATTCTCTTGTCCTGTCTTTATTGGGTTAAGAATTTCAAATGAAAAAATAACCTGAATTCAATTTAATTTACAGATGCTGTAGAGATTACGTCCACTGTTAAACTATATAACTTCTCAAATGACCCTCAACTAGTGGACACAACATCAAAAATCTTCAGTCAATTTGAAAGGGATTTTTGTGAAAACGTAAGTCATGTTTTTTAACGTTTTAGATTAAAAAAGAGTACTTTGTCAGACCATTTTAGACGAGGTTTGATAATTTGTATTGTTTAGATTTTTCGGACTGTTATCCTCATCTCTATTGTTAAACTATATAACTTCTCATACGATCGTCAACTAGTGGACGCAACATCGAAAATCTTCAGTAAATTTGAAAGAGATTTTTGTGAAAACGTAAGTAATATTTTTTAATCTAAAGATTAAAAAAAGATTGAAAAAATAATTATTGTCGGATCTTTTTAGACTAGGCTGGATACTTTTTATTGTTTAGATTTTTCGGACTGTTATCCTCATCTCTATTGTTAAACTATATAACTTCTCATACGATCGTCAACTAGTAGACCCAACATCAAAAAATCTTCAGTCAATTTGAAAGAGATTTTTGTGAAAACGTAAGTAATATTTTTTAACGTTTAAGATTGAAAAAAATAATTATTTGTCAGATCTTTTTAGACTAGGCTGGATACTTTTATTGTTTAGATTTTTCGGACTGTTATCCTCATCTCTATTGTTAAACTATATAACTTCTCATACGATCGTCAACTAGTGGACGCAACATCAAAAATCTTCAGTAAATTTGAAAGAGATTTTTGTGAAAACGTAAGTAATATTTTTTAATCTAAAGATTAAAAAAAGATTGAAAAAATAATTATTGTCGGATCTTTTTAGACTAGGCTGGATACTTTTTATTGTTTAGATTTTTCGGACTGTTATCCTCATCTCTATTGTTAAAACTATATAACTTCTCATATGACTCTCAACTAGTGGACACAACATCAAAAATCTTCAGTCAATTTGAAAGAGATTTTTGTGAAAACCTAAGTAATGTTTTTTTAACCTTTTAGATTAAAAAAGAGTAATGTATCAGATCTTTTTAGACGAGGCTTGATAATTTGTATTATTTAGATTTTTCAGACTGTTATCCCCATCTCTATTGTTAAACTATATAACTTCTCATATGACCCTCAATTAGTAGACACAACATCAAAAATCTTCAGTCAATTTGAAAGAGATTTTTGTGAAAACGTAAGTAATATTTTTTAACGTTTTAGATTGAAAAAAATAATTATTTGTCAGATCTTTTTAGACTAGGCTAGATACTTTTTATTGTTTAGATTTTTCGGACTGTTATCCTCATCTCTATTGTCAAACTATATAACTTCTCATATGACCCTCAACTAGTGGACCCAACATCAAAAATCTTCAGTAAATTTGGGAGGTTTTTTTGTGAAAGCGTAAGTAATGATTTCTTAACGTTTTAGATTAAAAATGAAGAGTTATTTGTCAGATCTTTTTAGACGAGGCTTGATAATTTGTATTATGTAGATTATGGCCTATTTTAAATAGATATGTTATGTTAAAGTTTTTGTATTTTATTCCTTATCTCACTTGACTATCCATTTTTCTTGTTTCTATAGATGAAGAATTTTTACAACAAAAATTCGCTTGTGATTCTTGGCTGTAACGTTTTAAAGTTCAGGTGAGTTATGATAACAATATCTTATTTATTTGTTTAAATGAATCCAATTCCGGTATTAGATAACCTATAAAGACTTAGGACCATGTATCTAATAAGCACCCCAACTGAAATTAGTTTTAAAAAGGTCAGCTTTAATATAAAAACATGTCTTTCGTTTAAAGTTTTTATAATAAAAGTAAGTAAAAAGTAAAGTCGACGGGGCGGCCTAAAGTCGGTATTAGCCAGTCAGCGAGGGAGTCTATGCCCTTTTTAAATAGCGCTAGACCAAGGAGATTGTTTTAGCATCTGAGGTGGAGCGCCACACCTACCATCAGCTCCTTACTTTACCGCACAGATCCCTGTGCTACTCATACGCTGAGTTGGCGGGGACCGGTATCGAACTAGGAACCTTGTGGTTTCTAGCCGAACGCTCTACCGACTGAGCTAACCCGGCCCCCTTTATAATAAAAGATTCTATTGAATTAACAACAATAACATGAAATAACTAATTTTTTAAATTTAAATCTAAAACTATTTTAATATAAAAACGTGTTTTTGGTTTGTTAATAAACATGAACTAACTTTTAAAAAATCTTACAGAGAAATTTGAATGTGAAAAATCGTCAGTTGTTTGTTTACAAACAACCGGAATTTTACGGTGAAAAGCTGACCTTTTCAAAACTGATTTCTTCTGGGGTGCTTATTGGTTACCTGGTCCAAGGCTTGATATGTCATTAAATAAACCCAGCCAAACCAAGCAAAGATTTGCTAATACTTCTTGACTGTGACGTTTTAAACTTCAACTGAATTTTGATAACGATTTTTTTATTTATTAATTCATTCATCTAAATGAATCGAATTCTGGCATTAGACAACCCTTAAAGGGTTGATATGCCTTTAAATAAACCAAGCCAAACAAAATAAAACAAAAATGTGCTATATCCACAGGATCCTGCTAGTCAAGATTATTATACTTTTTACTTATTGAACTATTTCAGCAATAGCTCTTAAATATTGTTGTAATAGGTAAATTATCATACTGTTGTATATCCACAGTTCCGTCCCAGCCCCCATGCCTCAAAAACCGCTAGCCGGTGGCTGCTGAAAAAACCCAGCTACGATTGAAGTCCGTAGCCGAAGCGTTGTCAACTTGAAAAAAAAAACAACTTAGGGCGTTTTTTCCCGAAAACCCAACCCCAACCTAAACCCTAACCCTAAACCCCCAGTTAAAATTAACAGTTTTATTACAAAATGTGTGGGTTTTGTTTTTTCTGGGTCATCTCGTGTACAGGATGACCCAGAAAAAACAGAACCCAAATTATTTATTCATTTTCCCATTAAACTAGCCCTAAACCCCAACCCTAACCATAACTCTAACCCTAACCCTAAACCCTAGTATATTTTTCAAATAACACCGCTTCGGCTACGGACTTCAATCGTAGCTGGTGTTTTGGTTTCAGCAGTCACCGGCTAGCGGTTTTTGAGGCAAGAGATCGGGACGGAACACTGCGAATATAACCAAATCCGCTTATTAATTTGAGAATACAGACATAACATTTTTACTAAACAGTTTGTCTAAGTAGTGCCTTCAGCTGTGTGGCCGAGTTAATGAGAACATTTCTGTTTCTTTTGGATATTTTAGGCGGGAACCGCCATTTGTAAGATATCGTCTGGTTTTTGCTTTGAATAACACATCTCTTCCACAAATGATGGATAGAATTGTCAACCGGATTCCAAATGACAATGAAGATTCTGTGAAACTGGTTCCAATCGGTGGTTTGTTTTTAATCTGGCACAATCGGACAGACCAGATGCGGCAAATTACGTGGAACAAGAAGCCGACATTTTGGAACAAAGATCATCATACAAACTTACCGTGGACTTGTACAAATAACCCATGTAAGTACTTTATATATATATATATATATATATATATATATATGTATATATATATATTATATTATATATATACAAGCGCTGTATGAAACCTTGTGTTGAACTGCTACACCAGTTCTACCCTAACCAAAAGATGGCCAGAAATTAGAAAGGATCGAACAAAAACTCAACATGCTTAAAGAAAAATGCTGCAAAAATACTTATTTTAATATATATATATATATATATATAATAATATATATATATATATATATATAAGTTAAGAGAAAGGAAATGAATCCGACGGTATAAGTGTAGATAAAAGGGTATGAAAACAACACAAATGCTGTTAAAATGAAATATTTTATATCATATTCATAGCTAATATTGAACAATATTTCGATTTATAAAAGTCATCATAAAACAAGCTCTGAAGATGATTTTTATGAATCGAAATTTTTATAAATCGAAATATTGAACAATATTAGCTATGTATATGATATAAAATATTTTCACTTTAACAGCATATTGTGTGTTTTCATATCCTTTTATCTACACTTATATATATATATATATGTGTGTGTGTGTGTGTGTGTATTGGAGATTCAATGTCTGTCTGTCTGTAACAAAAATTACACCACTGCTTACGACTCAATACCCTCAGCAATTGCGTAATTTAATTCATAGTCAAAACCATTAATACTAAGCATTATTTATTAACGATGTCTCAATGAAAATCTGAGTTAGATTTGCCTCAAATCAGCCCATGTTATTAGGGTATTTGCCTCTCACCCCACCTATGAGGGCGTGACACAAGGACATTTTTATGTGGACCCACCCACAAGCCGAAGTTCATAGGTGGTAGACACAAAAAATACGTCGATCCGTCAGCATTTCCCCTCGGGCGCTGGGCAATAAACCCAGCCCTGCCCCTTTAAATCGAGGGGGCAGGTGTTGCCTGGGGGGATAGCCCCTGGGATCGACGCTGTTAATTTACATTAACAAATACAGGCCCCGAAAGGCCCATATTATTAGTACGTTTAAAATCCTACGATGTCTCTTATATATTACTAAGAAATAAAGGTTTACATGATATATGGTGTGGTCAATTTGCATACTGGTTTTAACAAAACCGGGTTCAATAAATAATTAGTTGGTCTTATTGATCTTCATTGTCGTTTTATTACATTAAAACTTAAATACTTACGCCCAGAGGGCGCACACTCTTGCAAGTATATATAATGGAGATTCGATGTCTGTCTGTCTGTAACCGAAAATTACGACACTGTTTACGTCACAATATTCTCAAGAATTGCGTAAGTTTATCTGTGTATTTCATTCATAGTCAAAATCATAAACTAATTTTCTAATTTCCAAACTATGTCTCAATGAAAATCTGAGATTTGCCTCAGATCAGTCTATGTTATTAAGTAAAGTCGTCGGGGCGGCCTAAAGTCGGTATCAGCCAGTCAGCGAGGGAGTCTATCCCCTTTTCAATAGCGCTAGACCAAGGAGATTGTTTTTGGCGTCTGAGGTGGAGCGCCACACCTACCATCAGCTCCTTACTTTACCGTACGGATCCCTGTGCTACTCATACGCTGAGTTGGCGAGGACCGGTATCGGACTAGGAACCTTGTGGTTTCTAGCCGAACGCTCTACCGACTGAGCTAACCCGGCCCCTGCGTATAAAATCCTTCAATGTGTTTTATATATCATTAAGAATAATTAATGAATTAAATATAGGTTTACATGATATATGGTTTGATTAATTTTCATACTGGTTTAAAAAACTGGTTTAATAAACAATTACTTGGTGTTATTGATCTCTAATATTATTGTTTTATTTTCAAAACACATGAACTTCGTTTGATCTGAGATCGAATCACTATTGCATAGTAGTGGGCACATAACAAAGATCAAAATCATTAAATATTGAATTCCAGTAGGAGCCCTTATTGTATATTTTATTTTTCTGATTGCAGGTGGTTCGAGTATTTGGATGGACATTCGACTTTTTAACTTTACTCTGACCCCAGAACTTCAGCATCGACAAAGTGAACGTTTTAAGAAAATCATGAACAAATTTTGTGCCGATGTAAGTTATTATTGTTTTATTATTTCCCTACTTGTGAATTCTTTTTTATACCAACGTGAGTTGATGGTCTTTCACTAGAGTCTGAGTAATTACACGTCTCCTCAGGTCTCCAGGACTCTTCTGAGAATTCCAGCAGCTTTCAATAATGCTGTTGTTTCAATTTTTCCTCCGATTTCCAGTTATTATTATTATTATTATTATTATTATTATTATTATTATTATTATTATTGTGGGTCTACTGTATTATAAACTCTGCACTGAGTTCGATTCTGTTATTGATCTCTGGATGCAATGTAGCTATAAACAGCGCCTCCTTAATTCGAAGGTTGTCCAAATTTCTATCTCTGGTCTCGATTTTGACTGTTGTGCTTCTATCTGTGTTATTGCATTTAACCAAGTGTTTGCAGAATGTAGATGCTTGTGTATGTAAATGTTCATTGCCCATAATGTGTAGTGATCTAGTGGTGCTACCTATGTTGAAGTAGGCCCACAACAGATCATGACCAATGCACATATGTACAGACACACACACACACACGTGCAACATTCACCCACACTCGCAATGGAGAATTCGTTATACAAGAAACCTATAACGAGAAGACAAATGCATGACACCTCCACATCCATAGATCGGAAGACACACACGCATTCACAAACCAATGCACACATATCTATCTATCTATCTATCTATCTATCTATCTCTGGTTTTGTTCATATCCATCTATCTATCTATATGCACTCGGAGGGTGCATATATCTGCTAGTATATAAGTTAAGAGTAAGGAAATGAATCCGACGGTATAAGTATAGATAAAAGGATATGAAAACACACAATGCTGTTAAAATGAAAATATTTTATATCATATTCATAGCTAATATTGAACAATATTTCGATTTATAAAAATCATCATCAGAGCTTGTTTTTAATCTGGACTCATCGAAAGAGAAGCTGAAAATAATTTGAATTGAAAACGAAAACATTGAATTTAAATTATTTTCTGCTTCTCTCTCGATGAGTCCGGATAAAAAAGCTCTAATGATGATTTTTATAAATCGAAATATTGTTCAATATTAGCTATGAATATGATATAAAATATTTTCATTTTTAACAGCATTGTGTGTTTTCATATCCTTTTATCTGCTAGTATATATAATAGAGATAGATAGATAGATAGATAGATAGAGAGAGAGAGAGAGAGAGGAGGAGAGAGAGAGAGAG
This sequence comes from Doryteuthis pealeii, assembly GCA_023376005.1. Taxonomy (NCBI): domain Eukaryota; kingdom Metazoa; phylum Mollusca; class Cephalopoda; order Myopsida; family Loliginidae; genus Doryteuthis; species Doryteuthis pealeii. The sequence goes on from CM042181.1 coordinate 7,500,872, forward strand.
AGAGAGAGAGAAAGAGAGAGATGGGAGAGAGTGAGAAAGAAGAGAGAGAGAGAGAGAGAGAGAGAGAGAGAGAGAGAGAGAGAGAGAGAGAGAACTGGGTTACCTAAAATCCTTGTTATCCTCAGAATTGAGAAGACGTTACTTAATCTATGAGTGAGATATTGATGCAATGTAAATAACTCATATGTAGATAATTTACCATACTGAATACATACATATAATTATTCTTTTATTTTCTATGATTATTCATTTATTTTTTATTTTTTCATCTTTCTTAGGTCAGACGAATTATAGATACATCTTCCCTTCTTCATCCACTTGGTTATTGCAGTATCAACAAATTTGGGTAAATAATTATTTCTCCTTATTTATTTCTGTTACATAATTCATAGGTAACTTATGAATTATGCACGTACTGTAGTTAGATAAATTTTGAATCAGAGTTCGTTAGATTCAAAATAACGGGGTTTGAGTGGAAAATTACCAACCGTTATGATTATGATTGATTTGTGGTGACATCCGTTTGACCCTTTCGAAAAATGCGCCAGTAGGGCGTGAGACAGTTTTTAGTTTAGTTTCGGCCAGAAATTCAGAGTGAGCGGACTTAAAAGTATGTCTCACCGAGATGTCGCTCTCACCGCGCGGTTGAATCAGGGGTTGTGGTTGTTTAATAAAGACTTAAATAAAAACAACAAAGTCTTTTTGATTAATTGAAATAAGAATCCTCAGACACCCAGCCCGAAGAAATCAACCCGCTGAAACAACCCACAGAATCAGCCTTGAGGAAATGGCCGATGAATTTTGTGGGTGAGCGGACTTAAAAGTCTGTCTCACCGGGACGTCGCTCTCACCGCGCGGTGAATCAGGGGTTGTGGTTGTTTAATAAAGACTTAAATAAAAACAACAAAGTCTTTTGATTAATTGAAATAAGAATCCTCAGACACCCAGCCCGAAAGAAATCAACCCGCTGAAACAACCCACAGAATCAGCCTTGAGGAAATGGCCGATGAATTTGTGGGTGAGCGGACTTAAAAGTCTGTCTCACCGGGACGTCGCTCTCACCGCGCGGTTGAATCAGGGGTTGTGGTTGTTTAATAAAGACTTAAATAAAAACAACAAAGTCTTTTTGATTAATTGAAATAAGAATCCTCAGACACCCAGCCCGAAGAAATCAACCCGCTGAAACAACCCACAGAATCAGCCTTGAAGAAATGGCCGACGAATTTGTGAGTGAGCGGACTTAAAAGTATGTCTCACCGAGATGTCGCTCTCACCGCGCGGTTGAATCCGGGGCTGTGGTTGTTTAATAAAGACTTAGGTTATTTCCTATAAGTCTAACAGGATCAACGGGGAACCACTCTTGACTGATAAATTATTTATTCATTTATTTATTGATCTACAAGGAAAAAAGAAGACAGGGTTAGGGTTAGGGTTTAGGGTTAGGGTTTGGGTTTAGGGTTAGTTTAATGGGAAAATCTATTAATAATTTATCAGTCAAGAGCGGTTCCTTTTTGATCCTGTTAGACTTATAGGAAATAACCAAGACTTATATAAAAACAACAAAGTCTTGTTGATTAATTGAAATAAGAATGCTCAGACACCCAGCCCGAAGAAATCCACCCGCTGAAACAACCCACAGAATCAGCCTTGAGGAAATGGCCGACGAATTTGCGGCAGGGACAAATAGAAAAGAGAAAACAAGTAAGAACCCCTCTCATCCTCTCTTCATTCTGTCTCTCTCTCTCTTGCCCATCATACACGTTAATTTGGTATATAACATCTCGTCATCATGTCATACCAATAGCATCGAACTCCATGATGCTTCCTCGACACCCATCCCTATCGGCCATCGCTCCTGGAAGTTCCTCTGCACAACATACAGTATCCGTGCCGAGTTGATTGATGTAGGTTGTTACTGGCTGAACGCATCTATGTGTAGGTGCCTATAGGATATTGTAACTTCTGAGGTCATCCTTGCTTCTCCAGCTGTGTCCAGCATGTCTTGTTTGTCTTATCCGAATGGGTTGTATGATAAGAGACAAGTGGCAATACAGTTGCTCTTTTGTTTGGTATTACTTCCTGGATTTGTTCAAAACAGAATCCTTGTAAAGTTCTCATCTAACCTTTTTCTAAGTATTTTATTGATGGGGTGCCCATAAGTAGGTATCTAACCAACCTATTTACAATGAGTAGGATGTGACACAAGGTCACAAGTATGGGGGCATCAAATTATTAAGAATTTATTATCAAATTTATTATATTATTTATATTATCATCTATATATATAAAAAGGAATTTTGGTATATACGTGTCGATTTATAACGCCAAAAAGAGATGTGAATCAGATTCGAAATATTGCATACATCTTAATATCCTTCTAACTAAGAAACACACCAAATGTGGTTAATGATTTTTCTGATTATAATTAATTAATTAAACAAAAATAAAACGATTTTCGGAAAGCATCATATAGCTGCTGTTGCTGCCGCTGTTGTATCAGCAGAGTACTTTTGCTAGTGGATTTATATTATTTATCTTTAGATTTATTAATTTGAATTCTTATATTAATTATGAAAAAGTCCGAAAAATCCAAATAATACAAATTATCAAGCCTCATCTCAAAAATTCAGACAAATAGTATGCCTACCCAGTAGAATAAACATAATACTCACCTTCACAGGAAGGCTGTGACTAGCGTCCAGTCACCAGACAAAAAAGACTGGGTGTAACTGAATACACTGGCAGCCAAAGAGAATCCTAGAAATGGACTTCGCCCAGATACACAAATGGAATAGCTATGATAATACCTTGATCTACCCTCGTGCACCTTCGTTGCACAATGTCGATGACCTCACGTTGTAATTTTCTGTGCTGGCCGATTCGAAGGGTACGAGTTAGAAATAGGTGCACAAGGATGAAAAACACAACACAAAGTTTGATAACAGGACGCTAATGGAGGAGGAAGTTGTGACACTTTGTGCAGTTTGTGGTAGAGCAGAGGACACTTAAGTGTTTTTTGTCAGATGACAAGAAAGATGCCTTAACTATAAGTCGATTGCTGGGTTCACTGATGTGGGTCCCTGCCTTTTTTCTATATACTGCTATGGGGGCGACCTTTAACTCCAACGGCTGGTCTGAAACTGGTGAAGTGGCTTGAGCCGGTTGAATATGTGCAAATTCCACCCCTAAACACCCCCATGGATTCCACCACACAGAACCGTGTCTTACTTTTCTTCTCAGATTTCGTGTCTGCGATTTCTCCTAAAATTATAGCCATTAATTGTTTTTATCAGTCTCAGTGTCCCCACTTTTCAGACCATTAAATTTTTCAAGCTCCATTTTCTCTTAAAACCAGCAACCTAAAGATATTATCTCTTACTAGCTTAATTTTATGGTGGCCGTATGATTGTCTTCAACTTTACTGGCTGATCCTTTGTCTCTTTAAAGGACAAACACCCACCCATATACATATGCCTGGATTTAATGTTGTATACTCTCTTATTCTGTTTCTGATCATCTTTGGTATCTTATGTTCTTCTCCTAGATGTTCTTCTTCTAGCGTCTGGAACTTTCCCTTTGGGGGTTTCATGTCTGGTTTTCCATTGGGGATTTCTCGTCTATCATAAGCCCTGGGTCATTGGTAGTTTTTAGATAAATAACCCACGTCTTCGATTTTCTTTAGATCATATTTTATTCCGGAATCCCCACCAGACTTACTGCGCAGATTGAGTCGGCAGCGCGCTTAACGCGACTTGCTCACTCCGTGGCTTGGCCAATACTAACTAAACTAACTCTTTCTAATCTAAACTGGAAGAAACCTTATTTCTCATTTCTCTACTGATTCTCACGGTATTCACCGGAAAAGAGATCAAGATGAGATCAAGACGTGTCACTCAATCCTCCATGACATCGTACTCAAAGGCGCCGGCTGCAACTGATAACAACCATTTTGGTTTCTACACTAATTGTACATAAGTGTTAGGGTACTAACAATTATGTAACAAATGCATTCTATTTTCCCACTTTTTTTCTGGTCGTATTTTCACTTAACCATTGTGTCACATTGCCCAACCACCTATTTAAACCACCTACCTGCAACATATCTGGATACTAATCTCCCAACGCGAATCTCTACATATCCTATTTCTCTGAATGTTTGAGATGAGGCTTGAAGATTAGTATTATCTGCGTTATTCGGACTATTGTCCCCATCTTCATTGTTATTTGTACAACGTTTCGGCCGATATACCTAACCCTTTATTCCACGGGGGTATCCTGTTCTCATTCCGCTAACCATAGCTGGGGTAGGAGTTGTGTTAATTAATTATTTTTCTAACTGCTTTCACTCAGGATTAAACTCGCGTACAAGAGATAACTGTCACTTAGAACTGTTTTAACCTAACTGCCTTATCCACTTGGCCATGTGTCCAATTGGACAATTGAGTGTAAATTTTAGGAACTTATAAACCTAATGTCTTGATTTGGCTAGAATATCTACCTATTTTACTTATGTATGATTTTTTACCTAGACTCATATTGTGTTTTTTTTTTTTAATTTTTTTAAGAAGACCGAAGGGTATATCGGCCGAAACGTTGTACAAATAACAATGAAGATGGGGACAATAGTCCGAATAACGCAGATAATACTACTCTACATATCCATTATGCATCAATGTTTTATTTTTATTTTCTTTCTACAAAATCCTGTTAATCTTCGTTTCCAACTGATACTCCATGAACTCCGAGCAAAGATCTCAAAGAAACGATTGAAAGGCGTTTGAATTGTCTGGGGAAGATCAATGGTCAACAGCAAAGGCTACTTCATTTGGGTGACCTCTGGTTACAATGGACAAAACGGACAATTAGGCTTGAACCATTCTTCACGTGGCAGGACAGTGACAAGACTGCATCATCCTATTCAAGTGGACCTTTTGGTGAGAAATTGATAAAAAATCTTTATTTTCATTTAAGTTGTTTCCTATTAAACTAGTAATAAAATCTTACTATAATGGAGATTGTGTGTTAGTCTGTCTGTAACCGAAACTATATCACTACTCATGTCACAATTCCCTTTGTTATTTACGTCATGATTTTATTTTCATTTAAACCTCAATTAATAATATTTTTTAAAAATTATTAATACTGTTGGTCATATCTACATACTAAATATTTACCACGTACCCCACGTGTATGTGTTAGGCACAAGGTCCTATTAATGTGGGATCACCCACGCACCGAAGCTTATGAGAGGCGGGTGCAAATATGTGTTGATCCTATCGGCATTCGCTCTCAAGGGGGAGCCTCAGGTACTAGGCAATAAACCCAGCCCTGCCCCTTTAAGTCAAGGGGGCAGGTGTTGCCTGGGGGTATGACCTCTAGGATCAACGATGTTGAGGGCCGAAACCGGTGTTAGATATGTTGACCATATCTACATACTAATAACATGCAATCGTATTTATATATACAACAAAATAACGGTTTATAGTGTGAATGGGAAGGCTAATTAGATAATAAGATATTAAAAATTTGATTTTAATAAATATGTGCTTAGTATTATTGATTTCAAATTGTTTGTTTTTTTCTTAATGAATACGAGTAAAATCTCGGGGATAGATCTTAAAAGAAATTGATTAACAAGAAGAAATAACTATAATTCTATTCTTTACTTCCTAATTTAACTAAATTTTTAAATTAAGAAAATGTAGCAATGAGTGATGGAAGAGTAAGTTTCAGTGGTTCTATTTTTCGATTATACCATACTCTGTTTAAAACGTAAAACAATGACCGTATGACAACTAATCGACAATCCAGACAATGTTTGGGCGTGATAAAAAACTGATACAAATTTTCTCTTTTTCTTGGTCTAACAACCACTAAACATGGGCTAGACACGTGGTGTCTCTGTCCCTTAAGTAGAGAGCTTTGCCCCTCCCCCCACAATCAGTAAGTGACTCACTTATCCTTCATGAACTCACTTCTTTATAACTTTATGTATACAATTGTGCTTGATATATATGTAAATATAGATATGATCAAAAGTGAGTTTTAAAATAAATAAATAAATAAATAAGATAAAATAAAAATAAAATTAGAGTTTTTTTTTTCAAATATTTATCTTTGAAAAATCAACCTGTGCAAAATTCGTAAATGTACGGACAATATACGTTTACGATTTCTTTGAAATGTACTGGGTTATAGTTTGTTTTGAAATATACGATGTACATTGTACATCGTACATTTCAAAACAAACTATGACCCAGAAAAAACAGAACCCACAAATTTTGTAATAAAACTATTAATTTTAATTAGGGGGGTTCAAGGTTAGTTTAATGGAAAAATAAATAATTTGGGTTCTGTTTTTTCTGGGTCACCCTGTAATACAATGGGATTTTGATGAGAATTTAGCAAGTTTAGCCGTAATATCATGGGATTTGAGTATGATTTGCAAGTTTTACCCAATATTCATTTAACATTAATGTATGGCATTGTATTTGTTCATCATCCATGTGCCCAGACAATAAAGTCTGTATTTGTTATTATATATATTTACCAACCCCTCCGCACGAGCAGGATGTGACACAAGGTCAATTTCTTAAGCGGATATTAACAGGTTTGAATTCAGAGTTTTCCTTCTCCCAGACCGGTTGCTTAACCAAGGCTAAAGAGCCCAGTCTGCCCTGCTATTTACCCATAGCTGGAGGGAGAGTAGGATTCATACCTTTCCCAAGGGTATTAGTGTTTTTGTTATTATATGTAACTCTTTGTTCGGATTATTCTATGTACATATATATACCCACGTTGGAAGGTTACTCTGAGCCTTTTAACGTATTATAAGTATCACACATCCTATTTTTATCGTGTAATTTTCTATAATATTGTTTCTTAGGTGAAGTGACAGTGAACGTCGAAGTGCCCGTCTTGAATTTATCATTTTCTTCAAACTTATACGATCCAAAATCTGATGTCTTCAAATCAACTGCCCAAGAACTATGTAAAGAGGTAAGATAAAATGTTAACTAATTGTTATTTTTAAAGTGTTTAATGAATTGAAATTATTTAATAACCAAATAAACTTTTAAATGAGAAAAAAATGCTGGAAACTTTAACAAAAAACCTAATACCGTGTTTCCTCGAAAATAAGACCTACCTACACAATAAGACCTAACATGATTTTTCAGGGTGATTTTAATATATATACATATTTAGCAACCCCTCCACATGAGCAGGATGTGAGACAAGGTCAATTTCTTAAGCGGAGTTCAACAGGTTTGAATTCAGAGTTGTTCCTTCTCCTAGACCGTTTGCGTAACCAAGGTTAAAGAGCCCAGTCTGCCTTACTATTTATCCATAGCGGGAGGGAGAGTAGGATTCATACCTTTCCCAAGGGTATTGGCGCTAAGTGAAATGCAATTACCACACCCTAGATTTGAACTCTGGGTGACGAGTCCATTTCCCATGACTTTAACCATTACACCACGCGCTTTCGGTGATTTAAATATAAGCTGTTGTAGAGTAGCTAACACCCCTTCGACACTCTACCAGATGGACTATCTCATAGTTATAAAATAGCCTACGATCAAAGTGGATTTACAATCTGAATAATATTCAGACTGACTTTGCAGCGTTTGCTATACCGAACTGACCCTCCTCTATTTAGTGTAAGTTTTGTCTGAATTGTTTGTACTTATTTGTTCTGTGTTTGTATGTATCCGTTTGATAATTTAATTAAGCACACCATTCTCATGTTTATCTTTCCACTCCACGATACAATATAAGCACTCCCTTTAAAATAAGCCCTAGCTGGAAGTAATAAAATTCCAGAGGATGATATGATTATTTTTTAATGAATTGTCGTTAATGTTTTTTTTTAATAAAAGAACATGTTAATGGTAAATAAATGTAAGTAAAGTCGTCGGGGCGGCCTAAAGTCGGTATCAGCCAGTCAGGGAGGGAGTCTATCCCCTTTTCAATAGCACTAGACCAAGTAGATTGTTTTTGGCGTCTGAGGTGGAGCGCCACATCTACCACCAGCTCGTTACTTTACCGCACAGAACCCTGTGCTACTCATACGCTCATATGGTGAGGACCGGTATCGAACCTTGTGCTTCGAGCCCAATGCTCTACCGACTGAGCTAGTTTTTCGTAATTTATCTTTATTTAAAAATTTCGTAATTTTCTACTTCTTAATGTGTTTTTTTTTCGATATATGAAGACGTTCCCCGAAAATAAGCCCTAATGTTATATTTCGGAGAAACACGTCATGATGGAATATACAATTTAGCTAAAAAGTGTCGTAAGTTCATAAAAATCCAGAAAATACTTTGATGACTGAACAATGATGCTATGAATTTTTTTAAAATAAAATGATTTCCTCAAAAATATTATCATCATTAGTTTCTTTAAATAATAATAACCAAATCTGATGTTTTTAAATCAAGTGGCCAGAACTCATTTTGTTTCATACCCTTCTCATTACTTCTTCTCTTCTTCTGTTCTTCTTCGTCTGGAATCTTCTAAGGTCTGGACTTTCTTGGGGACTTCGGGTCTGGTCTTCTATTGGGGATTTCTCTTTATCAGAAGCCCTGTGTCATTGTTAGTTTTTAGAGGTAATTACACAAGACTCCGATTTGCTTTGACTTTACTTTATTTTTAAATCCCCAACCAGACATCTGCGCAGATTAAGATGGGAGCGCGTGTAACGCGACTTACCCTTCCGTCGAGCTCGGCTGCTAGTCTCTAACTGACTGAAACTTACTTACTATCTAAACCGGAAGAGAGGGTCCTCTCTAGCGGTTCTCACGGTATCCACCGGAAGGAAGGATCAGGACAGGTCAAGCCTTGTCATTCAAATCCTTCAAGGCCATGTGCTGCAGCTTATAACGGCCATTTTGATTTCTACACTATTGCACATAAATATTAGGTATCTAATAATTATGTAACAATTTTACAGACAAAAATAGGTTACAAAAAATCGACATAACTCTGCCAATTTTTGGAATTGGAAGCTCAAATTTTGGGGGATTGTCTAATTTTCACATAATCCATACATGGACAAAATTTCAGAAAAATTGAACAGCAAAATTTTAACAAATTTTTGCAAAATATTGCAGCTTCGGTTTTGAGCAAAAGCAAAACTATCTTTTTGGTACTGATAATGTTCATTATATGTGAAATGATAATAGAAAACGTTTTTGTCATATATGATCATCGGGATATTGATTTATGAAAAATCAAAAATCATCAATTACTTAAAATTGATTAAGTTTAAGAATTTTTGATAGTATTTTTGGGGTTCTTGGGCGAAAATACTTTTATAAACCAATTTTTAGGAGTAGGGAAGCTCTAGAACTAATTTTACAGACAAAAAAAGATTACAAAAAGTCGACATTTTATGCACCCCCCCCCAAAAAAAATGACATAACCCAGCCAATGTTTGGAATTGCAAGCTCCAATTTTTGGGATTGTCTAACTTTAACATAATCCACACCTGGGATGGGTGACGACCTGGATGATTTGATATGTTGTGTGTTTGCATCATGTGTACATTATATCTTATATTGTGGTTTATATATTTATTTGTTTTGTTGTGTTTTGTTTTCTCAGGTCTCAAGCTGGATTCGAAACAGTACAGTATCAGAAGAGTTTATGCCTGCAAAGTTCTCGGTTTTTTAGGTTCGAATCTAATCACTTCTTCCGTTATTTATCTACTTTCTATATTTTCTCCTACCCCACCCTTTTATCCTCTTTCTTTGTTAGATCTGTCACCTTACACACGCACACACACACACACACACACACACACACACACACACACACTCTCTCTCTCTCTCTCTCTCTCTCTCTCTCTCTCTCTCTTCTTAGTCTCACATTACCTTCTCCTCCTCTACCTTCAGTTCATTCCCCACCTCTCTCCGCTCCTCTTCTATACTCTCCCTCTCTCTCTCTCTTACTCTGTCTCTTACTCTGTCTCTGTCTCTGTCTCTGTCTCTCTCTCTCTTCTTAGTCTCACATTATCTTCTACTCTACCTTCAGTTCACTCCTCACCTCTTCCTGCTCCTCTCACCTCTTCCTGCTCTTTCTCACTCACACCCACACACACACACATACACACACACACACTCCCCCCCCTCTCTCTCTCTCTCTCTCTCTCTCTCTCTCTCTCTCTTCTTCTAGTCTCACATTACCTTCTCCTCCTCTACCTTCAATTCATTCCTCACCTCTTCCTGCTCCTCTTCTTTCTCCCCCCTCTCTCTCTCTCTCTCACACACAACACACACACTCTCTCTCTCTCTCTCTCTCTCTCTCTCTCTCCCCGTCTCTCTCAAGCCCACCCTCTTTTCTTCCTTTCTTTGATCACTGACTTTTCCTCCAGCCTTTAATAATTCCTTTTTTTCCTTTTGCAGTCGAAATCCAAATATGGTAAGTTTCCAGATAAGTTTTAGGGGCCAAGATCTTGATGCCAGTGCAAAGAAAGAATTGGAAAAGTTCCTGCAATTCTCTCAGAAGATGGTCAACCACAATGGTCAACTGGTCCTCCCCGCTGGCAATTATTATCTCTCTTGGCCACAACGACGGATAAAGATGTATTTTGTTAGACACACAGTCGTTAATGTGAATACGGATGACGGGGACAATTCAATAAATTCATTCATTAATACCGGAAGCGGAAACCTGCGAAATGTTACTCAGTATCACCGTGAGTAAAATTTTATATTCATCCAATCAGTTTTAATCATCATCACTTCACACATACACATACACACACTCATACATACACACTCACACTCACACTCACACACACACATACATACATACTCTCACTCACTCACACACGCACACATATATACACACACATACATACGTCTATTATTCAAACCAGTGTTTCTCAATAAGCCTCTTTCTGCTTCGAGGGAGATATCATTAGATATATTTACCAAGCCCTCCGCACGAGCAGGATGTGACACAAGGACAATTTCTTAAGCGGAGTTTAACGAGTTGAATCATAGTTTTCTTTCTCGTAGACTGGTTACCTAGCCAAGGTTAAAGAGCCCAGTCTGCCCTACTATTTTACCTGTAGCTAGAGAGAGAATAGTTGGATTCATGCCTTTCCCAAGAGTATTAGTGCTATGGGAAATACAAACAGCCTCGTCAAGTATTTGAACTCCGGTTAACGAGTTCATTTCCTACGACTCTAACTATTACACCACGCACATTCAACAATATCATTGTGCAAATGAAATATTATTTATATACTCACCAGATTTAACTAAGTACAAGTTTTTGAAAATTCATCTCAAGGGTAAGATTAATCGCAGGTGACTCAAAGGTTACCACTTGATACTGGGTGACTCAAAGGTTATTATTTGATACTGGGTGACTCAAAGCATATCCCTTGATCCTGGATGACTCAAAGAATATCCCTTGACCCTGGATGACTCAAAGGTTGACATTTGACCCTGTGTGGATCAAAGTCTATCCCTTGATCATGGGTGACACAAAGGCTATTACTTGATCCTGAGTGACTCAAATGTTGTTATTTGACACTGGGTGACTCAAAGTCTATTCCTTGATCCTGGGTAACTCAGAGGTTGTCAATTGATCCTGGGTGACTCAAAGTCTATCCCTTGATCCTGGATGAGTCAAAGGTTAAACCCTGTGTGGATCAAAGTCTATCCCTTAATCCTGGGTGACTCAAAGGCTATCACTTGATTCTGAGTGACTCAAAGGTTTTCAATTGATCCTGAGTGACTCAAGGGCTATCCCTTGAGCATGTGTGACTTGAGCAAGGTTGTTACTTGATTTTGGGTGACGAATGAAGTTGACAAACATGCATTTGTATTTTACTCCCTTGTGTTTGTTACGGAGTAGATTGTTTTAAAGAGCCGTATTTTTTATTTATGAGTAAAGTCTTCCCCAGTCATTTTAGAAATTATTCTTTAGTCCCTAGCCCACCCGAGGAGAGAACTAAATGCAAAGTCTCACTTGTGCATCTGATTCGATTTAACTCACCTTCCATACTTCACCTTTATACTCCTAACAGAAAAAAAATTCAACGCAAATAACATGAAAGATTTGTTTGAAAATATTAATATAGATATAATTCTGTCCTTCTTGCGAGAAATAAAAATATATCGAAAATTATGAATGTGATATGAAATACGACTACAATACCACTTACGGCTGTAAAGTAAAATAAATTAATTCGAATTAAACTCGAAACCTGACAATTTGTTGTTAGAAGAAAAAAAAACCAAAACATTACCACAACATAATCCCTTACAATATATATATATATATGTATATATATATATATATATATATATATATATATATATATATATATATATTGTGTTATGTTAGATAATGTTATATTATTTGTTTATTATTTGTTGTTATATTACTTGTTATATTATTCATTGTTATATATATTATATCATATCATGTTTATTTTACAAATATTATAGAGTTGGCATTGAATTTAATCTAATCTAACCACTTTTAGAATCTTAATTCCAGGCCTGATCTCACTTAACGCGTGATTTCTCTTATCTAATCAGAGTGCAGCTCATTTCCCAAACCTTATTTTCTTAGTTCTCGGAAGGGAATGACCCGTGACCCCACCCCTGTCAATCATAGTTTTCAGTTGTACCTGCAGAATGTTGAACTCGAGCTTACATATCCGTCGCAAGCTTCTGTGCCAGTGCCCTTCTATTTTACACGCCAATCCAATCAAATCACTTTGAGGATTTAAATTCCAGACCTGACCCAACTTAACACATGATTTCCCTTACCCAATCAGAGTGCAGCTCATTTACAAAACCTTTTTTCTTGACCCGTGAGCCCTCATTTATTTTACACGCTTTTGTTGAGCAAGTTTTTTTATGCATTTTATCTTGTTCTTTTCTTTTCTACAGTAAATACAATCATTTCTTTGGAATTAAGAACCTATAATATGTCAGAGAATCCAGACCTCCACGACAAAAACAGTGAGAAATTTCAGGAATTGGAACATAAATTCTGTGCTCAGGTACGTCCAGGTATTTTTGGGCTCGTCATTACTCGTGAAAATAAATCACGAATAGACTTAAATTTCAATGAAATGATTCTTTTTTTTTAAATAAACATTATAGAGGTTTTTCAAGTGATTCTAATCCAATAAGCAATTTAAGTCTTTTTCACACACCCCCACACACACACATATATTATATATATATATATATATATACAGAGAGAGAGAGAGAGAGAGAGAGAGAGAGAGAGAGAGAGAGAGAAGAGAGAGAGAGAGAGAGAGAGAGAGAGAGAAGCGCGTGGCATAATGGTTAGAGTCGTGGGAAATGGACTTGTCGACCCGAGTTCAAATCCCAGACAAGGCTGTTTGCATTTCACATAGTGCTTGGGAAAGGTATGAATCCATATATTATCCTTCCAGCCATGGGTAAAATAGTAGGGCAGACTGGGCTCTTTAACCATGGGTAGGTAACCAGTCTAAGAGAGGGAAAACTCTGAATTTAAAATTCCTGGGGTTAGTCGTTGATTGGGTTTGTGGCATTCCTTGTGCACCGATTCTTTCCTATCGACTGTGCCAAAAAACACAAAGCCTTTACCACTATAAACAAATCAGTGTGGGTTGTTCATTGTATGAACCCTCATGCATCGAAAATCGACGAGAGAGTCCATAATAATAATAACAATATATATATATATATATATATATATATATATATATATATATATATAATAATGCTAAATAATAGAATAACTGTATTGATTATTTTGAGAGTTACATTGAATTTGAAAAGTGAACTAGAAATTGTACTCGGAGACATTTTTTCAATTTTCACTGGGTGTCCTTGTGCTTCTGGTTTAGTGCTTACAACTTTGCTTAGCCTAGTAAAATGCTTTCACAAATATTTCCATTCTTTTTAGATGTCTACAATATTCCATCACAGCTCTCTGGATACGGCTTATAAAGATTGCCAAATATCTGGTTTCAGTCCGGATTTCAAGTCCATCAAGTTCAATTTAATCTTTGCTGCCCCACCGACGGGCAAGTTGCAGACCAATATTCTTGAGGTGCTGCAGAACCAGTCACCAACGATCGTCACAGAAGGAACAACTTTACTTCATATTGGCGGTCTGTTTTTGAAATGGGATGAGAATTACATTCGCAAGTTTGCTACGAATAACCCAAACATCATAGAAACACAATTTGAACCGAGTTCGATTCGCACAACAGCCGACAGCAACAGAACACAATTTGTATCTGGTGAGCTAAGATTTTTTTATTTGTAGATAAATAATCCAACCAATTTGATTGATTGATTTTAATGGCATATCAAACCTGGTCAGGGTTATTTTATGTCAAGGAATTAGGAATGTTCGTTGTGTATTCATATTTACATTTTGTGTAGTTGTTTCTATAGATTTTTTTGTTTTTATTTCTCTGAATGTTTGAGATGAGGCTTGAAGATTAGTATTATCTGCGTTATTCGGACTATTGTCCTCATCTTTATTGTTACTTGTACAACGTTTCGATCGATATGCCCTCCGGCCTTCTTCAGGTATTTCTTGTCGGACTCGGGAACCTTCTCGGACTTGGAAACCTTCTCAATCCTGAGTGAAAGCAGTTAGAAAAATAATTAATTAACACAACTCCCACCCCAGCTATGGTTAGCAGAATGAGAACAGGATACCCCCGTGGACTAAATAAAGGGTTAGGTTCAAAGTTCCGTGATGGCTCCCGAATACGACCAGAAAGTTCCCGAGTTCGAAAAGAAGGTTCCCGAGTCCAAGAAGGTTCCCGAGTCCGAGAAGGTTCCCGAGTCCGACAAGAAATACCCGAAGAAAGCCGGAGGGCATATCGGCCGAAACGTTTATGTTTTTGTTTTCTTTTTATGCACGCGGTCCTTTCAAACACAAATAATTTCAAAACTGATCTATTTGACCCATAAATAGAGTGCGAGACTACAGTTGGTAATCAATTTTGCTTCACAGGTGTATTTTTGTAGAACTTATTTTTTTATGTATTTAACCTATAGATGGGACCCTAACAGGTACTACTACACTTGATCAGAATGGACTTGGGAGTAATGGCAATAAAAGAATACTCCACACTAATCTGATCTCCAGAACTGGGGCCTCACCATCAGTAATGGAGGCGATCGTGACGTAAAGCTTATCGTCGGAGAAAGTGGGCTAGTTCAAATACTTAACTAGGCTGTTTGCATTTCACATAGCGCTAATAACCTTGCGAAAGACAGGGACTCCAATCGTGCAGTGATGGTTAGCAAGCTAGTCTCACATATCCATTACTACTGAATAGCGAGTTCGATCTTCGCTGGATACCCCATACCCGTGACCCTGTGTCGAATCCTACCTGTAACTAAAATAGGGAAACAATTCTCCCTCCAGCCATAGGTAAATAGTTAGACACACTCGGCTATCTAATTTTGGTATGGCAACCAATCTAGTGAAAAGGAAACTCTGAATTCCAACCAGTTGTAAGACCTGGAGCGGGATGAGCTCCGTGAGACTATTCATTACATGAGTAGTCACCTATGATCTTCACAGAAGGAACAACTTTACTTCATATTGGGGGTCTGTTCTTGAAACAGTAAGAGAATTACATTCTTAAGTTTCCTACGAATAATTCAATCATCATGAAACCATTACGAGAGCCGAGTTCGAATCACACAACAGCCGACAACAACAGGACACACTTTATATTTGGTCAGATTAGTTTTTTGTTTATTATAAAAAGCATAGTAATTCTATAAGTCAAAATAATTCTATAATAATACAAAAACTATAAGACAAAATAATTCTATAAAACGAATAATTCTATAGGGCTTCTATATTGAGACAAAGGCATTCTATAAGATGAAAGAATTCTATGTTGATACAAAGGCATTCTTTAATAAGAAAAATGAATTCTATGATAATACCAAGTAGTTATGTGATGAGACAAAATAATGCAAAATAATGCAAAAAAAGAAAGAATTTCTATAATAGTCGTAAGATACATCTTATGGACGCGTACAGGTCAATCGTCAGTGATGTATTATCTTCATCGCCGATTACGAGTTCTTGTGCATCATATCGGCTCCGATAGCAACCCCAACTTGAATCCGGCATCTTTAGGTTACCACCCTGTAAGCTACGTGCTACTAGTCTTGTCATTTTTGCTACAAATAAAACTACACAAAACTCGACCTTTTAAATCGAGAAACCACAGTCTCTTTGAGCCAATGAAAAATCCCATCCCCCCTACTACTAATATATAATGAAATCATCTGTTCCTCCCAGTCTAAGGATAGGATGGAAATGTGTCCTCTTGCATGCTGTATAGTTCCTGAAAAAAGGCATTTAAGTGGCTTCTGTTGATTGGATTGATCTAAGAGTCGTAAGATACATCTTATGGGTGGTCGTCAGTGGTGTATTATCTTCATCGCTGATTATGAGTTCTTGTGCATCATATCGGCCCTGATAGCAACCCCAACTTGAATCCTGCATCTTTAAGTTGCCACCCTGTAAGCTACGTGCTACTAGTCTTGTCATTTTTTCTACAAATAAAACTACACAAAACTCGACCTTTTAAATCGAGAAACCACAGTCTCTTTGAGCCAATGAAAAAGCCCATCCCCCCTACTACTAATATATAATGGAATAATCTGTTCCTCCCAGTCTAAGGATAGGATGGAAATGTGTCTTCTTGCTTGTTGCATAGTTCCTGAAAAAGGTATTTGTGTGGCTTATGTTGATTGGACTGATCTAAGAGTCGTAAGATACATCTTATGGGTGGTCGTCAGTGGTGTATTATCTTTATCGCTGATTATGAGTTCTTGTGCATCATATCGGCCCCGATAGCAACCCCAACTTGAATCCTGCATTTTCAAGTTGCCACCTTGCAAGCTACGTGCTGCTCGTCTTTAAATTTTTGCTACAAATAAAACTACACAAAAACTTGACCGCTTAAATTGAGAAACCACAGTCAATGAAAAAGCCCATCCCCCCCTACTACTAATTTATAATGGAATAATCTGTTTCTCCTGGTTTCAGTAAAATTTAACTTCCACGGGTTCCGCTTGCGGTAAGTCCGCCCCTTCTATGAACTCAACTCATCTATTTTAACTTACGACCTTCTGTGCTCTTACTAACATGATCAGCAACCTTTTTCTTTACCTCACCCTCAGCAAGATAAGTCTGGGTAGCAAATGCCACAAATTTGCAACCCCCTTTTTTACCTTTTGAATATATGTTTCTTTACCTTCACTTGTTGTTCTCGCCTTCTTTCATCCGAAATTACTTGCTTACTACCCGGAATTTTTAAGAGTTCCGAAATATCCCTTAAAGGTGTGTATTTGATTTATATTAAATTCTTGATTTAAAACAAAGATTTCGATTATATTAAGTGAAAGTCTTACAGCTATATTGATTTTTTCTTTCTTCCAGAAATCTGCAAGATGTCATTTAGATTTCATCTTTATAATTTCACGTACAACTCTGAAATTTCGGATGTGAACTCCGAACTTTTTCAGGATTATAGCAAACGATTATGTTCAGATGTAAGTATCTTTTCATCTACACTCCATCACATCACTCATATATCGGCCATTTTGGGGTTATAGATCTATTTCTGTCCACAGGTATCTGAGTATACCTATAAGTTTCATCAGGCCGCTAACTTTATTGAAAATGGTACACAGATAATATATGAGGCTTTTTCTGGTGACTCCTGTAATGATATCGGGTTTCAGTTCATCTCATCTTTTATATATATATATATATATATATATATATATATGGAGAGAGAGAGAGAGAGAGAGAGAGAGAGAGAGAGAGAGAGAGAGTAAGAAACTACTGAGGGCATTAAAACCACCCAGAAAGCCAACTTCACCACCTCCCGGTAATAAGCACAACCACCTCCTAAAAAGACAAGATGAATTGAAACCCGATATCATTACAGGAATCACCAGAAAAAGCCTCATGTATTATCTGTGTACCATTTTCAATAAAGTTAGCGGTCTGATGAAACTTATAGGTATACTCAGATACCCGTGGACAGAAATAGATCTATAACCACAAAATGGCCGATTTTTAAGCCTTTTTCTTTATCAATATTTACACTGTTCAATTAAATTGAGCATCGAGCTCTCAAATGGACCTGAACTACTGTAACATTCCACTTTCAATAAAGTTAGCGATCTGATGAAACTTATAGGTATACTCAGATACCTGTGGACAGAAATAGATCTATAACCACAAAATGGCCGATTTTTAAGCCTTTTTCTTTATCAATATTACAATGTTCAATTAAATTGAGCATCGAG
This sequence comes from Doryteuthis pealeii, assembly GCA_023376005.1. Lineage (NCBI taxonomy): Eukaryota > Metazoa > Mollusca > Cephalopoda > Myopsida > Loliginidae > Doryteuthis > Doryteuthis pealeii. The sequence goes on from CM042181.1 coordinate 7,519,201, forward strand.
CTCTCAAATGGACCTGAACTACTCTAACATTCCACCGTTGGAAGAAAGGGCCAGATTAAAATTATCCTAATACCAACTTACCTGGTAACATCCCTCTCTCTGATATATATATATATATATATATATATATATATATATATATATATATATATATATATATATGAGGAAATATATATATATATATATATATATATATATATATATATATATATATATATACGAATTAGGGTCGAATTAACGGAGAAGGCAAAAATTCGGGCGAATCGCAATTTTGACTGTTGATAAAGATAATTAACCGAATAAGTCATAACTATGAATGAATATAAAAGTGCTCAATACGTTTGTAGAGCTGACTTGGAAAACCGATATAGTCAGAGGAAGCCTACTCGAGTTTTACCGTTAGAATCGTCAGGGTTTTTCTGAGTTGAATTATTTAAATTAATTAAGACGAACGGATGTAAAGAAAACTCACTATCATAGTTCCGCAGTGAGTGGTAGGAACGCTGGATTTGTTTTGAATTTTAAATGTCACTTCTTCTCTCTAGGATAGAAGGTGAAAAGAGTCAAAGATCCTCTTTTTGACACCCCTCTTTTCTATCACTAATTTCAATGCAACATAGTCCCTAACGGAAACACCGTGCGAAATAAGGAATTCAATCCCCTACATATCTAATTGGAGGGTGCGTGGTGTAATGGTTAGAGTCATAGGAAATGGACTCGTCGGCCCGAGTTCAAATCCTGGACGAACCTACAGTTCACATAGCGCTAATATCCCTGGGAAAGGTATGAACCCAACTACTCTCACTCCAGCTATGGTGTGTATTTGATTTATATTAAATTCTTGATTTAAAATAAAGATTTCGATTATATTAAATGAAAGTCTTACAGCTATATTGACTGGACTCTTTAACACTGGTTAGGCAACCAGTCTAGGAGAAGGAAAACTCTTAATTAAAACATGTTAAACTCCGCTTGGGGTGGTCACTACTAGAATAGGCTCAGTCCTAATTAGGGATCTACTTCACTAATCTGAGTTGAGGCTACTTGAGGGGACCCTAACTAGAAGTGTCCCGGACTCCCAATGTTTAAATTTGGCTCTGACTGTATATAATGATATGTTTAATTATTTTTTTAGATATTTGCGGTGTACAAGAAGAGCAGTCTAAAAGATCGTCTTTTAAATTGTACATTGGTCAATTTTGGGTGAGTTTTTTTAAATTGTTTATTATTACTATCAATATATTAATACTCGTGTTCCTTAATTTTACGACCGTTATCATCTTGCAACACCCTCTGATTAAAAATGAGACCATCCAAATCGTCCAAGATGAAATACAAAAATGTAAATCCTGATTACCTGGTGTTGCTCACCTGCCGAATTCTTATTTCTAATGAGTGTTGTCATCTTAGCTAAATAATGGACCATTCCGTTTTTATTATAAAGAAAGAAAGAAGAAAAAGGGCCTGCTACACAGAAAGAATATAAGAAGAAAGAAAGAAAGAAAGAAAGAGTTGGGCAAAGATAGAAAGAGGGGTTGAGTGCGCGAAAACGATAACACTAATCTGTTTCAATCCATCTGGTGTTCCTTATACGCCAAATTCTTATTTCTTATGAGTGTTGTCATCTTAGCTAAATAATAGACCATTCCGTTTTTATCATAAAGAAAGAAAGGGAAGAAAAAGGGCCTGCTACACAGAAAGAATATAAGAAGAAAGAAAGAAAGAAAGAAAGAAAGAAAGAGTTGGGCAAAGATAGAAAGAGGGGTTGAGTGCGCGAAAACGATAACACTAATCTGTTTCAATCCATCTGGTGTTCCTTATACGCCAAATTCTTATTTCTTATGAGTGTTGTCATCTTAGCTAAATAATGGACCATTCAGTTTTTATTATAAAGAAAGAAAGGGAAGAAAAGGGCCTGCTACACAGAAGGAATATAATAAGAAAGAAAGAAAGAGTTGGGCAAAGATAGAAAGAGGGGTTGAGTGCGCGAAAACGATAACACTAATCCAACATAATGAAAAGATGAAAAGAAGGGAAGAAAGGAATGAGAGAGAATTAAATTAATATTATACTTTTACATATTGAACTAATGCAATAGCTCTTAAGTAAACATATCAAAAATTTAAATACCCATCAAGAATGAATAAAACAAAATGTCTTCAGCATTAAAAAAAAACAACCAACCAACTAGTTTGTTAATTCCCGCTTTTTTTAATTTGCAGCAACCAATCAAATACGGTGGAATTCTCTTTATTTTTCAACAAAAGTTCCATCTCCAACCTGCAGGGGTCAGCCCGGGAAGTTTTAGAGAACAAGGCCCCACACTTGACTCTTGATCACTTAAACATTCTCTTCCTGGGAGGACTACACATGATATGGCAAGGTTATACAATCCACACCCAAGTGTACAACATTACTTTCACACGATCACCACTGACAATCGTTATTCTTTATGGTAAGTCTTATATGTACGATACTGAGTAAACTCCTTTTTGTAGCCAAAATTGTAGAAACAGTAGCAGCGACATCTATGCATATATAAAGAGCAGTTGTGTGTATATGTATGTCTAGAGGAAACTTCGAAAATAAAACAATTAACGACAAAGTAAATATATATACACATTAAATATCACCAGGGCTTGGTTTTTGAGCAATGCAAGGTCTATTTTTTTTAACATAGTGATTTAGATGGGGCATCCCACGAGGATTCAACTCACGTTTCAGTAATAATGGATCTGTGGGACTAACTTTTAAAAATCCCCCTCTACCCAGGCGACGCCGGGTAGCCGCTACTAGTTTGTATTAAATGTAATGTGCTATAAACTTCGGGTATAGTTCGAATGACACCAGCAAAGACTAATGACAGTTGAGACAGACCACCCAATGGTTATCATGTCACAAAAATGTTCCGAATTCTATTTAAACACAGATATGTGGTTGAACGAAAAAGTAGTAGTGGTAGTAGGGTGGAGGTGAAAAATTAAATTTTATTCCGACCATATAACCATTAGGCACCCCTTTTGCGATCTCATTTCATAAGGACATTTTTTTCATTTCCACCGTCAAAATCCAGTTGTTTGTCAACAGACGATTTTTAGAGGTTTTTAAAAATTATAAAACTAACTCCTAACCCTAACCCCTTACCCTAACCCTAACCCCTAACACTAACCCCTAACCCTAACCCCTAACAAACAACCGGATTTTGACGGTGTAAATGAAAAAATGTCCTTAGGAAATGAGATCGCAAAAGAGGTGCCTAAAGGTAATATGGTTTAAACTTTCAAATTAAGCCACCGTCTTTGTTTTTTTTGGGGGGGGGTTCGAGTGGTGGTGAGGGATAACATGAAATAGAGGAACTCTTCAGACTCATTTTAAAATTGAATTCTTTTCTTGCAGAAGCCATCTTGGCTAATTTGACGATTGGAGTTTTTAATTTGACCACTGTTCCAGAGCTGAACAATAACAAATCTGAAACATTCATCAAATACGAAAGTTCGCTGTGTGGTGGCGTAAGTTTCGCTTTTTTCTTTTTTCTAAATTTGCTGAATTGTTCATGGGAGATACAGGAAAGGGGGGTGGATATCGTCCCAGAAAATAGACACGGCAAGCCGAGTTCAGATTCTGGAATTACCTTTCTCTTTACAATGTTGGTCCCATGGCAGGAGATGTCTGTCTTGTTATATATATATATATATATATATATATATATATATATATATATATATATATATATATATATATATATATATATGTTGTTCTGGTTCCAACGGGAGAAAATGTAATATTTTATAATAAAAAAAAACAGAAAAAAAAAAGAAGGTCCGCAAAATGTATTGTTCTCAGAAAAAATGTTTTATTCTTTTAATTTCACATACGCAACACGTGTTTCAGATATTCTGGTATCTTCTTCAGGCTTTGATCAATACATATATTGATATACATATATATATATATACACATATACACATATATATATATATAAAAATATATATATAAAAAAAAAGGATATGAAAACACACAATGCTGTTAAAATGAAAATATTTTATATCATATTCATAGCTAATATTGAACAATATTTCGATTTATAAAAATCATCTTCAGAGCTTGTTTATACTCCGGACTCATTGAGAGAGGAGCTGAAAATAATTTGAATTCAAAACGAAAACATTGATGTTCTAAAAAGTCATGCGATCGTTTCCACATCCGCCACGCGTTTCTCGGTCAGCGACAATATATATATATATATATATAATTTAATATACCAAGCGTGTTGGTAGATCCTTGCGGAGAGAAAAAACCCGGCAGAGAGTTTGATTGTAAAAATATACTACCAAACATCAACCAGAAAGAAAAAAATTTTTGAAAAAAAGAAAAGACCAAGATATTCGTACCAACAAAAAATAATCTATTGGTATAGTATTTGGCCAAAAGAAAAAACAATTTATATGTATATATATATGTATATAAGATATATATATATTCATATAACCGCTAGGAGAAGCTAATTTGTAAAAAGTGCTCGATACCTAAGTAGAGCCAAGTAATAAGGATAATCTACTGAGTCAGACGAACCTACTATTAGTTTCGCATAAAGCTCTTCAGGGCTAAAATCTGACTCTATTCAGATTTTAGCCCTGAAGAGCTTTATGCGAAACTAATAGTAGGTTCGTCTGACTCAGTAGATTATCCTTATATATATATATATATATATATATATATATTGTCGCTGACCAAGAAACGCGTGGCGGATGTGGAAACGATCGCATGACTTTTTAGAACATCAATGTTTTCGTTTTTTCATCTGCTCTCTCGATGAGTCCGGACTATAAACAAGCTCTGAAGGTGATTTTTATAAATCGAAATATTGTTCAATATTAGCTATGAATATGATATAAAATATTTTTCAGAGAAAACAGTTCTTCTTTACCTATATATATATATATATATATATAGGTAAAGAAGAACAGTTTTCTCGTTTATTCCTACCATAAAATAAACTGAACCCTCATTTTATGTTAGGAATTTACGAGTAAAAAGTTGAATATTAACTTTTGTTTTTGTTATTTATTTTCTTTTTGGCTTTGGTACTCTAAAATAAAAACGTCAGATTTTAATCATCGTCGACGAAAAAACAAAATTACGGTCATAAAAGGAGGATCCAATTTATGCCTAAATTGTAAACAATATATATATATATGAATTCCTACTTGTTTATTTTTGTAGTTCAATGATATCTTCAAGAAATCTGATCCTGTTTGGCCTTTACGTTCCTGCAATATGAAATCCGTTCAGTAAGTATGCATCTATATTTATTGGGTGGCTAGACATTCTATATAACGGAAAATAAGACTTGTTCAATGGCGGATGAATCCTGTTGTAAGGGTCACCAGCCAATTTGGAACACTGATGATGTCAAGTGCGAAAAGACATCCTTAGTGTCGATTCCAAGATTTCGATAAATTATTCATTTTGGAGAAAGACATTGATAGAAAACTGTGCCATATATATATATATATATATATATATATATATATATATATATATATGTGTGTGTGTGTGTGTGTGTGTGTGTGTTAAAAGAAAGGAAATTAATCCGACAGTATGAGTATGAAAAGGTGGAATGAAAACATGACACAATGCTGTTAAAGAGAAAACAATTTATAATATAATCATAGCTGATACTGATCAATATTTCGATTTTACAAAAAAGCTCTGATGATGATTTTTGTAAAATCGAAATATTGATCAGTATCAGCTATGATTATATTATAAATTGTTTCTCTTTAACAGCATTTGTGTCATGTTTTCATTCCACCTTTCATATATATATATATATATATATATATATATATATATATATAAAGGTTTGTAATTTGCTTTAGGCATTGTGTTTATATTGGTTTGCTGGTTGGTTTTGAAGGCTATCACAATGCAAGTGTAAAGAAAAAATAAGGTAACTGTGGTGTTGTTTGTTAACCTGTGATTTATTCTCAATATTTCGGGATAAAAATACCATCTACAGGAGATTACTAGAACTGAAGTTGCTGCTAGTGGCTGTTCATTTGTTCTGTCTCATGTCTTCCAAATGCTGTGTGTGTGAATGGGGGTGCTTGTTTATGTGTGTATTTGTGTGTGTGTAAATGTGTGAGCGCGTTTATGTTTATGTTCATTTGCTTTTTAAATTTTTTTTATATAACCAATATATATATATATATATATATATATATATATTATATATATGTGTGTGTGTGTGTGTGTGTGTGTGTGTGTATTATAATGGAGATTATCCATCAGGTTGCCTATAACTCATACTACGTCACCACCCACGTCACAATTCCCTTAGTTATTTACTTTACATTCTCAATTAATATTGAATATTGAATATTCAATATTAATTGTAATCTTATTTACTGAATATTAAAATCTAGTTAAATTTACATCAAAACAGTCCATGCGGTTTAAATCCTGCAATGTATATTATATCTATTGATAATGGAGATTCGCTTCCGTTTTTTGTCTGTAACAAAAACTACGTCACTGCTTACGCCACATTACCCAACATCGTCATAACATAGAATAAATACACTCAAAATTTGAACATGCAACATTAGACAGTCCTCATTGTTTTTTAAAACAAGTTTTAAATCAAATCCATTATTTTTGCTTGAAAACCAAGCCCAATGCATATTTTTACTTATAAGTATTAATGGTAATCCTTAACTTATTCCTCGTAAATTCCTACCATAAAATAAACTGAACCCTCATTTATGTCCGTGTTTTTGCAATAAATGCTGTATTTTTCTTGTACCGTTATTTTACAATACTAAATATATTTTCTTTATTCTTTATTCTTAAACAAATAAAGAAAATATATTTAGTATTGTAAAATAACGGGTGCAAGAAAAATAAAACGTTTATTGCAAAAACACGGACATAAAATGAGGGTTCAGTTTATTTTATGGTAGGAATTTATGAGGAAAAAGTTAAGAATTACTAGTATTAATTATCGTTCCTTTTTCTTTTCTTTTCTTTTTTCTTTTTCTTCTTTTGAGATGTTTGTAATTATTAATCCAACTTATTTTATTTTGTTCAGATTCGAACCACCCTCGTTAAATGTCCATCTCGTGTTTGTGAAACCCTTGGCCGATGAAGAAAGCATGTTGTCTCATCTGAATAATTCAGCTCCACATATTCAAATCAATGGAAGGGATTTCATTCGACTCGGTGACGTCATTGCCAATCTTGACCAATCAGAATTGTCTATGAAACCAGTCAATCTGAGTACACCAACAACTTGGAACTCCAACATCCCCCCGGACGCCCTGGTCACACAGTACACACCCTCCGATCCAGATGGCCCCACCTCAAATCGTCGCTTTGTAGTGCTTGTTCACGGTTAGTTCATTGTTGAAAAATTAAAATTCCCTTGAGAATAATTTTGATATTTCGGACTGTTGTCCTCATATTTATTGTAGTATTGTCGCGTCCACTACTACGCTCCAAATTACTCGCTTCACTACTCGCCTCCTTCCTCTCTCAGACTTCCAACTTAACTGGGTCAAACAGGCGGCCAGCAGCCGGGCCCAAATTTCAAAGCAAGGTCAAGTTCGCCCCCAAAGACTTTGGCCTCCCACTTCCGTCGCTAAACTGACCAGAATACCCACATTCCTGCACGAATGTGCGCTTTCTGTGCATAGCGACCTGCACCAGGCCGTAACGACCTTAACGAGAGGTTATAAATGGTCATAGCTTTCTGCCTTGCCAAAGTCCGGTCCTGACCGCTTGCGTATAATTAATTCTGCCGGCAAACGCATTTCCACCACGAAACTCGACGTGTTAGCGGCGAGAATTTCCAGTTAAGAAATGGGTTTTCTGACCCGGGTTAAAATCACGAGCGTAGATCCCAGGGGGCCATCCCCCCAGGCAACACCTGCCCCATCGATTTAAAGGGACAGGGCTGGGTTTATTGCCCAGTGCCTGAGGCGCCCCCCTTGAGGGGAAATGCCGACGGGATCGACGCAATTTTTTCACCTGCCACTCCATGAGCTTCGGCTTGTGGGTGGTCCCACGTTAATAGGGACTTTGTGCCTGACCCGTACAAGTGGGGTACGCGGTAAATACTAGGCAACACCTGCCCCCTTTGGGGACAGGGCTGGGTTTATTGCCCAGCGCCTGAGGCGCCCCCCCTTGAGGGGGAATGCCGATGAGATCGACGCAATTTTTGTTCTCTCCCACCCATTAGCTTTGGCTTGTGGGTGGGTCCACGTTAAAACGGAGCCTTGTGCCCAGTCCATACAAGTGGGGTATGAGACAAATAAACCCTACGGTGTCGGGCTGACCGGATTCTGTCCGGCTGCCCTGCCCGTATCGACCTCCGCGACAGTATATATAAACACAATATCTCGGCCGTGGTATCTTCCGACCTTCCCCAGTTCTCCCCTATGTATTCGAGGCGAGTGGCATAATGGTTAGAGTCGAAGGAAATGGACTCGTCGACCCGAGTCTAATACATGAATGTAGTACACATCCTATTAGTTTAACTAATATAGGCATTACTCTAAATTCCATGTTCCTCTGTTTTCTCAGTTCTCAGGCAAGGGCCTAGTATTTTCTCAATGTTTTGATTTTTTTTTCAACATGTGGTCTACTATCACAGTCATCGAACTCAAGTTGTATTTACATATGATACTATGCATAGGTGCAGAATGCATTTGGAGGCATGCAAGTGTGTGTGTGTGTGTGTGTGTGTATAATTATATAGTTAGTTATATAAATAAGAAACATATGAGATTAAGGCCTCATATGTGTACATGTGTGTAGATGTATATCTGTGGGTGTATAAATATGTGTGTGTGTGTAGATTGGAGATAGTAGTAAGACCACCCACATATAGGTATACATATGTGTATTCAGTGTGGATCATAGGTGTGTGTGTGTGTGTGTGTGTATATACGTGTATGTGTGTGTATATATTTATATATGAGTATACATGAATAGATAAGTGTATATGTGTAGTAGTAAAAATAAATTCTATAGAGGAGAAATAAATAAAGATAAAAAAAAGTGTGATAGGACCATTAGCCAGATGAAATGTCTGGCTTTGAGCAATGTTGGAAGTCCGTTGAGAAGTCTAACCAGCAATAAGATTTTGGAACAAAGGATTTTCAAATCACGCGAGGTAGGTTGATGAAATCTCGGGGGATGAGACTTGGGCGAGAGTTGATAGCGAGAATTGTGGGATGGTGGAAAAATTTGAGAGTTAGTTGTTGGAGATCGTAGGAGTCAGTTAAAACTGAGAAGTGGACAAGGACAGATCATCCTTAAACTTGAAGAGAGAAGAAAACTTTAGCAGAAGTCATGATTGGATACGGGGGTTGGGGTTTTCCCTCCCACCTTGACAGTACAGAGCAGAATGAGATGGTAGCAGATGGAACTGACTGATGAAGAATGGGTGCAAGTGTATCATATCGTGTAACGGAAGAGGAAGCTTCCGACAAAAAGACAAAGAGAAAGATAAAAATATATATTTAAAAAAAGGGATAACGGAAGAGAGGTCTTCCGGTCAAGAAGCAGGGAGAAGATGAAGAAATAGATAAAAGAAAAAAGGAAAACGGAAGCAGAGTCTTCCGGTGAGGAGGCGGAAAGAAAGATAAAGAATTTATATATCCGTTATCAGATCAAAAGATAAAAACGCGTAGGCATATTTATTGTATGCCTTGCGGATGAAGGGTAAAACCAGTCCTCAGCAGCAGCCGAGAAGTTAACCTCGTCGCTCCCGTCATCAACCACCCTCGGAAATTCATTGTGAGCACTGTGCTCTTCGCCAACCCGGGCATTTTCATTGTGAACACTCGTCGCCCCTCACCACCCATACACTAAAGAAAATAAAGACGGGTCATATTTTTATATACACGTGTCTGTGGTTTTATTGAAGCCCAGTAGTCGGCTATACAACACAAGTAACATGTACCTCTGCCATTTTGAATGTGAACCCTATCCTGTTTTGTCTTGTTAGTGATTTGTTTCTCTCTTTCTTGTTGATTGTTTTGTTCACCTTTTCGGCGGGGTGTTCCTTGAGGCGCTTTTAGCACAGAATAACACAACGAGTGGAGGTCTAAAATGCTGTGGAACACGAAGGTGACATCAAGTATAGTCAGAAACCTTAAGAATTATCCCCAAAAGAATGAGAAAGAGAACTGGACATGTGGAGATTACAGAAGTATCGATGCCATTCAGATCCCAGCACTGTTAAGGTAATCTAGTAAATGCTTATAGAAGTTCCTGGTGTGGAAGCGCGTGGTGTAATGGTTAAAGTCAAAGGAAATGGACTCATCGCCCCGAGTTCAAATCCTGGACGTGGTAATTGCATTTCACTTAGCGCTAATACCCTTGGGAAAGGTATGAATCCTACTCACCCACCAGCTATGGGTAAATAGTAGGGCAGACCGGGCTCTTTAACCTCGATTAGGCAACCGGTCTAGGAGAAGGAAAACTCTAAATTCAAACCTGTTGAACCCCGCTTAAGAAATTGACCTTGTGTCCCATCCTGCTCGTGCCGAGGGGTTGGTAAATATATATAGGAGTTCCTGGTAACCTGATTTTTAGTTTAGTTTAGTTGTTTTGTTTTACGACATATCAACACTTTTTATGTCATTTAATGCCGAATCAAGTCATTTTGATTCACACAGTATAAGTTGCTTACAGTACCTGTTGTTGCTTAAGCGGTACCCAATTAGTATTAAGTATTAAAGAGGCTCACTGCTGCTTAAGTTCCGTGATTTAGCAGGAACTGGTGTTTTCAACGTGACTTGACCGTATGACACAAGAATACGGCCAGAAAAAGAGTCCAGAACGAGAAAGTTAGAAAGATGAAAAGTGCAGCAATTGCTGAAGTGTTGCATAGCTTGCAACGGAAGATTCCTCTTCCGGTCAAAAGACAAAGAGAAAGATAAAAATATATATTTAAAAAAAAGGGAGAACGGAAGAGAGGTCTTCCAGTCAAGAAGCAGGAAGAAGATGAAGAAATAGATAAAAGAAAAAAGGAAAACGGAAGCAGAGTCTTCCGGTGAGGAGGCGGAAAGAAAGATAAAGAAATATATATATCCGTTATCAGATCAAAAGATAAAAACGCGTAGGCATATTTATTGTATATAAATGCCTTGCGGATGAAGAGTAAAATCAGTCCCCAGCAGCAGCCGAGAAGGTAACCTCGTCTCCCGTATCAACCACCCTCGGAAGTTCATTGTGAGCACTGTGCTCTTCGCCAACCCGGGCATTTTCATTGTGAACACTCGTTGCCCCTCACCACCCACACACCGAAGAAAATAAAGACGGGTCATATTTTTATATACACGTGTCTGTGGTTTTATTGAAGTCCAGTAGTCGGCTATTCAACACAAGTACCATGTACCTCTGCCATTTTGAATGTGAACCCTATCCTGTTTTATCTTGTTAGTGATTTGCTTCTCTCTTTCTTGTTTTGTTCACCTTTTCGGTGGGACGTCCCCAGAGGAGCTTTAAGCACATAATAACACAACGAGTGGAGGTCCAAAGTAGCTAACAGACGACGCAAGAATGCGGCCAGAGAATGAGTCCAGAACGAGAAAGTTAGTAAGATGAAAAATGCAGTAATTGCAGAAGTAAGGGGCGTGCAGAAAGCTTCCGGCCCCCCGAAGGTGTTACTCACAGTTCCTCGTGTATCACTGATTCTAACCTGTCATGGTTGCTTTTATATTCATTTTTATGTCAACTTGCTGAATTTATGTATTATTTGTTTATTTATTTTACAGATGCAACTCTAACTATTTTAAACTTACAAGTCCTTAATATGACGTTTATTCCGGATTTTGAAAATACTTCTTCAACAGCTTTCTTAGATTTCAACAATAAACTATGCTCCAACGTAAGTATTAAACCTCGAACCTGTGATAAGTTTCACCTTTAGTTGTCAAAATTCCTAGCAAATAAGGCAATTAAAGTAACCTCCCTTGACTTTAATTTTGAACTAAGCCGGTAGCTATTTTGAAAGTCTCCGTGCGAAATAAACAAATCTTATAAACTTTTTTGAAAACAATACAACTGCATGCTTTAGCACAAAAATATCATAAAATGTTTTCTTAATAACAATTAAGTTCATTTCAGATAATGTGCACACACAATTTTATGCTAAGAATTTAGCCAACTGACTTTCACTTTGAAACAAGACGGTAGCCATTTTGAATGTGTCCGTGCGAAATATACAAATCTTAGAATCGATTTCGAAAACAATACAACTGCATGTTTTAACATAAAAATATCATAAAATATGTTCATAATAACAATTAAGTTCATTTCAGATAATGCGCACACAGAATTTTATGCTAGGAATTTTAACAACTAAAGGTGAAAATTACCGAACCTGTTTTATATACTGTAATGGTTCATAAGCTGCTGGTGTTGAGGCAATAATAGCAGCAGCAGTAGTAGTAGTAGTATTTTTTTACAGTAAGAATATAAAAAGATATGGATTAAATATTTACTGTAACTAGGTATGTTCAAAATCGAGAGTTAAAGGGAGATAACTGTGTTACATAATTTATGAGCAGTTATAAATTATGACCGTACCTGTAGTTAGAATTTTAGATAAATTTCGTTAGATTTAAAATCGGAGGCGGGAAATTTTCCATACCCGTTGGGATTATGAGTGGCATGACGTATTAAACCTCGAACAAGACTTAAACTCGTTTTACTTACCATATTTGATCCTCACTATTTACATTTAATATTAAGGTATTATGATCTTAGGGTAAGTACAAGTTATGGTAGTTTACGGTGTCTCGGTAAATAAGATACTTCAACTCCACATGTTATAAAACGCAAATATTCTTAAAACCTATTGTGGGGATAAACGAATTACTAAATACGCCAAAGCAAGTTTAGTTATTGGATGTATTGCTAAATAATAATAATAATAATAATAATAATAATAATAATAATAATAATAATAATAAGGAAACATCCCAAGCAATTATAGACCAATAACTTGTCTACCCATGATGTGGAAAATAATGACTGCGATAATAAAAGAAAAAATATACTTTTCACTTAATTGGCGTAAACTTTTTCCAGAAGAACAGAAAGGATGTCGCAAAGAAAAAAGAGGAACACATGACTTACTTTATATCGATCAACACATCCTTAAAGAAGTTAAAAATAACCGAAAAAATATTGCAATGGCATAGGTTGACTACAGAAAGGCATATGACATGGTCCCAAATACCTGGATTTTAGAATGTCTAGAAATGTACAAAATATCCAACAACATCATAAATTTTATCAAAAAAGCCATGAAAAACTGGAGAGTCCAATTAAAAGTAGGAGAAAAATCCCTGGCAGAAGTAAAAATCCAAAGAGGCATTTTCCTAAGAGACTCGCTATCACCACTACTATTTATTATAGCAATGATGCCACTCAATCAGCTACTCAGAAAATGTACAAGTCCACTAACTCCCAAGAAAAAATAAACCATCTTATGTACATGGATGACATAAAAAAATTGCAAAAAATGAAAAAGATCTAGAAACGCTGGTACAAACCATTAGAATATATAGCCAAGATATAGGGATGGAATTCGGAATCGAAAAATGTGCTATGCTAGTAATGAAAAGGGGGAAAGAAAATTAATGGATGGAATACTATTACCAAATCAGGACACTATAAAATCACTTGAAGAAAAAGAAAGTTACAAATACTTAGGAATTTTAGAAGCAGACAATATCAAGCTAAGAGTTGAAAGGAAAAGTTAAAAAAGAATACCTCAGAAGAACAAGAAAGCTCTTAGAAACCAAGCTCAACAGCAGAAATTTTATCAAAGGAATAAATACCTGTGCCCGTACCCATAATAAGATAATCTGGGCCATTCTTAAAATGGACAAAAGAAGAACTGAACAGATTGACCAAAGGACTAGGAAGTTAATGACAATGCACAAGGCTCTACACCCTAGAGATGATAGAAATAGGTTATCGAAACTTTAAGAGAGAAACTGAATCACTAATAATTACTGCACAGAATAATGCCATAAGAACAAATTATATCAAAGCAAAAATTGATAAGACACATTACAGATGGTGACAGAGATGAGACCATAAACCATGTATTAGGCGAATGTAGCAAACTAACATAACGGGAATACAAGCTAGGCACGACTGGGTTGACCTCTGCATTGCTACAATCGGCCAAGATACTCAGAAGAGTTCTGGAGACCTGAGGAGACTTGTTGTCACTTGGACTCCAGTGAAATACCATCAGCTAACGCTGGTGTGAAAAACTCACATAATATTTTATTCATAATTATGTGTATTCATGAAAAGCTTTGAGGTAAAGTTTTGTAAAAAAAAAAAAACGAGAATACTTTCGGTGTGAAGCTGCGCCGTCCTATTTCTTTTAACGTTCCATTTGCATCTCCTCAAATCACTCTTGAGATGAATTTTCATATTTGAAAACCAGATCTACGTGTGGTAAGTATGAAGAGTGTTGTACTTGCACAATCCTGTGTTTCGTAAAGAATTGCGGATTAAAGGTATGGAGGTTTAACACTAATTCATTTGCTATTTTCAGTGAGAATACGTGTCAATTTCATACAGCATACTTACTCTGCGTAGTCATAAAACGTAAGGAAAAAATAACAACATAACAAGGACACGCTTACTGGAAGAATTGTTGCTCTCCCCAGAGTGAAAATCCAGGTATTCTGAAGTAAAAAGGGGGAAACTATTTTTTTTAGTCTTCCGTATACGAAAACGTAATAATCTTTAAATATGGAAAAATCTCGGAAAAATCTTTTTAATCTTACATTTTTAGAGAGATTAGATAAATCGTTATTCATGACAAAAATATTGTTTGCAACATCCTACCTTCCAGACGTTTCACAATTAAATTTTTAAAGGAATAAGAAAATAGGACAATTGAATTAGAAGACATTTTTTTTTAAATCAATTCGAATATTTTAAAACTACCAAAAGAAAACAAAAAGAAAAAGAAACACCCCCTAAATTATTTTTTTTAGTTAAAAAGAAAAAAGATATTTTGTATTTTCAAGTAATTTTTATCGTGTGTAGACATTTTTTTTAAATGTGGTCTACTGGTTTTGATCTTTCTAGAAATGTAAAAAATAGGGTCAGGAATTTTTTGAAAATTCAAATGATCAAATCTTAAGTAATAAAATAATTATGTTCATTTTTTTTTTAAATTAGAATAAGCTATTCATTATAAAATTAATTCCTTAATGAATAATGTGCTGAAGATTTCATTAAAATTATCCATTTTTACTGAATTTTGTTAATTTCATGGAAGGTAAGTAGCCATTGAATAATTTTAGAGTTTCTCAAAATTCTTTCCTGACGTTAAAAAAATACGAATTCATTATTTGGTGAATTCAATATAGAAAAAAAAAGTCTAATTATAATGGAGATTCGGTGTCTGTAACCGAAACTACGTCACAATGCGTCTTTTATGAGTATTATAATTATAGCTAAAAATAGAATTGAATAAATCTTGTTTATTAACGATGTCTATGAACATTTGAGTTAGATTTGACTCAAAACTCCCTAACAATGGTTTGCGAATCCAATATGCTAACAATTACACCCCATAAGGGACCCATGCAATGTGTCTTATATCTATTAATAATGTATTTCTGTCTGTATCAAAAACAACGTCATAGCTCTACGTCATAGTTTACGTCACAATATTCTTATGCTATATACACCCAAAATTTGAGTAAGCAATTTTAAAAATTATTTTACTCTCGCCCCCCGCCCTTTTTTTACAGTAACAAGAAGTTAACTAAAAAGTTTACAAATAAATAAATACCTACGATTTTGAGGAAAATTAATGTGGAAAATATTCAAAATAATTGTTTGATTATTACATGCACGCAGCATTTTATTTGAGAGCGACGGGGCTCAGTTTTCATTTCAAATTGTTTTATTTTTTTTTTACTCCTTTAATAAATATGAGGATTTTGCTTACTTATGATACAAGCCTTCTGACATTGAATTTTTAACTCCCACCCTCTCAGGCAATGTCTTTCAAAAATTATTTTACGACGCCCGGAGGGTGTTTTCTGTTGCTAGAATCACTAATAAATAAAGGTTTACATGATATATAAAGTAAGTAAAGTAAAGTCGTCGGGGCGCCCTAATGTCGGTATCAGCCATGCAGCGAGGGAGTCTATCCCCTTTTCACTAGTGCTAGACCAAGGAGATTATTTTAGCATCTGAGGTGGAGCGCCACACCTACCATCAGCTCCTTACTTTACCGCACAGATCCTTGTGCTACTCATCCGCTGAGTTGGAGAGGGCGGGTATCGAACTAGGAACCTAGTGGTTTCTAGCCGAACGCTCTACCGACTGAGCTAACTGTGGTTAATTTTAACAAAACCGGGTTTAATAAATAATTATTTGGTATTATTGATCTTTAATATTATTATAATTCTCTAACGTATTAAAATTAATCCTATGAATGATTTTATATAGAAACCATTAAAATATAATCAGAACTAGTGTAATCTTTTTATATGTGTTATTTTCTAATTTCGTTAGTCTTTCTAATTTAATATATTCAATTATATTAAAACTTACGTTCTTGCGAGTTACATATAATATTCCATCGATTCTTTTATTTTAACGTCAAATTTTTTTAACCGAAAAAGTAATTTCCCTTGAACCATGAATAACAGAGTTATTTCCCTTGTTACAGATTACCAGGATATTTAAAAGCACAATGTTGGCACGTTCTTATTATATGTGCAACGTACAAAAACTAAGGTAAGTCATCTTAATAGCAACAAAAGATTCGGACCATATGACATTTAGGCACCCCTTTTTGATCTCGATTAAAAAAGGACATGTTTTTCATTTACACCGTCAATAGCCGGTTGTTTTAACAGATGATTTTTAGATTATTTAAAATTATAAAACTAACCCCTAGCCCCCAACCCTAACCCCTAACAAACAACCGAATATTGACGGTGTAAATGAAAGACATGTCCTTTCTTAATCGAAATAAAAAAGGGGTGCCAAAAGGTCATATGGTCCAAAGATTCATAGAATTTTACAGTTCTTCGTTTCTCTATTATGAAATCCCTTTACGATTTCTATATGTGAATTTTCGTGTTATCTTATTTATGATATTATTAATGATATCATTTTATATCATACTAAGATTATTATAATTATAACATTAGTAGTTTCTGACTCTTTAGGCTTCATTATATATATATATATATATATATATATATATATATATATATATATACACACACACACACATATATATATATATATATATATATATATATATATATATAAGTCATCCACAGACACGAGTTTCGGCATTTCATGCCTTTTCAGTGTGGCTAGACACAACTATCCTTGGTTAGGATCTAACTCAGACTGACCGCGCCCACTGACAGCTGATGCGGGGACTGGTGTTTTTAAACTATTAAATACATAGGAATGTGTGTATTTTACGGTCACTGAGAGATCAAATTTCCGGAGAAATGATCATTGCTTATTTGTTTAGTAGTGAGAGTTAATTTAAATTACCAATTAGAGAGCTCATTACCAAATTTATGGGAGCATATATTAATAAGTCATCCACAGACACGTATTTCGGCATTTCATGCCTCTTCAGTGTGGCTAGACACAACTATCCTTGGGTAGGATCTAACTCAGACTGACCGCATGGTAGTCCGATATCTTATCCCCTCGCCCACTGACAGCTGATGCGGGGACTGGTGTTTTTAAACTATTAAATACATAGGAATGTGTGTATTTTACGGTCACTGAGAGATCAAATTTCCGGAGAAATGATATATATATATATATATATATATATATAGAGAGAGAGAGAGAGAAAGGTAGATAAACACGGGATGTTATAGAAAATGGATGTTTATAGTAGGTAGTGATGTCGACGATGCAACGTTTCGGTCTGTTAGACCTTCTTCAGGACTTGATGGACATTTTCAAAATGGTGAAACAGGAGGTCGTCAGTAAGGGGAAGGGTGGTTGGGGTGGGTAGTGGATTTTCCTTTTCTCTAGATAGGGGGTGTATGAGAAGGGTTCTGGTAATGGTACCGCAGGTTTTAAGTGTAGGCTTGTATATACTGGATTTGTAAGGATTGGTTAAGAGTATATGTGTATGTGTATCTATTTATTTATTTATTATTTTTTATTTTTTTTATTTTTTTATTGTGCGTGTGGGGGAAAGTATTGGGGAAATTGATTTGTCATTAAGTTACGGTTTGTGGCTGGGATATTTGTATAAATCATTTAGTTGTAAGAGGGGAGTGATAGTTACTACTTATAGAAAATAACCATAACTATAATATATATATATATATATAATATATATATATAGAGAGAGAGAGAGAGAGAGAGAGAGAGAGAGTTAAGGTTATTCCTATAAGTCTAACATAAATAAAGGGGAACACTCTTGACTGATAAATTATTTTATTCAAAGAAATTTAAGAGATTAAGAGTCCCTAATGGAAAAAGCTTTTTTCATTCTTACTGGACTCTTTTTTAAGCATTAAATTAATATTATATATATATATGTCGTCGGGGCGGTCTACAGTCGGTATCAGCCAGTCAGCGAGGGAGTCTATCCGCTTTTCAATAGCGCTAGACCAAGGAGATTGTTTTAGCATCCGAGGTGGAGCGCCACACCTACCATCAGCTCCTTACTTTACCGCACAGATCCCTATGCTACTCATACGCTGAGTTGGCGAGGACCGGTATTGAACTAGGAACCTTGTGGTTTCTAGCCGAACGCTCTACCGACTGAGCTAACCTGGCCCCTATATATATATATCGAATTTTCTATATGTGCATTTTCGTAATTTATTTTATGTAATTTATTATATCGTATAATTTTACATCCTACTATATATATATAATTATATCATTATATTATGTTCACTTATATATTATTATATTGAAACCTCTCATTTCAGTTCGTCTCCCCTGACTGCAACGATTGATTTGGTATTTGTGGCACCATACCAAGAGAGCTTAATAAGAAATGTGACCCACGTCCTAAAAGGAGACAGCTCCCCACAAGAGATTTAGGGGTCGAGATGCACTGTGGATTGACAATATTCTTCTTGACTGGGGCACATATAACATTTCAATGGAAGCTGTGACCTTACCAATATTCTGCAGAACAAATCGGCCTGGAACAACCCATATCCCTTCATGGTTTAAATGCAACAAAGACATTACAGTTACAAAGTATGGTAAGTGTTAGATAGATAGATAGATAGATAGATAGATAGATAGATGTGACCAGACTAAGACAGATAAATAGATATGTATGAACAAGTAGATAGAAAGATGGGGACAGACCCAGATAGACAAACAGACAGACAGACAGATAGATAGATAGATAGATAGATACCCAGATAGATAGTAAGGTATGAAAATAGATGGAAATTAATCCGACAGTATGAATTTAACATTTTTGAAAAAACAAATGATGTTTACATAAAAGTGTATAATGAGTATCAAAATTGTTTATGATATATTCCAGCTAAAAGTAATTTACAAGTCCACAGCATAATTGAAGAAAGATATAAAGTTTCAAATCACTTGTGATGTTGATAAATCCGTAGTGTTGTAGATAAAAGCCTTCAGAGGTGTAAAAATCCAGATATTTTGTTTTTTCATTAGACAAATATGAAAATAGATGGAAATTAATACGACAGTATGAATTTAACATTTTTGAAAAAAACAAATGATGTTTATAATTGCTGACAGAAATCTGTTTCGACCGCTTTAATAGATCGGTCTAGAGCAACATATGAGAGAAAGACCGTTAGAAGAAAGGGTATATATATAAAAAGGGTATATATATAATTTTACATCAAACTCTTTTGAGTTTTATTATGAACTATAATGCTTCTGATTTTTTAAAATAAAATTTATTTCAATTTTTACTTGAAGGCACTTACAACGCATGTATCGCATAAAATTCGATACTTTTTCTTATAGAAAATGAACTTGACAAGTGTAATCCCGGCAAAGGATGGCTCGGTGTGTAGAATACCGTACAGACTGTTTCGACTTTATTAAGTCTCATCAGCGGTATATACTAACGATTTCCCTCCGACAGAAATCGAAACCGGGACTTCAGCAGACTCAGTGAAACACTAGTGAAACACCTTATCGCCTCGGCCACAGTACACAGCCGACAATCCTAGCGAAATTAAGCTTGTCAAATGATACTACACGCCTCTACCATAATAGGTAAGGGGGCGTTATTGAGAGAATAATAACAACAAACAGACCGAGCCATCCTTTGCCGGGATTACACTTGTCAAGTTCATTTTCTATAAGAAAAAGTATCGAATTTTATGCGATACATGCGTTGTAAGTGCCTTCAAGTAAAAATTTAATATATACTTTATTCAGCAACGTTTCTAAATAAACAAACATCCAAAAATCTTAAAATTTATTTCATTTTTAATACAGAACACACATTTTTTAAAATTCCAGCATTGATTAATAGCGTTTTGTTTGTACCCTTTCTTCTGACGGTTGTTCATTCCGTCTTTCTCTCATATGTTGCTCTTGATGATGACCGATCTATTAAAGCGGTCGAAACAGATTTCTGTCAGCAATTATAAACATCATTTGTTTTTTGCAAAAATGCTAAATTCATAGTAAGGTATGAACAGACTAAGATAGATAAATATGAACAGACCAAAATAGATAGATAGATAGATAGATAGATAGATGGAAATAAACAGAATAAAATAGATGTGAACAGACAGAAATAGATAGAGTGTTGTATATATATATATATATATATATATATATATATATATATATATATATATATATATAAAGATGCGAGAAAATATTTGCAGTTGAAAATCGGTTTAATGAGAACCATATGCACATATGCACAAACACATACACGTACATACAAAAAACGCAGAAACACACACATATATATGTATATTATGTTCATGTATAACTACTTTTATTCCAATATAACTGTTTATATTTATATACAAGTTTCTCCTATAAAGAACATATCTGTCTGAGTATAAATGAATGATTACTTACACACACACACACACACACACACACACACACACACACACACACATATATATATATATATATATATATAAACAACGTCATCTGAAGATTGTTTGCACTTACTCATGCATGAAACCAAATGATCGTGACTGTTCCTTTGTCATCAAATAAATAGATATGTAATACCTTTATATATTTATTTATTATATTATATAACAACTCTATTTTATATTGAGCACTCTTCCTATAATACTTATTTTGACACACCGTTCCAGTAAAAGCTGAAACAGTGATAATCACACACTATAGTATGTATATATATATATATATATATATATATATTATATATATATATATATATATTAAGTTAAGGTAGCGTGGACACGGTGTCAATGGTGCCTGGTTACAGACAGTTTCTCACCTATGTGATCTTTACTCATAATGTATTTCTTCTTTCTATTTACAGAAGCAACATTGCTGAACCTCACCTACTCACTGTCAGGATTTCGTTACACCAATGACTTAGCTAATTCCAGTTCTGAACAGTTCAGAAAATATGCAATGAAATTTTGCAATGAGGTACATCCTGTTTCTTTCACAGTTATCTCCCCTTTCCACGATTTAGTTTTCCTCTTTTTCAGTTACTTCAATTGCTAAACAATCCACACGTTGCTGGAAGGGGCTACCCGGTGTCGCCTAAGTAGAGGGAATAACATATAACAATATAGTAAAAGAAAATTAATTCAATTACTTACAATTTTTTTGAAAATAAGATGTAAATGAGATGATTTGTTCATACTATTAATTTTTGGAAAAAAAAAACAAAAAAAAAAAAACAGACAAAAAATGAAGTGATTAAATCAAAATAAAACGACCGACTGTATTTAAAATAATTCTTAAATTTTTGTTTGTATTATATAAAATTTGATAAATAATTACGAAGTGTGAGTTAAAAAGTAATTCCATTTTATTTAGGACAGGTATAATTACCAAACCTCTCTTCGGCCCTGTGGAAAAGGGTTTGAGAGGCAAACATTATTCCAGTGACGATAAAGTGAAATCTGCTGCGAAGAAGTGGCTCAAAGAACAGTCAACATAATTTTAAGGGCAGAGATACATGCTCTCATTCGAAGGTGAAACATTGCTATTGATAGAAACGGTGACTGTGTGGAGAAGTAGGGCTGTGATCTACAAAGGAACAGCTTAATTTTGATGTATGATACATGTTCCTGTATTGGTAATTATACCTGTCCTAAACAAAATGGCATTACTTTGTGACAACAGCCTCGTATTAAAAAAAACATTAATTCAAACCGTAGCCGATTGAATATTTTTATTTATTCAAATTCAAATTATCAAATTAAAAAGTACGCAGGCATGAAACCCACCAGAAAATAAAAACTAATGTCTCCTGTGTATTAATTTAAACAAAAGATCGAAACTTATCTTTTAAAAAGAATTTTGAATTTATTTAAAAGTTAAATATCAAATTATAAATGTATAGATAGATAATGACCATCTCACAACCCTTATATAATGTATATATTGATACCCGTGTTCCTTGATTGTGCGACCGTTAACATCTTGCAACACCCTTTGATTAAATATGAGACCGTACAAAACATCAAATATTGACCCCCCCCCCTAGAGCGTCCGACTAGAGACCATATGATTCTGGGTTCGAAACCGGCCCTCGCCAACTTAGCGTATGAATATCACAAAGATCTGTGCAGTAAAGGAGCTGATGGTTGGTGTGGCGCTCCACCTCAGTCGCCAAAACGATCTTCTTGGTCTTGCGCTTGGGAAGAGGGAATAGACTCCCTCACTGTCTGGCTGATACCAATTTAGGCTTTACTTTTTATTTACGTATTGAACTATTTAGCAATAGCTCTTAACTGAACATATCAAACGTTTTAATAATTAAATTTATCATACAGTGGTATATCCACAGGCCCTGCTAGTAGGGATAAATACCATTAGTATGTATAATGTGATATATTGTATTGAGTATACCGTGGTAAATTTCCCGTATAAATCGTGTCTCATATTTCTTGCATTTAGATGGATAGATTATTGACCAGGAGTATCCTAGCAGCTGTTTATCATGGATGTCGTCTCCGGAAGTTTTCGTAAGTATTCTATGACCCTTGTATATTTTTGTACTATACTGTTATTCTGTTTTTTTATGTATGATTGTTATTTTTCTTCCAACTAGGATCACAGTATAGTATCTGCCCGATCCCGGTATTTCTGGCATGAACCAGACGTTCTGATAAAAAACACCAAAGCCCTCACTCACCAAGGTCCAATATTCGCATTAGTATATCCAATGATACACTAACACTAAATAAATGCAAGGAAATATTAGGTTGTTACAAAAATAATGGCCGATTGAAGTGCTCGGTTTTGAAATGTCATTTTAACATAGAATTTGTTGTTTATTTCAGGTGAATTTTTGCATATATAATAATTAATGTGTGCTTCATTTTCAAGACTCTCATCTCCACTGCGGAATTTCTGGAACCACCTTCGTACAGTCCGATCACTTGTGGATTCATCTCCCCATGCTTTGTTAATATTGGTAGCAGTTTCGGATGCATTGTGCCCAAGCTTGAACTCATGCAACATAAGAAGGCGAAGGTCATGTTTAGGCATGTTCATCTTTGAAGGCCCCTATTTTTCAAAATACTTTCTATCTGAAAATAGATTAAATTCTATTTTTGAGCACACATTAATTATCATATAAAAAAATTCACCAGAAATAAACAACAAATTCTATGTTAAAATGACATTTCAAAACCGAGCACTTCAATAGGCCATTTTTGTAACAACCTAATACAAGTTAATCTCATTTACACAGACATTCAGTACGTACACGATATACATACAAAGCTATTGACAAGAATACATAGATGTGTCTCAACAGATAGAATATACTCATAGTGTTATATGAACAAGTAATATGTGAAAGGGGTACGAAAACGGTAAAAAGTCTTACTTGAATTTGACGATCATAATCACGTGGGCTTTACGCTTCAATGATGAGGTGAGAGACAACTTTCATCACCGGGGTGGGGGGAGACAAAGTCACTGTTGTTCAGAAAACAGAGTTAAAGAGGCACATCTCTACTATTCTTTGAAGAGTAAAGAAAGAGACTAAGGCATACCTTAACTTAAATATACATAATATGCTCTATCGACGATATTGAGCACTATTTCCTTATGAATACAACACACCATATTAACATATATATATATATATATAATATATATTATATATATATATATATATATTTTTATGCTACGGAAAAGGTTAATTATAATAAATATTATGAATAACAGTCATATGAGAGCCAGTGTGTCTTATCACATGAGACTACTACCTCACATCTATCTGCATCCCTTCTGCTCTGTACCACACTTCCAAACCTCCTCTCTTCTTTCTCCTTTGATCTCTCATCCTATTAGTACTACCCTCCCCTCATCTCCTACGTGCCCCCAAATTACCTTTTCAATATAAAAGCAGACTGTAAAAAGCTTTTGGTCTTCACAATAAATGTTTGACAAAGCTTCACTAAATACTGAGATGAAATATCAATTAATTTAGTTGTAGTGTTGTTATATCCACTTATTCTTCTATTTTCAAACACATACACACACACACACACACACACACACATATATATATATATATATATATATATATATATATTATATTATATTTTACATATTTTTTTTTGTTTTATCCTTACTCTATACTTTTTCAGACTCATTCAATAGTTTAATTCATAGTTCAATTTGTCTGACTACCATCCCCAAAGAAACCAGCCCTTGAAGAGTATCCTTTTTTTCTCATTTGACTTCCTGTCGCCATGGTGACAGTCTTCCAATGTATTCATTTGTAAAAAAAAAATTTTTGAGAAGTAAATTTTTCAGTTATGCAATTCAAATTATCTTGATCTACCATCTGATGAGATGAAATTTTGGAGAGCTATATTAAATCTACTTAGATTTATAAAGGCCCCAATTTTGGTCGAAATAAATTCATTATGGAATAACAGTGTTGAGTTTTTCCTTCCTTTCAAAGATAAATATTGCTCTGTATATAATCTAAAAAGTTTATCATACATTGAGCTCTTTTTAGTGATTTAAAGATTCACTGTATTTATACATACTGGATCATACAATAATAATACAGTATATCTTAGAAATCATATATAGAATCATCCCTTACTACCAAGTTTTGGATACCTCTCATCTATATATATATATATATATATATATATATTATATATATATATATATATATATAAGATTTTGGGGTTTTGTCTAAGAAGAGAAATATTTATAGTTAAAGATAATGGTAAAGTCCGCAAAAAATTGTTTAATTTTTTTTATTATATTAAATGCGCAAATTGTTGTTAACCTATGAAAATGTGAAGTGTTGTTATTTTTTATTTTCAAAACATTATAAGTTTGACAATTGTTTACCAATTCTGATATTTTGACATATGACACGTGTTTCAGATTTTTTTTAAATATCTTCTTCAAGCTCTATGTATGTAGTCAAATTGTGCCTCTATATTAAAAGTAGCATCTAAAAATCTCATAAACTATTATACTGTGTTATTGTTGCATACCCTCTTCATTACTTCTTTACTTACTTCTTTCTTACTCTATTCTTCTGTATGTCTTTGGAATCTTATAACATCTTGTCTTGGCCTGGAATCTTCTAAGGTCTGGACTTTCTTGGGGACTGGTCTTCTATTGGGGATTTCTCTTTATCAGAAGCCCTGTGTCATTGTTAGTTTTTAGAGGTAATAACACAAGACTCCGATTTGCTTTGATCTTACTTTATTTTTAAATCCCCAACCAGACATCTGCGCAGAGTGAGTCGGAGCGTATATAACACGACTCACCACCGTCGTGGTTTCTCGCCGACTGACTAAAATCTATTTCTAATCTAAACCGGAAGAGGGTCTCCTCCACCGATTCTCACGGTATCCACCGGAAGGTTAGGACTGAGGTAAAGCCTTGTCACTCATCCTTCAAGGCCGTGGGCTGTAACTTATAACCGCAATTTTTATTTCTACACTATTGCACATAAATATTAGGTTTCTAATAATTATGTAACATTGGTTCCTAGTTCGATACCGGTCCCCGCCAACTCAGCGTATGAGTAGCACAGGGATCTGTGCGGTAAAGTGAGGAGCTGATGGTAGATGTGGCGCTCCACCTCAGATGCTAAAAACAATCTCCTTGGTCTAGCGCTATTGAAAAGGGGATAGACTCCCTCGCTGACTGGCTGATACCGACTTCAGGCTGCCCCGTCGACTTTTTTACTTATTGTACGCATGATGGTGTAGTATTTGTCATTTCCTAGTCTTTCTGTGTTTCAGAATCTATTCTTTCTTTGCCTGTATGACCGTTACGTTTTTCTACGAAGCCATTAGTGTATGGGAGCGAACGGAAAGCAAAATTATCTATTTAAATGTCCATGAATTCTGTCGTAATCCAAACCTTTATGTTTTCCTTTCAGGACTGAACCAAATACCGTCATGTTCCAATTGGCCATCCGTTTTCCTGAGAGTTCAACACTGATACAAAATATTACAACGATTTTAAAGAAAAATTCAAAGCATCAACCAGGCCAACAAACATGGCTGCTTCAACTTGGCGGGCTTTCTCTAAATCAAAATACCGCTCGTGTTTCATCTTCTGTGTTTAATATTACAGGAAGTGAATGGCCTTCGAGATCAGTATCGGATGGTAAGTAGATAAGTAATTTTGAGACATTCAAATATAAGTTAGATATTGTCCATTTAAATTTTGGAAGAAACACCGGGTGGAACAGTGAGGTCAATACGCCCAAAGTTTATATATAGTTCCTATAGTTTCAGTTCCTACGACGATAACCGTTACGCAAAGCGCACCTACAAAATCACACATCATTTTGGAGGCGCGCTTAGCGTAATGATTATTGTTGTAGGTTCAGCGGTTCACATCTTTAACTGAATGGGAGAGTCCATTATATATATGGGTGAAATAGAAAAATATGAGTTTAAAAAATGTGTTTAAAAATGACTCTGAAGAAAGATGTTGAATACCCATCAAGAATGATTAAAACAAAACGTTTTCGGCATAAGATAAACCAACAAGGGTTGACATGCCGTAAAATCTAACCACCCAAAAAACATAATATATATCTGTTTTTTGAAGGGCGTGATGTAATGGTTAGAGTCGTAGGAAATGGATTCGTCAACGCGAGTTTAAATCCTGAACGAGACTGTTTGCATTTCACATAGCGCTAATACCCTTGAGAAAAGTATGCATCCAACTACTCTCCCCCAGCTATGGGTAAATAGTAGGGCAGACTTGGCTCATTAACCTTGGCTAGGTAACCTGTCTTAGAGCAGGAAAACTCTGAATGCAAACCTGTTAAATTTCGCTTAAGAAATTAATCTTGTGTCGCATCCTGCTCGTGCAGAGGGTTATATATATATATATATATATATATATATATATATATATGAATCATATGTATGTTTGGGAGATAATAAAAGTTGTGGGATAGTAGGATAAAACAATATTTTTTACGAAAATAAAATATAAAATATGGGAGGTATGAAAATACAAAGGCCTTTTCGACCGGTTCTTTTTCAAGTATAATCACCGGTGACAATTAAAAGTCAGATTGTAAAAGAAATATTCTTTTGGAACGAATGGGGTTGAGCCAGAGGGGGACATTATTTTCATAATAAAATATTATTTTATCCTACCATCCCACAACTTGTATGATCTCCCAACATACATATGATTCCTCTACTTTTAGTACTGTATAAGTTTTCTTGTATTAAAAATCTGTTCATATATATATATATATATATATATATATATTCATTTATTTTTATTTTCTCAGACGGCTGGCTGGTGAGACTTGGTCTTCGTCCTTACAACATGACCGACCAAAAGGATTTCAGAAATTCTTCATCTACTCTGTTTAAAGACTCTTCTTATACATTGTGTAATGCGGTATGTATAAAAGAAACTTGTTCAACATTCTTATCTATATTAATTATACTTAGTCTGGCACAAGGATAGTGTTGCGAGCACATCTAAATTTTTTATTTCTGCCGCGTCAGCATAAGGGTCACTAGAGTTAACGTAAACAAACAAAAAATCAAAACGAAAGGCGTTGCGAAATTGCGTAGGTGTTCTTCCGGAGGAGACATGACTATGAAAAGTGCGTAAGCGTTCTGACCGGAAGTGGCGTCACCATGAAAAGTGCGTAGGCGTTCTGACCGGAAGTGGCATGACTACGAAAAGTGGATAGGCGTTCTGACTGGATGAGGCGTCATCACTTGAAGATTCGTTTTGTCCAGAATGCTATATAACAAGTCCAAATGTTGATTGAGACAGAGTCGACCTCTTTATATGCAATTCTTACCTAACAAGTGATGAGATCAGAACTTTCCCTTTTATTTCTGCTGCGTCAACTAAAGTGAAAAAAGGGTCTCTCCAGTTGACGTAAACAAACAAAAACCCAAAAAGAAAGACGTTGCGAAATTGCATAGTCATTCTTCCAGAAGAGACATGACCACGAAAAGTGCTTAGGCAGACCGGAAGGGGCGTGATCACCTTATCAGAAGACCAGACTTAATATTGATTAACAGGAAAAAGAGAACCCCTCAGCTGGTAGATCATAAGGTGAAGATAAATGAAAACGAAAAGATTGACAAATACCTGAACCTTGTCAGAGAATTGAAAAAACAACTGTGGAATATGAGGGTGATAGTTTAGAAAACAGACTAGAGAAATTGGAAATCAGAGGAAAAATCGAGACCATCCAGAAAACATCATTGTTAAGATAAGCTAAAATACTCAGAAGAGTCCTTGAGATCTGATGAGACTTGCTGTCACTCAGATTCCAGTGAAAGACTATCAGCTCCCGCTGGTGTGAAAAACTCTCAGGAATGAACAACAACACAACAACACAACAACATAATAATAATAATAATAATAATCAATAATAATATAATAGAATACAAATGTATATGCAAAACCAGAATCTGTTCTAGAACAAAACATAAAATTTCTGGGACTTTGAAATAAAAACGGATCACTTGTCCAGCAAGAAGACCATGACCTAGTGTGATTAACAAAAAGAAAGAACTTCGTCACGGTGGATTTTGCAGTTCCAGCAGATCAGCAAGGGTGGAAGCTAAAGGAAAATGAAAAAATGGACAGAATATCTGGACCTTTCCAGAGAACTGAAAAAAGTTATGGAAATATGAAAGTGAAAGTGATACCATTGTACGTTGGTGCAACTTGGAACGGTCCCAAAAAGGATTGGAAAGGATTTGGAAAGTTTGGAAACCGAGGAAGGATGATAGATTCAGAAACACTGCACGACTGCACATCTCCAGAATACCCGAAGATTTCATGGAGACCTGAGGAGACTTGCTGTCACTGCAGATCCAGTGAAAGACCATCGGCTGATGCTGATGTGAACTCACAAAGAAATAATAATAAATGAATATAATAATATAATAATAATAATCGTCCGTATAAGATCCAGTACTCCCTGAATAACGAGGTTTTCAATGCCTCAATGGATGACATACTTGCACATTTGGTTTAATCATACCGTGAAAAACGGGTTGTTATAAATCCTACTATTATTGCTCGATTATTTGGATTATTCGGACTATTTCCTCATCTTTATTGTTATCTGTAAATTTCGGTATTTCATGTGATTGGGGGTCTTCTCGAACTCGAGAACTCTTGTTGTAATCGGGAGAACTTTGAACCCAATCCTGGGGTTTCTTTTTCTTCGCTAACCATAGCTTTTAGCTGGTGTTAATTATTATTCTGTTACTGTTCCTTGACGCAGGATTGAACATGCAGCCTAGAGATACTGTCACTTTAGAACTGTATTAACTCAATGCCTATACATACCGATCGACCGAGCACATCTTCTACTTGGACAACTCAGTGTGAATTTTGGGAACTATGAAACCCTTAGTATAAAGGTAGATGTTCTAATGGTAAAACAAGATTAGATTTATAAGTTCCCCAAGAAGGTCGAGGGCACATCGGTCGAAACGTAGTACAGATAACAAAAAAGATGAGGACTATAGTTCGAATAATCACAAAAAAGTAATACATCCTCATCTAAACAAATTCAGCAGAATGTGTAGATAACAATAAAGAGAGTCAACAATAGCTCGAATATCTAAAAAATACAAATTTATCAAGCCTCATCTAAAATAATCAGAGAAATAATGTAGAATAATAATAAATACGAGACAAATGAGTCCGAATATAAAATAATACAAATTTATCGACCCTCACGTCCAAATTCCGATAAATATTAGAATACATATAGATGAGGACAATAGTCCGAATAAACTAAATGATACAAATATGACTCTCAACTCAAAAATTCAGAGCATACGTGTAGATAACAAAAAGAATGAGGACATATCCGAATAATCCAAGATATACAAATTATCGACCCTCACTTCAAAATTCAGGAAATAGTATCTTAACAATAAGATGAGGTCTATATGTCCGAATAATCCAAATAATACAAAATTATCCCCCTCATTAAAAAATTCAGAAAATAGTATCTTACAATATAAGACTGAGGTCTATAGTCGAATAATCCAAATAATCCAGTTTAGACCCTCAAATCCTCAAAATTCAGAGAAATGTATCTTAACTAAAGGATGAGGCTATAGTCCGAATATCAAATATACCATTATGCGACCCTCAAACTCAAAAATTCATCAGAGAAATATGTATCTGTAAACCCATAATAAGATGAGGTCTATAGTCCCGAATATCCAATATACAACATCCACCTCATCTAAAAAATTCGCAGAGAAAAGGTATCTTAACAATAAGGATAGGTCTATACCGAATAATCAAATAATACAATATCAACGCTGACTTATGACTACTAGACTGTCGTGAAGAACAGTAGGATGTATATGTACGCAGGATAGAGAGACTTATGGACTATCATCAATAGGTAGTAATACTCGCGTATATCCGGTAGCGATAGATGGAGAGACTAGTACTGATCATGAGAAGGTCTAGTAAGCAATGGATACTGAAGATAGTAGATTATGCGCGCCCTTATGTAGAGTACCACGACGCGAGTATGGTCAAGAGAATGTAGGTAGAGGGTATGGTCTCCGCGTAGATAAGAAAAAGTATCACGCTAGGCAGAGTAGGAGGCTAGGCATGGGATACAGGACTGACATTTGCTGTTTATACCAATAGTTTGAGAAAGTGGAATGAGGACCGATAGTCGAATAATCAAATAATAATATCGACTCGAAAATACGAGAAATAGCCTACCTATTAGTATAGTAAACACTTAATATTAGCGGACATTCACGCTATTTAAATACGTATATGCATTAGATAGGCTAGCTACGAGGATCTGTCCCGCAGGTATCGCCTGCGTTCATCGCGTCTTGACGGCGCACTGGAGTTATAGATGAGAATGAGACATATAGTGAAAGGAGAGACTATAGCGCGTCGATGCAGGTGATACTTGCGTGATGAGAGGTCTCCAGTGGATAATGGAGGGCAGCATAATGCACAGTTTTATGGAGTGCAGTGAGTGAGACGGTCGGCAGACTGGAGTTGAACGATGCTGTACCGGGAGAACACGTAGCGCGGCTGCGTGTATGAGAGGAGATCTGTGGGCCCAAGGGATATACGTATGGCAGCGTCATAGTTAGCTAGTCGACGAATAGAGTCGATCAGGTGTGGTCGAATGTGCGATGGAAGCGAGTTCGTGCTGCTTGTACTATAAGGAACGTGTGTGTAGAGAATATAACGCATATCGTCATATGCATATTAGAGAGTAGTGTGAGATGCGATGGGACAGTTTCGATCAGTCTGGATTGATGACAGCGTGCACAAGTGAGACCATGCGCGGGGATGATCGGAGAAAGTGAGCGAAGATTGAATACTAGCATTGCAGTGCCGTGGTAGTTTAGATAAGATAGTGATAGCAGTGCATTTTGCAGAATTAGAGTGAGTGATTAATATTGTCGTATAGAGATAGACGCCATAAAGGATGATCTCATCGTGTGTAGTATCGATGTGGCGCGAAGAACCGTAATATCGTCATAGGAAGTACACGACGCGAATAGAGCAGAAGGCATATCGAGTGAGTATGCGAGATTTAGGAGTATGCTATAGATGCTGCGTTCAGCGTACGGAAGAGTGCTGGTCAGTAGTCAGATCAGAGTCGAAAGGATGTATGCCAAAGAAAGCGGCTTTATAACATGTTTAAGCGCATGGAGGTGAATTTGTGAAAGTGAAACCTAGGAAATCAATACATCAGCGGATGTCGTGTTTCTCCTGACTCGTTTTGAGATGAATGGGCAGGGGCTGATCGCTCGGTGCGACTTAGTGCAGCAGCTAAGATAGGTAAGAGTAAGCTGTCCAGGGATAGGCAAGATACGAGTTTGATGCGTGTCAGTGGCATCAGAGATCACGGCATATTACGGGATGATCATAGATGGACTGGGTAGCGAGTTCAACGATCGCTCGCTATTGGGTGCAGATAGTCTTACATGATCGATTGCATAATGTTGCATATAGTATAAGAGACTGTCTGAGGCGCGTATGGCGATTCGCGAAATGTCTGCTAGAAATAAGAGTATATCATAGCAGAAGTAGTCGTGGCAATGGGGACGCAATGCAGATCAGAACGGATTCAGACCGGTACCGATGCAGGTATGAGCGAGGTAGATGCGGCGATGATAAGTCATATGAATCGATGATTGCTATGGCTATTATAACGCACGTGGAATCGTACGAAGGGAGGAAAAGTAGGGGTTAGAATATCCCTAGAGTGTGAAGATCACGAGAGACAGGATTCGGGTGTCACGGCAGTCTTACGGGAAGTGAGAGATGAGAGATAATGTAGCAGAGCTATTTGATGATCGCTACTCGAGTCGACGCCTTACGGCTGAGTGTACGATAGAGTTTGCGATCAGAGGGCCGCGTTGAGGCTTCACGAGAGTAGTATGGTAGAAGCTAAGCTACGGATATTTAGATGAGACGTTGCTGTGTGAGCAGGAGGAGCTGAAGACGCATAGCTCAGATTAGCAGATCGAGTAATAGTTGCGTAGAGATGTAAGCGTGGCGGAAATGAGTGAGTGGCAGTTAGGTAGGTGAGACTGTCCGGCCGAGATGCGATGACTGGCTAGACATCGCGCAGGAGTGTCACCCGATCTAGGAGTGGCACGCGCGACTGCGGCAAAGCAGGAAGGTGCACTGAGTATCTTGCCGTCACTCCGAGCACGCGCAACAGAGGATGAATGTCTGTCTATGGCGTATAGACTAGATAGTTTATGTCGAGCTGGAGATGACCGGTAGATTGAGACGTATATCAGTATCGTTAGACAGTCGCGGTTACATACAGTAGCAGAGACTAACAGTAGTATCCAATCCTACGCTAGTCAGAATGACTTAGCAGTGTAGGCTGAAAAGGTGTGTACTCAGCATAGACTAAAGTAGTCTTCTCTGCGCCGGATCAGATAGCTGTACTAGTCGTCAAGAAGCGAGTAGAGATGCAGTGCATGATGATATGCATAGGTTGGCCCATTGAATATTATATGGGAGTGTGTCCAAGAGGTATCGAAAGTCTCTACGAGCATACTTGGATCGACATATTCCAGCGTGACGGCGAAGTTGACGGGTGTGACGCACAATGCTGTCACGTGCGTTAGCATAGGAAAGATGATGCATGACGGATTCAGAGTACCAGTGGTATAGCATATCGTATAGAGTATAAGAATCGAGCAGACGGGAGGCAGGATGTGCACCTGCTAAGGATGCGAGGTATAGATGCTTGAACGTCAGGCCATGAGGTGTGCTGTATGTGTACATCGGAGGAAACAACGGGTCTCATAGAATACGGAATACTACAGCTCGCGAAAAAGAAGTGCAGACACGAGCGACTGTCCTTAGCACGCTAAACATCGTCGGAGCAGTTATGGTGAAGAACTACGTCAGTATAAGGCAATAGCTGAGGCATGAGAGTGAGAAAGAATGTACTGTGATAGCGTGACCGAAGAGCATCTCATCGGCTAGGCGCTGGATGTATCCGTATGCAAGATGCTAGTATCGCAGTCGTGATAGAATCGCAGATCATGACACGAGCAGAATCATGGAAGCTACGATCGACGGCTATTTGGACTAGGATCTAACGAACCACAACAACAACACGCCAAAAACGTTGTTTTTCTTTTCGGCGATGTGGACCTCTAGATATATCATAATGCCGAGCCATGCTAGGGCCGCCATAGCTGAATAAGAAAGGATACCCGCCGTGGAGTGCATAAAGGGCTAGTTCAAAGTTCCTGAATGGCTTCCCGTTTACGACAAGGAGACTCCCGACTACGACAAGAAAGTTTCCGATTTTCGAAAGAAGGTTCCCGAGTCCGAAAAGAAGGTTCCAGAGTCCGAGCAAGAATACTGAAGAAGGCTGGAGGGCATATCGGCCGAAACGTTGTACAAATAACAATGAAGATGAGGACAATAGTCGAATAACGCAGATATACTAACACATTGTGTTTTTTTCGCTGTTTTTTTGCCAACAGAAATTTAATTTTTGTTTTCATTCTTCTTTATTTTCAAAATGTGATGATAACTTAAGAGTATTTGATTTAAAAAATTAATTTAGATATATAACATGTATACATTATAGTATAGAGAAAGTATTAAAGATTATAATCTTTGTTGCAAACATTTATGTATCTATTTATATATATATATATAATATTATATATATTATATATATATATATTATATATAATAAGTATCCACAGACACGTGTTTCGAGGTTCACCTCTCATCAGTGTGGTTATACATTAACAGCTACCCCTGGCCGGGTTTGAGACCCGAATGAACTTTCGTTCGCCAATCCTAGCTGTCAAATATAGGAGAATATAATGCTACATTTCTAAGCGGAAATGAATTCACTAGAAGCTCAACATTTGTGAACAAAGCGAGGTTTTAGCTACACGCCAGAACGGTGAATACACACCACACACACACACACACACACACACTATATATATATATATATAATATATAATATATATATATATATATGAGATTAAGATAATTTGCTTTAGAAGCATTGTTGAGTAAAGTATATTATTATTTTATATTTTTTTTGCATGAAAGCAGTTACAATGCGAATATCGTATAAAATTTGATAATTAATGAATAATCATGACAAGCGAACTCGGGCAAATTCGCCCCAACGTAGAACATCGTACAGCTTCCCTCCGACAGAATCGAAACCGGGAACTCAGTACGCAGAGTCAGAGACTTTACCACTGGGCCACCGATACGCAGCAAACAATACATCGTAAGTATACATCGCTGATGAGACTTAATAAAGTTGAAACATCTGTACGATGTTCTACGTAGGGGGGCGATATTTGCCGAGTTCGCTTGTCATGATTATTTCATTGATTATCGAATTTTATACGATATACGCATTGTAACTGCCTTCAAGCAAAAAATATAAATGATATATATATATATATATATATATATATATATGTGTGTGTGTGTGTGTGTGTGTGTGTGTGTGTGTAAGGTATCCAAATGACTCGTAATAAGGGATGATTCCACCTGGGATCCTCAAAACCTCACTGTATAACCATACTGTATGCTTCTGTAGGTGCAAACATATATTCATACAAGGATTTTTATAAATCCCTAAAGAGAGCTCAATGTCTAATAATCAATGAATTAGATTAAATACAGAGCAATATTTAACTTTCAAACAAAGAAAAAAACTTAACAGACCGTCATTCCGTAATAAATTTATTTCGACCAAAAGCTCAAAAGGCTTTTAAAAATTTTTACGAAATTCGTAAAACTCCTTACGAGACTGGCCCTATCAGAGTTTGTTACAAAGCTTACTCTTTCTTATTTTCAATCCACTCTGATCCTCATTGCCGTAGATTGT
This sequence comes from Doryteuthis pealeii, assembly GCA_023376005.1. Taxonomy (NCBI): domain Eukaryota; kingdom Metazoa; phylum Mollusca; class Cephalopoda; order Myopsida; family Loliginidae; genus Doryteuthis; species Doryteuthis pealeii. Next base: position 7,555,310 of record CM042181.1, read on the forward strand.
TGAACCGAGTTAGTTACGATATAAAAGGAACTCAAATTTAAAGTTGAATTAATTACCTGTTAAAATTAACTTAACAATGTATTTTTTAATTGATTTTTCCAGATTGATCGTATGTATACTAAAAGCAACTTATCTCAACGTTATGTCAGCTGCACAATCGAAACCAGGTAAGCATTAGCAAAACAATATATATATATATATATATATATAATATATATAATATATATATTATATATATAAGTGTATTTTGGCAGCATTTTTACTTTTATACACGTTTTTGTTGAACTGTACAGACAATTCCTGTCGGACAAGTTTTTCGTTGATCCGTTCCAATTTTCGGGCCATCTTCAAAGGTTTCAAAACGAGCGCTTTCGGCAATACAATTTGCCATCCTCAGGTAAGAACATATATATATATATATATATATATATATATATATATATATTATTATTATTATTATTAACATTATTATAAAATGGGTACAAGAGATAACCTACTCGAGTTTCACCATAAGGATCTTCAGGGTTAAATCCACTGAATTAATCGAGACACCGATTAATAGCAGTCGATTTCACGTGTGTGTTAATGAACATTAAAATGTTCGTTGCGAAGGAACACTGACTTTCGATTCAAAAAGGTTTCACACCGGAAGTTGATTTTTTGTAAGATTCAAAAAGTAAACAATAAGTTAGAATCGATTTGTGTTAATCTATTTACTAGGATGCAGCTGTCTAATAATTATGAAAGTATGTAATTATGCTGTTAACTTATTAATTATTTATTAAATGTTTGGGGAGTGGTATTTTTTCTGAAAAAAGATTGGGACTGGGGGTGATTTAAAAGGTAAGTAACCTTTTCCTTTATTAATATATATATATTATATATATATATGTGTGTGTGTGTGTTGTGTGTGTGTGTGTGTGTGTGTGGTAAGAATAGATGGAAAAGTGTGGACGAAAACAACTCAAACAAGTAGAAGATATATTTCGTTGCACATTGGGTGCGACTTCTTCAGTCATTTATTTGAAACATTTCTGCATCATATATTTGTTTTTATAGTAGAGAAAGTGAACGGGTGAGGGGGGGGGTTAGGTTATATACTCAGGAGAGTGGGATAGAGTTTGTGTGAATTTGATTGGCCAGAAGAATTCTTTCTGGAGTGGGGTAGGAAGAGAGATAAGATCAGATGTATTGAATTGCTGGAAGTTTGATAGGTAAAGGTAGTTTAGTGCAAAAGAGGAGAAATGGTAAAAAATAGGTCAACATTCTTTAGTTGGCTTGGAAATTTTTTTAGAGATTTTGACCCTCTATTTAATGAGGGCAAAAGATCAAGATGTGTGAACAGGGTAGAGAAAATAGGTCAACATTCTTTAGTTGGCTTGGAAAAATATTTTTCAGAGATTTTGGCCCACTGGGTAGAGAAGAAAATATCAAGATAAGTGTGAGTGGACACCCAATGTGCAACGAAATATATCTCCTACATCTGGTTGTTTGAGTTGTTTTTGTCCACAGTTTTCCCTATATTCTTAACCACATTCTGTCGGATTTCTTCCAATCCTCACACACATATATATATATATATATATATATATATGTGTGTGTGTGTGTGTGTGTGTGTGTGTGAGTTGTGTGTGTGAGAGAGAGAGAGAGAGAGAGAAATGGAAGTAAATCCGATAGAAAATGCATATATATATATATATATATATATATATATATATACGCGTATGAGTAGCACAGGGATCTGTGCGGTAAAGTGAGGAGCTGATGGTAGGTGTGACGCTCCACCTCATATGCCACAAACGATCCCCTTGGTCAAGTGAGTGTGAAAAGGAGATAGACTCTCTCGGTCTCTGGCTGATACTGACAATAAGCCATCCCGACGACTTTACTTTTTTTTATATATAAACCAAATATTCATATCAAATATTCATTGTCATTTACATACAATAAGATAATCTTGTTTTTTTTTTTTGTTTTTTTTTTATTCATCCAATAATCCCAATAAGCAACTGATTGTTTTCCCCCCTTTTGATTTCAGAGATAATCCCTTCAAGATAATCTTTGGATTGATATTCCGTAAACGAGAAAAGATTTTACCAAATGAGATTATAACAATTTTGCAACGTTTCCGCGATCCTTACACAAATGTCGCCCGAATTGGTAACATTTATTTTTGGATGGACAATATCACACTTTCCTATGAATCAAACCAAGTGCCAGGTAAGTCGTTATTTAATTCATAAGGGATTAAGGGAAAATGTGAATAGAATCAGATAAATCAGCTGATAGACATATATACACACATGATGGCAGCAAACTCGTGTTCAAGTATTGCCATTGCTTGATATATTAAAAAAATTTTTTTAATGAAATAAAGTTCAGAAGTTTAAAGAATACAACAATGAGCTTCAAAAAGTTCAACAAATTCAACGGTGAGCTGCGCGAATGTGGCTTTTTAGTCCAGCTAAAGTCTTGCACATCTTCCCACATTCACAAGTTATTCCAGGGAGCACAGGGTATTTTATTGGTCCATTTCGGCGATGCTCAGTTTGATGTATACACATACACACACACACACACCACACACACACACACACACACCACACAACATATATAATATATATATATATATATAATATCATAGAAAGGAAGGAAGAACTCAACACCGTAATTGCATATAAATTTATTTTCGACCAAAATTGGGGCCTATATAAATCTAAGTTGATTTATACATACTGGATCATATATATATATATATATATATATATATATATATATATATATATATATATAAAGTCAGAGTAAAAATCTGATGAGCTACTAAGCGAAACTATTAGTAGGTATATCTGACCCATTAGGTTTAACTTTATTATTTGCTCTATATTATTTGCTCTGGTATTGAGCACATTTTACATTTTAGCTTTAGATAATCCTAGTGTGTGTGTGTGTGTGCTCCGGATGTCACAAATGGTGTTTGCCGAGTTGTCTGGTCGTGGTAATATGATTCAAAATTATCAATTATATATATATATATATATAATTTTTTTCTTTGGGCCAAGTGTTATAGTATTAATCGATTATTTTTGGTTGATATGATCCTCTTGGTCTTTTCTTTTTTCCATTTTTTTACCCCAGGTGAAGTTTGGTAGTATATTTTTGACTATCAAACGATTTGCCGTTTTTTTCTTACCGCAAGGGTTTACCCTTAAGTTTGTATATTACAATATATATATATATATATATATATATTATATATATTATATATATATATATATTGACGTTAGGAAATTGAAAAAGTTAATATGTCTCTGATAATGAGAGACAGGTCAATGAAGACCATTTATATATATATATATATATATATATATATATATATATATTATATATATATATATAAAGGTCTTCATTGACCTGTCTCTCGTTATCAGAGACATATTTACGTTTTCAATTTCCTAACGTCAATAAATCTGTCTCGGACGACTTCGCAGATAATTGATTTAATGAAGAGCGTAATTTCCTTTCTCGATACTCTTGTCTACGCCAGAGCCAAGATCCAAGCAGAAATTCAAGGTCACGCGAGACCAATAGATGTTACTTATATCTGAAATAAAACTTCTTTTTTTAAAAATCACCACACTTTAATGATACCAGCTGAATATCCAATTTATTAATTTATTATTCTCACACGGATGCATTTTCTTTTATTATCTATCATTCTTGTCTCTTTCTACTTTTCTTCTTCTACAGAACTGAATGTCATGAACATAATATATGATGTGATTAATCCACCATACAGTAAAACTATGGAAGACTCGACTAGCAAAGATTTCCAGACATTAGCAAAACCATTCTGCAATTATGTAAGTCTGTCTCTCTCTCTCTCTCTCTCTCTCTCTCTCTCTCTCTCTCTCTCTCTCTCTCTCTCTCTCTCTCTCTCTCTCTCTCTCTCTCTCTCTCTCTCTCTCTCTCTCTCTCTCTCTCTCTCTCTCTCTCTCTCTCTCTCTCTCTCTCTCTCTCTCTCTCTCTCTCTCTCTCTCTGTGTTCGGCCTTTCACTCATTTATCTATTTCTATTTTTCTCATAATCCTGAATGAATGCATCACGCGCTACGTCGTCTATCCAGAGTTTCATAATGAAAAATATTGTGATTTTCTCGATAATAATAATAATAATCTTATTATTATAAAAGATTGTGTATTTTTCTGTCTGTAACCGAAACTATATCACTACTCAAGTCACAATTTCCTTAGTTATTGACATCACATTCTCAATGATTTTATTTTTATTTAAACCTCAATTATTAATAAAAATTGTTTTACATTATCAATACTGTTAACCATATCTACATACTAACAACATGCAATTATATTTATATATACAACAAAATAGCGGTTTACAGTGTGAATGGGAAGGATAATTTGCATATTGATCTTAATAAATATGTGCTTAGTATTATTGATTTCTAATTGTTTGGTTTTATTTTAATGAATATAAGCAAAAATCTCTTCAATGAATCTTAAATGAAATACTTTAACAAGAAAAATAACAGTCATTTTATTCTTTACTTCCTCTTTTAACTAAATACTTAAATTAGAAAAAATAACAATGAAAGATGGGAGAGATGGAAGTGTAATTTTCAGTTATTCTATTTTTCCATTATACACCTCCTCTGTTTCAAATCTTTTTATTTGCATTTTTATTTAGTTTCATTAGCCTTTCTAATTTAATATAATATTTTATTACATTAAAACTTAACCAATTGCACCCGGAGGGTGCATATATTTGCTAATAATAATAATAATAATAATAATAATAATAATAATAATAAAGGGTTTGGAAAGTCTGGAAATCAGAGGAAGAATTGATACCATCCAGAACACTGCACTGCTGCAATCTGCCAGAATACTCAGAAGAGTCCTGGAGACCTGAGGAGACTTGCTGCCACTCAGACTCCAGTGAAAGACCATCAGCTAACACTGATGTGAAAACTCAAAAGGAGTAAATAATAATAATAATAATAATAATAATAATAATAATAATAATAATAATAATAATGGAGACTTTATATGTGTATATGAAATAAGCTTTGAAGTAAAGGTATGTAAAATACAAATACTTTTTATATATACTTATGTATATTCCCAGCTATAGATTAAATAGTACCACTACTGTTCTTCTATAAGGGTGACTTTGACATTAATTAACCCATAAAGGTTGATATGCCATTAAATAAAGAAACCAAACCAAGCTATGTATATTTTGTATCTTCATACACTACATGTATGTAATATCTGCATATGTTTTATATTTATAAATGTGTGGGAATGTTGTATAAATAATATATGCCTTTATATACATCCGCAATGAGTATGCTTGTGTATATTCTTTCTTTTAATTTACACTTGATATAAATTTGTATGTGTACTCCCCTCCCATCCCACATTTGGGGAAAGCGTGAATCCATCTCTTCCTCCGGCTACGTGTTTGGTTGTGTTTGTTTTACGTCATATCAACCTCGGTGGGTTATTTAATGCCGATAAAGTTTTGAAATAAATTCATTCTTAATGGATACACAATTTTTTTATAAACACATTTTACTATTTAACCCATAGATATGACCCTAACAGGTACTACCACTCCAGGTCAGAGTGGACCTGGGAGCACTGGCGATGAAGAGGTGCTTCACATTCCCCAGACCTCCAGAATTGGAACCTCACCATTAGATAAAGTTTAACGTCATTCTCAGAAGATGAAGACCCACAGCCATCGCTTTCTAGCACCCATATGATAAAAAGAGTTGCGGTTTGTTATAAGGGCAATAACCGCCCGTCTTGCCTAAATAAAGGCTAAAGTTTGAATGTTATGGACTGTCCAGCCACCTCCAGCTATGGGTAAATAGCAGGATAGTTTGGGCTCTTGAATCTTGGTACAGCTACCAGTCTGCATGTTATGGACTGTCCAGCCACCTCCAGCTATGGGTAAATAGCAGGATAGTTTGGGCTCTTGAATCTTGGTACAGCTACCAGTCTGCATGTTATGACTGTCCAGCCACCTCCAGCTATGGGTAAATAGCAGGATAGTTTGGGCTCTTGAATCTTGGTACAGCTACCAGTCTGCATGTTATGGACTGTCCAGCCACCTCCAGCTATGGGTAAATAGCAGGATAGTTTGGGCTCTTGAATCTTGGTACAGCTACCAGTCTGCATGTTATGGACTGTCCAGCCACCTCCAGCTATGGGTAAATAGCAGGATAGTTTGGGCTCTTGAATCTTGGTACAGCTACCAGTCTGCATGTTATGGACTGTCCAGCCACCTCCAGCTATGAGTAAATAGCAGGATAGTTTGGGCTCTTGAATCTTGGTACAGCTACCAGTCTATGAGAAGTAAAACTTAATTCAAACTATCTATAGTTTGCTTAATAAATGACCTTGTGTTGCATCTTGGCCGTGGCTGAAAGGAATACGACTAGATTCTCTGCTACAAGGAACTGCCCCCTTGTTCTACCTAGAATGTTAAGGAATACAACAGACTTTCTACAACTGAGACTTCACCCTTTTCTAGCATTGGATTTACCAATAGAAGACCTAAACGCCTAAAATTTACTTATTTATTTACTTATTTATCCAATGCTAATAAGTAAACATCTGTCTACTTATTTTTAAAAATTCAAAGAATTTAATTGATTATTTGATCATCGATCAAACCATCCACAATATATAAACACAATAAAGAATTACTTATTTATTTACTTATTTATTTACCAATATACGATGGCGTGCTAACCATTGCTCCAGGGTGAGTCGCCTCAATGAATTTAATAAATCAAAAAGCCAATTTTTATTATTTTATTTTTCAGTTGGATGAACTATATAAAGGAGAAGGACGTTTCCCGACATACAAGTCCTGTAAAGTAACTACATTCAAGTAAGTTGATATAATTCTAACTGTTAAGTGGATATTCACGATGGACCAGTGTTTCGGGTCTGTGTTCGAGACTTACTGTAGGTTGACTTTGAAGACTCGACAAAATGATAGTAATAAGAAAGAATGTCTTGACTCAGAGCATTATAGTAAATAATAATAATAATAATAATAATAATAATAATAATAATAATAATAATAATAATAATAATAATAATAATAATAATACCTGGACCTTGCCAGAGAACTGAAAAAGTTATGGAATATGAAAGTCAAAGTGATACCAATTGTAGTTGGTGCACTTGGAACGGTCCCAAAGGGATTGGAAAAGGGATTGGAAAATCTTGACATCAGAGGAAAGATTGAGACCATCCAGAATACTACACTGCTGCAATCAGCCAGAATACTCAGAAGAGTCCTCGAGAACTGAGGAGACTTGCTGTCACCCAGACTCCTATAAGAAAGTCCATCAGCTAACGCTGATGTGAAAACTCAAAAGGAGGGAATAATAATAATAATAATAATAATAATAATAATAATAATAATAATAAACCATGTATTAAGCGAATGTATGAAACTAGCACAATAGGAATACAAAAATAGGCATGACTAGGTTGGGAAGGGGATCCACTGGGAATTATGGAAAAAATAAATTTTGACCATACAACTAAACAGTATATGCATAAACCAGAATCTTTTGTTGAGAATGAAACGCATAAAATTCTCTGGACGAGATAAAGACGGATCACCTTATCTCAGCCAGGAGACCAGACCTAGTATTGATTAATAGAAAAAAAGAGAGAACTGGTAGACTTTGCATTTCCAGCAGATCACAGGATGAAGATGAAGGAAAATGAAAAGATAGACAAATACATGGACCTTGCCAGTGAATTGAAAAAGCTGTGAAATATGAGGGTGAAAGTGATACCAATTGTAGTTGGTGCACTTGGAACTGTCCCAAAAGGCTTAGAAAACGATTAAGAGAACTGGAAATCAAAAGAAGAATTGAGACCATCCAATTGTTAAAATCAGCTAGAATATTTAGAAGAGTCATGGAGACCTGAGGAGACTTGTCACTCGGACTCAGGTGAAAGACCATCAGCTGACGCTGGTGTGAAAAACTAATAATAATAATAATAATAATAATAATAATAATAATAATAATAGATTCTCTGGGATTTCGAGGTACAGACGGATCACCTAATCCCGATCAGGAGACAGGACCTAGTATTGATTGACAAGAAAAAGAGAACCTGTCATCTCGTAGATTTTGCAGTCCCAGCCGACCACCGAGTAAAGATGAAAGAAAGCGAAAAGATTGACAAATACTTGGACCTTGCCAGAGAACTGAGGAAGCTGTGGAACATGAAGGTGAAGGTCGTACCAATTCTAATTGGTGTCCTTGGAACAACCCACAAAGCTCTGGAAAAGAATTTGGGTGAACTGGAAATCGGAGGAAGAATCGAGACCATCCAAACTACAGCACTGTTGGGATCGGTTAGAATACTCAAAAGAGTCCTGGAGACCTCAGGAGACTTGCTGTCACTCAGCTACCACCAGCTACGGCACGTGTGAAAAACTAAATAATAATTTCTATTAATAATGGAGATTCGCTTCCGGTTTTTGTCTGTAACAAAATTTACGTCACTGTTTACGTCACATTACCCAAAATCGTCATAATATAGAATAAATACAAAATTTGAACATGCAACATTAGACAGTCCTCGTTTTTTAAAACAAGTTTTAATAAATACATGACTGGTATTATATATCTATATATAGTTTGTTTTATTTTAATACATATTTAAAGTTTACATTTCAAATTGTTTTATTTTTTAATCCTTTAATGAATTTTATGATTTTACTTACTTAGGGTACAAACTTGCTGACATTGAATTTTTTACTCCCACCCCTCAGGCAATATGTGTCAAAAATCTATTTTTACATCACCCGGAGGGCGTTTTTTATTTTGTACTAGTAATAATAATAATAATAACCATAATAATAATAATAATTTTAGAAATTTCACACGGGATTATTGTGTTCGCTGTCTCTATTGATTGTTTCCGTGCTTCCTTCGTAAATTTGAATAAATCCTTCTCTTGTTTCAAGCAGTAATTTATTCTTTCGTTTTTACTTTTTTTCAAACTTACAGACGAAACCCGAATCTAATCAATTTCCATCTTTTGTTCTCCGGGGAAATCGACTCGAACCTGCACGAAAATATTATTTCGGTGTTAAACGAGAAGGCCCATCGACAGTCCGTCGGTGGTCAAACTGCTTTCAAGGTCGGTGGTCTCCTCATTTTAAAAGAATCTGTGACCACTGGTCTGACTCACAGGTCAGAAAACAATCCAACCGGAAGGTCTGAGATAAGAGATCGCGGTAGCGACAGCGGACGACAGTCGGTGTATGCTCGTGCAGTCGCTCCTGCTTTGTCCAAAATGAACCTAGAAATCAGCTCGACCCGAAAGGAAAGACGTAAGTATTTCAGATTTCTCATCAAATACCGGAGTGGTGATGTTTGTTAACAATTTAACACACACACACACCACACACACACACATATATATATATAATATATATATATATTATATATATAGGTTTGTTTTGAAGGCTATCACAATGCAAATGTAAAGAAAAAAGAAGGTAACTATGGTATTTTTTGTTAACCTGTGATGTTATACTTAATATTTCGAGATAAAAAATCTCTTCTCCAGAACTGAATTTGTTGCTTGTGGTGGTCCATTTGGACAAAATTTGTCCAAATGGACAGCCTCTAGCAACGACATCACACAAACAACACTATAGTTACCTTCTTTTTCTTTACACTTGCATTGTGATAGCCTTCAAAACCAACCAACAAATCAATATAAACACAAACTTCAAGCAAATTATAAAACACTTATATATATATATATATATATATATATATATATATATATATATTTTCTGTCCTGCTAGGGCAGAGGAATTACACCGCTAGGGCAAGTAAAATCCCTACAATGAGGCCACCTGTTAGTGGAGGGTAGCGGCCCATGATGCTCAAGGACGGATTCTTGGTGGCTGGGCTGAGTAGTCCATGACATGCAACACGCCACATTGCTACTTATTCAGGATAGACAGGCGGTGGAATAGGGCTCCATCTGATCAATCGGCTAGTCATATCAAGCCCTAGCACTTATATGATGGTCCCGATCCTATTGCCCTTATGGTAAGCGGAAAACCGATTTTCTAAACTCTTTTCACCTTGGCGAATCGGAAGAGTAAGTTAACACATGGTTATGAATTGTCAATCACCTTTCCTATGTTTTTCCATTAACCGTTATTTTAAAATCTACGCTACTGTACTTCTTAACAGCCTATATCTCAATTGTGTAACAGTTATTGACTTTATTTATTTGTTTACTTTTACAGCTGCTGACCCATGCGCTCCTGATAAAAACGGAGACTATTTTCCTCATCCAACATCCTGTAAGATGTTTTACCAATGTCCTTTGGACGTAGTCACGCGCTACCTTGCAAGCCGGGTCTGGTGTACGATCCGGTGATCAAAAACTGCGTTGCCGAATCGGCGCATGCTGATTGCACCAATGAACGCTAGAAACGAAAGAAAACAAAAACTGGATAGAATCCAAAATGGCGCCCTATCCGACA
>CM042181.1:7566086-7643586 GCA_023376005.1 Doryteuthis pealeii
CGGCGAAGTGAATAAGATTTTTGGATGTTTGTTTTTATAGAAGCATTGTTGAATAAATTATTATTTATATTTTTGCTTGAAGGCAATTATAAATGCATGTATCGCATAAAATTCGATAATTATAGAAAATAATATATATATATATATATATATATATATATATATATAATTATTATAGTGTGTACACACTATAATAATAAATCTGCTCAACTTACGTATTGAGCACTTTATATTTGTTATAACGCTAATTTATTCGAGTACACTAATACCAACCAATTATTGAAACCAACCCAATATTTTGACCGGTAAAGACATTCCCTTTATATATATATATATATATATATAATATATATATATATATATTATTGCTTGAAGGCAGCTACAATGCGTATATCATATAAACTTCGATAATTAGTGAAAATAATCATGACAAGCGAACTCGGCAAATAATGCCCACTACATAGAACATCGTACAGCAGCCGTTTCAACTTAATTAAGTCTCATCAGCGATGTATACTTACGATTTCCTTCCGACAGAAATCGAAACCGGGAACTCAGCATGCAGAGTCAGAGACTTTACCACTGGGCCACCGATACGCAGCGAACGATATATGCGAAATTAGCTTGTCAAGGGCAGATATTAGATAGATAGATAGATAGATATGAATATAATTTGAATTTGATAGGCATGAACAAATTAGATGAAATAAAGTTGTTTTTTTTTTAATTACCTCTGAACAAAATTCTCCTGAAATCTTAATAAAAGATGGTGATGTTATGTTAAGCAAATCTTTTGTAATTACAAAATCTTTCAGTCCAAATTCATAACTGGCCATTGTTGCATCTGAAAAAATTAAGAAAATAAAAATAAAATATTGCCTATGCAGCAGGTCTTCCCTCTCTATATCACCGTTGTCAAAGGGAAGGGCAAAGGGCGATACAATTTTACACTTCTGTCACAGCATGGGTTGGCAAAACGAGGATGACACTTATTCTTACATTTTTTTTAGCTTAAAAGTTAAGGGTGTGTATTATATATATATCGAGTTTTCTGATATTTATTCACAGTTGAATATATTATGATAACAACATTATTGTAATATGGCACATTAATGCTTCACACTAATGCCCAAACCTGATTTTTGTATATCCAAAAAACGGATACAGATACAAAAATATCTCAAATTATATATATATATATATATATATATATATATATATATATATATATATATATATATATAGCCACCCCGTGCGAAAAGGATGTGACACGTGGTAAATTTCTTAAGCAGAGATTAACAGGTTTAATTCAATTTTACAGTCTGCCCTACTGCAACATAATAGAGAGAGAGAGACAGAGACAGACAGACAGAGAGAGAGACAGAGAGACAGAGAGAGAGAGAGGGGGGTGGAGAGAGAGGGGGCCAAGAATGTAATAGTTACGTGTAATTTAGCATGGAAAGGTTTTAAAATGAGTCAGCACAACGCAAGATGGCATTTTATTATTGGTCGAGAGGTGTCAAGTGGCGAAGAGTGGAAGAGTAGGAGTGAGAGGTGAGAGTGTAGAGGGACTTTGAAACGATGCGTTGACGGAGTGAGACGTGTCTCTCACTCAGGGCAATTTGACTTGGGGGATAATAAAAATATCTCATGAGAAAAAGCTTATCTTAAATCCTTAAAATATAGGTGGATTTTTAGAGTTGTGTATTAATAAGGAGAAAGCAATAATTAGAGGCAAACATGACTATTATTCTTTCATAGACTCATATACAAGTTTATTATATATGGTACAATGTTGAAAAAACCGAATGTTAGAATTGAAAAATAATGAACTTTTATCCGCAAAGTCATTTCCAATGATAATCTTTTGAGACTATACATTTTTTTAGAATATTCAATTTGAGAATTTAATGTAGACTAGCATGTACATTTGTCACATAATTATTAGATTCCTAACACTTATGTACCATTAGTGTAGAAACCAAAATGGCTGTGATAATTTGCAGCTGGCGGCCTTGAAGGATTGGGTGACCCGGCTTGACCTCAGTCTGATCCTCCTTCTGGGGGATACCGTGAGAATCGGTGGAGAAGATCCTCTTCCGGTTTAGATTAGAAAGAGAGTTTAGTTCAGTATCGGCCAAACCACGAAGGTGGTAAGTCGTGTTAAGTGCACGGCCGACTCAATCTGTGCAGGTAGTCTGGTGGGGATTTCGGAATAAAATATGATCTAAAGCAAATCGAAGTCTTGGGTTATTATCTAAAAACTACCAATGACACAGGGCTTCTGATAAAGAGAAATCCCCAATGGAAGACCAGACACGAAGTCCCCAAGACGAAGTTCATATGCTAGAAGAAGAACGTAAGATACCAAAGATGAGCAGAAGAATAATAGAAGGAAAGAGAGTGTAAGGTGTTAAAGTTCCAAATGCAACACAAAGCCTTCATAAAACGTTTCCATCACGTCGGGGTCACCAGTTGTAAGATTCAAAGTGATAATACTTGCAGATAAAACTCCGACAAGGGTTGATAGACAAAACATTTTATATACACAGCACAAGAATTAAACAGGGTACATAATACATAGAGGTGTACATAAACATACATACAAAAGTAGAGATAATGACACATTCATGAATGGTAAAACATAAAAGCAACAGACATGAGACTAGGAATAGTCCATGCTGTATGAATCACTTACAGTAATGTAAGGGGGGGGCCAAAGCCCCAACAAAGGAGGGGGGTAGACCAGAGTCTAACCCATAGTGGTGTCTCGTGGGTCGAGCAACAGGAAAAGAGAAAGAGACATTCAAACCAGCCGCTTAAATATCAAAAGCCCCTAGCGGGAACCAGCGAAACTACACGAGCAGACAACTCCCCAGGCGAATACGAAACTAACGCCACAAGAGTATACAACATATTTTATATCACTCAAGTTCTATAATATTTGTAAAATCTGTTACTCCTCAACTTGGGCTGTTAATTCTACCCTTAAAGACATTAACTAAAAATATTGCTTCTATTACTTCCCTTTTGAAGGTAAACAACCGCACATTGCCTACAGTAAATCTTATTATAATGGAGATTGTGGGTTTGTCTGTCTGTAACCGAAACTATATTACTATACAAGTCACAATTCCTTTAGTTATTTACATCATATTCTCCATGATTTTATTTTTATTTAAACCTCAATTATTAATAAAATTGTTTTACATTACTTACACTGTTGACCATATCTACATAGTATTTACCGCGTACCCCACTTGTACGGGTCAGGCACAAAGTCCCTATTAACGTGGGACCACCCACAAGACGAAGCTCATGGAGTGGCAGGTGAAAAATTGCGTCGATCCCGTCGGCATTCCCCCTCAAGGGGGCGCCTCAGGCACTGGGCAATAAACCCAGCCCTGCCCCTTTAAATCGAGAGGGCAGGTGTTGCCTGGGGGGATGGCCCCCTGGGATCGACGCTATTAATTATATCAATGGTCCAGAGGCCGAAGCCACTGTTGACCATATCTACATACTAATAACATGCAATTGTATTTATATATACAACAAAATAGAGGTTACAGTGTGAATGGGAAGGCTAATTTGCATATTGATCTTAAAAAATTGATTTTTATAAATATATGCTTAGTATTATTGATTTCTAATTGTTTAGTTTTATCTTATTGAATATGAGCAAAAATCTCTTCAATAAATCTTAAAAGAAATACCTTAACAAGAAGAAATAACTGTAATATTATTCTTTACTTCCTATTTTAACTAAACAGTTGAATTAGAAAAATTTACCAATGAAAGACGGGAGTAACGGAAAATGATAGAAGAGTTAGTTTCAAAGTTGTTCTATTTTTCAATCATACCCCCTCTGTTCAAAATCTTTTTATCTACATTCTTATTCAGTTTCATTAGCCTTTCTAATTTAATATGATATTTTATCATAAAATTTAACTAAAATACTTGCACCCGGAGGGTGCATATATTTGCTAGTAACAATAAAAAAGTTGCCAACTAATCTGCCAATTTTAGATATTGTATTTATATTACCTCCAATAGAGAAGTACAAAGCAATGAACCTAGATATTCTTATAGGCACAATGACCATTACAGTTGTTCCAGTTGGATTAAGACTAGTTAAATGTTTTATTAGCTGAGGACAAACATGTCCAGTGTGTTCAACTAAAAACTCGTTCAATGGACCCTAATGTAATTAAATAATAGTGCTTGTGTACCAAATATATTAGTTATTTGTTGATACAAATTAAGGGGTTATTTCCTAGTTGAGTAATATGATATTACAAAGTGACCAGAAAAAACAGAACCCAAATTATTTATTTTCCCATTAAACTAACCCTAAACCCCAATCCTTACCCCCACCTAGTTGAGTAACATGATATTACAGGGTGACCCAGAAAAAACAGAACCCAAATTATTTATTTTCCCATTAAACTAACCCTAAGCCCAAACCCCAACCCTTACCCCCACCTAGTTAGGTAACATGATATTACAGGGTGACCCAGAAAAAACAGAACCCAAATTATTTATTTTCCCATTAAACTAACCCTAAACCCAACCCTTACCCCCCACCTAGTTGAGTAACATGATATTACAGGGTGACCCAGAAAAAAACAGAACCCAAATTATTTATTTTCCCATTAAACTAACCCTAACCCAAACCTTACCCCCCACCTAGTTGAGTAACATGATATTACAGGGTGACCCAGAAAAAAACAGAACCCAAATTATTTATTTTCCCATTAAACTAACCCTAAACCCCAATCCTTACCCCCCACCTAGTTGAGTAACATGATATTACAGGGTGACCCAGAAAAAACAGAAACCAAATTATTTATTTTCCCATTAAACTAACCCTAAGCCCAAACCCCAACCCTTACCCCCACCTAGTTGAGTAACATGATATTACAGGGTGACCCAGAAAAAAACAGAACCCAAATTATTTATTTTCCCATTAAACTAACCCTAAACCCAAACCCAACCCCCACCTAGTTGAGTAACATGATATTACAGGGTGACCCAGAAAAAAACAGAACCCAAATTATTTATTTTCCCATTAAACTAACCCTAAGCCCAAACCCCAACCCTTACCCCCCACCTGTTGAGTAACATGATATTACAGGGTGACCCAGAAAAAACAGAACCCAAATTATTTATTTTCCCATTAAACTAACCCTAAACCCAAACCCCAACCCCCACCTAGTTGAGTAACATGATATTACAGGGTGACCCAGAAAAAAAACAGAAACCAAATTATTTATTTTCCCATTAAACTAACCCTAAGCCCAAACCCCAACCCTTACCCCACCTAGTTGAGTAACATGATATTACAGGGTGACCCAGAAAAAAAACAGAACCCAAATTATTTATTTCCCATTAAACTAACCCTAAACCCAAACCCCAACCCCCACCTAGTTGAGTAACATGATATTACAGGGTGACCCAGAAAAAAACAGAACCCAAATTATTTATTTTCCCATTAAACTAACCCTAAGCCCAAACCCCAACCCTTACCCCCACCTTGTTGAGTAACATGATATTACAGGGTGACCAGAAAAAAACAGAACCCAAATTATTATTTTCCCATTAAACTAACCCTAAACCCAAACCCCAACCCCCACCTAGTTGAGTAACATGATATTACAGGGTGACCCAGAAAAAAACAGAACCCAAATTATTTATTTTCCCATTAAACTAACCCTAAGCCCAAACCCCAACCCTTACCCCCACCTAGTTGAGTAACATGATATTACAGGGTGACCCAGAAAAAAACAGAACCCAAATTATTTATTTTCCCATTAAACTAACCCTAAACCCAAACCCCAACCCCCACCTAGTTGAGTAACATGATATTACAGGGTGACCAGAAAAAAAACAGAACCCAAATTATTTATTTTCCCATTAAACTAACCCTAAGCCCAAACCCAACCCTTACCCCCACCTTGTTGAGTAACATGATATTACAGGGTGACCCAGAAAAAAACAGAACCCAAATTATTATTTTCCCATTAAACTAACCCTAAACCCAACCCCAACCCCCACCTAGTTGAGTAACATGATATTACAGGGTGACCCAGAAAAAAACAGAACCCAAATTATTTATTTTCCCATTAAACTAACCCTAAGCCCAAACCCCAACCCTTACCCCCACCTAGTTGAGTAACATGATATTACAGGGTGACCCAGAAAAAAACAGAACCCAAATTATTTATTTTCCCATTAAACTAACCCTAAGCCCAAACCCCAACCCTTACCCCCCACCTGTTGAGTAACATGATATTACAGGGTGACCCAGAAAAAAAACAGAACCCAAATTATTTATTTTCCCATTAAACTAACCCTAAACCCAAACCCCAACCCCCACCTAGTTGAGTAACATGATATTACAGGGTGACCCAGAAAAAAACAGAACCCAAATTATTTATTTTCCCATTAAACTAACCCTAAACCCAAACCCCAACCCCCACCTAGTTGAGTAACATGATATTACAGGGTGACCCAGAAAAAAACAGAACCCAAATTATTTATTTTCCCATTATTTTTGTGGAGTGGGCGTGTAAAATCTGTTAAAAAACTAAAAGAAAAAAGAAGGAAGCAAAGCGTGTAAAATTCTAATTCTTACCATGATAGACAACTCTTGGATTAACTTCAGCATTGGTATCTTCCTCTGCAGTTGATATTGGCTGAGCTGTATTAGACGATCTTTGGCGCTCTCTGTATAACTGTTCCGTGATATTAACGGGTATCTGGGTATGGTTGAAAACTCCAGGGTAGAGGTAGTAACCGGAAGCATTCAAATATCGCTCTTGTTGGATATAAACAGCTGGTGTATAGTTATCAATAACCTCGGTGACATTCCCAATGAGGTAATCGCTAAGGGGTGTCGAGAGGTATACATAGAACTGCACTGCTGGTGGGAAAGGTTGGACAAAGAGAACGTGGCAGTTATAGAATCGCTGGGCAAAGTGGCTCTTTAGGAACGCAGAACTCATCTGGAAAAAAAAGTTGAAAAACGCATTTTACAATAATTGAAAAAAAACCCAAAAAAACGTAGCTTAAATTTTATACAATATAATATATATTAATGAACATGAAACACAAACAAAGAGTGTTACAATGTGATAAAAAGGGGTGAAAGTTCAAAGTTCTCAACAGACTTCATGCGACTCTCGTGCGTTACAGTAAAAAAGTATTGAGCTTCAGTGGAGATTGGAGAAGACATGTGTTGTTGCTGATGACAAGGGAAGAACTGGCGAATTGTCCAAATGTGCGGGAAAAAGTCCAAGTGTGGTACGTGATCCTTATCACGTAGGCACTGGGGCTGGGGTAGTTGTGTACATGCATCTAGTCACGTAATCGACTGAGGGTCGCACAGTTCAGAAAAGAGGAAAGAAGGAAAGAAAGGAAGAAATAGTTTTGGAAAAGGCTCTAAGCATGTATGAATGTGAATGTAAGTATGAATGTATGTAAGTAAGTGGAATTCCAACACACCTAACACAAAAGTCCTTACAAGGGCAGGATGCACAAGCATTGAAACTCTAATCATAATGGTCCAAGTGCGATGGGCAGGTCATGTTGTGCGTATGAGTGATGCTAGAATGCCAAAGCAACTCCTTTACGGTCAGCTGCATGTTGGCAAAAGGCCACAGCATAAGCCTTGGAAGAGGTATAAGGGTTGCTTTAAAAACAACCTTGTAAAAATAAAAATAAGTCCTGACAACTGGAAAAAGCTGGCATTGGAGAGAACTGACTAGAAAATCCATGTGGATGATGTAAAAACTGGTACAGTTTTGAGAGTGAAAGAATTGAGCATGAAAACCTCAAACGTCAACTTTTAAAGGGATACACGTATCATATTGGAGAGAACATGGAGGGTTAGAAATGTCAGACATGTGGTCGAATTCTGCTTTCTAAGGTTGACTATGTCAATCATAGGAAATCTCATCAGGGATAATTCATGCAAACTCCAGGAGCAAACAATGTGTATTGTTCAATCTGTAACAAAGTCTGTGAGTCAGCTTCTGGTCTTAAGAGACATGGTGGTGCATAAGCATAACATTTTATCATCTGATCCATCTTATACAACTGGAAGAACGTCTTTTCTATGTCATATTTGCATCAAACTTTGTTGATCTGCACCGGGTTTGATGATTCATTTGAGGACTCATGAGAGGAAAAGTTCTGATGGTGGAGTTATAGAATTGTGAGGGACGGCAGTGATCTGTAAAGATTATGCTATTGCTATGAATGCATGTAAGTAAGTGGTTGGCTGAACAACTATGAAATATCAAAGTAATCCTTTTGTAACGTATATAAAGATCTTTTATTTGAAGTGGGTGTCTTGACTTTAAAAATGTTAATCATGTTACGTCATGAGACGGGCCTTGGTTAATTACAGTTAAAAAAAGGATCGGTTTTTCTACACAACGTTTCGGTAGATGTGCCCTCTAGCCTTTGTCAGGCATTTCTTGTCGAACTCGAAAGCCTCCGTGTCGTAATCGGGAGCCTTCACAAAAATTCGAACTACTACAGATTTCACTTCCTCGTCATTGGAATAATGTTTGCCTCTCTTCGGTCCCATGAAAGAGGGTTTGAGAGTCAAACATTATTCCAGTGACGAGGAAGTAAGATCTGTCGTGCAGAAGTGGCTCAAAGAACAGTCAACAGAATTTTATGGTTCATGGATACATGCTCTCATTCGAAGGTGGAACATTGCTATTGAGAAAAACGTGAACTATGTGAAAAAGTAGGGATGTGATCCACAGAGGACCAGCTTCATTTTGATGTATAATATATGTTCCTGTGTTGGTAATAATACCTGTCCTAAAAAAATGGCATTACATTTTGACTCACCTATGTGAAGAAGTAGGGATGTGATCCACAGAGGACCAGCTTCATTTTGATGTATGATACATGTTCCTGTGTTGGTAATTATAGCTGTCCTAAACAAAATGGCATTACTTTTTTACTCGCCCCTGTATAATGCTTAATTTGATATTTTTTATAATTGAATTCTTCCAAATTTTAATAATCTAAACTTGAATATATCCCTGGAAAACATAAGAAATTACTTACGGCGTCACAGAAACCAGCTTGGAATTTCTCAAATTCAACTGAAGTGTTCTGTAAAAGTCTTTCGTCATAGGAACCTTCGTAAAGTCGGTAATTTAATTTGACTTGAGTTCCATCTGCAAAAGAAAAAAAGAAAAGTGCTTGTACATTCTGCTTTTATAATGAAAAGGTAAATGGAAAAGAGGGATGGGTTATCGGTGGGGAGTCTAGGGGAATGAAAAGAAGAAAGTCGGAAGGGATTGGTATGTGTGTGTGGAAATGGTGCTTTCATTTTTATGGAGTCAGTCAGTTGACTTTGAAGAGGAATGTTATGTTTAGAGAAAGGGTCAAATGTTAGGGGTCAGGTGTGTCACCAAGGGACCGAGGATATTTTTGTTTGAAAATATTTAGAGAAATCCTTAAAGATTTTATTGAGATAAATGCCTCAACCAATAATGAGGTGAAATATCAATCGTTTTGTGCTATTATATCCACATGTTCCTCTACTCTCAACCACATTTTGTCCGATTTATTCAATCTTTCACTCCTCATATATATATATATATATATATATATATATATATATGGGAGAATATGTGCTTAATTGAAGTGATACCTAATTTGAAAATTAATTAGTTGATAATTAAGGAATTAGGCGAATATATCTGTTCAAATGTAAGGCGTAAACAAATCGACAAAAAGTCAATGTACATACAGAGATTGTCTTTTTCTCGGTTTGTTTAGGCCCTACATTTGAACAGATATGTTCACCTAATTCATTAATTATTAACTAATTAATTTTCAAATTAGGTATGACTTCAATTAAGCACATATTCTCCCAAAAATTGTCGGCTATCGCCATATCAAACAAACTGTTTGCGTACTCTCATATATATATATATATATATATATATATATATATATATATATATGACTTGAGTTCCATCTGCAAAAGAAGAGGAAAAAATGATAAAATATGCTTCTGTTTATTTCTTTAACAGCATATCAACTCCTTATGGGTTATTTCTTGCCTTTCTTTCTTTATGATAAAAACGGAATGGCCCATTATTTAGCTGAAGTACCGATACTCATTAGGACCGGTTTAGCTCAGTCGGTAGAGCGTTCGGCTAGGAATCGCAAGATTCCTGGTTCGATACCTGTCCTCGCCAACTCCGCGTATGAGTAGCACAGGGATATGTGCAGTAAAGTGGGGAGCTGATGTTAGGTGCGGCGCTCCAAAAATAATCTCGTTGGTCTAGCGCTAGTGAAAAGGGGATAGACTCCCTCACTGTCTGGCTGATACCGACATTAAACTGCCCCGACGACTTACCGATACTCACGCGAAATAAGAATTCGGCGGATAAGCGACACCAGATAATCAGGATTCAAATTTTTGCATTTCATCTTGCACGATTTGGACGGTTTCATTTTTAAGCAGAATGTGTTTGTTGCAAGATTGTTGTAAAGTAGCTAAAACCCCTTCAGCACTTTACCAGATGGACTGGCTCATAGTCATAAAATAGTCTATGATTAAAGTAGATTAACTAGCTGAATAATATTCAGACTGACTTTGCGGCGTTGGCTATACCGAACTGACCCTCCTCTATTTAGTGTAGGTTTGTCTTGTTAATTGTTTGTACTTATTTGTTCTGTGTTTGTATGTATCCGTTTAGCAATACAACAAAGATGATAACGGGTCTACTTTTAAGGAACACGGGTATTAAAATATAGATAAAACGATTTGGTGATAAATTGGATGGTACTTAACTTTTAGGTCAGTGTTTATTAGTATTACAACAGTTGAACATGTACAATTATGGATAGAGTGGATAATACTAACTGTAAATGACATTAATTGTTTGTTGTTTTGGGGGTGCTGCAGTTACTCTGTGGGGTACGGAAACTGGTGGCGCACGTGTTGTTCTTTTAGCTGCATCTGGTCTCCTCAAAAACAGGCCACCGATATGGAAATAATTGTATCCCTGATCTTGGACCGTGGGAGCCACCTGCATGAACGTACTGACCACATCTCGGCCAGTGACTTTGTTGGGTTCTGATACCTTGAAGACCAGGTTGAACAGGATCCGGTTCGGGTTGGGTCTGTAAAAAAGAATTTAAACTGTTGTTATTTCAGTTCAGTAGACGAATTAAGACTAGCAAAAATATGTGCCCCAGGCATAAGTATTTAAGTTTTATTCTATTAATAATGGAGATTCGCTTCCGGTTTTTGTCTGTAACAAAAACTACGTCACTGCTTACGTCACACTACCTAAAATTGTCATAACATAGAATAAATACACTCAAAATTTGAGCATGCAATGTTAGAAAGTCCTCATTGGTTTTTTAAACAAGTTTTAATAAATACATACCTGGTATTATCTATCTAAATATAGTTTGTCTTATTTTAATATATATTTAAAGTTATTAGAATTAAGTTTCCATTTATTTTTTAAAATTTTTTACTCCTTTAATAAATTTATTTTATTTTTTACTCCTTTAATAAATTTAATGATTTTACTTTACTTATGATACAAACTCTCTGATATTAAATTTTCAACTCCCATCCGCTCAGGCAATATTTATTTTACGTCGCCCAGGGGGCGTTTTTTATTTTGCTAGTATAATTAAATATGATATTGAATTAGAAAGGGGTAATTCCCAGTCAAATCATCCAGAAAAAAGTAAAATTGTCACCTACCCCTTTTAATTTTTCTGAATTTTTTTCCAGGTGTGGACTATGTTAAAATGTTACAATCCCCAAAATGTTACAATCCCCAAAATTTGAGCTTTCAATTCCAAAAATTAGCGGAGTTATGTCGATTTTTAGCTCTTCGAATTTGGTAGGCTGGGTGAGAAATGGCGACTTTTTGTAATCTATTTTTGTCTGTAAAATGAGTTCTAGAGTTTCCCTACTACTAGCAATTCGTTTATAAAAGCAATTTGGCCCAAGGAACCCAAACATGCTATCAAAAAAAGTCTTAAAATTAACCAATTTTACGTTATTAATGATTTCTGATTTTTTTCATAGCAAGATCAATATCCCGATGTGGCACTGCATCTATGACAAATCTTTTTCTATTATTATTTCTCATATATAGAACATTATTTGTACCATTTTTGCTCAGAATTGAAGCTACAACACCAGTTAAAATTTTGTAAATCAGAAATCATTAATAACTTAAAAACTTAAAAAATAAACAACAAAAAACCCAAATTACATTTAATGTTGAAAAATATTTTTTTAAACTAAGTTTAATTGAAATTATACATTGCAATACTAACACAAACAACTGTCTCAATAATAGATTCAATAATTAATTCCAATGGTTAATTAAATGTATAGTAATTTAGGTTTTTTGTTGTTTATTTTTTTAAGCAATACATAATCAAAAACAACCTTAATCCCCTAAAACCGTAACCCAATTCGCAAAATGTTAATTCATAGACTGTAGTTAAACTGTTATTGGGCACCACCAAAAACTTTCCGTTTTAATTTTCCGACCTAAATCAGAAGTTAGTCCAGCGTTTTTGTTTGTTCATAAAGTTCATTTGTTAAGTGATTAGTAAAATGTATTCATTACTTACTTGAAATATTCAACAGAACAATTAAAGAAGTTATCAGCAATAGCACTTCGTCCATACATATTTTGGAGCTAGAAAAGAAAGGGAAAAAAGAGAATGATGGCTAATTGAATTGATACATACATTGAGAATATAACATAAGTAACTAAGGGAATTGTGACGTTGATGGTGATGTTTTCTGTTGTTCCAGCTGGTACAAAAAGGTTGGTTGGTTGGTTGGCTGGTTGGCTTTTACTAAAAGGAATTACGGGGGTCGTGGGGAGCTCTTAAATCTCCCGGTGGTTGGCAATTATTTCGGATGAAAGACGACAAACAACACAATTGGAAATTAAAACACTTGTATTAACAAAGGTACAAAAATTGCTGCAAATTTGTTGGCATTTGCTACAAGACTTATCTTGAGAGGTGAAATTAATAGTTCGTTGGTGAAGTGGCGCTAGAAAGGATTTCTACTCGCCGTCATTTTGGAGTACTGTTGAGACGTCTCTCCAGGTGAAAGTTCTTAGGATAAGTAATGGGGTTTGGTTTTGCCGCCAATATCGTATGTTGGCGATTCGCCCCCTAGCGACAGAGGAAGATAATTCTACTATCGGTTTTCCGATATTACGGCATGTAAACTCTTGGGTTATTTTATGCCGAAGACGTTTTTGTTTTGTTCATTCTTTTGGGGTATTCAAAAAAATGTTAACTCAATTTTTTAACACATTTTTAAAACTCATTTTAGATATATTTACGTACAAACAACATTTGCTGTTGTCCCATCTGTTACAAAAAGGTACAAGTTGGTTAACTTTTACGGCATGTCAACCCTTGTTGGGTTATTTTATGTTGGATACGTTTTTGCTTTATTCATTCTTTTGTTTTATTCAATTTTTTTAACCCAATTTTAACTTAACGGACCTAAATTCCACCATCGTATGTCACCCCGCCGAAAGAAAAAAAACCCAACAAAAACAGAATTTAATGAAATTTTCAGTGTTGATATATTAATTAATAAAAAATATAATGCACCAGTTATTTTATTTTAAAACCTTTACATTTTTTCAGGTCAGTTAACTTTGAACAACGTATCTGTTACGCCTAAAAGATACGTTGTTCGCAGTTAACTGACCTGAAAACAATGTAAAAGTTTTTTAAATAAAATGATTAGTGCATTATATCTATTATTCATTAATATATCAACACTGAAAATTTCATTAAATTCAATTAATTCCCTGGTTTTTGGTATTTTTTTCTTTCGGCGAGGTGACATACGATGGTGGAATTTAGGTCCGTTAAGTTCGATTTAACTAAATTTTCTTTGGTATTTTTTCATGTATGATGAGATATTTCAAAGTTCACTATCTATTAACCTCAGAACTCATTCTATTCAAATAAAGTCCTGTTCAACTTATGTGCGGGGCCGCTGTCAGTGTTATATACTGTCACTGGACCAGACAAATAACACACAACACATATATATATATATAAGGCTATAAAGTTATATTTTTATTCTTCGATGTGTGTAGACTGAGAGTCGTCGGTAGAAAATGCACATACACATAAGCCCTCGGGAGTTCTGACGGCGAGGGATCTGTCTCAACCCAAATTTCTAAGAGTTTATATAACTCTCTAACTCAACGCGGCTACGCCTCTTTGATCGTGTCACTTTGCCGGTAGCTACACCACCTCGCCCACGCAACTTGTTTTTATTGGTTATGAGCTACACCCACACAATTTCTGTACCTATGCGTTGTCACTTATACCTTTCTTCCGGCTGTCGAAAGTCGGTTTAACCAGTTCAAAGCAATATCCTGTTTTTTTTTCTTCAGGTCCATGTTGACACCCACGCATTTCCTGTGCCTACGCACATTTGCATCTGGTCTTCCGGTTGTCAATTTGTTGATCAGGCAATATATTACACAATTTGCTCACAGTAGGATCGCAGTGGTGGAAGAGCCACTGTCAGTGGTTTAAAGTAGGCAAAGAATTAAATGTCATTACAATAAATGATTATAAATTTGCTTTTGACAGTTTATGAAAATTGCCTGTCAATAGATAATAATGTTTAAGTACAATATTAAAGTTGTGGTCCCATTTTTGATCTCATCGATTTTTGTGATGTCATCTTTCCATTCCATTTTCTTTCACTGCCACATTTAAATACTGTCTTTCTACCACTTTCTTTTTGGTAAGAAATGGCAGTTCTGATCCTAAATTGACCTGTGGTGACCTCAGAAACCAGAATCACCAATTTCATATTCATTCTCATGTCAAGTTACCATTACAGACTAATTTTAGTAAATTATTTAACTTTAGTATTATCTGCGTTATTCGGACTATTGTCCTCATCTTCATTGTTATCTGTACAACGTTTCGGCCGATGTGCCCTCCGGCCTTCTTCAGGTATTTCTTGTCGGACTCGGGAACCTTCTTGTCGTTATCGGGAGACATCATGGAACTTTGAACCTAACCCTTTATTCAATCCAAGGGGGTATCATGTTCTCATTCCGCTAACCATAGCTGGGGTAGAGGCGTTAAGCTGTGTTAATTATTATTCTATGTTACTGTTGAAATAGTAATATTTACTTTAGGAACTTTAAGGGGAGTGTGATCATATCTCAAAAAGTAATCTTTCATCCAACTCCCCAAAACACTTTAAGGGGAGCATGATCTTGCCTTAAAAGGTACTCTCCCATCCAACTCCCCAAAGAACTTTGAGGGGAGTGTGATCTTACCTAAAAAGGTACTCGCCCATCCAACTCTTCAAATCACTTAATGTAGTGCGTGATGTGGCTTCAAAAGGTACTCTTCCATACAAATCTTCAAAATACTTTATGGGGAGTACGATCGTACCTTAAAGGGTACCCTTTCATCCAACTCCCCCAAAGAACTTTATGGGGAGCATGATCTTACCTCAAAGGGTACACTTCCATACAACTCCCAAAAAACTGAGGGGAGCTTGATCTTACCTCAAAATGTACTCTTCCATCCAACTCCCCAAAACTCTTTATGAGGAGCATGATCTTACCTTAAAGGTACTTTTCCATCCAACACCCTAAAACACATAACAGGGAGCTTGACCTTACCTTAAAAGGTACTCTTCCATCCAACTCCCCAAAACACTTTAAGGGGAGCGTGATCTTGCCTCAAAAGGTACTCTTTCATCCAACTCCCCCAAAACTCTTTATGGGGTGCGTGATGTGGCTTCAAAAGCTACTCTTCCATACAAATCCTCAAAATACTTTATGGGGAGCACAATTGTATCTTAAAGGGTACCCTTTCATCCAACTCCCCCAAAGAACTTTATGGGGAGCATGAACTTGCCTCAAAAGGTACTCTTCCATCCAACTCCCCAAAACACTTTACGGGGAGCGTGATCTTACCTCAAAAAGTACTCTTCCATCCAACTCCCCAAAACACTTTACGGGGAGCATGAACTTACCTCAAAAGGTACTCTTCCATTCAACTCCCCAAAATACTTCAAGGGGAGCATGAACTTACCTCAAAAGGTACTCTTCCATCCAACTCCCCAAATCACTATTGTTAAATCAAATGGTATAAAAGGACGCAATCTCAGTAGTTAGAATGTCCGGACCATATGACCTTTAGGCACCCCTTTTGCGATCTCGATTCATTAGGACATTTTTTTCATTTATACCATCAACATCCGGTTGTTTGTTAGGGGTTAGGGTATGGGGTTATGGTTAGGGGTTAGTTTTATAATTAAAAAAAAACTCTAAAAATCATCTGTTAACAAACAACCGGATGTTGACGGTGTAAATGAAAAAAATGTCATTATGAAACGAGATCGCAAAAGAGGTGCCCAAAGTCCAGTTGTAGTACATGGAATCCTAGGTAGAACAATAATGTACTTGTAACAGGGAACCCAGTTGTAGTCTTTGAAATCCTAAGCTTAGCAAGAGTACACTTGTAGCAGAGAATCCAGTCATAGTCCGTCTTGCATTAAGTCCAGTTAAGCAACTGACTTCCTGGACAAATTACCAACAAGCTTAAATGCATTCTATGTCGTTTTTGATTGGTCAATGCCTGCTCCTGCTATTTGTGAAAGTCTATAAATAAAAGAACAATTCTTCCAGGCTGTGGTTATATCAGTGCTGCTGTATGGCTGCACCACCTGGACCCTGACAAAGCGCCTCGAGAATAAGCTAGATGGTACCTGCACAAGAATGCTGCGAGTAGTCCTGAACAAGTTATGGAAGCAGCACCCCACAAAGAAGCAACTGTATGGTCACCTGCCCCCCATCTCAAACCATCCGGGTGAGACGGACTTGACATGCAGGACACTGCTGGAGAAGCGGGGATGAGCACATAAGCGACGTTCTCCTGTGGAAGCCAACACATGGACATGCTAACGTAGGACGCCCGCTAAGGACCTACATTGACCAACTATGCGAAGACTCTGGATGCTGCACAGAGGACCTCCCAGGGACCATGAGTAATAGGGAAGGTTAGCGGAAGATTGTCATGGATATCCGCGCTGTGCACGCGACATGATGATGATGATAAATAAAAGTGGTGTCTCTTTATACCGCTTAAACTCTTGATAGTTGGGTCCTCACATGGTGTAATGGTTAGCAAGCTAAACTCGCAGACCATTGTTAGTGAGTTCAATTCTCACTGGGCACTCCATAATCTGGCCTTGTGCCATATCTAAGCTAAGCTTAGAAAATAACTATACCTTTGATAGTTAAGGGCACCTCATGTAGTGTAATGGTTAACAAGCTGGATTGGCAGTCCATTGTTAATGAGTTTGATTCTCATTGGGCACCCCATACTTCTGACCTTGTGCCACATCTAAGCCAAGCTTAGTAAATAACTATGGGTGCTCCATACTTCTGACCTTGTGCCACATCTAAGCTAAGCTTAGTAAATAACTATACTCTTGATAGTTGTATGTGTGTGTGTGTGTGTGTGTATATATATATATATATATATATAATATATATATACCAACTACTCTGCATGAGCAGGATGCAACACAAGATCATTTTCTTAAGCAGAGTTTAACAGGTTTGAATTCAGATTTTTCCTTCTAGACTGGTTACCTAGCCACGGTTAAAGAGATCTGTCTGCCCTACTATTTATCCATAGCTGGAGGGAGAGTAGTTGGATGCACACCTTTCCCAAGGGTATTAGCGCTATGTGAAATATAAATAGCCTCATCCAAGATTTGAAGTATATATATATATATATATATGTATATATATATGTGTATTTGGGCAGCATTTTTTAATTTATGCATGTTGAATTAAACAAAAGACACATCTCCTATTTAACAATTTTATTTATGATTTTTTCAAGTTTTCTGGACAACTTTTTAATATTTGGGTAGAATTCGTGGATTAGTCCACTAAAGTTCATGTTCCGAGTACTTTCGGCACTTCGAAGTGCCATCATCAGGGGTGATATGTTCCAGTTAATAATAAAAAGTTGTCCAGAAAACTTGAAAAAATCACAAAATTGTTAAACAGGAGATGTGTCTTTTGTTTAATTCAACATGCATATATATATTTATATATATATAAGGTATATTTATACATACATATCAAGGGTATATATATATATACCCTTGATAGTTCAACAATAACCCCTAAAACAACTGTTCCCCTCCAATCAATCAGCTGGTCATGTCAAACCCTAGCACCTATATGATTGTCTCAACCTATTGCCCTTATTACAACCCTAACTGATTTTATCATATATGCTAGAAGGCGGTGGCTGAGGGCCTTAGTGTCCTGGGTTTTACATCAAATTCTATCTGATGGTGAGGTTCCAGTTCTGGAGGTCTGGGGAATGTGGAGCACCCCTTCATCACCATTGCTCCCAGGTCCACTCTGACCCGTGGTAGTACCTGTTAGGGTCCCATCTATGGGTTGAATAGAACAAAATGTGCTTAAAACAAAAGACCCAATGGTTTGACATGCCATAAAATGCATGTTGTATACCTCTTTCCTTACTTCTATTCTTCTAGCGTCTGGACTTCGTCTTGGGGACTTCATGTCTGGTCTTCCATTGGGGGTTTCTCTTTATCAGAAGCCCTGTGTCATTGGTAGTTTTTAGATAATAACACAAGACTTTGATTTACTTAGATCATATTTTATTTCGAAATCCCCACCAGACTACCTGCGCAGATTGAGTCGGAGCGTGCATGACACGACTTACCACAGTCGTGGTCTTGGCCGATCTGACTAAAAATCTATTTCTAATCTAAACCGGAAGAGGGTCTTCTCCACCGATTCTCACG
This sequence comes from Doryteuthis pealeii, assembly GCA_023376005.1. Taxonomy (NCBI): domain Eukaryota; kingdom Metazoa; phylum Mollusca; class Cephalopoda; order Myopsida; family Loliginidae; genus Doryteuthis; species Doryteuthis pealeii. The sequence continues at coordinate 7,584,979 of CM042181.1, forward strand.
GTATCCACCGGAAGGAGGATCAGGATGAGGTCAAGCTGCGTCACTCATCCTTCAAGGCCACCGGCTGCAATTTATAACAGCCATTTTGATTTCTACAATACTGTACATAAATATTAGGAATCTAATAATTATGTAACATGCACCCCCCTACTAAAAAACAAAAAACAAAACAAAAACAAAAAACACAAATGAATTAGCTGCCTGTGTTTACATATATATTTATTTAATACAATTTCATTTTAAAAATGTATTTTTTTTTTTTTAACCTATCAAGGAACAGAAACATCCAAACATGTTTTTTACAGGACAAACACAAAAAAAACATACGAAAAACAAAGAATTGTATTTAAATCCTTTTCTCTTTTTAAAAATCCTCATAAAGAAGTATATATATATATATATATATATGTATATATATAAACTTTTTTGAGCAATCATAATCGGTCTAATCTTTGTTTAATGGTATTTTACCGAAATTAATACTGTTGAAAAGTTCTACCTCTGTCCCATAATAGTTGTTCCATTTACGATTCGCAAAAGTTATGATTTCGATAAAAGGCATGAACCTATTTCATCTCTAGGTAGATGAACTTCTTTAGCTTTGGTGGGCAACCAGTATAGGAGAAGGATAATTAGTGGCCAGGCTCTTTTTTCTCTTTGACAACATTAGTTATGTGGAGAGAGGAGACTAGCTGCATGGGTGGGCAACCAGTCTAGGAGAAGGATAAGAGCTTGGGTGTAAAAGTCAGTCCAACATTGTCTTCCATCTTGGTCTGGTAACTCCCACAATAACACTAGTGACCAGGCTCTTCTTCCCTTTGACAACATTCGTCATGTGGAGAGGGAAGACTAGTTGCATGGGTGGGTAACCAGTCTAGGAGAAGGATAAGATCTTAGGTGTAAAAGTCAGTCCAACATTGTCTTCCATCTTGGTCTGGTAACTCCCACGATGACACTAGTGGTCAGGCTCTTCTTTCCTTTGATGACACTAGTCATGTGGAGATGGGAACTAACTGCATGGGTGGGTAACCAGTCTAGGAGAAGGAGAAGAGCTGGAGTGCAAAAGTCAGTCCAATATTGTCTTCTACCTTGGTCTGGTAACTCCCACGATGACACTAGTGGCCAGGCTCTTCTTCCCTTTGACAACATTTGTCATGTGGAGAGGGAAGACTAGCTGCATTGATTGGTAACCAGTCTAGGAGAAGGATAAGAGCTGGAGTGTAAAAGTCAGTCCAATATTGTCTTTCATATTGGTCTGGTAACTCCCACGATGACACTAGTGGTCAGACTCTTCTTCCCTTTGACAACATTAGTTATGTGGAGAGGGGAAACTAGCTGCATGGGCAACTACTGAGATTCCATACAAATTTGGCTAGGATTGCATCCAGATCCAGAAACAATACTGTATATGCAAATGTAACAACTATTATGGGATAGAAGTATTGGAATGCATAAAAAAGAAAAAAAAAGATATTTTTAGGGGGTGCTGAATCCTGTCATGACATTAGTTTTGCTGAATTGACTCGAGTTCATAAAATAATGGGGACCCCCTCAAATTGTGATCTTACCCTCAATACACAGTCAGATTCTATTGTTAAAATTATGATCTTACCCCAATATACTGTCAAATTCTAATTAATGAAATTCAAATCTATTTTAAAAATTATCTCAAACAAATCTGACCTACAGATGGGACCCTAACAGGTACTACCACTTCAGATAAGAGTGGAGCTGGGAGTAATGGTAACTCCACACTCCCAAAAGCTGCAGAACTGGAATGTCACTACCAGATGTATATATAGGTAATCCTTTTTTAGTATTGGAGAATTGAAAATAAAGTGCTCGCTTACGTGTGTAAGAGCTTCCACCCACTAACAACAAAAATAAATACATATATAAATGAATTGACATTCACTGTATCTCTTAACAGGCATGTTATCTTGAAGAAGGTAGCTAACATGCTGCTTGGAAACCAATGGTAACAATGCACCTTAAATGTATTGTACATTATAATATATATATATATATATTTATATATAGTGTGTGTCCAATTGACACTATCCAAGTGTGCTCAATAAACATAAATATAGAGCTATATTAATAGTAATACTACAACTACTATTATATATACTAGTACAAAATAAAAAAACACCCTCCGGGCGATGTAAAAAATAAATTTTTGAAATATATTGCTGAGGGTGGGAGTAAAAAATTCAATGTCAGTGAGTTTGTACCCTAAGTAAAAATCACAAATTCATTAAAGGATTAAAAAATAAAACAATTTGAAATGTAAACTTTAAATAAGTATTAAATAAAACAAACTATATTATATATATATATATATATATATATATATGATGGTAGTGGTTCTGAAGTACCAAAACTAACTTCACAAAGATGAGTATCTTGATCTAAAAACAAAAAAGAGAAAAAAAAAGAAGCCAATTTTAGCAAAACTGATGTCATATTTGAAACCCTCACCCCGTGTTTGAATATCATTGATATCAATATCAATCATTGTTGACCAGTAAAATCTATACAAGTTCATAATAAAATCTTTACTCAATGGAATATGAAAAAATGTTAAAATAAATTTTATGCAGTTCCATTTTGTCCCCCTTGTCAAATTGGACCCCCACCTGGTCTGTAAGGCATGTTGTATGTGGGGTCTCAAAGGTTTAAAAGGGTCAAAGAAGTAAAAGAAATGTTGTCACTTATTCTCCATATCAGGAAGAGTGACAGATTTTTTTTTTACAAAAAACACATTTTTTTTCAAATGTAATCTTCAAACCGGTAAGGATATTAAAATACGGGGAGTAGTCTTCTTGGTCAATGGAAAGGATTTTTCATCTAGAAATTATAGTATTGTCTATCTAGAAATCAGAGTATTGTTTATCTAGAATATTAGTATTATCTATCTAGAAATCATAGTATCTAATCATTGTCCATCTAGAAATCAAAGTATTGTTCATCTAGAAATCAAAGCATCGTCCATCTAGAATCAAAAGTATTGTTCATCTAGAAATCAAAGTATTGTCCATCTAGAAATCGAAGTATTTTTCATCTAGAACCATAGTATTGTCTATCTAGAAATATAGTATTGTCATCTAGAAATCATAGTATTGTTCATCTAGAAGTATTTTTTATCTAGAAATCATAGTATTGTTCATCTAGAAATCATAGTATTGTTATCTATCTAGAATTATCTATCATAGTATTGTCTATCTAGAAATCATAGTATTGTTTCTAGCAGAGTATTGTTTATCTAGAAATATTGTCTTCTAGAAATCATAGTATTATCTATCTAGAAATCATAGTATTGTTCATCTAGAAATCAAAGTATTGTTGTTCATCTAGAAATCAAAGAATTGAGAAATCATATCTAGAAATCAAAGTAATCTAGAAATCAAAGTATTGTCTATCTTCAAAGTATTGTTTATCTAGAAATCAAAGTATTTTTCATCTAGAGAAATCAGTATTTTTCATCTAGAAATCAAAGTATTGTTTATCTAGAAATCAAAGTATTTTTCATCTAGAAATCAGAGTATTGTTTATCTAGAAATTAAAATATTGTTTATCTAGAAATCAAGTATTGTCTATCTAGAAATCAAAGTATTGTCTATCTAGAAATCAGAGTATTGTTTATCTAGAAATCAAAGTATTGTTTATCTAGAAATCAAAGTATTGTTTATCTAGAAATCAGAGTATTGTTCATCTAGAAATCAGAGTATTGTTTATCTAGAAATCAGAGTATTGTTTATCTAGAAATCAAAGTATTTTTCATCTAAAAATCAAAGTATTGTCCATCTAGAAATCAAAGTATTGTCTATCTAGAAATCAAAGTATTGTTTATCTAGAAATCATAGTATTGTTCATCTAAAAATCATAGTATTGATAAAGTGCTAGAGAAACTGTCAATTCACTATGTTATAAAATAATAAAATTCGAAGGCAATACAATGCGTAAAAAATAAAGACAAAAAGATGTTATATGTCTAATCGATTTAAAGCGAAGCTTTATCGTCAGAGACGGATTTCAGAAATGACGTGCTTATGTTTTGTTTTTTTTATATTTGTGTGTGTATAATTTCTCTTCTTATTTCCTTTTCCTCCTTTTTTCCTCCTTTTCTTCTCCTCCTTTATGAATGGCGGAATAACTGTAATTTCTTATCTCTCTTTCTTTTTTTTTTCTTTCTTAAAAGTTTGTTGAGAACAAGGCTGACATCGGTAAGATGTTGCAATGTAGCATGTGTAGCAAGTGTGTAGCAATGTTTAGCAACGGTGTGAGCGTGTCATAATTTCAAAAACAAAAGTGAACAAATGAATAAAAACCGTTAATAGAAAATTTTTTTTTTTTTTTAACATACTTAGCTTTTGTTTCGCTTTCACCTTTCATTTTTATTCTTTCTCCCTCTCTTTCTTTTTTTTGTGTTATTTCTTCTTCTTTTTTTTTTTTCTTTTTTTTTTCCCCCTTTATCCCCTTTGTTCTCTAATTTAAATTATTTTTTTATAGTAAATAAGTAAATAAAAGATTATCTTAAATTATGTATTAGTATTGATAGAAAAATAAATGATTCTTTTTTTATTATTATTATTTTTTTTTTTTTAAGAAAATATCTTTTATGAGTACTTTTTCTCTTTTTCTTTTAAACTTAAATAGATTAAATATTATATTAATTATATATTAAAATATCATATAATAATTACATATTAGGATTGATGTAAAATTCAAAACAATAAAAATAAGACAAACCATTCCCCCTTAAATTTTCCAGAATAACAAATTTAGCTCAATACTCAACGACACACTCTACCACATTGAAAAATAAGCGAACTTATATACCTACCCTCCGAAAAAGGTAAGAATTTGCGTCATTTCCCAGAATATACCTATAACCAATTGGCCATCCGTAGAACACCTTAATTAATAACAACATTTATTCAGACAAAAAGAGTAACAAATCATTCAATCAACACAATTTGAAAATTTAATCAACAGTACAGTGGATAACATATGTAGACATAGAATATATATATTAAATACGAATAACTTCATCACTAGAAAACAGTAAACTACCCACTTATCTACCACCTCATAAAACTCACAAAATGACTCAAACACTTCAGATTCAGACCAATCATTTTCCGCTTGAAGACCTCTTTTACAAGATATCAATGGCTTCCTCACAATACTGAAATCCTCTACTATCCACCTTATCCAGGACATGCCCTTCAAAACTCCGATGAAGTCATCCATAGACATCAACAATTAAATACTGCGCAGTACTTAAAAAAATAATTACACATTCAGTTTAGATGTGGTCTCACTGTATACCACTAGTACCTGCCACAACCAGCGCGTGACCTCATATCGCGAACATATCATCTCTCAAAACCTATACTGTCACAATCTAACTACACGCGGCACATACACCAANAAAGGGATTGACTCCTTCGCTGTTTGTCTGATACTGACAATAGGTCACTCAGTAGACTAAAAATCATAGTATTGTTCATTTAGAAATCATACTATACCCCCACCCCTGATGAGGCTACTATCCATTATAGTAGACAACACCTATTTCACATTTAACGGACATATATATAAACAAATGTCAGGATTACCCATGGGATCCAGTATCTCAGGAATATTGGCCATTGCATACATGGATACACTGGAACGACGAGCACTAACCATCTGCCCATCATGCATTTTCTTCACCAGGTATATTGACGATATACTTATATTAACATCATCTAAAGAAGAAGCCAATGACATAGCTGAGAAATTCAATAGTATAGACAACCACATCCAATTCCAAATAGAACATCCAGATAGCACTCGTTCCCTAGCACTTCTAGATTTTAGAATAAGAATATCACCTACAGGCAAAATTTACACTTGCTTCTACAAAAAAAACACCACTAAGGATCTCTTTGTACACTTCAAATCAGCTCTTCCACTCAGTTCCAAGACTAGTTACATCATAAATGAAATTAATAGAATACACAATAGATGTAGTGAAGAAACAGACAGAATCACTCACACTGCACACTTTATGAACACCCTCAAAAACAATGGCTACCCAACTTCATATATACGCCATTTAAATAACAGAAAAACACGGACACTACACACACACTCTAACACCTGTTTCCTGAAACTACCACATTTCAGTGAAACAATCACTAAACAAATACGCAAGGCTATTCATAGAGAGGGACTAGATATCCAACTAGCCCACTCTGGACCCTCACTACGCCAACATCTAACAATAAAACATAAAAATGTTATTACACCATGCTCACTAACCAACTGCCCAATAAAAGACCCTAACTTATGCCACAAGACCTATACAATTTACCGTCTAACTTGCTCCAAATGCCTTAATTTCTACATAGGTAGTACAATTAGACCCCTCCACATTAGAATCAAGGAACACATCCACACACGTGCATCCTCATTCCATAAACACCTAATCAAATGCAAAAATAAGGACAACAATTTTTCAGTTAAGATAGAGCTATAATACGCAACATTGGTAATCTCAGAATTAGAGAAAGTTTATTAATAGCTAAATTAGGTCCTAATATAAACAATAGATTAGAATTAAACACAGAATACATAATTAACTAAATTTACACGTTCCATATATAGGTTTTAGTTTATTTAGTACACATGTTCTCTCATATATATATAATTTTCCCTACCATAAATTTTAAACCTACCAACTATCAATAGATTAGAATTAAACTCAGAATACACGATTAACTAAATTTACACGTTTCATATATAGCCTTTTTTTTTTTTTTTTTTTATTTTTTTTTTTATTTTATTTTATTTATTTTTTTTTTAATTAAAATTAAATATATATATATATATATATATATATATATATATATATAGTGATGGGATGATTGAGAATGAAAAGAAGATAATAGAGAAATATAAAAAAAATTAATTACGATTAATTTAACAATATTGACATACTTATTAACTCCTTTACATGACATTATTTCTTTAAACCATGACACTATTTCTTTAAACCATAATACCCTCTTAGGAGTACGGTCAGTCTAGAACTATTAATAAATATTTAAGGAAAAGTGGGGAAAAAAAAAAAATAAGAATAAATAATAACAACAAAAATGAAAAAAAAAAAAAAATAATAGTTAAATAAAATATATAATTGAAGCAGTACATTATGCCTTTTATAATTCAAATATTTGATTTATGATATTTAATCTATCTGAAATTTAAGGGGGAATGGTTTGTCTTATTTTTATTGTTGAATTTTACATCAATCCTAATATGTAATTATTATATGATATTTTAATATATAATTAATATAATATTTAATCTATTTAAGTTTAAAAGAAAAAGAGAAAAAGTACTCATAAAAGATATTTTCTTAAAAATAAAAAAAAATAATAATAATAAAAAAGAATCATTTATTTTTCTATCAATACTAATACATAATTTTAAGATAATCTTTTATTTACTTATTTACTATAAAAAAATAATTTAAATTAGAGAACAAAGGGGATAAAGGGGGAAAAAAAAAAAAGAAAAAAAAAAAAGAAGAGAAATAACACAAAAAAAAAAAGAGAGGGAGAAAGAATAAAAAATGAAAGGTGAAAGCGAAACAAAAGCTAAGTATGTTAAAAAAAAAAAAAAAAAATTTTTCTATTAACGGTTTTTATTCATTTGTTCACTTTTGTTTTTGAAATTATGACACGCTCACACCGTTGCTAAACATTGCTACACATTGCTACACATTGCTACATTGCAACATCTTACCGAATGTCAGCCTTGTTCTCAACAAACTTTTAAGAAAGAAAAAAAAAGAAAGAGAGAAATAAGAAATTACAGTTATTCGCCCATTCATAAAGGAGGAGAAGAAGAAAGAGAGGAAAAAAGGAGAGGAAAAGGAAATAAGAAGAGAAATTATAACCACACAAATATAAAAAAAACAAAAACATAAGCACGTCATTTCTGAAATCCGTCTCTGACGATAAAGCTTCGCTTTGAAATCGATTAGACATATTAACATCTTTTTGTCTTTATTTTTTACGCATTGTATTGCCTTCGAATTTTATTATTTTATAACATACTTAACAATGCTTCAAGCAAATTACCAATTACTTTTAATTAAATATAGGTTTACATAATATATGGCTTGATTAATTTTTATACTTGTTTAAAAAAATGGGTTTAATAAACAATTACTTGGTGTTATTGATCTCTAATATTATTGTTTTATTCTCAAAACACATGAACTTTGTTTGATCTGAGATCGAATCACTATTGCATAGTATTGGGCACATAACAAAGATCAAAATCCCTAAATATTGAATTCCAGTAGGAGCCCTTATTGTGTATTTTATTTTTCTGATTGCAGGTGGTTCGAGTATTTCGATGGACATTCGACTTTTCAATTTCACTCTGACCCCAGAACTTCAGCATCGACAAAGTGAACGTTTTAAGAAAATCATGAACAAATTTTGTGCCGATGTAAGTTATTATTGTTTTATTATTTCTCTCCTTGTGAGGTTTTTTTTATTATACCAACGTGAGTTGATGGTCTTTCACTAGAGTCTGAGTAACTACATGTCTCCTCAGGTCTCCAGGACTCTTCTGAGAATTCCAGCAGCTTTCGATAATGCTGTTGTTTCAATTTTTCCTCCGATTTCCAGTTATTATTATTATTATTATTATTATTATTATTATTATTATTATTATTGTGGGTCTACTGTATTAGGAACTCTGCACTGAGTTCGATTCTGTTATTGATCTTTGGATGCAATGTAGCTATAAACAGCGCCTCCTTAATTCGAAGGTTGTCCAAATGTCTATCTCTGGTCTCGATTTTGACTGTTGTGCTTCTATCTGTGTTATTGCATTTAACCAAGTGTTTGCGGAATGTAGATGCTTGTGTATGTAAATGTTCCTTGCCCCTAATGTGTAGTGATCTAGTGGTTCTACCTATGTTGAAGTAGACCCACAACAGATCATGACCAATGCACACATGTACATACATACACACACGCGGTGCGCAATATACACCCACACACGCAATGGAGAATTTATAATACAAGAAACCTACGACGAGAAGACAAATGCATAACACTTCCACTTTCATAGAGCGGCAGACACACGCATTCACAAACCAATACACACATATCTATCTATCTATCTATCTATCTTTGGTTTTGTTCATATCGATTTATCTATCTATATGCACTCGGAGGGTGCATATATATGCTAGTATATAAGTTAAGAGTAAGGAAATGAATCCGACGGTATAAGTATAGATAAAAGGATATGAAAACAACACCCAATGCTGTTAAAATGAAAACATTTTATATCATATTCATAGCTAATATTGAACAATATTTCGATTTATAAAAATCATCATCAGAACTTGTTTTTAATCCGGATTCATCGAGAGAGAAGCTGAAAATAATTTGAATTGAAAACGAAAACATTGAATTAAAATTATTTTCTGCTTCTCTCTCGATGAGTCTGGTTTAAAAACAAGCTCTGAAGATGATTTTTATAAATCGAAATATTGTTCAATATTAGCTATGAATATGATATAAAATATTTTCATTTTAACAGCATTGTGTGTTTTCATATGCTTTTATCTGCTAGTATATATAATAGAGATAGATAGATAGATAGAGAGAGAGAGAGAGAGAGAGAGAGAGAGAAAGAGAGAGATGGGAGAGAGTGAGAAAGAAAGAAAGAAAGAGAGAGAGAGAGAGAGAGAGAGAGAGTGTGAGAGAGAGAACTGGGTTACCTAAAATCCTTGTTATCCTCAGAATTGAGAAGACGTTACTTAATCTATGAGTGAGATATTGATGCAATGTAAATAACTCATATGTAGATAATTTACCATACTGAATACATACATATAATTATTCTTTTATTTTCTATGATTATTCATTTATTTTTTATTTTTTCATCTTTCTTAGGTCAGACGAATTATAGATACATCTTCCCTTCTTCATCCACTTGGTTATTGCAGTATCAACAAATTTGGGTAAATAATTATTTCTCCTTATTTATTTCTGTTACATAATTCATAGGTAACTTATGAATTATGCACGTACTGTAGTTAGATAAATTTTGAATCGGAGTTCGTTAGATTCAAAATAACGGGTTTTGAGTGGAAAATTACCAACCGTTATGATTATGATTGATTTGTGGTGACAATCGCTTGACCCTTTCGAAAAATGCGCCAGTAGGGCGTGAGACAGTTTTTAGTTTAGTTTAGTTGCGGCCAGAAATTCAGAGTGAGTGTACTTAAAAGTCTGTCTCACCGAGATGTCACTCTCACCGCGCGGTTGAGTCAGGGGCTGTGGTTGTTCAATAAAGACTTAAATAAAAACAACAAAGTCTTGTTGATTAATTGAAATAAGAATCCTTAAACACCCAGACCGAAGAAATCCACCCGCTGAAATAACCCGCAGAATCAGCCTTGAGGAAATGGCCGACGAATTTGTGAGTGAGCGGACTTAAAGGTATGTCTCACCGAGATATCGCTCTCACCATGCGGTTGAATCCAGGGCTGGGGTTGTTTAATAAAGACTTAGGTTATTTCCTATAAGTCTAACAGGATCAAAGGGGAACCACTCTTGACTGATAAATTATTTATTCATTTATTTATTGACCTACAAAGAAAAAAGAAGACAGGGTTAGGGTTAGGGTTTAGGGTTAGGGTTTGGGTTTAGGGTTAGTTTAATGGGAAAATCTATTAATAATTTATCAGTCAAGAGTGGTTCCTTTTTGATCCTGTTAGACTTATAGGAAATAACCAAGACTTATATAAAAACAACAAAGTCTTGTTGATTAATTGAAATAAGAATGCTCAGACACCCAGCCCGAAGAAATCAACCCGCAGAAACAACCCACAGAATCAGCCTTGAGGAAATGGCCGACGAATTTGCAGCAGGGACAAATAGAAAGCGAAAACAAGTAAGAAACCCTCTCATCCTCACTTCATTTTGTCTCTCTCTTGCCCATCATACACGTTAATTTGGTATATAACATCTCGTCATCATGTCATTCCAATAGCATCGAACTCCATGATGTTTCCTCGACACCCATCCCTATCGGCCATCGCTCCTGGAAGTTCCTCTGCACAACATACAGTATCCGTGCAGAGTTGATTGATGTAGGTTGTTACTGGCTGATCCACGCCTGAACGCGTCTATGTGTAGGTGTCTATAGGATAATGTAATTTATGAGGTCATCCTTGGTTTTCCAGCTATGTCCAGCATGTCTTGATTGTCTTATCCGAATCTCTACATATCCATTATGCAACAATGTTTTATTTTTATTTTCTTTCTAAAAAGGCAAAATCCTGTTAATCTTCGTTTCCAACTGATACTCCATGAACTCCCGAGCAAAGATCTCAAAGAAACAATTGAAAAGGCGTTTGAATTGTCTGGTCATTGGAAGATCAATGGTCAACAGCAAAGGCTACTTCATTTGGGTGACCTCTGGTTACAATGGACAAAACGGACAATTAGGCTTGAACCATTCTTCACGTGGCAGGACAGTGACAAGACTGCATCATCCTATTCAAGTGGACCTTTTGGTGAGAAATTGATTAAAAATATTTCTTTTCATTTATGATGTTTCCTACTAAACTACAGGATAATTTTTAATGTAACTCCGTTCCCTATTTAAAAATCTTATAAATTATTTCTGAATCATTTTTTTTTTTACATAAAATGAACCTGAGTAGAACCCACATAACATGGAGTTTTATTTAAAATTCTATATGGGCACCAGCATTTGCCTTCAGCATCTCAAACCGCTCAGGAATCGCATCAACTGATCTTCCCAGGAACTCTTGTGGAATGGCAGAAACAAGTTCTCGTATTCGTCCTTCAAGTTCTTCCAAAGTCGTTGGTTTTATAAACTTGCTCCCTCCTTCAACCAACACCAAAGAAAGAAGTCACTAGGTGTTAAATAATGGCTTCTGGCCGAGCACTCATGCGGACCACATCTACCCATCCATTTCTCAGGAAAATGGTGATTCAGTCATTCACAAACAGCAATAGCAAAATGTGGGGAAGAAAAGAAAAACAACGCAGATTTAATTGCCATATATTAAGAAATTTACATTAACGAATTAAGATAAATGTAACAGCATATAAAAGATTATAAATAGTTTAAAATCGGGAGTTAATTTTCAATCACCCTGTAGTAATAAGATGATAGTAATAATGAGATTTGATTGATTGATTTTAATGGCATATCAACCCCTCTAGGGGATCACGTTCATGGTACATTCATATTTATATTTATTGCGTAGTTGTTCCTTAAGTTTTTGTTTTTTGTTTTTTGTTTGTACAAGACCCTATCAAATACGAATCACAGATATATTTGATTCATAGGTGTTTGTTGTCGTACTCGGGAACCTTCTTGTTGAACTTGGGAGCCTTCACGGAACTTCGAACCGAACCCTTTATTTAATCCAGTGTAACGGATTTAAGGAAGGAGTTAATACAGTTATAAGTGACAATCATGTGGAGGTTGCAGGTTCAATCCTGACTACAGGCAGAAATAACACAGAATACTTAACATTGCTTAAGACTTGTACCTGATCATGATTAATGGAATGATAACTATCTACGCCAATGGATTAAATAAAGGGTTCGGTTCAAAGTTCCGTGAAGGCTCCCGATTACGACATAAAATGTGAAGGTATCCCTTTGTTGCCATTAATCCCAGGTTCACTTTGACTTGGAGTGGTAGGAACTGTTAGAGTCTCAGCTGTGAGTAAAATAGATAGATAATCTTATTATAATGGAGAATGAGTGTTTTTCTGTCTGTAACTGAAACTATATTACTACTCAAGTCACAATTCCCTTAGTTATTTATATCACATTCTCAATGATTTTATTTTTATTTAAACCTCAATTATTAATAAAATCGTTTTACATTATTAATACTGTTAACTATATCTACATACTAATAGCATGCAATTATATTTATATATACAACAAAATAGCGGTTTACAGTGTGAATGGGAAGGCTAATTTGCATATTGATATTAAAAATTTGATTTTAATAAATATGTGCTTAGTATTATTGATTTCTAATTCTTTGGTTTTATTATAATGAATATAAGCAAACATTTCTTCAATGAATCTTAAATGAAATCCATTAACAAGAAAAAATAACTGTCATTTTATTCTTTACTTCCTCTTTTAACTAAATACTTAAATTAGAAAAAATAACAATGAAAGACGAGAGTGATGGAAGAGTAAGTTTCAGTTGTTCTATTTTTCGATTATACTCCCTCTGTTTCAAATCTTTTTAACTGCATTCTTATTTAGTTTCATTAGCCTTTCTGATTTAATATAATATATTATTACATTAAAACTTAAATACTTGCAACCGGAGGGTGCATATATTTGCTAGTGTTTAAAATGAATGTGAACTGCATTAATACATAGGCTTTTAAAACTTTGATATTGCAATTAAGTATGAAGTATTTGTCTGTTTCAAATGATTGTGAACTTTATTAATAAATTTGCTCTTAGAATATTGATATTGCGACAAAGTATGAAGTGGTTACCTTTTTAAAACAATTATGAACTTTATTAATACATTAGCTCTTAAAATATTGATATTTCAACTAAATATGAAATGTTTAGATGTTTAAAATGATTGTGAACTTTATTAATACATTGGTTCTTAAAATATTGATATTTCAACTAAATATGAAGTGTTTAGATGTTTAAAATGATTGTGAACTTTATTAATACATTGGCTCTTAAAATATTGATATTGCAACTAAATATGAAGTGTTTACCTTTTAAAACAATTGTGAACTTTATTAATACATTGGCTCTTAAAATATTGATATTGCAACTAAATATGAAGTGTTTAGATGTTTAAAATGATTGTGAACTTTATTAATACATTGGCTCTTAAAATATTGATATTGCAACTAAATATGAAGTGTTTAGATGTTTTAAAAATGATTGTGAACTTTATTAATACATTGGCTCTTAAAATATTGATATTGCAACTAAATATGAAGTGTTTACATGTTTTAAATGATTGTGAACTTTATTAATACATTGGCTCTTAAAATATTGATATTGCAACTAAATATGAAGTGTTTAGATGTTTAAAATGATTGTGAACTTTATTAATACATTGGCTCTTAAATATTGATATTGCAACTAAATATGAAGTGTTAGATGTTTAAAAATGATTGTGAACTTTATTAATACATTGAAACTAATATTGTGATGTTTAAAACTTTTAATACATTGGCTCTTAAAATATTGATATTGCAACTAAATATGAAGTGTTTAGATGTTTAAAATGATTGCGAACTTTATTAATACATTGGTTCTTAAAATATTGATATTTCAACTAAATATGAAGTGTTTAGATGTTTAAACTAATTGTTAACTTTATTAATACATTGTTTCTTAAAATATTGATATTTCAACTAAATATGAAGTGTTTAGATGTTTAAAATGATTGTGAACTTTATTAATACATTGGCTCTTAAAACATTTGATATTGCAACTAAACATTAAGTGTTTAGATGTTTAAAATGATTGTGAACTTTATTAATACATTGGCTCTTAAAATATTGATATTGCAACTAAATATTAAGTGTTTGGATGTTTAAACTAATTGTTAACTTTATTAATACATTGGCTCTTAAAATATTGATATTGCAACTAAATATTAAGTGTTTACCTGTTTAAAATGATTATGAACTTTATTAATACATTGGCTCTTAAAACATTTGATATTGCAACTAAACATTAAGTGTTTAGATGTTTAAAATGATTGTGAACTTTATTAATACATTGGCTCTTAAAATATTGATATTGCAACAAAATATGAAGTGTTTACATGTTTAAATGATTGTGAACTTTATTAATACATTGGCTCTTAAAACATTGATATTGCAACTAAACATTAAGTGTTTAGATGTTTAAAATGATTGTTAACTTTATTAATACATTGGCTCTTAAAATATTGATATTGCAACTAAATATGAAGTGTTTAGATGTTTTAAAATGATTGTGAACTTTATTAATACATTGGCTCTTAAAATATTGATATTGCAACTAAATATTAAGTGTTTACTGAACTGACATAATTTAGTAACAAAATAAACTTTTAATTCAGAAAAAATGCTGTGGGTTTAAAACTGACCGAATTGTAAAAAACAAAAATTTAAGCAGCTGTTTCAATTAATTTGCACAAGAGTGTAATTTTCTATAATATTGTTTCTTAGGTGAAGTGACAGTGAACGTCGAAGTGCCCGTTTTGAATTTATCATTTTCTTCAAACTTATACGATCTAAAATCTGATGTCTTCAAATCAACTGCCCAAGAACTTTGTAAAGAGGTAAGATAAAATTAATTGTTATTTTCAAGTGTCTAATGAATTGAAATTGTTTAATAACCAAATAAACTTTTAAATGAGAAAAATGCTATACACTCATTCAACATCGGGTATATAAACGGGGAGAGAGACAGACAGATAGATAATAGGAAAGAGATTATATGGAGATGATAGATGATGGTCTTACTTGTTACTCTTCTTCTTCTAGTTCTTGGTCTAACTCGTCGGCCATTTTCTATGGTCTTCTGTTAAGGGTTGGTTCTTCTTCATTGATTCTTCTTTATGCTGGGCTGGACATTGCCTTTAATAATACAACAAGGCTTGGTTGTTTTATGATAATGAAGCTTTATTACACAACCCTGCTGATGATTCCGTCACAGGTGAGTTGTGAACCCTAAGAAACACCCTCTCTGGTAGAGTGCCGGCTCGCATCTGAATAACTAAACTAAAACTTATTCCCACGCGTCTGTAATGCCGCATTTTCAAGGAGTCAAAGGTTATTAACCGCCACAACTTTCTATGGACCACGTCACTTTAAAATCTAACGGAGCCTAATTCAAAATTCTAACTACAGGTACGTTCATAATTTATGAGCTGCTCATAAACGATGTTACAAAAATGTTGGAAACTTTTACATAAACCTAATACCGTGTTCCGCCTAAAATAAGACCTGCCAACAAAATAAGACCTAGCATGATTTTTCAGAATGATTTTAATATACCCCCTTTAAATAAGCCCTAGTTGAGAGTAATAACAACACAGAGGATGATGATATAATCATTTTTGAATGAATTTTCTTTAATGAGATTTTGAATTAAAGAACATGTTAAGGGTAAATAAATGTAGATCTTTTTTTCGTAATTTCTGTTTATTTAGAAATTTCGTAATTTTCTACTTCTTAATGTGATTTTTTTTCAATATATGAAGACATTCCTCGAAAATAAACCCTAGTGTTATATTTCGGGGAAACATGTCATGATGGAATATACAATTTAGCTGAAAAGTGTTGTAAGTTCATAAAAACCCAGAAAATACTTTGATGACTGAACAATGATGCTATGATTTTTTTTAAAATGAAATGATTTCCTCAAAAATATTATCATCATTAGTTTCTTTAAATCATAATAATCAAATCTGATATTTTCAAATCAAGTGGCCAGAACTCGTTTTGTTGCATACCCTTCTCATTACTTCTTCTCTTCTTCTTCTGTTCTTCTTCGTCTGGAATCTTCTAAGGTCTGGACTTTCTTGGGGACTTCGGGTCTGGTCTTCTATTGGGGATTTCTCTTTATCAGAAGCCCTGTGTCATTGTTAGTTTTTAGAGGTAATAACACAAGACTCCGATTTGCTTTGATCTTAGTTTATTTTTAAATCCCCAACCAGACATCTGCGCAGATTAAGGCGGGAGCGCGTGTAACGCGACTTACCCTTCCGTCGAGCTCGGCTGCTAGTCTCTAACTGACTGAAACTTACTTACTATCTAAACCGGAAGAGAGGGTCCTCTCTACCGGTTCTCACGGTATCCACCGGAAGGAAAGATCAGGACAGGTCAAGCCTTGTCATTCAAATCCTTCAAGGCCATGTGCTGCAGCTTATAACGGCCATTTTGATTTCTACACTATTGCACATAAATATTAGATATCTAATAATTATGTAGCAATTTTACAGACAAAAATAGGTTACAAAAAATCGACATAACTCTGCCAATTTTTGGAATTGGAAGCTCAAATTTTGAGGGATTGTCTAACTTTCACATAATCCATACATGGACAAAATTTAAGAAAAATTGAACTGCAAAATTTTAACAATTTTTTTCAAAATATTGCAGCTTCGGTTCTGAGCAAAAACCAAACTATCTTTTTGGTACTGATAATGTTCAATATATGTGAAATGATAATAGAAAACGTTTTTTTCATAGATGCATTCCACATCGGGATATTGATCTTGTTATGAAAAAATCAGAATTCATCAATTACTTAAAATTGATTAAGATTAATAATTTTTTATAGTATTTTTGGGGTTCTTGGGCGAAAATACTTTTATAAACCAATTTTTAGGAATAGGGAAGCTCTAGAACTAATTTTACAGACAAAAATAGATTACAAAAAGTCGCCATTTTTGCCCCCCCCCCCAAAAAAAAAAATTGGAGAGCTAAAAATCGATATAACTCAGCCAATTTTGGGAATTGAAAGCTCAAATTTTTGGGATTATCTAACTTTAACGTAATCTACACCTGGGGATTGGTGACGACCTGGATGATTTGACATGTTGTGTATTTGCATATGTACATCAGTGTGTACGTTATATCTTATATTGTGGTTTATTTATTTATTTGTTTTGTTGTTTTGTTGTTTTTTTGTTGTTGTTTTTTTGACGTTTATTTATCTATCTATTTATTTTCAGGTCTCAAACTGGATTCGAAACAGTACAGTATCAGAAGAGTTTTATGCTTGCAAAGTTCTCGGTTTTAGGTTCGAATCTTATCACTTCTTCCGTTATTTATTTACTTTCTATACTTTCTCAAATCCCCACCCTTTAATCTCTTTAATTCTTTTATCCTCTTTCTTTGTTAGATCTGTCACCTTACACACACACACACACACACACATACTCGCTCCCCCCTCTCTCTCTCCCTCTCTCTACCTCTTCCTGCTCCTCTTCCATACTCTCTCTCTCTCTCTGTCACTTTCTCTATCTATCTATCTATCTATCTATCTATCTATCTATCTATCTATCCATCTATTTATCTAACTATCTATCTATCTATCCATCTATCTATATCTCTATCGCAGTATCTATCTATCTATATATATATATATATCTATCTGTCTCTGTCTCTGTCTTCGTCTCTGTCTGTCTCTGTCTGTCTCTGTCTCTGTCTCTGGCTCTATCTGTCTATCTGTCTGTCAGTCTCTCTCTCTCTCTCTCTCTCTCTCTCTCTCTCTCTCTCTCTCTATCTATCTATCTATCTAGCTAGCTAGCTAGCTAGCTATCTCTATCGCTGTCTTTGTCTATCTGTCTATCTATCTCTATCTCTGTCTCTCTGTCTGTTTCTGTCACTGTCTCTCTTTCTGTCTGTCTGTCTAGCTATCTATCTCTATCTCTGTTTGTCTCTGTCTCTGTCTCTGTCTGTCTGTCTGTCTGTCTCTCTCTCTCTCTCTCTCTATGTCTCTCTCTGTCTGTCTCTCTATTAAGCCCACCCTCTGTGCTTATCTATTCTGCTATTGTTTCTTTTCTTCCTTTCTTTGATAACTGACTTTTCCTCCAGCCTTTAATACTTTTTTTCCCCTTTTGCAGTCGAAATCCAAATATGGTAAGTTTCCAGATAAGTTTTAGGGGCCAAGATCTTGATGCCAGTGCAAAGAAAGAATTGGAAAAGTTCCTGCAATTCTCTCAGAAGATGGTCAAACACAATGGTCAACTGGTCCTCCCCACTGGCAATTATTATCTCTCTTGGCCACAACGACGGATAAAGATGTATTTTGTCAGACACACAGTCGTTAATGTGAATACGGATGACGCGGACAATTCAATAAATTCATTCATTAATACCGGAAGCGGAAACCTGCGAAATGTTACTCAGTATCACCGTGAGTAAAATTTTATATTCATCCAATCAGTTTTAATCTTCATCACTTCACACACACACACACACACACACACACACACACACACACACACACACACAGAGTCAGACACACGCACACACACACATATAGTTACACACACACACACACACACACACACACACAGAGTTACAGACACACATACACACACATATACACACATACACACACAGTTACACACACATACACACACAACACACAGTTTCAGACACACAGACAGACACACACACACAGAGTTACAGACACACATACACATATACAACACACACAACAACCCACACAGTTACAGACACACATACACACACAGTACACACATTACACACACATACCACACACAGTTATAGACACACATACACACACATACACACACAGTTACAGATACACACACACACACAGTTACAGACATACATACACAGTTACAGACACACATACACACACACACAGTTACAGACACACATACACACACACATACACAGTTACAGACACACATATACACACACATACACACACACAGTTACAGACACACATACACACACACATACAGACACACATACATACATACGTCTATTATCCAAACCAGTGTTTCTCAACAGTCTCCTTACTGCTCCCTAGGAGATATAATTATATATATTTACTAATCCCTCCGCACGAACAGGATGTGACACAAGGTCAATTTCTTAAACGGAGTTTAACAGGTTTGAATTCAGAGTTTTTTCTTCTTCTAGACTGGTTACCTAGCGAAGGTTAAAGAGCCCAGTCTACCCTACTATTTTACCCATAGCTGGAGGGAAAGTAGTTGGATTCATACCATTCCCAAGGTTATTAGTGCTACGGGAAATGCAAACAGCCTCGTCCAGGATTTGAATTAGTCCATTTCCTACGACTCTAACGATTTCACCACGCACCTCCAACAATATCATTATAACTTATTACCAGATCCCACAGAATTAAATCTACGTAGACAAAATATGAATATGTAGTCATTTAAGAATAAGTAAGTAAAGTAAAGTCGTCGGGGCGGCCTAAAGTCGGTATCAGCCAGTCATCGAGGGAGTCTATCCCCTTTTCAATAGCGCTAGACCAAGGAGATTGTTTTTTAGCATCAGAGATGGAGCACCACACCTACCATCAGCTCCTCACTTTACCGCACATATCCATGTGTTACTCATACGCTGAGTTGGCGAGGACCGGTATCGAACTAGTAACCTTGTGGTTTCTAGCCGAACGCTCTACCGACTGAGCTAATCCGGTCCCATTTTATTTTTGCGATTTTATGCGATTTCATGCAGTTTTATTTTTTATGGGCCGGGTTAACTCAGTCGGTAGAGCGTTCGGCTAGATACCACAAGGTTCCTGGTTCGATACCGGTCCTCGCCAACTCAGCGTATGAGTAGCACAGGGATCTGTGCGGTGAAGTAAGAAGCTGACAGTATGTGTGGCGCTCCACCTCAGACGCTAAAATAATCTCCTTGCTCTAGCGCAAGGGAAAAGGAGATAGACTTCCTCGCTGATTGGCTGATACCGACTTTAGGCCGCTCCGACGACTTTACTTTTTTTTAAATTTTTGTTTACAGAGACAGTGCGTTTATTTTATTTTGGTTACAGAAGCACTGCAATTTTATTTTTGGATATAGACGAGTTGCGCTTGTATTTTTGATTAAAGAGGAGTTGCAATTTTATTTTTACTGATAGAGGGGTTGTGATTTAATTTTTGGATACAGAGAGGTTGGGATTTTATTCTGAAAATTCATCTTAGGGATAAGATTGATCCCGGGTGACTCAAAGACTATCTCTTAATCCTGGGTGACACAATGGTTGTTATTTGATCCTGGGTGACTTAAAGGTTATCCCTTGATCCTGGCTGACTCAAATGTTGTCAATTGATCCTGTGCGGCTCAAATGCTATCCCTTGACCCTGGGCAACTTAAAAAACCATCCCTTGATCCTGGATGCCTCAAAAGCTATATCTTGATTCTGGATGGCTCAAAGTTGTCATTTGATTCTGGGTGGCTCAAAGGTTGTTATTTGATCTTGGGTGACTCAAAGTTTATTACTTGATCCTGGGTGACTCAAAAGAGATGTCTTGATCCTGGATGATTCAAAGGTTGTCAACTGATCCTGTGTTGCTAAAATGCTATCCCTTGATCCTGGGTAACTAAAAGGCTATATCTTGATTCTGGGTGACACAAAGGTTGTGAATTGATCCTGTGTGGCTCAAAGGCTATCCCTTGATCCTGGATGACTTAAAGGTTGTTACTTGATCTCGAGTGACCAATGAAGCTGACAAACATGCATTTGTATTTTACTCCCTCACGTTTATTACGGTGTAGATTGTTTTAAAGAGCCGTCTTTTTTTGTTCATGTGTAAAGTCTTCACCAGTCATTTTATAAATTATTTTTTAGCCCCCAAGTCACCCCGAGGAGAGAACTAAAGTCTCACTTATGCATCTGCTTCGATTTAAGCCTGGATTCCAATCACTTTTCCAATCACTCCAACCAGAAAAAAAGATTTTTCAACGCAAATAACATGGATATCATTCTATCCTTCTTGTGAGAAATAAAAAATATATCGAAAATTATGAATCTGATATGAAATACACCCACAATACCACTTACGGGGACGCAGCTGTAAAGTAAAATAGATTACTGTAAACTCGAACCCTAACAATTTGCTTTTAGAAAAAAGAAAAAAATTATTACCACAAACATAATCCCTTACAAAACACACACACACACACACATATATATATATTATATATATAATATATATATATATATATATATATGCGTTATGTTTTATTTTTCATTCTTTATATTTATAGTTCATTTTTTTTATTTTATCATTTAATTTTTTTCTTTTTCTTTTTCTTTAATATTTTATCATTATTATTATTACTAGCAAATATATGCACCCTCCGGGTGCAAGTATTTTAGTTAAATTTTATAATAAAATATCATATTAAATTAGAAAGGCTAATGAAACTGAATAAGAATGTAGATAGAAAGATTTTGAACAGAGTGGGTATGATTGAAAAATAGAACAACTTTGAAACTAACTCTTCCATCATTTTCCGTTACTCCTGTCTTTCATTGGTAAATTTTCCTAATTAAACTGTTTAGTTAAAAGAGGAAATACAGAATAATATTACAGTTATTTCTTCTTGTTAAGGGATTTCTTTTAAGATTTATTGAAGAGATTTTTGCTCATATTCATTAAGATAAAACCAAACAATTAGAAATCAATAATACTAAGCATATATTTATTAAAATCAATTTTTTAAGATCAATATGCAAATTAGCCTTCCCATTCACACTGTAAACCTCTATTTTGTTGTATATATAAATACAATTGCATGTTAGTAGTATGTAGATATGGTCAACAGTGTAAGTTTTATTAATAATTGAGGTTTAAATAAAAATAAAATCATGGAGAATATGATGTAAATAACGAAAGGAATTGTGACTTGTATAGTAATATAGTTTCGGTTACAGACAGACAAACCCACAATCTCCATTATAATAAGATATTTATTATTCTTAGTTTTTATTTTTTATTTTTATTTTTTATTTTTTATTTTTATTTGTTATTTTTTACATTTGCTCACTTTGTATGAACACGCTTACAACTAATATCCTTAGAAATCATTCCCATATCTAAAACACACCCCATCCAAAGCATAGTTCTCCCCGCCTCATTCATAACCCCGCCCATTTCAAACTTAGACCCCTCCCACCACCACTGATAGATTTAAAAGCGATATTACTTTGGGAAATTCTCAGTAAGAGTCATGTTTTTCAAATTACCTGAAGATGCTATAGTAATGCGGTTGAAATAAATTATTGTAATGAAGCAAATTTAAAGTTTTTTCTTCATTTATTGTATATATATATATATATATATATATATATATATATATATTGTGTTATGTTAGATATTGTTATATTATTTGTTTATTATTTGTTGTTATACTACTCGTTATATTATTCATTGTTATATATATTATATCATATTATATTTATTTTATAAATATTATAGAGTTGGCATTGAATTTAATCTAATCTAATCACTTTTAGAATCTTAATTCCAGGACTGATCTCACTTAACACGTGATTTCTCTTATCCAATCAAAGTGCAGCTCATTTCCCAAACCTTATTTTCTTAGTTCTCGGAAGGGAATGGCCCGTGACCCCACCCCTCTCAATCATAGTTTCAGTTGTACCTGCAGAAGGTTGAACTCGAGCTTACATATCCGTCGCAAGCTTCTGTACCAGTGCCCTTCTATTTTACACGCCAATCCAATCAAATCACTTTGAGGATTTAAATTCCAGACCTGACCCAACTTAACACATGATTTCCCTTACCCAATCAGAGTGCAGCTCATTTACACGCTTTTGTTGAGCAAGTTCTTTATGCATTTTATCTTGTTCTTTTCTTTTCTACAGTAAATACAATCATTTCTTTGGAATTAAGAACCTATAATATGTCAGAGAATCCAGACCTCCACGACAAAAACAGTGAAAAATTTCAGGAATTGGAACATAAATTCTGTGCTCAGGTACGTCCAGGTATTTTTGGGCTCGTCATTACTCGTGAAAATAAATCACGAATAGACTTAAATTTCAATGAAATGATTCTTTTTTTTTAAATAAACATTATAGAGGTTTTTCAAGTGATTCTAATCAATAAGCAATTTAAGTCTTTTTCACACCACACCACACACACACACACACACACACACACACACACATTATATATATATATAATATATATATATATATAATATAGAGAGAGAGAGAGATAGAGAGAGAGAAGCGCGTGGCATAATGGTTAGAGTCGTGGGAAATGGACTTGTCGACCCGAGTTCAAATTCCAGACAAGGCTGTTTGCATTTCACATAGTGCTAATACCCTTGGGAAACGTATGAATCCATATATTCTCCTTCCAGCTATGGGTAAAATATTAGGGCAGACTGGGCTCTTTAACCATGGGTAGGTAACCAGTCTAAGAGAGGGAAAACTCTGAATTTAAAATTCCTAGGTTTAGTCGTTGATTGGGTTTGTGGCATTCTTTGTGCACCGATTCTTTCCTATCGACTGTGCCAAAAAACACAAAGCCTTTACCACTATAAACAAATCAGTGTGGGTTGTTCATTGTATGAACCCTCATGCATCGAAAATCGACGAGAGAGTCCATAATAATAATAACAATATATATATATTATATATATATATATATATATATATATATATATATATATATATATTAAATAATGCTAAATAATAGAATAACTGTATTGATTATTTGAGAGTTACATTGAATTTGAAAAGTGAACTAGAAATTGTACTCGGAGACATTTTTTCAATTTTCACTGGGTGTCCTTGTGCTTCTGGTTTAGTGCTTACAACTTTGCTTAGCCTAGTAAAATGCTTTCACAAATATTTCCATTCTTTTTAGATGTCTACAATATTCCATCACAGCTCTCTGGATACGGCCTATAAAGATTGCCAAATATCTGGTTTCAGCCCGGATTTCAAGTCCATCAAGTTCAATTTAATCTTTGCTGCCCCACCGACGGGCAAGTTGCAGACCGATATTCTGGAGGTGCTGCAGAACCAGTCACCAACGATCGTCACAGAAGGAACAACTTTACTTCATATTGGCGGTCTGTTTTTGAAATGGGATGAGAATTACATTCGCAAGTTTGCTACGAATAACCCAAACATCATAGAAACACAATTTGAACCGAGTTCGATTCGCACAACAGCCGACAGCAACAGAACACAATTTGTATCTGGTGAGCTAAGATTTTTTTTATTTGTAGATAAATAATCCAACCAATTTGATTGATTGATTTTAATGGCATATCAACCTGGTCAGGGTTATTTTATGTCAAGGAATTAGGAATGTTCGTTGTGTATTCATATTTACATTTTATGTAGTTGTTTCTATAGAATTTTTTGTTTTTATTTCTCTGAATGTTTGAGATGAGGCTTGAAGATTAGTATTATCTGCGTTATTCGGACTATTGTCCTCATCTTTATTGTTACTTGTACAACGTTTCGACCGATATGCCTTCCGGCCTTCTTCAGGTATTTCTTGTCGGACTCGGGAACCTTCTCGGACTTGGAAACCTTCTCAATCCTGAGTGAAAGCAGTTAGAAAAATAATTAATTAACACAACTCCCACCCCAGCTATGGTTTAGCAGAATGAGAACAGGATACCCCCGTAGACTAAATAAAGGGTTAGGTTCAAAGTTCGTGATGGCTCCCGAATACGACCAGAAAGTTCCGAGTTCGAAAAGAAGGTTCCCGAGTCCAAGAGTTCCCGAGTCCGAGAAGGTTCCGAGTCCGACAAGAAATACCCGAAGAAGGCCGGAGGGCATATCGGCCGAAACGTTTATGTTTTGTTTTCTTTTTATGCACGCGGTCCTTTCAAACACAAATAATTTCAAAACTTATCTATTTGACCCATAAATAGAGTTCGAGACAACAGTTGGTAATCAATTTTGCTTCACAGGTGTATTTTTGTAGAACTTATTTTTTTAATGTATTTACCTATAGATGGGACCCTAACAGGTACTACCACACTTGATCAAAATGGACTTGGGAGTAATGGCAATAAAAGAATACTCCACACTAATCTGATCTCCAGAACTGGGGCCTCGTCATCAGTAATGGAGGCGATCGTGACGTAAAGCTTATCGTCGGAGAAAGTGGGCTAGTTCAAATACTTAACTAGGCTGTTTGTATTTCACATAGCGCTAATAACCTTGCGAAAGACAGGGACTCCCAATCGTGCAGTGATGGTTAGCAAGCTAGTCTCACATATCCATTACTACTGAATAGCGAGTTCGATCTTCGCTGGATACCCCATACCCGTGACCCTGTGTCGAATCCTACCTGTAACTACAATAGGGAAACAATTCTCCCTCCAGCCATAGGTAAATAGTTAGACACATTCGGCTATCTAATTTTGGTATGGCAACCATCTTGTGAAAAGGAAACTCTGAATTCCAACCAGTTGTAGACCTGGAGAGGGGTGAGCTCCGTGAGACTATCCATTACATGAGTAGTCACCTATGATCTTCACAGAAGGAACAACTTTACTTCATATTGGGGGTCTGTTCTTGAAACAGTAAGAGAATTACATTCATAAGTTTCCTACGAATAATTCAATCATCATGAAACCATTACGAGAGCCGAGTTCGAATCACACAACAGCCGACAACAACAGGACACACTTTATATTTGGTCAGATTAGCTTTTTGTTTATTATAAAAAGCATAGTAATTCTATAGGTCAAAATAATTCTATAATAATACAAAAACTATAAGACAAAATAATTCTATAAAACGAATAATTCTATAGGGCTTCTATATTGAGACAAAGGCATTCTATAAGATGAAAGAATTCTATGTTAATACAAAGGCATTCTTTAATAAGAAAAATGAATTCTATGATAATACAAAGTAATTATGTGATGAGACAAAATAATGCAAAATAATGCAAAAAAAGAAAGAAATTCTATAACAGTCGTAAGATACATCTTATGGACGCGTACAGGTCAATCGTCAGTGATGTATTATCTTCATCGCCGATTACGAGTTCTTGTGCATCATATCGGCTCCGATAGCAACCCCAACTTGAATCCGGCATCTTTAGGTTGCCACCCTGTAAGCTACGTGCTACTAGTCTTGACATTTTTGCTACAAATAAAACTACACAAAACTCGACCTGTTAAATCGAGAAACCACAGTCTCTTTGAGCCAATGAAAAATCCCCCCCCTACTACTAATATATAATGGAATAATCTGTTCCTCCCAGTCTAAGGATAGGATGGAAATGTGTCCTCTTGCATGCTGTATAGTTCCTGAAAAAAGGCATTTAAGTGGCTTCTGTTGATTGGATTGATCTAAGAGTCGTAAGATACATCTTATGGGTGGTCGTCAGTGGTGTATTATCTTCATCGCTGATTATGAGTTCTTGTGCATCATATCGGCGCTGATAGCAAACCCAACTTGAATCCTGCATCTTTAAGTTGCCACCCTGTAAGCTACGTGCTACTAGTCTTGTCATTTTTGCTACAAATAAAACTACACAAAACTCGACCTTTTAAATCGAGAAACCACAGTCTCTTTGAGCCAATGAAAAAAGCCCATCCCCCCTACTACTAATATATAATGGAATAATCTGTTCCTCCCAGTCTAAGGATAGGATGGAAATGTGTCCTCTTGCATGTTGCATAGTTCCTGAAAAAAGGTATTTGTGTGGCTTATGTTGATTGGATTGATCTAAGAGTCGTAAGATACATCTTATGGGTGGTCGGAGAGAGAATGCAGACAGAACAGATGGAATAGAATAGATAGATATGAAACATACCATAATAGTAAGGTATGAACAAACTAAGATAGATAAATATGAACATAACCGAGATAGATAGATAGATAGAATAGCATAGATAGATGTTGAACAGACCAAGATAATCGATATGTTATGACAAGTAGAAATAGAAAGATGGACAGACCTAATAGACAAACAGATAGACAGACAGACAGACAGTAGAAGGAATGATAGATAGATAAAAGATGTGAACATACCCAGAAGATAGTCGGAAGTGAACAGATTAAATAGATAAATATTGAACATACGAGATAGATAGATTAGATAGAGTAGATAAAATGTGAAACAGACCAAGAATAAATAATATGTACTGAACAAGTAGATAGAAAGATGGGACAGACCAGAGAGAACCAACATAAGAGACCAGACAGACAGACAAGATAGATAGATAGGATGATAGTAATGAACATACCGCAGATAATATTGTAAAGGTATGACTAAAGATGATGATAAATATATACAGACCGAGATAGTAGATAGATAGATAGATAGATACGATAGAAAATAACCAGAACAAAAATAAAAGAATAAAAATAGATGTGAGACAGAACTATAAAGACAAGTGTTGTATATATATATATATATATATATATATATTATATATATAATATATATATATATAGTATATATATGAGTATAAAAGGTGGAATGAAAATCACACAATGGTGTTAAAGAGAAAACATTTATTTATAATCCATAGCGAGGTGACTCGATCAATATTCGATTTTACAAAAATCATCAATCAAAGCTCATGTTACTCCGTGGTGTTAGGGTCGAAGATAAATGTCAAATTCAGTTCAAAAACAAAAACCTTAATTTTGCAAAAAAGAACGAAAGTTGTTACATTATTCAACAATGTGGGCATTCGCCGCCATAATTTTTGTCGGTCACACGTGGTGATCGACTTCATTAATCAGTACCTCGATTAATTCAGTGGATTTAACCCTGAAGAATCCTTATGGTGAAACTCGAGGAGGTTACCTCTTGTACCCATTTTTATAAATAAATTTGCTCTACTTCGTAATTGAGCACTTTGTATTGTTATATCGCTGACTTAACCCCTGAATTTTTCACCTCCCCACCATCGTGTCCATATTCACTGGTAAGTCACTTTTTATCTTTATATATATATATATATATATATATATATATATATATATATATAAAGATGCGAGAAAATATTTCAGTTGAAAAATCGGTTAATTAATCTATTCCATAAGAACCATATGCCATACGCACAAACAATACACGTATACAAAAAAAAACGATAAATCACACAAATATATGTAGATTATGTTCATTATACATACTTTTATTCCAATATAACTGTATATATTTATATACAAGTTTCTCCTATAAAGAACATATCTGTCTGAGTATAAAATGGAATGAATACTTACACACACACACACACACACACACACACACACATATATAATATATATATATTATATATATATATAAACAACGTCACCTGAAGATTGTTTTGCACTTACTCATGCATGAAACCAAATGGTCGTGACTGGTTCCTTTGTCATCAAATAAATAAGATATGTAATCCTTTTAATATTTATTTTATCATATTATATTATATAACAGCTCTATTTTTATATTTGAGCACTCTTCACATAAATACTTGCATTTTGGAACACACCGTTCCAGTAAAAGCTGATACAGTGACAATCCCCACAATATATATATTAAGTTAAGGTAGCGTGGACACGGTGTCAATGGTGCCTGGTTACAGACAGTTTTCTCGCATATGTGATCTTTACTCATAATGTATTCTTCTTTCTATTTACAGAAGGCGACATTGCTGAACCTCACCTACTCACTGTCAGGCTTTCATTACAACGAACGACTTGCTAATTCCAGTTCGAACAGTTCAGAAAATATGCCAATGAAATTTTGCATGAGTACATCCGGTTTCTTTCACAGTTATCTCCCCTTTCCAGCATTTAGTTTTCCTCTTTTTCAGTTACTTCAATTGCTGAAACAATCCAACACGTTGCTGGAAGGGGCTACCCGGTGGTCCCGCTAAGTAAGGGGATAACATATAACAATATAAGTAAAAGAAAATTAATTAATTACTTACATTTTTTTGAAAATAAGATATAAATGAGATGATTTGTTAATATTATTATTTTGTCAAAAAAAAAAAAACATACAGAAATGAAGTGATTAAATCAAAATAAAATGACCGACTGTATTTAAAATAATCTTATTTTTTTGTATTATGTAAAATCTAATAAATAATTACAAAATTGAGTTAAAAGTAATGCCATTTATATAGGACAGTATATTACCAACCCTCTCTCGGCCCCGTGGAAGAGGTTTGAGAGGCAAACATTTATTCCAGTGACGATAAAAGTGAAATCTGCTGCGAAGAAGTGCTCAAAGAAACAGTCACAGAATTTAAGGGCAAATATACATCTCTAATTCGAAGGTGAAACATTGCTATTGATAGAAACGGTGACTATGTGGAGAAGTAGGGCTGTGATCTACAAAGGAACAGCTTAATATTGATGTATGATACATGTTCCTGTGTTGTAATTATACTGTCCTAAACAAAATGGATTACTTTTTGACAACAGCCTCGTATTAAAAAAATACATTAATTCAATTCGTAGCCCGATTGAATATTTTTATTTATTCAAATTCAAATTATCAAATTAAAAGTACGCAGGCATGAAACCCTACAGAAAATAAAAATTAATGTCTCCTGTGTATTTAATACAAAAAATAAAATAAATAAAATAAAAAAGATCGAAACTTATCTTTTAAAAGAATTTGAATTTGTTTAAAATTATATGTCAAATTATAGATGTGTAAGAAAGATAATGACCATCTTACAACCCATATATAATCTATAGCGTTAGTTCGTATTTGCCTGTGGGAGTTGTCTGTCCGTTTTAGTTCCTGTTTCCCGCTAGGGGCCGTTTTATATTTAAGCGGCTGGTTCAACACGCTTCTCACTCTTTTCCTGTTCCTCAAACCACGAGACACATGGGTTAGTTAAGGTCTACCCTTCTCTTTGGGGGCTCGTCCCCCCTTACATTACTGTAAGTTATAACACACATGAACTATCCTAGTCTCATGTCTGTGGCTTTTATGTATATCTTGTACCATTCATGAATGTGTGTTTATCTTTCTACAATGTAACTTGTTTTAACCTATGTATTATGTATCTTGTTATACCAGGTGCTGTATATGTATTAAATGTTTTGTTTATCAAAACCTTTGTCGGAGTTTAATATCTATCAAGTAATCTAACTTTGAATCCTTTTTACAAATCTATATATTGATACCATGTTCCTTGATTGTGCGAACCGTTAACATCTTGCAACACCCTCTGATTAAATATGAGACCGTACAAAGCATCAAATATTAACCCCCCCCCCTAGAAGCGTCCGACTAGAGAGACGCATATGATTCCGGGTTCGAAACCGGCCCTCGCCAACTTGCGTATGGAATATCACAGGATCTGTCGGTAAAGTAAGGAGCTGATGGTTGGTGTGGCGCTCCACCTCAGTCGCCAAAACAATCTCGTTGTCTTGCGCTTGGAAGAGGGAATAGACTCCCTCACTGTCTGGCTGATACCGAATTTAGGCTTTAACTTTTTATTTTTACGTATTGAACTATTTAGCAATACTCTTAACTAACATAATCAAACGTTTTAATAATTAAATTTATATACAGTGGTATATCCACAGCCCTGCTAGTAGGGATAAATACATTATATGTATAATTGATATATTGTATTGAGTATACCGGGGTAAATTTCCGTATAAATCGTGTCTCATATTTCTTGCATTTAGATGGATGATTATTGACCAGGAGTATCCTAGCAGCTGTTTAATCTGGATGTCGTCTTCGGAAGTTTTCGTAAGTATTCTATGACCCTTGTATATTTTCGTACTATACTCTTATTCTGTTTTGTTTAATATGTACGGTTGTTATTTCTCTTCCCAACTAGGATCAACAGTATAGTACTGCCCATCCCGGTATTTCTGCATGAACCCAGACGTTCTGATAAAAAACACCAAAGTCCTCACTCACCAAGGTCCATATTCGATTTAGTATATCCAATGATACACTAACACTAAATAAATGCAAGGAAATATTAGGTTGTTACAAAAATAATGGCGATTGAAGTGCCGGTTTTTGAAATGTCATTTTAACATAGAATTTGTTGTTTATTTAGGTGAATTTTTGCATATATAATAATTAATGTGTGCTTCATTTTAAAAGACTCTCATCTCCACTGCGGAATTTCTGGAACCACCTTCGTACAGTCCGATCACTTGTGGATTCATCTCCCATGCTTTGTTAATATTGGTAGCGATTTCGGATGCATTGTGCCCAAGCTTGAACTCATGCAACATAAGAAGCGAAGGTCTGTTTTAGGCATGTTCATCTTTGAAGGCCCCTATTTTTCAAAATACTTTCTATCTGAAAATAGATTAAATTCTATTTTTGAGCACACATTAATTATCATATATGCAAAAATTCACCAGAAATAAACAACAAATTCTATGTTAAAATGACATTTCAAAACCGAGCACTTCAATCGGTCATTATTTTGTAACAACCTAATACAAGTAATCTCATTTACACAGACATTCAGTACGTACACTATATCATACAAAGCTATTTGACAAGAATACATAGATGTGTCTCAACAGATAGAATATACTCATAGTGTTAATATGAACAAGTAGTATGTGAAAGGGGGTACGAAACGGTAAAAAGTCTTACTTGAATTTGACGATCATAATCACGTGGGCTTTACGCTTCAATGATGAGGTGAAGACAACTTTCATCACCGGGTGTGGGGGAGACAAAGTCACCGTTGTTCAGAAAACAGGGTAAAGAGGCACGTCTTTACTATTCTTTGAAGAGTAAAGAAAGAGACTAAAATATACCTTAACTAAATATACATGCTCTACCACGATAATGAGCACTATTTCCTTATGAATACAACACACCATATTAACAATATATATATATAAATATATATAATATATATAATATATTATACAGGAAGGTTTTATATATATATATAATATATAATATATATGAGGAGTGAAGGATTGAGTGAATCATCCTTCCAGTTCACCTCTGCTCTGTACCACACTTCCAAACCTCCCCCTTTCTTCTCCTTTCATCTCTCACCTATTAATACTTCCCCCCCTCATCTCCTACGTGCCCCCAATTACCTTTTCAGTATAAAAGCAGACTGTAAAAAGCTTTTGGTCTCACAATAAATTTTTGACAAAGCTTCACTAAATACTGAGATGAAATATCAATTAATTTAGTTGTAGTGTTGTTATATCCACTTATTCTTCTATTTTCAACTACACACACACACACACACACACACACACACACATATATATATATATATATTATATTTTATATATTATTTTTGTTTTATCCTTACTCTATACTTTTTCAGACTCATTCAATAGTTTAATTCATAGTTCAATGTTGTCTGACTACCATCCCCCAAGAAACCAGACCTTGAAGAGTATCTTTTTTTCTCATTTGACTTCCTGTCGCCATGGTGACAGTCTTCCAATGTATTCATTTGTAAAAAAAAATAAATAAATTAAATAAAATATTTTTGAGAAGTAAATTTTTCAGTTATGGCAATTCAAATTATCTTGATCTACCATCTGATGAGACGAATTTTGGGGAGCTATATTAAATCTACTTAGATTTATAAAGGCCCAATTTTGGTCGAAATAAATTTATTATGGAATCACGGTGTGAGTTTTTCCTTCCTTTTAAAGATAAATATTGCTCTGTATACAATCTAAAAGTTTATTATACATCGAGCTCTTTTTAGTGATTTAAAGATTAACTGTATTATACATACTGGATCATACAATAATAATACAGTGTATCTAAGAAATCACATATAGAATCGTCCCTTACTACCAAGTTTTGGATACTCTCATCTCTTCTCTCCCTCCCTCTCTCTCTCTCTCCCTCTCTATATCTCTCTCTCTCTCTTCTCTATATATATATATATATTATAATATTATATATAATATATATATATAATATAAGATTTTGGGTTTTGTCTAACGAGAGAAAATATTTTATAGTTAATGATAATGGTAAGTTTCGTAAAAATTGTTTAGTATTTTTTTATTATATTAAATGCGCAAATGGTTGTTAACATATGAAAATGTGAAGTGTTGTTATTTTATTTTCTAAACATTATAAGTTTGAAAATTGTTTACCAATTCTGATATTTTGAGATATGACACGTGTTTCAGATTTTTTTTNTCAGTGGCTGTATTATCTTCATCGCTGATTATGAGTCTTGTGCATCATATTCGGCCCGATAGCAACCCCAAACTTGAATCCTGCATTTTCAAGTTGCCACCCTGCAAAGCTACGTGCTGCTCGTCTTTTAAATTTTTGCTACAATAAAACTACAAAAAAACTTGACCGCTTAAATGGAGAAACCACAGTCAATGAAAAAGCCCATCCCCCCCCCTAACTACTAATTTATAATGGAATAATACTGTTTCTCCTGCGTTTCAGTAAAATTTACTTCACGAGTTCCGCTGCGGTATAGTTCGCCCCTTCTATGAACTCAACTCATCTATTTAACTTACGACCTTCTGTGCCTCTTACTAACATGATCAGCAACCTTCTCTTTACCTCACCCTTAGCAAGATAAGTCTGGCTAGCGAAATGCCCACAAATTTGCAACCCTCCTTTTACCTTTTGGAATATATGTTTTCTTTACCTTCACTGTTTGTTCTCGCTCTTTTCATCCGAAATACTTGCTTACTACCCGCGAATTTTTAAGAGTTCCGGAAATATCTTCCCACTTTAAAGGTGTGTATTTGATTTATTATTAAATTCTTGATTAAAACAAAGATTTCGATATATTAAGTGGAAAGTCTTACAGCTATATTGATTTTTTTTTTCTCCTCTTTCCAGAAAATCTGCAAGATTCGGTTTAGATTTCATCTTATATAATTTCACTACAACTCAGAAATTTTCGGGAATGTGAACTTCCGAAAACTTTTTCAGGATTATAGCAAACGATTATGTTCAGAATGTAAGTATCTTTTTCATCTACACTCCATCACATCACTCATATAAATCGGCCATTTTGGGGTTATAGATCTATTTCTGTCCACGGTATCTGAGTATACCATATAAGTTTCATCAGACCGCTAACTTTATTGAAAACGGACACAGATAATACTATGAGGCTTTTTTCTGGTGACTCCTGTAATGATATCGGGTTTCAATTCATCTTGTCTTTTAGGAGGTGGTTGTGCTTATTACCGGGAGGTGGTGAAGTTGGCTTTCTGGGTGGTTTTGATGCCCCCAGTAGTTTTCTACTCTCTCTCTCTCTCTCTCTCTCTCTCTTATATATTATATATATATATATATATATATATATATATATATAAAAGATGAGATGAACTGAAACCCGATATCATTACAGGAGTCACCAGAAAAAGCCTCATATATTATCTGTGTACCATTTTCAATAAAAGTTAGCGGTCTGATGAAACTTATATGTATACTCAGATACCTGGGACAGAAATAGATCTATAACCCCAAAATGGCCGATATATGAGTGATTGTGATGGAGTGTAGATGAAAGATACTTACATCTGAACATAATCGTTTGCTATAATCCTGAAAAAGTTCGGAGTTCACATCCGAAATTTCTGAGTTGTACGTGAAATTATAAAAATGAAATCTAAACGACATCTTGCAGATTTCTGGAAGAGAGAAAAAAAAATCAATATAGCTGTAAGACTTTCACTTAATATAATCGAAATCTTTGTTTTAAATCAAGAATTTAATATAAATCAAATACACACCTTTAAGGGATATTTCGGAACTCTTAAAAATTCCGGGTAGTAAGCAAGTAATTTCGGATGAAAGAAGGCGAGAACAACAAGTGAAGGTAAAGAAACATATATTCAAAAGGTAAAAAAGGGGTTGCAAATTTGTGGCATTTGCTAGCCAGACTTATCTTGCTAAGGGTGAGGTAAAGAAAAAAGTTGCTGATCATGTTAGTAAGAGCACAGAAGGTCGTAAGTTAAAATAGATGGAGTTGAGTTCATAGAAGGGGCGGACTTACCGCGCAAGCGAACTCGTGGAAGTTAAATTTTACTGAAACCAGGAGAAACAGATTATTCCATTATAAATTAGTAGTAGGGGGGGGGATGGGCTTTTTCATTGACTGTGGTTTCTCAATTTAAGCGGTCAAGTTTTTGTGTAGTTTTATTTGTAGCAAAAATTTAAAGACGAGCAGCACGTAGCTTGCAGGGTGGCAACTTGAAAATGCAGGATTCAAGTTGGGGTTGCTATCGGGGCGCATATGATGCACAAGAACTCATAATCAGCGATGAAGATAATACACCACTGACGACCACCCATAAGATGTATCTTACGACTCTTAGATCAATCCAATAACATAAGCCACACAAATACCTTTTTCAGGAACTATGCAAACATGCAAGAGGACACATTTCCATCCTATCCTTAGACTGGGAGAACAGATTATTCCATTATATATTAGTAGAGAGGGGGATGGGCTTTTTTCATTGGCTCAAAGAGACTGTGGTTTCTCGATTAAAAGGTCGAGTTTTGTGTAGTTTTATTTGTAGCAAAAATGACAAGACTAGTAGCACGTAGCTTACAGGGTGGCAACTTAAAGATGCAGGATTCAAGTTGGGTTTGCTATCAGCGCCGATATGATGCACAAGAACTCATAATCAGCGATGAAGATAATACACACTGACGACCACCCATAAGATGTATCTTACGACTCTTAGATCAATCCAATCAACAGAAGCCACTTAAATGCCTTTTTTCAGGAACTATACAGCATGCAAGAGGACACATTTCCATCCTATCCTTAGACTGGGAGAACAGATATTCCATTATATATTATGTAGTAGGGGGGATTTTTCATTGGCTCAAAGAGACTGTGGTTTCTCGATTTAACAGGTCGAGTTGTGTGTATTATTTGTAGCAAAAATGTCAAGACTAGTAGCACGTAGCTTACAGGGTGGCAACCTAAAGATGCCGGATTCAAGTTGGGGTTGCTATCGGAGCCGATATGATGCACAAGAACTCGTAATCGGCGATGAAGATAATACATCACTGACGATTGACCTGTACGCGTCCATAAGATGTATCTTACGACTGTTATAGAATTTTTCTTTTTTTGCATTATTTTGCATTATTTTGTCTCATCACATAATTACTTTGTATTATCATAGAATTCATTTTTCTATTAAAGAATGCCTTGTATTAACATAGAATTCTTTCATCTTATAGATGCCTTTGTCTCAAATATAGAAGCCCTATAGAATTATTCGTTTTATAGAATTATTTTGTCTTATAGTTTTTGTATTATTATAGAATTATTTTGACCTATAGAATTACTATGCTTTTTATAATAAAACAAAAAGCTAATCTGACCAAAATATAAGTGTGTCCTGTTGTTGTCGGCTGTTGTGTGATTCGAACTCGGCTCTCGTAATGGTTTCATGATGATTGAATTATTCGTAGGAAACTTATGAATGTAATTCTCTTACTGTTTCAAGAACAGACCCCCAATATGAAGTAAAGTTGTTCCTTCTGTTGAAGATCATAGGTGACTACTCATGTAAGGATAGTCTCACGGAGCTCACCCCTCTCCAGGTCTACAACTGGTTGAATTCAGAGTTTCCTTTTCACAAGATTGTTGCCATACCAAAATTAGATAGCCGAATGTGTCTAACTATTTACCTATGGCTGGAGGGAGAATTGTTTCCCTATTGTAGTTACAGGTAGGATTCGACACAGGGTCACGGGTATGGGTATCCAGCGAAGATCGAACTCGCTATTCAGTAGTAATGGATATGTGAGACTAGCTTGCTAACCATCACTGCACGATTGGAGTCCCTGTCTTTCGCAAGGTATTAGCGCTATGTGAAATACAAACAGCCTAGTTAAGTATTTGAACTAGCCCACTTTCTCCGACGATAAGCTTTTACGTCACGATCGCCTCCATTACTGATGACGAGGCCCCAGTTCTGGAGATCAGATTAGTGTGGAGTATTCTTTTATTGCCATTACTCCAAGTCCATTTTGATCAAGTGTGGTAGTACCTGTTAGGGTCCCATCTATAGTAAATACATTAAAAAATAAGTTCTACAAAAATACACCTGTGAAGCAAAATTGATTACCAACTGTTGTCTCGAACTCTATTTATGGGTCAAATAGATAAGTTTTGAAATTATTTGTGTTTGAAAGGACCGCGTGCATAAAAAGAAAACAAAACATAAACGTTTCGGCCGATATGCCCTCCGGCCTTCTTCGGGTATTTCTTGTCGGACTCGGAACCTTCTCGGACTCGGGAACCTTCTTGGACTCGGGAACCTTCTTTTCGAACTCGGAACTTTCTGGTCGTATTCGGGAGCCATCACGAACTTTGAACCTAACCCTTTATTTAGTCTACGGGGGTATCCTGTTCTCATTCTGCTAAACCATAGCTGGGGTGGGAGTTGTTGTTAATTAATTATTTTTCTAAATGCTTTCACTCAGGATTGAGAAGGTTCCAAGTCCGAGAAGGTTCCGAGTCCGACAAGAAAATACCTGAAGAAGGCCGGAAGGCATATCGCGTCGAAACGTTGTAAAGTAAACAATAAAGATGAGGACAATAGTCCGAATAACGCAGATAATACTAATCTTCAAGCCTCATCTCAAACATTCAGAGAAATAAAAACAAAAAAATCTATAGAAACAACTACATAAAATGTAAATATGAATACACAACGAACATTCCTAATTCCTTGACATAAAATAACCCTGACCAGGTTGATATGCCATTAAAATCAATCAATCAAATTGGTTGGATTATTTATCTACAAATAAAAAAATCTTAGCTCACCAGATACAAATTGTGTTCTGTTGCTGTCGGCTGTTGTGCGAATCGAACTCGGTTCAAATTGTGTTTCTATGATGTTTGGGTTATTCGTAGCAAACTTGCGAATGTAATTCTCATCCCATTTCAAAAACAGACCGCCAATATGAAGTAAATGTTCCTTCTGTGACGATCGTTTGTGACTGGTTCTGCAGCACCTCCAGAATATCGGTCTGCAACTTGCCCGTCGGTGGGCAGCAAAGATTAAATTGAACTTGATGACTTGAAATCCGGGCTGAAACCAGATATTTGGCAATCTTTATAGGCCGTATCCAGAGAGCTGTGATGGAATATTGTAGACATCTAAAAAGAATGGAAATATTTGTGAAAGCATTTTACTAGGCTAAGCAAAGTTGTAAGCACTAAACCAGAAGCACAAGGACACCCAGTGAAAATTGAAAAAATGTCTCCGAGTACAATTTCTAGTTCACTTTTCAAATTCAATGTAACTCTCAAATAATCAATACAGTTATTCTATTATTTAGCATTATTTAATATATATATATATATATATATATATATATATATATATATATATATATATATATATTGTTATTATTATTATGGACTCTCTCGTCGATTTTCGATGCATGAGGGTTCATACAATGAACAACCCACACTGATTTGTTTATAGTGGTAAAGGCTTTTGTGTTTTTTGGCACAGTCGATAGAAAGAATCGGTGCACAAAGAATGCCACAAACCCAATCAACGACTAAACCTAGGAATTTTAAATTCAGAGTTTTCCCTCTCTTAGACTGGTTACCTACCCATGGTTAAAGAGCCCAGTCTGCCCTAATATTTTACCCATAGCTGGAAGGAGAATATATGGATTCATACGTTTCCCAAGGGTATTAGCACTATGTGAAATGCAAACAGCCTTGTCTGGAATTTGAACTCGGTCGACAAGTCCATTTCCCACGACTCTAACCATTATGCCACGCGCTTCTCTCTCTCTATCTCTCTCTCTCTCTATTATATATATTATAAATATTATATATATATATATGTGTGTGTGTGTGTGTGTGTGTGGGTGTGTGTGTGTGGTGTGGTGTGAAAAAGACTTAAATTGCTTATATGGATTAGAATCACTTGAAAAACCTCTATAATGTTTATTTTAAAAAAAAGAATCATTTCATTGAAATTTAAGTCTATTCGTGATTTATTTTCACGAGTAATGACGAGCCCAAAAATACCTGGGACGTACCTGAGCACAGAATTTATGTTCCAATTCCTGAAATTTTCACTGTTTTTGTCGTGGAGCGTCGGATTCTCTGACATATTATAGTTCTTAATTCCAAAGAAAATGATTGTATTTACTGTAGAAAAGAAAAGACAAGAATAAATGCTATAAAGAACTTGCTCAACAAAACGTGTAAATGAGCTGCACTCTGATTGGGTAAGGGAAATCATGTGTTAAGTTGGGTCAGGTCTGGAATTTAAATCCTCAAAGTGATTTGATTGGATTGGCGTGTAAAATAGAAGGCACTGGTACAGAAAGCTTGCGACGGATATGTAAGCTCGAGTTCAACCTTCTGCAGGTACAACTGAAACTATGATTGAGAGGGTGGGGTCACGGGCCATTCCCTTCCGAGAACTAAGAAAATAAGGTTTGGGAAATGAGCTGCACTTTGATTGGATAAGAGAAATCACGTGTTAAGTGAGATCAGTCCTGGAATTAAGATTCTAAAAGTGATTAGATTAGATTAAATTCAATGCCAACTCTATAATTATTTATAAAATAAATATAATATGATATAATATATATAACAATGAATAATATAACGAGTAGTATAACAACAAATAATAAACAAATAATATAACAATATCTAACATAACACAATATATATATATATATATATAATATATATATATATATTATACAATAAATGAAGAAAAAACTTTAAATTTGCTTCATTACAATAATTTATTTCAAACCGCATTACTATAGCATCTTCAGGTAATTTGAAAACATGACTCTTACTGAGAATTTCCCAAAGTAATATCGCTTTTAA
Organism: Doryteuthis pealeii; assembly: GCA_023376005.1. Taxonomy (NCBI): domain Eukaryota; kingdom Metazoa; phylum Mollusca; class Cephalopoda; order Myopsida; family Loliginidae; genus Doryteuthis; species Doryteuthis pealeii. Next base: position 7,625,381 of record CM042181.1, read on the forward strand.
ATCTATCAGTGGTGGTGGGAGGGGTCTAAGTTTGAAATGGGCGGGGTTATGAATGAGGCGGGGAGAACTATGCTTTGGATGGGGTGTGTTTAGATATGGGAATGATTTCTAAGGATATTAGTTGTAAGCGTGTTCATACAAAGTGAGCAAATGTAAAAAATAACAAATAAAAATAAAAAATAAAAAAATAAAAATAAAAAATAAAAACTAAGAATAATAATATCTTATTATAATGGAGATTGTGGGTTTGTCTGTCTGTAACCGAAACTATATTACTATACAAGTCACAATTCCTTTCGTTATTTACATCATATTCTCCATGATTTTATTTTTATTTAAACCTCAATTATTAATAAAACTTACACTGTTGACCATATCTACATACTACTAACATGCAATTGTATTTATATATACAACAAAATAGAGGTTTACAGTGTGAATGGGAGGCTAATTTGCATATTGATCTTAAAAAATTGATTTTAATAAATATATGCTTAGTAATATTGATTTCTAATTGTTTGGTTTATCTTAATGAATATGAGCAAAAATCTCTTCAATAAATATAAAAGAAATCCCTTAACAAGAAGAAATAACTGTAATATATTTCTGTATTTCCTCTTTTAACTAAACAGTTTAATTAGGAAAATTTACAATGAAAGACAGGAGTAACGGAAAATGATGGAAGAGTTAGTTTCAAAGTTGTTCTTTTTTCAATCATACCCACTCTGTTCAAAATCTTTCTATCTACATTCTTATTCAGTTTCATTAGCCTTTCTTAATTTAATATGATTTATTTTATTATAAATTTAACTAAAATACTTGCACCCGGAGGGTGCATATATTTGGCTAGTAATAATAATAATGATAAAATATTAAAGAAAAAGAAAAAGAGAAAAAATTAAATGATAAATAAAAAAAATGAACTAATAAATATAAAGAATGAAAAATAAACATAACGCATATATATATATATATATATATATTATAATATAATATATATATATGTGTGTGTGTGGTGTGTGTTTTGTAAGGGATTATGTTGTGGTAATAATTTTTCTTTTTTTCTAAAAGCAAATGTTAGGGTTCGAGTTTACAGTAATCTATTTACTTTACAGCTGCGTCCCCGTAAGTGGTATTGTGGTGTATTTCATATCAGATTCATAATTTCGATATATTTTTTATTTCTCACAAGAAGGATAGAATGATATCCATGTTATTTGCGTTGAAAAATCTTTTTTTCTGGTTGGAGTGATTGGAAAAGTGATTGGAATCCAGGCTTAAATCGAAGCAGATGCATAAGTGAGACTTTAGTTCTCTCCTCGGGGTGACTTGGGGGCTAAAAAATAATTTTATAAATGACTGGTGAAGACTTTACACATGAACAAAAAAAGACGGCTCTTTAAAACAATCTACACCGTAATAAACGTGAGGGAGTAAAATACAAATGCATGTTTGTCAGCTTCAATGGTCACTCGAGATCAAGTAACAACCTTTAAGTCATCCAGGATCAAGGGATAGCCTTTGAGCCACACAGGATCAATTCACAACCTTGTGTCACCCAGAATCAAGATATAGCCTTTTAGTTACCCAGGATCAAGGATAGCATTTTAGCAACACAGGATCAGTTGACAAACCTTTGAATCATCCAGGATCAAGACATCTCTTTTGAGTCACCCAGGATCAAGTAATAAACTTTGAGTCACCCAAGATCAAATAACAACCCTTGAGCCACCCAGAATCAAATGACAACTTTGAGCCATCCAGAATCAAGATATAGCTTTTGAGGCATCCAGGATCAAGGGATGGTTTTTTAAGTTGCCCAGGGTCAAGGGATAGCATTTGAGCCGCACAGGATCAATTGACAACATTTGAGTCAGCCAGGATCAAGGGATAACCTTTAAGTCACCCAGGATCAAATAACAACCATTGTGTCACCCAGGATTAAGAATAGTCTTTGAGTCACCCGGGATCAATCTTTATCCCTAAGATGAATTTTCAGAATAAAATCCCAACCTCTCTGTATCCAAAAATTAAATCACAACCCCTCTATCAGTAAAAATAAAATTGCAACTCCTCTTTAATCAAAAATACAAGCGCAACTCGTCTATATCCAAAAATAAAATTGCAGTGCTTCTGTAACCAAAATAAAATAAACGCACTGTCTCTGTAAACAAAAATTTAAAAAAAGTAAAGTCGTCGGAGCGGCCTAAAAGTCGGTATCAGCCAATCAGCGAGGAAGTCTATCTCCTTTTCCCTTGCGCTAGAGCAAGGAGATTATTTTTAGCGTCTGAGTGGAGCGCCACACATACTGTCAGCTTCTTACTTCACCGCACAGATCCCTGTGCTACTCATACGCTGAGTTGGCGAGGACCGGTATCGAACCAGGAACCTTGTGGTATCTAGCCGAACGCTCTACCGACTGAGTTAACCCGGCCCATAAAAAATAAAACTGCATGAAATCGCATAAAATCGCAAAAATAAAATGGGACCGGATTAGCTCAGTCGGTAGAGCGTTCGGCTAGAAACCACAAGGTTACTAGTTCGATACCGCGTCCTCGCCAACTCAGCGTATGAGTAACACATGGTATGTGCGGTAAAGTGAGGAGCTGATGTCTAGGTGGTTGCTCCATCTCTTGATGCTAAAAAACAATCTCCTTGGTCTAGCGCTATTGAAAAGGGGATAGACTCCCTCGATGACTGGCTTGATACCGACTTTAGGCGCCCCGACGACTTTACTTTACTTACTTATTCTTAAATGACTACATATTCATATTTTGTCTACGTAGATTTAATTCTGTGGGATCTGGTAATAAGTTATAATGATATTGTTGGAGGTGCGTGGTGAAATCGTTAGAGTCGTAGGAAATGGACTAATTCAAATCCTGGACGAGGCTGTTTGCATTTCCCGTAGCACTAATAACCTTGGGAATGGTATGAATCCAACTACTTTCCCTCCAGCTATGGGTAAAATAGTAGGGTAGACTGGGCTCTTAACCTTCGCTAGGTAACCAGTCTAGAAGAAGAAAAAAAACTCTGAATTCAAACCTGTTAAACTCCGTTTAAGAAATTGACCTTGTGTCACATCCTGTTCGTGCGGAGGATTAGTAAAATATATATAATTTATATCTCCTAGGGAGCAGTAAGGAGACTGTTGAGAAACACTGGTTTGGATAATAGACGTATGTATGTATGTGTGTCTGTTATGTGTGTGTGTATGTGTGTCTGTAACTGTGTGTGTGTATGTGTGTGTATATGTGTGTCTGTAACTGTGTATGTGTGTGTGTATGTGTGTCTGTAACTGTGTGTGTGTGTATGTGTGTCTGTAACTGTGTGTATGTATGTCTGTAACTGGTGTGTGTGTGTATCTGTAACTGTGTGTGTATGTGTGTGTATGTGTGTCTATAACTGTGTGTGGTAGTGTGTGTATGTGGTGTATGATGTGTCTGTATGTGTGTCTGTAACTGTGTGGGTATGTGTGTGTGTTGTATATGTGTATGTGTGTCTGTATAACTCTGCTGTGTGTGTGGTCTGTAACTCGTGTGTATGTGTGTCTGAAACTGTGTGTGTGTGTATGCTTGTTGTGTTGTATGTGTGATCTGTAAGTGGTGTGTGTATGTGTGTATATGTGTGTGTATGTGTGTCTGTAACTCTGTGTGTGTGTCTGTGTGTGTGGTGTGTGTGTGTGTAACTATATGTGTGTGTGTGCGTGTGTCTGACTCTGTGTGTGTGTGTGTGGTGTGTGTGTGTGTGTGTGTGTGTGTGTGTGGTGTGAAGTGATGAAGATTAAAACTGATTGGATGAATATAAATTTTTACTCACGGTGATTACTGAGTAACATTTCGCAGGTTTCCGCTTCCGTATTAATGAATGAAATTATGAATTGTCCGCGTCATCCGTATTCACATTAACGACTGTGTGTCTGACAAAATACATCTTTATCCGTCGTTGTGGCCAAGAGATAAAATTGCCAGTGGAGGACCAGTTGACCATGTGACCATCTTCTGAGAGAATTGCAGGAACTTTTCCAATTCTTTCTTTGCACTGGCATCAAGATCTTGGCCCTAAAACTTATCTGAAAACTTACCATATTTGGATTTCGACTGCAAAAGGGGAAAAAAAGTATTAAAGGCTGGAGGAAAAGTCAGTTATCAAAGAAAGGAAGAAAAGAAACAATAGCAGAATAGAATAAGCACAGAGGGGTGGCTAATAGAGAGACAGACAGAGAGAGACATAGAGAGAGAGAGAGAGAGAGACAGACAGACAGACAGACAGAGACAGAGGACAGAGACAAACAGAGATAGAGATAGATAGCTAGACAGACAGACAGAAAGAGAGACAGTGACAGAAACAAGACAGAGAGACAGAGATAGAGATAGATAGACAGATAGACAAAGACAGCGATAGAGATAGCTAGCTAGCTAGCTAGCTAGATAGATAGATAGATAGAAGAGAGAGAGAGAGAGAGAGAGAGAGAGAGAGAGAGAGAGAGACTGACAGACAGATAGACAGATAGAGCCAGAGACAGAGACAGAGACAGACAGAGACAGACAGAGACGAAGACAGAGACAGAGACAGATAGATATATATATATATATAGATAGATAGATACTGCGATAGAGATATAGATAGATGGATAGATAGATAGATAGTTAGATAAATAGATGGATAGATAGATAGATAGATAGATAGATAGATAGATAGATAGATAGAGAAGTGACAGAGAGAGAGAGAGAGAGTATGGAAGAGGAGCAGGAAGAGGTAGAGAGAGGGAGAGAGAGAGGGGGAGCGAGTATGTGTGTTATGTGTGTGTGTGTGTAAGGTGACAGATCTAACAAAGAAAGAGATAAAAGAATTAAAGAGATTAAAGGGTGGGGATTTGATGAAAGTATTAGAAAGTAAATAAAAACGGAAGAAGTGATAAGATTCGAACCTAAAACCGAGAACTTTGCAAGCATAAAAACTCTTCTGATACTGTACTGTTTCGAATCCAGTTTGAGACCTGAAAATAAATAGATAGATAAATAAACGTCAAAAAAACAACAACAAAAAACAACAAAACAACAAAACAAATAAATAAATAAACCACAATATAGATAAAACGTACACACTGATGTACATATGCAAATACACAACATGTCAAATCATCCAGGTCGTCACCAATCCCCAGGTGTAGATTACGTTAAAGTTAGATAATCCCAAAAATTTGAGCTTTCAATCCCAAAATTGGCTGAGTTTATATCGATTTTTAGCTCTCCAATTTTTTTTTTTGGGGGGGGGGCAAAAATGGCGACTTTTTGTAATCTATTTTTGTCTGTAAAATTAGTTCTAGAGCTTCCCATTCCTAAAAATTGTTTATAAAAGTATTTCGCCCAGAACCCCAAAATACTATAAAAAATAATATTAATCTTAATCAATTTTAAGTAATTGATGAATTCTGATTTTTCATAACAAGATCAATATCCCGATGTGGAATGCATCTATGAAAAAAACGTTTTCATTATCATTTCACATATATTGAACATTATCAGTACCAAAAGATAGTTTGGTTTTTGCTCAGAACGAAGCTGCAATATTTTGAAAAAAATTGTTAAAATTTTGCAGTTCAATTTTTTTCTAAATTTGTCCATGTATGGATTTGTGAAGTTAGACAATCCTCAAAATTGAGCTTCCAATTCCAAAAATTGGCAGAAGTTATATGTCGATTTTTTTAGTAACCTAATTTTTGTCTGTAAAATTGCTACATAAATATTAGAATCTAATATTTATGTGCAATAGTGTAGAAATAAAAATGGCGTTATAAGTTCAGCCACGGCCTTGAAGGATGAATGACAAGGCTTGACCTAGTCCTATCTCCTTCGGTGGATACCGTGAGAACCGGAGAGAGGACCCTCTTCCGGTTTAGATAGAAGTAAAGTTTCAGTCAGTAGAGACTACAGCGAGCCGACGGAGGGTAAGTCCGTTACACCGCGCTCCCGCCTTATCTGCGCAGATGTCTGGTTGGGGATTTAAAAATAAACTAAGATCAAAGCAAATCGGAGTCTTGTGTTATTACTTAAAAACTAACAATGACACAGGGCTTCTGATAAAGAGAAATCCCCAATAGAAGACCAGACCCGAAGTCCCCAAGAAAGTCCAGACCTTAGAAGATTCCAGACGAAGAAGAACAGTAAAAGTAAGAAGAGAAGAAGTAATGAGAAGGGTATGCAACAAAAGAGTTTCTGGCCACTTTGATTTGAAAAATATCAGATTTGATTATTATGATTTAAAGAAAACTAATGATGATAATATTTTGAGGAAATCATTTCATTTTAAAAAAAATCATAGCATCATTGTTCAGTCATCAAAGTATTTTCTGGGTTTTTATGAACTTACAACACTTTTCAGCTAAATTGTATATTCCATCATGACATGTTTCCCCGAAATATAACACTAGGGTTTATTTTCGAGGAATGTCTTCATATATTGAAAAAAAATCACATTAAGAAGTAAGAAAATTACGAAATTTCTAAATAAACAGAAATTACGAAAAAAGATCTACATTTATTTACCCTTAACATGTTCTTTAATTCAAAATCTTCATAAAAGAAAATTCATTCAAAAATGATTATATCATCATCCTCTGTGTGTTATTACTCTCAACTAGGGCTTATTTAAAGGGGGTATATTAAAATCATTCTGAAAAATCATGCTAGGTCTTATTTTGTTGGCAGGTCTTATTTAGGCGGAACACGGTATTAGGTTTATGTAAAAGTTTCCAACATTTTTGTAACATTGTTTATGAGCAGCTCATAAATTTATGAACGTACCTGTAGTTAGAATTTGAATAGGCTCCGTTAGATTTTAAAGTGACGTGGTCCATAGAAAGTTGTGGCGGTTAATAACTTTGACTCCTTGAAAATGCGGCATTACAGACGCGTGGGAATAAGTTTTAGTTTAGTTATTCAGATGCGACCGGCACTCTACCCAGAGAGGGTGTTTCTTAGGGGTTCACAACTCACCTGTGACGGAATCATCAGCAGGTTGTGTAATAAAGCTTCATTATCATAAAACAACAAGCCTTGTTGTATTATTAAAGGCAATTGTCCAGCCCAGCATTAAAGAAGAATCAATGAAGAAGAACCAACCCTTAACAGAAGACCATAGAAAATGGCCGACGAGTTAGACCAAGAACAGAAGAAGAAGAGTAACAAGTAAGACCATCATTATCATCTCCATATAATCTCTTTCCTATTATCTATCTGTCTGTCTCTCTCCCCGTTTATATACCCGATGTTTGAATGAGTGTATAGCAATTTTCTCATTTAAAAGTTTATTTGGTTATAAACAATTTTCAATTCATTAGACACTTGAAAATAACAATTAATTTTATCTTACCTCTTTACAAAGTTCTTTGGGCAGTTGATTTGAAGACATCAGATTTTAGATCGTATAAGTTTGAGAAAATGATAAATTCAAAACGGGCACTTCGACGTTCAGCTGTCACTTCACCTAAGAAACAATATTATAGAAAATTACACTCTTGTGCAAATTAATTGAAACAGCTGCTTAAATTTTTTGTTTTTACAATTCGTCAGTTTTAAACCCACAGCATTTTTTCTGAATAAAAGTTATTTTGTTACTAAATATGTCAGTTCAGTAAACACTTAATATTAGTTGCAATACAAATTAAGAGCCAATGTATTAATAAAGTTCACAATCATTTTAAACATCTAAACACTTAATATTTAGTTGCAATATCAATATTTTAAGAGCCAATGTATTAATAAAGTTAACAATTATTTTTTTAAACATCTAAACACTTCATATTTATTGAAATATCAATATTAAGAACCAATGTATTAATAAAGTAACAATTATTTTAAACATCTAAAACACTCATATTTAGTTGAAATATCAATATTTTAAAACCAATGTATTAATAAAGTTAACAATTATTTAAACATCTAAACACTTCATATTTAGTTGAAATATCAATATTTTTAAGAACCAATGTATTAATAAAGTTCACAATCATTTTAAACATCTAAACACTTCAATTTTAGTTGCAATATCAATATTTTAAGAGCCAATGTATTAATTAAAGTTCACAATCATTTAAAACATGTAAACCACTTCATATTTAGTTGCAATATCAATATTTTAAGAGCCAATGTATTAATAAAGTTCACAATCATTTTAAACATCTAAACACTTAATTGTTTAGTGCAATATTCAAATGTTTTAAGAGCCAATGTATTAATAAAAGTTCACAATCATTTTAAACATGTAAACACTTTCGTATTTTGTTGCAATATCAATAATTTTTAAGAGCCAATGTATTAATAAAGTTCACAATCATTTTAAAACATCTAAACACTTAATGTTTAGTTGCAATATCAAATGTTTTAAGAGCCAATGTATTAATAAAGTTCATAATCATTTAAACAGGTAAACACTTAATATTTATTGCAATATCAATAATTTTAAGAGCCAATGTATTAATAAAGTTAACAATTAGTTTAAACATCCAAACAATATATAATTTAGTTGCAATATCAATATTTTAAGAGCCAATGTATTAATAAAGTTCACATACATTTTAAACATCTTAAACACTTAAATGTTTAGTTGCAATATCAAATGTTTTAAGAGCCAATGTATTAAATAAAGTTCCACAATCATTATTAAACATCTAAACACTTCATATTTTAGTTGAAATATCAATATTTTTAAGAAACAATGTATTAATTAAAGTTAACAATTAGTTAAACATCTAAACACTTTCATATTTAGTTGAAATATCGCAATATTTAAGAACCAATGTATTATATTAAAGTTCGCAATCATTTTAAACATCTAAACACTTCAATTTAGTTGCAATATCAATATTTAAGAGCCAATGTATTAATAAAAGTTCACAATCATTTTTAAACATCTAAAACAACTTCATATTAGTTGCAATATCAATTATTAAGAGCCAATGTATTAATAAAGTTCACAATCATTTTAAAACATCTAAACACTTCATATTTAGTTGCAATATCAATTATTTTAAGAGCCAATGTATTAATAAAAGTTCACAATCATTTTAAACATTAAACACTTCATATTTTGTTGCAATATCAATATTTTAAGAAGCAATGTATTATAAGTTCACTATCATAAACATGTTAACATTCCATATTTTAGTTTGCAATATCAATTATTTTAAGAGCCAATGTTATTATCTCTCTCTTAAATATCTTCTTCAAACTCTATGTATGTAGCCAAATTGTGCCTCTATATTAAAAGTAGCATCTAAAAATCTCATAAACTATTATACTGTGTTATTGTTGCATACCCTCTTCATTACTTCTTTACTTACTTCTTTCTTACTCTATTCTTCTGGACGTCTTTGGAATCTTATAACATCTTGTCTTGGCCTGGAATCTTCTAAGGTCTGGACTTTCTTGGGGACTTCGGGTTTGGTCTTCTATTGAGGATTTCTCTTTATCAGAAGCCCTGTGTCATTGTTAGTTTTTATAAGTAATAACACAAGACTCCGATTTGCTTTGATCTTACTTTATTTTTAAATCCCCAACCAGACATCTGCGCAAAGTGAGTCGGAGCGTGTATAACATGACTCAACACCGTCGTGGTTTCTCGCCGACTGACTAAAATCTATTTCTAATCTAAACCGGAAGAGGGTCTCCTCCTCCGATTCTCACGGTATCCACCGGAAGGTTAGGACTGAGGTCAAGCCTTGTCACTCATCCTTCAAGGCCGTGGGCTGTAACTTATAACCGCCATTTTTTATTTCTACACTATTGCACATAAATATTAGGTTTCTAATAATTATGTAACATTGGTTCCTAGTTCGATACCGGTCCCCGCCAACTCAGCGTATGAGTAGCACAGGGATCTGTGCGGTAAAGTGAGGAGCTGATGGTAGATGTGGCGCTCCACCTCAGATGCTAAAAACAATCTCCTTGGTCTAGCGCTATTGAAAAGGGGATAGACTCCCTCGCTGACTGGCTGATACCGACTTCAGGTCGCCCCGTCGACTTTTTTACTTATTGTACGCATGACGGTGTAGTATTCGTCATTTCCTAGTCTTTCTGTGTTTCAGAATCTATTCTTTATTTGCTTGTATGACCGTTACGTTTTTCTACAAAGCCATTAGTGTATGGGAGCGAACGGAAAGCAAAATTATCTATTTAAATGTCCATGAATTCTGTCGTAATCCAAACCTGTATGTTTTCCTTTCAGGACTGGCCCAGATACCGTCATGTTCCAATTGGCCATCCGTTTTCCTGAGAGTTCAACACTGATACAAAATATTACAACGATCTTAAAGAAAAATTCAAAGCATCAACCAGGCCAACAAACATGGCTGCTTCAACTTGGCGGGCTTTCTCTAAATCAAAATACCGCTCGTGTTTCATCTTCTGTGTTTAATATTACAGGAAGTGAATGGCCTTCGAGATCAGTATCGGATGGTAAGTAAATAAGTAATTTTGAGACATTCAAATATAAGTTAGATATTGTCCATTTAGATTTAGGAAGAAACACCGGGTGGAACAGTGAGGTGAATCTGCCTTAAGTTTATATATATAGTTCCTATAGTTTCAGTTCGTATGACGATAACCGTTACGCAAAGCGCACATACAAATCACACATGATTTTGGAGGCGCGCTTAGCGTAATGATTATTGTTGTAGGTTCTGTGGTTCACATCTTTAACTGAATGGGAGAGTCCATGATATATATGGGTGAAATAGAAAAACATGAGTTTAAGAAATGTGTTTAAAAATGACTCTGAAGAAAGATGTTGAATACCCATCAAGAATGATTAAAACAAAACGTTTTCGGCATAAAATAAACCAAAAAGGGTTGACATGCCGTAAAATCTAACCAACCAAAAAACATCATATATATCTGTTTTTTTTTTGTTTTTTTTTTTAAGGGCGTGATGTAATGGTTAGAGTCGTTGGAAATGGATTCGTCAACGCGAGTTCAAATCCTGGGCGAGACTGTTTGCATTTCACATAGCGCTAATACCATTGGGAAAAGTATGCATCCAACTAATCACCTTCCAGCTATGGGTAAATAGTAGGGCAGACTTGGCTCATTAACCTTGGCAAGGTAACCTGTCTTGGAGCAGGAAATCTCTGAATGCAAACCTGTTAAATTTCGCTTAAGAAATTAATCTTGTGTCGCATCCTGCTCATGCAGAGGGTTATATATATATATATATATATATATATATATATAGGAATCATATGTATGTTGGGAGATCATAAAAGTTGTGGGATAGTAGGATAAAACAATATTTTATTACGAAAATAAAATATGAAATATGGGAGGTATGAAAATACGAAGGCCTTTTCGACCGGTTCTTTTTCAAGTATAATCACCGGCGACAATTAAAAGTCAGATTGTAAAAGAAATATTCTTTTGAAACGAATGGGTGTGAGCCTGAGGGTAACATTATTTTCATAATAAAATATTATTTTAACCTACCATCCCACAACTTGTATGATCTCCCAACATACATATGATTCCTCTACTTTTAGTACTGTATAAGTTTTCTTGTATTAAAATCTGTTATATATATAATATATATATATATATATATATATATATATATATATATATATATATATATTCATTTATTTTTATTTTCTCAGACGGCTGGCTTGTGAGACTGGGTCTGCGCCCTTACAACATGACTAACCAAGATGATTTCAGAAATTCTTCATCTCCTGTGTTTAAAGACTCTTCTTATACATTGTGTAATGCGGTATGTATAAAGAAACTTGGATGTACCATTTTGTGTTAAATCATACCCGTGGAATATATATATATATATATATATATATATATATATATATAATATATATATATATATCCCTCACTTCTTCTCGTTCTCTCTTTTTTATATATATATATATATATATATATATATATATATATATATATATATATATATATAAACCCATGCTCCAAATTTAGCTACCTGAGAAATAATTGAATACTCAGGAGGAATTAAATATATATACTATTCAATATATTACTTTCCCAGTTCAACACACTGAACACCTGGTTTCTCAATTCTCTTCAATCTTTGATCAAATTCGAAGAAAATCCCCTTCTTGGTCGCGATGGAAACTCTTCAATATCCCCTCCATGAAAACATATGTATCAATAACCACGATGTTTATCGCGCGAAGCTATATTTATCCATTATATATATAGAGAGAATATATGGTGACTGTAAAAGCGAAATTCTTAAAATGTAATCATAAATTATTCGATTATTTGGATTATTCGGTCTATTATCCGCATCTTTATTGTTATCTGTACTGTTGGAATTTTTGGATATAAGGTGTGTACCAGATGGTCACTTCTACTTATAGAATCGCCGATAAGCACGTGACCTGGGAAGGCAACCTATTGTCCAATCACTGGCAGTGCTCCGTGCTGCTGCTTGTTATTTTATACTGGCTGATTCTAATCTTAGCTCACTACTACTTGGATCTTCTTGGACGACGGACCTAAAGGATTCTATATATCACAGGATTTATTCACTTACCCAAAGGAGATCCATATCACGGACCATTCACTTATTCCAATCAGGGACTTATTCACTTACCAAAGGATTCTATAACTCGGACTTACTTACTTATTCATTTTAACTAGCAAGAATATGCGCCCTTCACTGGGTGTAAGCATTCAAGTTTTGATGTAATGCCATGAAATATATTAAATTAGAAAGACTAACAAAATTAAATAAGAATGTATATAAAAAGATTACACATATTCTAATTATATTTTAATTGGTTTCTATATAAAATCATTCATAGGATTGATTTTAATACATTGGAGAATAAAACAATATTAGAAATCAATAACACCAAGTATTCATTAAACCTGGTTTTGTTAAAACCAGTATGCAAATTAACACCATATATTATGTAAACCTTTATTTGATATGACACATAGCAGGATTTTAAACGCACTAATAACATGGGCTGTTTTGAGGCAAATCTAACCCAGATTTTCATAGGGACATCGTTAATAGATAAGATTTATTTTAAGTATTGATGATTTTGACTATAAATTAAAGTCATTGATAAACTTACACAATTCCTGAGGGTATTGTGACACTTACAGACAGACAGCAAATATCCATTATAATAAGATGAACTTTGAGTTCTTTCCAACTGGCCAAGGATGGCGGCCAGATACTTAACATGTACAACGTTTCTGTATTTCTTGTCGGACTCGGGGACCTTCTCGAACTCGGGAACCTTCTTGTCGTAATCGAGAGCCATCAAGAAACTTTGAACCCAACCCGTTATTCAATCCATGGGGTTATTCTGTTCTCATTCCGCTAACCATAGCTGGTTAAGCTGTTAATTATTATTCTGTTACTGTCTCCCTTGACCAGGATTGAACCTGCAGCCTAGAGATAACTGTCGCTTAGAATTGTATTAGTTCAACGCCTATATCCACCACGTGTCTACTTGGACAACTCAGTGTGAATTTTGGGAACTTATAAACCTTAATATAAAGGTAGATATTCTAGGTATATAATTTCCCAAAAAGGTTGGAGGACACATCGGCCAAAACGTTGTACAGATAACAATAAATATGAGGTCAATAGTCTGAATAATCCAAATAATGCAAATTATCCACCCTCAACTCAAAAATTCAGAGAAATAGTGTAGATAACAAGATTGGCACAATAGTTCGAATCATCTAAATAATACAAGTTATTAACTCTCATCTAAAAAAATTAGAGAAATAGTGTAGATGAGACAATAGTCCGAATAATACAAATAATACAAATTATCAAGCCTCATTAAAAAAAATTCAGAGAAATAGTGTAGATAACAATAAAGATGAGGACAATAGTCCGAATAATACAAATAATACAAATTATCGACCCTTAGCTCAAAAACTCAGAGAAATAGTTTAGATAACAATAAAGATGAGGACAATAATACAAATAATACAAATAATACAAATTATCGACCCTTAGGTCAAAAGTTCAGAGAAATAGAGTAGACAACAAAAGAGATGAGGACAATAGTCTGAATAATCCAAATAATACAAATTATCAAGCCTCATCTAAAGAATTCACAGAAATAGTATCTTAACAATAAAGATGAGGTCTATAGTCCGAATAATCCAAATAATACAAATTATCGACCCTCAACTCAAAAAATTCAGAGAAATAGTATCTTAACAATAAAGATGAGGACCATAGTCCGAATAAATCAAATAATATAAATTATCGATTCAAAAATACAGAGAAATAGCCTATCTATTGTAATTAACACTTAAATCATCTAAGCGGACATTCACCTTTTAAAATCAGTACCTCTGTTACGCAAAATTTGATTTGCAGTAATCTCTTCTTACAATAAAATGATATAATACTTCCCGGTCAGAATAAATTCGAGTTAAAACTCTTGTCAGAAATACACAAAGCGCTTAACTCTTGGTGATTTGGTGAAAGTGAAACTGGGTCAATACACATTGTGTTATTTCCCTGAATGTTTGAGATGAAGCTTGATGATTAGTATTATCTGCGTTATTCGGACTATTGTCCTCATCTTTATTGTTATTTGTACAACGTTTTGGCCGATATGCCCTCCGGCCTTCTTCAGGTATTTTTTTTTCTATTTTCGGACTCGGGAACCTGTTCTCATTCCGCTAGCCATAGCTGAATAAGAACAGGATACCCCCGTGGAGTGAATAAAGGGTTAGGTTCAAAGTTCCGTGATGGCTCCCGATTACGACAAGAAGGTTCCCGACTACGACAAGAAAGTTCCCGATTTCGAAAAGAAGGTTCCCGAGTCCGAAAAGAAGGTTCCCGAGTCCGAAAAGAAGGTTCCCGAGTCTGACAAGAAATACCTGAAGATGGCCGGAGGGCATATCGGCCGAAACGTTGTACAAATAACAATAAAGATGAGGAAAATAGTCCGAATAACGCAGATAATACTAATCATCAAGTCTCATCTCAAACATTCAGAGAAATTGTGTAGATAAGAATAAAGATGGGGACAATAGTCCGAATAACGCAGATAATACTAATCATCAAGTCTCATCTCAAACATTCAGAGAAATTGTGTAGATAACAATAAAGATGAGGACAATAGTCCGAATAACGCAGATAATACTAATCATCAAGTCTCATCTCAAACATTCAGAGAAATTGTGTAGATAACAATAAAGATGAGGACAATAGTCCGAATAACGCAGATAATACTACACATTGTGTTTTTCGATGTTTTTTGCCAACAGAAATTTATTTTGTTTTCATTATTTTCATTAATAGGGTTCTTCTTTATTTTCAAAATGTGATGATATCTTGAGAGTATTTGATTTAAAAAAAATTAATTTAGATAAAAACAATAAACGGAAAATAATATGGTTCAATCTCCCCTTACTGCAAACTAGCTAATATTGATATAAGTAGAATTTTCCTCAAATTAATCGATAATCGTTTCAATAACCCATTTAATAAAATATTTAATAGGAAATCACTCAGAATTAGTTACCCATATAACAACAACATAAGCAATATACTTAATGCACACAACATTTTTTTTTAAATAAAAAACAAGCAAAAACACAAAAACAACATCAATAAATAACAGGTGAACCTGATTGCAACAGTAAAACTAAAAGCGATAGTCCACTTGGATATTTGCATATATCCAAGAACATTGTATACGAGGCACAAATATTCACAAAGAAAAAAATTTGGAAATACGATGCATTTCGGCAGTACTAACGCGCCCTGCAAACTTTGTTTATACAACTCCAGACAATTCTTTACAAATAAAAAAATTAAAAAAACACACCAATTTTCTAAATATATTTGGAAGCGAAATGAAAAGAAAAAAAAATCAAAATCCGCTAATAAAATGTATACATTATAGTATAGAGAAAGTATTAAAAATTATAATCTTTGTTGCAAATAATTTATGTATCTATTATATATATATATATATATATATATATATATATATATAAAATAAGTAATCCACAGACACGTGTTTCGAGGTATCGCCTCTCATCAGTGTGGTTATACATTAACAGCTACCCCTGGCCGGGTTTGAGACCCGAATGAACTTTCGTTCGCCAATCCTCTTACCCGTGCGGCCAGAGGCAGCTGTCAAATATAGGAGAATATTTAATTGCTACATTTCTAAGCGGAAATGAATTCACTAGAGGCCTCAAACATTTGTGAACAAAGCGAAGTTTAGCTACACGCCAGAACGGTGAATACACACACACACACACACACACACACACATTATATATATATATATATATATATATATGAGATTAAGATAATTTGCTTTAGAAGCATTATTGAGTAAAGTATATTATTATTTATATTTTTTTGCTTGAAGGCAGTTACAATGCGTATATCGTATAAAATTCGATAATTAATGAAAATAATCATGACAAGCGAACTCGGCAAATATCACCCCTACTTATAACATCGTACAGCTATTTCAACTTTATTAAGTCTCATCAGCAATCGAAACCGGGAACTCAGCATGCAGAGTCAGAGACACTGAGCCACCGATACGCAGCAAACGATACATGATCGTAAGTATACATCGCTGATAAGACTTAATAAAGTTGAAACAGCTGTACGATGTTCTACGTAGGGGGAGATATTTGTCGAGTTTGCTTGTCATGATTATTTTCATTAATTATCGAATTTTATACGATATACGCATTGTAACTGCCTTCAAGCGAAAAATATAAATGATAATAATAATAATAATAATAATATATATATATATATATGTGTGTGTGTGTGTGCGTGTGTGCGTGTAAGGTATCCAAATGACTGGTCGTAAGGGACCATAGCCCGAATAATCCAAATAATCCAAATTATCAACCCTCATCTAAAAAATTCAGAGAAATAGTGTAGATAACAATTTTAAGGGATGATTCCATCTGGGATCCTCAAATTCTCACTGTACAATCATACCCGTATGCTCCTGTAGGTGCAAACATATATTCATACAAGGATTTTTTATAAATCCCTAAAGAGAGCTCAATATATAATAATCAATAAATTAGATTAAATACAGAGCAATATTTAACTTACAAAGAAAGAAAAAAAACTTAACAAACCGCCATTCCGTAATAAATTTATTACGACCAAAAGCTCAAAGGCTTTTAAAAATTTTTACAAAATTTGTAAAACTCCTTACGACACTGGCCTCTTCAGACGAAAGTTACAAAGCTTACTCTTTCTTATTTTCAATCCACTCTGATCCTCATTGCCGTAGATTGTTGAACCGAGTTAGTTACGATATAAAAGAACTAAACATTAAAGTCGAAGTAATTACTTGTAAAAATTAATTTAACAATGTATTTTTTAATTGATTTTTTCAGATTGATCGCATGTATACTAAAAGCAACTTATCACAACGTTATGTCAGCTGCACAATCGAAACCAGGTAAGCATTAGAAAAACAATATATATATATATATATATATTTGTGTCTCTGTGTGTGTGTGTGTGAGTGTGTGTGAAAAATGGAAGTGAATCCGATAGAAAATGCATGTACACACACACACACACCACACACCACACATACACACACACACACACACACACACATGAGAAATGGACTCGTTGCCCCGAGTTCAAATCCTGGATGTGGTAATTGCATTTCACTTAGCGCTAATACCCTTGGGAAAGGTATGAATCCTACTCTCCCTCCAGCTATGGATAAATAGTAGGGCCAACCGGGCTCTTTAACCTTGATTAGGCAATTGGTCTAGGAGAAGGAAAACTGAATTCAAACCTGTTGAACTCCGCAAGAAATTGACCTTGTGTCACATCCTGCTCGTGCGGAGGGGTTGGTATATATATATATATATATATATATATATATATATATATAAGCGTATGAGTAGCACAGGGATCTGTGCGGTAAAGTGAGGAGCTGATGGTAGGTGTGACGCTCCACCTCAGATGCCACAAACGATCCCCTTGGTCTAGTGAGTGTGAAAAGGAGATAGACTCTCTCGGTCTCTGGCTGATACTGACAATAAGCCATCCCGACGACTTTACTTTTTTTATATATATAAACCAAATATTTATATCAAATATTCATTGTCATTTACATATAATAAGATAATCTTGTTTTTTTTTTGTTTTTTTATTCATCCAATAATCCCAATAAGCAACTGATTGTTTTC
>CM042181.1:7648586-7661086 GCA_023376005.1 Doryteuthis pealeii
CAATGAATTTAATAAATCAAAAAGCCAATTTTTATTATTTTATTTTTCAGTTGGATGAACTATATAAAGGAGAAGGACGTTTCCCGACATACAAGTCCTGTAAAGTAACTACATTCAAGTAAGTTGATATAATTCTAACTGTTAAGTGGATATTCACGATGGACCAGTGTTTCGGGTCTGTGTTCGAGTTTTACTGAAGGCCGAATTTGAAGACTCGACAAAATGATATTAATAAGAAAGAATGTCTTGACTCAAAGCATTATAGTAAATAATAATAATAATAATAATAATAATAATAATAATAATAATAATAATAATACCTGGACCTTGCCAGAGAACTGAAAAAGTTATGGAATATGAAAGTCAAAGTGATACCAATTTTAGTAGGTGCACTGGGAACGGTCCCAAAGGGATTGGAAAAGGGATTGGAAAATCTGGACATCAGAGGAAAGATTGAGAGCATCCAGAATACTTCACTGCTGCAATCTGCTAGAATACTTAAAAGAGTCCTGGAGACCTGAGGTGACTTACTGTCACTCAGACTCCTATGAGAAAGCCCATCAGCTAATGCTGATGTAAAAACTCAAAAGGAGTGAATAATAATAATAATAATAATAATAATAATAATAATAATGATAATAATAATAAACCATGTATTAAGCGAATGTATCAAACTAGCACAACAGGAATACAAAAATAGGCACAACTAGGTTGGGAAGGTGATCCACTGGGAATTATGGAAAAAATTAAATTTTGACCATACAACTAAATAGTATATGCATAAACCAGAATCTTTTGTTGGGAATGAAACGCATAAAATTCTCTGGACGAGATAAAGACGGATCACCTTATCTCAGCCAGGAGACCAGACCTAGTATTGATTAATAGAAAAAAAGAGAGAACTGGTAGACTTTGCATTTCCAGCAGTTCACAGAGTGAAGATGAAGAAAAATGAAAAGATAGACATATACATGGACCTTGCCAGTGAATTGAAAAAGCTGTGAAATATGAGGGTGAAAGTGATACTAATTGTAGTTGGTGCACTTGGAACGGCCCCAAAAAGCTTAGAAAACGACTAAGGGAACTATAAAGCAAAGGGAGAATTGAGACCATCCAATTGATTAAATCAACTAGAATATTCAGAAGAGTCCTGGAGACATGAGGAGACGTGTCACTCGGACTCCAGTGAAAGACCATGAGTTAAAGCTGGTGTAAAAAACTAATAATAATAATAATAATAATAATAATAATAAATTCTCTGGGATTTCGAGGTACAGACGGATCACCTAATCCCGACCAGGAGACCGGACCTAGTATTGATTGACAAGAAAAAGAGAACCTGTCATCTCGTAGATTTTGCTGTCCCAGTCGACCACCGAGTGAAAATGAAAGAAAGCGAAAAGATAGACAAATACTTAGACCTTGCCAAAGAACTGAGGAAGTTGTGGAACATGAAGGTGAAAGTCGTACCAATTGTAATTGGTGTCCTTGGAACAATCCCCAAAGCTCTGGAAACGAATTTGGGTGAACTGGAAATCAGAGGAAGAATCGAGACCATCCAAACTACAGCACAGTTGGGATCGGCTAGAATACTCAAAAGAGTCCTGGAGCCCTCAGGAGACTTGCTGTCACTCAGCTACCACCAGCTACGACAGGTGTGAAAAATTAAATAATAATTTCTATTAATAATGGAGATTCGCTTCCGGTTTTTGTCTGTAACAAAAATTACGTCACATTACCCAAAATCGTCATAACATAGAATAAATACACTCAAAATTTGAACATGCAGCATTAGACAGTCCTCATTGTTTTTTAAAACAAGTTTTAATAAATACATGACTGGTATTATATATCTATATATAGTTTGTTTTATTTTAATACATATTTAAAGTTTACATTTCAAATTGTTTTATTTTTTAATCCTTTAATGAATTTGATGATTTTACTTACTTAGGGTACAAACTCGCTGACATTGAATTTTTTAGTCCCACCCCTCAGGCAATATGTTTCAAAAATCTATTTTTACATCACCCGGAGGGTGCTTGTTATTTTGTACTACTACTACTACTACTATTAATAATAATAATAATAATAATAATAATAATAATAATAATAATAATAATAATAATTCTAGAAATTTCACACGGGGTTATTGTGCACGCTGTATTTATTTATTGTTTCCGTGCTTCCTTCGTAAATTTGAATAAATCCTTCTCTTGTTTCAAGCGGTAATTTATTCTTTCGTTTTTACTTTTTTTCAAACTTACAGACGAAACCCGAATCTAATCAATTTCCATCTTCTGTTCTCCGGTGAAATCGACTCGAACCTGCACGAAAATATTATTTCGGTGTTAAACGAGAAGGCCCATCGACAGTCCGTCGGTGGTCAAACTGCTTTCAAGGTCGGTGGTCTCCTCATTTTAAAAGAATCTGTGACCACTGGTCTGACTCACAGGTCAGAAAACAATCCAACCGGAAGATCTGAGACAAGGGATCAAGGAAGCAGCAGAGGACGCCAGTCGGTGTATGCTCGTGCAGTCGCTCCTGCTTTGTCCAAAATGAACCTTGAAATCAGCTCGACCCGAAAGGAAAGACGTAAGTATTTCAGATTTCTCATCAAATACCGGAGTGGTGATGTTTGTTAACAATTTCACACACACACACACACACACACACACACACACACATATATATATATATATATATATATAATATATATATAGTTATATTGGTTTGTTGGTTGATTTTGAAGGCTATCACAATGCAAGTGTAAAGAAAAAAGAAGGTAACTATGGTGTTGTTTGTTAACCTGTGATTTATTCTTAATATTTCGAGATAAAAATCTGTTCTACAGAAGATTTCCAGAACTGAAGTTGTTGCTAATGTCTGTCCACTTGGACAAAATTTGTCCAAATGGACAGCCACTAGCAGCAACTTCAGACAAACAACACTATAGTTACCTTATTTTTCTTTACACATGCATTGTGATAGCCTTCAAAACCAACCAACAAACCAATATAAACACAATGCTTTATAAAACACTGGCTGATACCGACTTTAGACCGCCCCGACGACTTTAATTTTAGTCGGTATTAGCCAGTCAGCGAGGGAGTCTATCTCCTTTTCAATAGCGCTAGACCAAGGAGATTGTTTTGGCGTCTGAGGTGGAGCGCCACACCTACCATCAGCTCCTTACTTTACCGCACAGATTCCTGTGCTACTCATACGCTGAGTTGGCGAGGACCGGTATCGAACTAGGAACCTTGTGGTTTCTAGCTGAACGCTCTACCGACTGAACTACTCACTCTGTCTGCTAGGGCAGAGGAATACACCGACTGCACCTATGCAGAGGTAAAATCCCTACAATGAGGCCACCTATTGGTGGGGGGTGGAGGCCCATGATGCTCAAGGACGGAATCTTGGTGGCTGGGCTGAGTAGTCCATGATATGCAATACGCCACATTGCTACTTATTCAGGATAGACGGGGGTGGAATAGGGCTCCATCTGATCAATTGGCTAGTCATATCAAGCCCTAGCACTTATATGATGGTCCCGATCCTATTGCCCTTATGGTAAGCGGAAAATTAATTTTCTAAAATCTTTTCACGTTAGCGAATCGGAAGAGTAAGTTAACACATTGTTATGAATTGTCAATCACCTTTCCTATGTTTTTCCATTAACCGTTATTTTAAAATTTAGGCTACTGTACTTCTTAATAGCCTACATCTCAATTGTGTAACAGTTACTGACTTTATTTATTTGTTTACTTTTACAGCTGCTGACCCATGCGCTCCTGATAAAAACGGAGACTATTTTCCTCATCCAACGTCCTGCAAGATGTTTATCCAATGTGCCTTTGGACGCAGTCACGCGCTACCTTGCAAGCCGGGTCTGGTGTACGATCCGGTGATCAAAAACTGCGTTGCCGAATCGGCGCATGCTGATTGCACCAATGAACGCTAGAAACGAAAGAAAACAAAAACTGGATAGAATCCAAAATGGCGGCCCTATCCGACAGTTAAAGATGACTTGCTTGGTTATTAATGAATATGATCGAAGACAAACACAAAATAATAATAAAATAAACAAATAAAAGACAGATTATAAAATATATATAAACATTTATAAACATTTATATAAACATTGTGTATATACCAATAAAAATGAGGATAACAGACCGAAAATCTAAACACGAAGGTGAGTCAAAAAGTAATGCCATTTTGTTTAGGAAAATTACCTACGCAGGAACATGTACCATACATAAAAATAAAACTGGTTCTCTGTGGATCACATCCCTATTTCTCCACATAGTCACCGTTTCTCTCAATAGCAATGTTCCAACTTCGAATGAGAACATGTATCCCTGCCCTGTAAAATTCTCTTGGCTATTTTTTTAGCCACTTCTTCACTACAGATTTCACTGAAATAATGTTTGCCTCTCAAACCCCTTTTATGGGACCGAATAGATGATAATCTGAAGGCGCTAAACCTGGTGAGTATGGAGGATGCGGTAAAGTTGTCCACCCGAATGAGACGATTTTCTCCCTTGTCCAGATGATTTTATGTAGTCAAGAATTGTCTTGCAGAAGGAAAACATTGTCGATTGGCAAGTTGGGTCTTACTCGTCGGATTCTTGCTCTGAGCTTCGCTACTTTTATAAAAGGCTTCAAATGAAATAAATAAAATGGTATTAGTATTATCTGCGTTATTCAGACTATTGTCCTCATCTTCATTGTTATCTACAACGTTTCGGCCGATATGCCCTCCGGCCTTCTTCAGGTATTTCTTGTCGGACTCGGGAACCTTTACGGACTCGGGAGCCTTCTTTTCGGACTCGGTGAACCTTCTTTTCAAACTCGGGAACTTTCTTGTCGTAATCGGGAGCAATTACGGATCTTTGAACCTAACTCATTATTCAATCCACGGGGGTATCTTGTTCTCATTCCGCTAACCATAGCTGGGGTATGGGCGTTAAGCTGTGTTAATTATTATTCTATGTTACTGCTGCCCTTGATCAGGATTGAACCTGCAATCTAGAGATAACTGTCACTTAGAACTGTCTTAACCTATCTACCTTATCCACTAGGCCATGTGTCCAATTGGTATTACTTTTTGACTCACCCTCGTACGTAATAAATATTTTTTCTTAATCTTCATTCAATATTTCTTTCTTTTTTTAAATTACACATCTTTTAAAAATATGGAATAATATCTTAATATAAAATCAATTTCACCTGTAAGAAATGACGTTCCCAATGAACGTGAATCACATCCCTACTTCTCCACAGAGTCACTGCACTGAAGAAGCAAAAGAAGCAGAATGCAGTGACGTATGTGGTGACGTCAATGGAATGTGATCTTTTTTATTCAACTGCTAGTATCAGTAACTGCAGCATTTATTTAACATTTTATACACAAGACTAAGACCATGAAAATACGTCTTTCTTCAAGGGATAGCAAGTTAAATTCTGTAAAATGTTCGGGATACAAGAGACTTGAAATCCTAGGTATCCGTTGGGTGAAATGTAGATGAACTTGATCAATTTTAGTTATATTTTGTATCTAACACAGATTCTAAATTTCATGTTTGTATATTCTATGTTTGAAATTACAAATGTTTTATATAATGTAATAAAAAATGTTATCCCTCATAAAAATGCTATCAAAATGAAGTTTATTTATTTATTTTCAAAATTGCGAATTGATAACACTGTGACATTATCAGCTTTGACCTGATGACCTGATGATCTGATGACCTGATAAGAGAACCACCATAATTTGATATAGAGAAATAGTTTTAAAGTTAAAACCAATGATGAAACTAAGAAAAAATAATAACAGTCTAATGATGATAAGACAACAGCACATCCTCCATATTAAATCGCCGAGGCTATGTAATTCCAACAAAAAAACAAAAAAAAACTTTTAGACACAACTCCATCGTCTTTCGCAGACGGAAGAATGCCATCAAACACACACACACACACACACACACACACACGCACACACAATATATATATATATAATATATATATTATATAGTTCGGCAGCATTTCTTCTGTAAGGCATATTTCGTTGAACAACGCAGCCATTTTATGTAATTATTAGGCGTCTTACGATGCACCATTCAGACACTAGCTCAATAGACCAACATTTAAAAACACATTCATGTCCCACTACAGTTAGGTATGTAGGTAGATTAGACACTTATATAAATTAGAAATATAGATTGATAGACAGATATGAACTGACTGTATTGTATGTAAGCGCCTTTATGAATGTATGTTGTTATTGAGCGTCTGTGTATGTTTATGGATATAAATAAATATGAACATACGAGTATTATATAGATAGATAGGTAGATAGATATGAACAAATAGACCTGAACTGACCATGTATTTTATGTGATTGCCTTTGTGATCATATGAGCGCACATATGCATGTGCGTGCATTGTATGTGTATATTCATGTGTATTCGTAATAGGTGCGTGGTAAGTATTTCGTATTTGATGCGTAATGTAATTGGACCCATCCCTTCCAATAATAAAGAACCAAAACATCTTCTCGGGTAATCTCATCAGTGGGAACGTCGAACGCCAAATTTTGTTTAATGCTAACAAAGTTTTGAAATAATTTCATTTTTAATGATAATACAATTTTGTTTGTAAACTCACGTTTTCTTATTTTACACATAGATGGGACCCCAACAGGTACTACCACTCCAGGTCAGAGTGGACCAGGGAGCAATGGTGATGAAGCGTTGCTCCACATTCCCCAAACCTCTAAAACTGGAACCTCGCCATCAGATAGAGTTTAACGTCATTCCCAGGACATGTAGACCCGCTGCCACCACATTCTAACACCCATATGATAAAAAGGGCTGGGGCTTTCTATAAGGGCAATAGGATTGGGGTAATCATATAGGTGCTAGGGCTTGACGTGACCAGCCGATTGATCGGAGGGGGCCTTTCCTCGACCGCCCGTCTTGCCCAAGAGAGGGCCAAAGTGGAGTATTGCAAGTCATGAACTGCTCATCCACCTGGGTTCTATCCTTAAGCATCACGGGTCGCCACCCACGGCAACAGGTGGCCCCATTGGGGGAATCTTACCCCTCTGCAGAAGTGCAGTCGGTGCATTCTAATGCCGCAGCCGACAGGGCGGAGAGAAAATTTCTAATAGCCCCCATCATCAGATGCCAAAAAAAAAAACACTTGATGATCGGAGCTACTAGACAATTTCTTTAGATTCCCTGAAATAGGCTATAACGCGAAAAATCTAAATCTTCTGTTATTTTTCCCGATAAATAATATATATATATATATTCCTGATATATATATATTGATTATACTTCGGTCGACACGTGAATGTACCGGTGCTTTCACCAGAACATTGCATAAGCTTTAAAAAACATAAAACATTACTCCCAGGTCCCCTCTGACCCGGAGTGGTAGTACCTGTTAGGGTCCTATCTATGGGTTTAATAGAAAAAATAATTTGAAAACATAGGTTTAAAAATGTGTTTAAAGAAAATTGAGTGCCAATCAAGAATGGATCAAACAAAAGATCTTCGACATAAAATAACTCAACAAGGGTCGACATGCTGTAAAATCCAACCAACCAGCCAACCGATCTTTTTCTGTCTATAAACCTGATTGAATTTTTTTAGAATAGGGGCAGGTGCAGTTTGGAGTTGGGGGGACGGGTCCTGTGAAACTTGGTTTGTTAATTATACTTCGGTCGACACGTGGATGCACCAGTGCTTTTATCTCTCTTTTTCTCGGTGCATCTCTTTCAATGTATCTCTTTCTCTCTCTGTTTCGGTGTATCTCTCTCTCTCTTCATGGTGTATGTATCTCTCTTTCTCTCTCTTGGTGTATATATACATATATATCTTTTGCTTGTACCCCCCTCTCTCTCTCTCTCTCTCTCTTTCTCTCTGTCTCTTTTGGTGTATTCTCTCTCTCTCTCCTCTTGGTGATCTCTCTTCTCTCTCTCTTTGGCTGTGTTCTCTCTCTCTCTCTCTCTCTCTCTCTCCTCTCTCTCTTCTCTCTCTCTCTCTCTCTCTTTTCTTGGTGCATAAGCATGAAAAAAAACAATAAAACAGTTGCTAAAAAAGATTTGGATCTAATTCGATAAACCGGACACCATATCACTTGTGTCACCATTGGCGGATCTGTGTTTTTTCTGCGCCGATGATGACTGTCCTTGGATATTTCCAAAGCAACGCAGCATCCATTGGTTGAATGAAATAGAAAAGTGGACAACATTCTCTTAGTGACAATCTAATAATAACACTAGCCTGTGTTTAAAAAAATCCAAAGATCAAACCTTTACCATATGATCACCATCTTATGTTAAATTTAAAAAATACCGTTCATTGGGTTTAGTCAGGTCTGGTTTTTACGATATGTTAAAATACTTCACAACAAGTTGTACTTAACAGTATTATTGGGATTATTCGGACTATCGTTCTCATCTTTATTGTTATCTGTACAACGTTTCGGCTGATGTGCCCTCCGGCCTTCTTCAGGAATATCTCAGAAGAACAAGTAAACTTCTAGAAACCAAGCTCTACAGTAGGAATCTCATCAAGGAAATAAATACCTGCATCGTCCCCATTATAAGATCAACACTGATATCTACGGGTCAAGCTACGATCTATTCAGATGAAACGTAATATTGGAGTATATGATAATGAGATTAATGAAACGAAACGCCGACACGTGAAAACAGGCTTGATAATTAGTATTATTTGTATTTGTGAATGAAACGCATACAATTCTCTGGGACTTTCAGCTAATCCCAGCCAGAAGACCAAACCTAGTATTGATTAACAAGAAAAAGAGAATTTGTCAACAAGTAGATCTTTCAGTTCCAGCAGGTCACAGGATGAAGATGAAAGAAAATAAAAAGATTGACAAATACCTGGACCTTGTTTCTCTGAATCTTTGAGATGAGGCTTGATATTTAGTATTATTTATATTATTCGGACTACTGTCCTCATCATCATTGTTATCTGTACAACGTTTCTGCCGATGTGCCTAGCCTTATATTCCCGTTGTCGGCCGAAACGTTGTCCAGATAACAATAAAGATGAGGACAGTAGTCCGAATAATCAAAATAATAATAATATATCAAAAATTTCAGAGAAACAAGGTTCAGGTATTTATCAATCTTTTTAGTTTCTTTCATCTTCATCCTGTAACCTGCTGGAACTGAAAATTCTTCCAGTTGACAAGTTCTCTTTTTCTTGTTAATCAATGCTAGGTTTGGTCTTCTAGCTGGGATAAGGCGATCCGTCTTTATCTCAGTCCCAGAGAATTTTATGCGTTTGATTCTCAAGAACAGAATCTTGTTTATGCATATACCATTTTGTTGTGTGGTCAAAATTCAATTTCTTGCACAATTCCCAGGGATCACCTTTCCAATCAAGTCGTGCTTAGCTATGTATTTTCGTTGTGCTAGTTTGCTGCATTCGCTGTATACACGATTTATTGTCTCATCTCTGTCACTGAACACCCTACATTTTTTTTACTTTGATTGTAGCCTTGAGCACCCTGATTAATTTTCCACCATTTTGAATAGTCTCAAAACCAATATTTTGCGAGATTAGAATAATATTTGCTATAGACCAATTCTAAATAATGCTGAGTTTATATTTATGGAAAAAAAATAATAAAAAGAAAGAATTGCTTAAAAATCTCCTTATTTATGGAAATAAATCCGTGTTTAGCCAATTTATAAACATCTTTTTGACAAGAACATCTTTCTTTATATATACAGTGATGCTGATAATTTTTTTTAAATTTAGTACATTCTGGGACGCAATTATATTTAATTTGATGAGTCCCAACAAAAGTTTCTTAACAAATCATAGTTTTTATTTATGAACAACTAAAGCCGTCTAACCCGTACATGTACCTCATACAATGTAATTCGTTTCTAAGAAACTATTAAAATGTATTTACTATAAGCTGGAAATGGTGTTGTAAGAAAAAAGAAAAACAGCAGGACGCATGGATACAATTTTAATGCGTCCTTTTAGATTTTTGTGCGTCAGGGATGCAAGGAGCGTACCTACCAACATCTCTGTATATATCACACACTTTTCAATAAATTCCGCATGGTTTTCACTTCTCAAACACCAAAAATTTAAAGACCGACTTTCGTTCAAGACTTAAGAACTCTGATTGATTAAGTAATAAATATGCTACAGGCTTTGGAGATCGACAGTCGTAAAAAATAACACAACACACACAACACACACACACACACACACACACACCACATAAGATTATTATACATTGAGCTCTCTGTAGTGATTTAAAGATTCACTGTATTTGTACATACTGGATCATACAATAATAATACAGTGTATCTTAGAAATCACATATAGAATCATCCCTTACTACCAAGTTTTTGGATACCTCACATCTATCTATCTATCTATCTATCTATTCTCTCTATCTCTCTCTCTCTATATATATATATATATATATATATATATATATATATATTCAATTCAGTCACAATTATTCTGAATAACCATTCAGGTGAAACCTAGGTAGATAGTGTCTGAACCATGTAGGTCCTTATATATATATATATATATATATATATATATATATATATATATATATGAAAGTACGCAAACAGTTTGTTTGATATGGCTATGCAGACGATTTTTGGGAGAATCTGTGCTTAATTGAAATCATACCTAATTTGAAAATTAATTAGTTGATAATCTGGCGAATATATCACACATTATTTTTCAATTCCACATGGTTTTCACTTCTCAAACACCAAAAATTTAAAGACCGACTTTTGTTGAAGCCTTGAGAACTCTGATTGATTTTCCACCATTTTGAATAGCCTCAAAACAAATATTTTCGTGAGATTATAATAATGTTTGCTATAGACCAATTCTAAATAATGCAGAGTTTTGAAAAGAATTGCTTAAAAATCTCCTTATTTATGGAATGACCCTCATATATAGAAGAACTGGGTGGGGTGGGGTCTCTAAAGTTTGTTGTGAATGTGTAGATCAGTTTTTGCTTTGATATAATTTGTTATTATTACTAGTACAAAATAAAAAACACCCTCCGGGGCGATGTAAAAATAGATTTTTGAAACATATGGCCTGAGGAGTGGGACTAAAAAATTCAATGTCAGCGAGTTTGTACCCTAAGTAAGTAAAATCATCAAATTCATTAAAGGATTAAAAAATAAAACAATTTGAAATGTAAACTTTAAATATGTATTAAAATAAAACAAACTATATATAGATATATAATACCAGTCATATATTTATTAAAACTTATTTTAAAAAACAATGAAGACTGTCTAATGTTGCATGTTCAAATTTTGAGTGTATTTATTCTATGTTATGACAATTTTGGGTAATGTGACGTAAGCAGTGACGTAATTTTTGTTACAAACAAAAACCGGAAGCGAATCTCCATTATATATACTAGCAAATATATGCAACCTCCGGGTGCAAGTATTTAAGTTTTAATGTAATAAAATATTGTATTAAATTAGAAAGGCTAATGAAACTAAATAAGAATACAGATAAAAAGATTTGAAACAGAGGGAGTATAGTAAAAGATTTGAAACAGAGGGAGTATAATAAAAAAATGGAACAACTGAAACTTACTCTTCCATCACTCTCGTCTTTCATTGTTATTTATTCTAATTTAAGTATTTAGTTAATATAGGAAGTAAAGAATAAAATGACAGTTATTTTATCTTGTTAATAGATTTCATTTAAGATTCATTGAAAAGATTTTTGCTTATATTCATTAAAATAAAACCAAACAGTTAGAAATCAATAATACTAAGCACATATTTATTAAATTCGATTTTTTAATATTAATATGCAAATTAGCCTTCCGTTCACACTGTAAACCGCTATTTTTGTTGTATATATAAATAAATTGCATGTTGTCAGTATGTAGACATAGTTAACAGTATTAATAATGTAAGACAATTTTATTAATAATTGAGGTTTAGATAAAAAATAAAATCATGGAGAATGTGATGTCTATAACTAAGGGAATTGTGACTTGAGTAGGAATATAGTTTCGGTTACAGACAGAAAAACACACAATCTCCATTATAATAAGATTATTATTATTGTTGTTGTTGTTTGTTGATGATGATGATGATTGTCATAGATTCAAATCAATTTCAATGACGCAAAAAAACTACTTGAGGCACAGCTTCCCTTTTTAATCAGGCGATGACCTTCTCGTTTGCCGGCACCGGAGCAACACGTGAAGACGCGTGATTATCGATTCGGGCGCGGGGCGCCACTCAAGCCCAGCAGCGGAGAGTGCCAATACACACGTACACGTACAGACACACACACACACACACACACACACAATTATATACACACACACATACATAGGCACACATGCACACACGCTCAAACACATACACGCGCGCAGACGTACACTTAAATATGTGTACAAACACACATAGGCGAATGTATACA
>CM042181.1:7663586-7708586 GCA_023376005.1 Doryteuthis pealeii
GACCCTCCTTAGCTATAAACTCGTCCCTTCCAAAATGTATTTTCCCACTCTCTGATTATCCTCTCTCTTCGCTTTCGATCTCCTTCCCTTTCTTCCCAATGACCCCCGCCTGACCCATCAAACTCTTTCCCCTCAAACACTAACCCACCCACTTGACCTCTTCTCCCATCCACCCCCTCCTGCCCACCTTTTCCCTCTATAAAACACTTGTATGATACCTTTGATAATCAATAAAAAGACTGATGATGCCGAGCTCAAAGCTCTAGTGAAATATAACCTACACACTTTTGTTCTGAGTTCTGTCCTTGTGTTCCTCATATCTCTACTAAATTCTGTCGGATTTATTGCTATCCTCTTTCCTCGTATATATTGAGGTCAGTTAGTCTACTGTTGGTTTGAATAACAGCAACTAGCTAAGCACAACTGAAGACAGTTGGTATATATAGAAATCAAGAATAGTCCATTCATGCATTTGGGTTATTCCGTTCCCTGAGTTCTGATTGGCTGCTTGGTTTCTATGATATTGTAGAGTTTTATAAATACCCTGTCATTCCGCAGTAGAATTGCGACAAGAAGAGATTGGATTGAGTTACAACCGCTTTTTGCCGTGTCTTACAAATTCGACGGTAATTGGAACTTAGCTCGATTATTCTTCAATATATTATATATATATATATATATATATTATATATATATATATAATTTCCATGTAAGATAGATTCTCTTAGTTTGTTTCCTTGCATGCTTGCTAATAACTCGTAGATTAATGTATTAATCTTGCTGAAACAAGGGCATGTGAACTCTTTTTAATGTTTTAAATGTTTTTAGAGGTGAGGGGGGTGCAAACGGACATTTTTGTGACCTTTTATAACATAATAAATAGTGAGAGAAGAGAAGAGAGAAGAGAGAGAAGAGAGAAGAGAAGAGAGAAGAGAGAAGAGGGAATAGAGAGAGAGAGAGAGTAAGAAAGAAAGAATGAAAGAGAGAGAGAAGAGAGAAGAGAAGAGAGAAGAGGGAATAGAGAGAGAGAGAAAGAAAGAAAGAAAGAAAGAAAGAAAGAGAGAAGAGAGAAGAGGGAAGAGAGAGAGAGAGTAAGAAAGAAAGAAAGAAAGAAAGAAGAGAGAAGAGGGAATAGAGAGAGAGTAAGAAAGAAAGAAAGAAGAAAGAAAAGAAAGAGAGAAGAGAGAAAGAGGAAGAGAGAGAGAGAGAGAGTAAAGAAAGAAAGAAAGAAAGAAAGAAAGAAAGAAAGAAAGAAAGAAAGAAGAGAAAAGAGAGAGAAGAGGGAATAGAGAGAGAGTAAGAAAAGAAAGAAAGAGAGAGGAAAGAGAGAGAGAAGAGGAATAGAGAGAGAGAGAGAGAGAGTAAGAAGAAAGAGAGAGAGAGAAGAGAGAGAAGAAAGAATGGAATAGAGAGAGAGTAAGAAAGAAAGAAAGAGAGAAAAGAGAGAGAGAAAGAGAGAAAAGAGAGAGAGAAGAAAGAAGAGGGAATAGAGGGAGTAAGAAAGAAAGAAAGAACGAGAGAGAGAGGGGGGACGAGAGAGAGAGAGAGAGAGAAGATGCATCAATTATATATCATTATATAAGAGAATAGGCAGCTGATAAAGTGAAATACAATATGTTTAATTTGCCTTTTAATCTTTACTCAGACTTGTATTAATGAAAGGCACCTGCTTAAATCCATAATAGTTCATGACTTAGATATTTCACATTTATATGCTTGAATTTTGAAGGTGTAAAAATAAACTTTTGAAAAATATAACCTGAGGAAGTGGGAGTTGAAATTCAATGTTATAGGGGTAATATCCAAGTAAAATTAATAAATCAATTAAAGTAATAAAAAACAACAATGCCAAAATATTTTTTTTAATTCTTCCTTTTATTTTAATAGATAAATCTGTAGAGTGAAGATGATAAAAAAATATTTTTATTTTGATAAATAAAACACTGAATGATAATTAAAAAAAACACACTTCCTTTTTATCGTAATAAAATTTATTAAAATAAAAGGAAGGGTGTTTTTTTTATTATTATTCAGTGTTTTATTTATTAAATAGATAATACACTACACTGAATAATAAAAATACAGTTTTTAAACAAAATTTATCCTTTCCAGCGTAAAAGATGTAAACAAAAAATAAGTTGGTAGGTTTACGTTTTTTCAAAGTTAAAAAAAAGGTGTTACAGTTACATTAATAAAAGTTTGCAAATACAAAATTAAAATATATTGAGCAAAAATTATAAATAAATTTATTTAATTAATCAGTAAAAAAAACCAAAACAAACAAACAAAAAAAAAAACAAAGAATAAATAAACAAAACTTTTCCGTCTACGTCCATGTTACATTTTAGAAGTCAAATCCGAAAGAAATATATCTCCGCAAATAACTTATTTTCCTTCCTTAAATAAAATAAAACTTTTAATAAATCTAAACTGAAAGAATTGAAGAATAAATTAAATAACAAACTCACATGACAATAACATTTTTTTAAATCAATTACTTACCTAAAATGCATCAACTGAGTTCTTGAAAACAATGTTTTGTTTTGAAAATATCTTAATTCTCCAAAATTCTATTAAAATTGAACGAATGTTAGTTTTAAAATTTATCCATAACTTGAAATCTATCACTATTTTCCATAAATTGCTTTCAGACGTCAACAAACATTTAGTTTAGTGTAATGAAATATCATATTAACAGGTACATCAAATATAACCTGAATTTGCTAACGAAAGCAGATACGGACAAAATCTCACAGGTAAGAATTTAAGGTGATATATAAATAAGTGGCTATATCTTATTTATAGATAAATTTCTCGCAGAACTTTATAGATTAGATAATTATAAATACAAACCAAAATAAAAATAACTATGTAAAAATGTATATAACTAAACACGCATTTATTGAAAGATTCGTTAAAAATCGCCTAGACCATCGGATATTACAACGACAACTTCATAGTGTATATAAACTAATGTTCTTCTTTAAATTGTATGTATAAACTATATTGATTATAAATTAGGTTCTCATTAATAAATGCTTTAGATTATTGTGGAATCTGTGACCTAAGCCGTGACGTAGTTTCGGCTTCAGACAGAAATGCAATCTATCTCCATTATATATACTAGCAAATATATGCACCCTTCGGGTGCAAGTATTTAGGTTTTGATGTTATAAAATATTGTATCAAATTAGAAACTATTTAGAAAATGATAAACTGAGGGGGTATAATTGAAAATTAGAACAGCTTTAGATTTAACTCTTCTATCATTTTCTTTCACTCCCATCTTTCATTTTTCCTAATTTATCTATTTAGTTAGATTATGAAGT
Organism: Doryteuthis pealeii; assembly: GCA_023376005.1. Classification (NCBI taxonomy): domain Eukaryota; kingdom Metazoa; phylum Mollusca; class Cephalopoda; order Myopsida; family Loliginidae; genus Doryteuthis; species Doryteuthis pealeii. The sequence continues at coordinate 7,666,916 of CM042181.1, forward strand.
ATTTAATAAAATTACAGTTCTTTCGTCTTGTTTATAGATTTCTTTTAAGATGTATCCCCGAGATCTTTGCTCAGATTCGTTAAGAGAAAACCAAACAATTAGAAATCAATAATACTAAGCATATATTTATTAAAATCAATTTTTTAAGATCAATATGCAAATTAGCCTTCCCATTCATACTGTAAACCGCTCTTTTGTTGTATATATAAATACAATTGCATGTTATTAGTATGTAGATATGGTCAACAGTCTTAATGATGTAAGACAATTTTATTAATAATCAAGGTTTAAATAAAAATAAAATCATGGAGAATGTGATGTAAATAACAAAAGGAATTGTGATTTGTATATTAATATAGTTTCGGTTACAGACAGAAAAACACACAATCTCCATTATAATAATAATAATATATATATATATATATATATATGTATATATATATATTTAATTCAGTCAGAATTATTTGGAAGAACCATTCGGGTGAAACCTAAGTAGATAGTGTCTGACCCATGTAGGTCCTTATATATATATATGCTTGAATTTTGGAGACCCGTTGTGTAATGGTTATCATCGTAAGAAATACCCCTATTCAATTATTGGCGCTGGGCGGCGTCATCAGTTATGTTATGAGCTGGTTCATTGGGGGATTTCGGCTCTTTCAACATAACCCCCTACATTTTAGCAGAATTAAGAAGTTTTAAACAAAATTCAAACAATTCAACAAATTGTATTTGAAAGAAACACTATATTCCGATGGTTGAAAGTGTTTACTGGGTTTATGTACTTAAAACAAACGAAATGTGTATGGTTGAAAATGATTTGGTTTGGTTTGGGTTTTTTTTTATGGCATATTAACCTCAATGGGTCATTTAATGCCGACAAAGTTTTGAAGTAAATTCATTCTTAATGGATTTTCTATTTAACCCATAGATGGGACTCCAACAGATACTATTCCCAATAATGCTAACACATTGTTAAAACCAATTACTAAATGTATATATATGAATACACAATATGTATAACAACCCAACCGCTAGGCATGATATAACCCTGGACGGGTTGATATGCCGTTAAAATTAATAAACCAACCAACCAACTACCATTCCGGGTCAAAGTGGACCAGGGATGAAGGGGCACTCCACATTCCCTAAACTTCCAAAACTGGAACCTCACCACCAGATAGAGGTTAACGTCATTCTCAGGACCTGAAGACCCTCAGACACCGCCTTGTATCAGATATATGATAAAAAGGATTAGGGCTTGCCATAAGGGCCATAGGATTGGGGTAATTATATAGGTGCTAGGGCTTGACATGACCAGCCGATTGATCACAGGGGATTTCTCTGACCGTCCGTTTAGCCCAAGTAAGGGTCAAAGTGTAGTGTTGCATGTCCTGGACTGCTCAGACATCTGGATTCCATCACGGGTCGCCACCCACGGCAAACAGGTGGCCCCATTGGAGGAGTCTTACTCCTTTGCAGAGGTGCAGTCGGTGTATTCTAACGCCCCTGCCGACAGGGCGGCTTGAATTTTGGAGGCCCGTTGTGTAATGGTTTTCATCGTAAAATGGACTCTGCGTTCCGAGTTCAAATCATAGTACGAAGCTACTTATACGATGTCAGAAAAGTTCCAGGACTGGTGTCACAAAAAAGGATTTCAAATCTAAACTACAAGTTATCTCCGTCAAAGTAATTCCGCTGGAGTTTAATGCACTTTCACATCCTTATCTGTCACGTTTGCATGCACTCCTGGAAGAATGCTTCCGGGATTCTCCGTAGCTCTGTCGTCACGGCCTTTTTGATGCCGTGCACATCCTCAAAAAGGGTTCCCTTGATGACCGCCTTGAACTTGGGGAAGAGGAAAAAAATCACATGGAGCCAGGTTGGGTGAGTTGGGAGTTTGCTCCAACACAGTGATGTTTTTCTGGGCCAAGAACTCTCGGGTACTCAGGGCAGGTGCGTTGTCATGGTGAAGCACCCACAAGTTGTCCTGCCACATCTCTCGCATTTTTTTGCGCACTGAACGAAGCAAACGCCGCAGTATCTCTTTGTAGACATGCTGGTTGATCGTCTGGCCCTGTGGCAAGAACTTGCAGTGGACGATACCCTTCACATCGAACTTTACTGACATAGCTCATATTTTATTATCACCTTTCACACGATCTTGTTTTCTCGACAATACATTTATCAGTCAAGAGTGTTTCCCCTTTGTTTATGTTAGACTTATAGGAAATAACCCTAACTTTTACCTCAAACTCAGTCTTTGGCATTAAATAACCCACAGGGTTATTATACTATTAAAAAAAACAAAATTAATCCAAATAAAGTTAATTAAAATCATTTGAACCAATTTGAAGATATTAAGAACTTGAAAATATAGAAACTTTTATGAAAATGCCTTATTTCGGCATTAAATAACCCAAAAAGGGTTGATATGCCGTAAAACAAACAAACCAAACCAAATGAAGTGAATGAAAATTATTTAAACCAATTTGAAGATATTAAGAACTTGAAACATAGAAACTTTTATCAAAATTACTTGATTCGGAATTAAATGACCCGAAAAGGGTTGATATGCCGTAAAACAAACAAACCAAAACAAAGAAACCATTGGGGTAGATTGTTCTAATTTCGTTAAACATGATCGGGTAGAATTGTTAAGCTATGTTAAATATTCTGTTATTTTTGCCTGTGGTCAGGCTTGAACCTGTAACCTTCAGATGATTGTCACTAAGAACTATATTAACTTGACCCTTATATCTGACAAGAAATGATGAGCAGAACAGTCAGAAAAATCAAAGTGATACAAATTATCAAGAGTAATTCCAAAGGCGTTAATATTAAAGTTTAATTTATGAATTAGGTGCAATAAGATAGTAGTACATATCTGAATGAAAACTAATGAAAAAGTTAAATTAAAATACAATGAGTGAAATTTTAATTCTTATACATGGTAAAAGATTTCTGATGAATAAAATTAAAATTATTAATTCAAAATCCCATTCTGATCAAACAGATCTGGATTTTCATTTGTTAAGTCAATTTCAGAATTGCTAGTTAATGTGGGAGTTATATGATTCCATATTCAATTCATAATAACTTTTATGTATTTTGTAAAAAATTTAATCTTGAAAGTGAAAATAAGTTAGACTAAGAAAAAAGTCAGCAATATGCAATTAATTTATTTGGTTTGGTTACAAGATGTGCATCAAGTAAAATATTTATAAAGCCCTGGTCTAAACTCACAAAAGACAATTGTGAAACACTGTAGAATATTTGATTACCTTTTTACACATTTCTGGATATTGTTAGAAGATTTTTCAGCCAGATCTCAACTAATTCCAATTTTCTAATCTTTTTCAAAGTGTTATTTTCAAAGATAGTTCTTTCAGATAATTTTAGTGTCATTTGTATGACGTTAAACTGCATCTTGTGATAAGGTTCCAATTATAGAGCTCTGGGGAGAGTAGGGTACTTCTTCGTCACCATTACTCCCAGATCCACTCTAACCTGAAGTGGTAGTACCTGTTAGGGTATTAGCTATGGGTTAAATAGAAAAATGAGTTTAAAATAATAGTTTTCAAAAATGATTTTAAATAAGAAATTTTGAATACCCATCTAGAAGGAATAAAACAAAATATCTTCAGCATAAAATAACCCAAAAAGGGTTGACATGTCGTAAAATCCAACCAACCAACCTTTTCTCTATCCTTTAATAATCTATCTTCCTCTCTTCTATGGTTTGAATAGAAAAAATGAGTTTCAAAAAAATGTTTGAAAAATTGAGTTTAAAAAACTGAATTTCCAACTAGAATGAATAAAACAAAACTGAAGAATAATCAAGCTAAGTTCCAAATTACCGTCGAATTGGTAAGACACGGCGACAAGCGGTTGTAACTTAATACAACCCCGTCCTGTTGCAATTCTACTGCAGAATGACAGGGTATTTATAAAATTCCACAATACCATAGAAACCAAGCAGCCAATCAGAACTTAAGGAATGGAATCACCCAAATGCATGAATGGACTATTCTTGATTTCTATAAATACCAACTGTCTTGGACACTGCTTCAGTTGGGCTTAGCTAGTTGCTGTTATTCAAACCAACAGTAGACTAACTGACTTCAATAAAAACGTATTTGGCATTAAATAACCCAACAAGGGTTGATATGCCGTAAAATCCAACCAACCACCAAAAATGTGAAGTTTGTTTTTAAGGCTTTCAGAAAGCCAAGTGTTCTACTGTCAAGTCAGACTATAGTTTATATGTACGATAAGTACGCATCCAAATCAGTCATTTTCCAGTTTCTAACATTGCCCACTAATACGATCAGACCGAAAATCTTGTTGACGGTTTAGCTAAGTCGGGAGAACATTCGTCAAGTAATCGCAAGGTTCCGGGTAGATAATTTTACGAGAGGAATTCATTACAAATTATTTATTTATTTATATTCCCCATGGCGAGTAAACAGAATAATCCGTATATATATATATATATATATATATTGTATCAATTGCAAATAAGTACATCCTTAACATTGTTTCTTATAAAAAGTTATTGCTTTCTAAACGAAAAAGACTATAAAGATATTATATTATTCATGGTTGTACATAATACAATAAAAACGGACATTAGGCCGCCCCGACGACTTTACTTTTTATGCGGTAAAGCAGCTGGGGCCTGACAGTAGATGCGACGCTCCGTTTCAGCGAAATCAATCTACTTAGTCTAGTGCAAACAGCCTCGTCCAGGATTTGAACTCGGGTTGATCAGTCCATTCTCTACGTCCCCTTTATGATTGTGTAATTAGGGTATAACCGGGTATCACTCTGATAGTGCACGGGAACACCATTGTAGTGGCACACAGATTCTTTAGAAAATTTTTCGCTACACGGCAGTTAAATTGAAAATGATTAAATTTCTTTTTGCGTTTCGGATCTGATCATTTTTGAGTTAAGTCTAGGAATTAGGCAACGCCTTTCTTCTCGAATTTCAAAAACCTCAACCCTTAACCCCACCCCGACCATCACTTATTTGATTCCTGTTGTACCTGGTATTTAATTGATTTTTCAGAAAATAATTACCTTTGTCAAAAAAGTATAGATCTTAATTTCTAGAGGATATATATATATATATATATATATATATATATATATATATATATATATGAGAGGGATAGGAAGAGAGTGTGTGTATATAAGACATATACTTGTTGTGTATATATATCTATATGTGTGTGTGCGTGTGAAGGAGAAAGATACTTTTTGTATATATACATATATATATATATATATATATATATATGTGTGTGTGTGTGTGTGTGTGTGTGTGTGTGTGTGATTGTTGGTAAATATATGTGTATGCATCTTTGAAAATAGATATTACTAGATTTGTGTCAAGCTAAGCTTAATTGAGGACAATATATATATATATATATATATATATAATATATATATACTATAGTGTGGGATTGTCACTGTTTCAGCTTTTACTGGAACGGTGTGCCAAAATGCAGTATTATTGGCAGAGTGCTCAATATAAATAAATAGAGCTATTATATAATATTATAAAATAGATATATAAAGGTTTTATATATTTATTTATTTGATGACATAGGAACAGTCACAACCATTTGGTTTCATGCATTTGAAACAACGTCACCTGAAGATTGTTTGCGCTTACGCATGCATGAAACCAAATAGTTGTGACTGTTCGTCTGTCATCAAATAAATAGATATATAAAAATCTAAAAATCTTCTGTTAAAACAACCGGATATTGACGGTGTAAATGAAAAACATGTCCTTTCTTAATCGAGATCAGAAATGGGTGCCTAAAGGTCATTATGGTCCATATATATTAGTGTGCTTACGTATCTTTGTGTGTGAATGTGTCTACGGTTATATCTGTGTAGGTGTGTCGTGCGCATGCGCGCGTGTAATGGAGATGACTGGAAACCATGACGTCTGCAAGTAACTACAAGATGGCGGCTTCTTTCCCTAGTTTTTATCCACTCTCGGATTTCTCAATGAAAATGTAAGCAGACACCCACAATCGGATGTTCTGATTAATGTCAAGATTAAAAGAAAATAAAGAATTGGTTAGTGGATTAGTCTTGCCAACCAATTGAGTTAGTGGTGGTCAACAGTGGCCAACATCACGGTGGCCCGACAGACATGGAATCAATCAAGACAGCAGCAGCAGGAGCAGCTGACAAAGGAACTGAAACTAAAGCGTTGGAGCCTGACTGTGAAGATATATTTCAAGGTGTTGAGATTTCCATTGGGAAAAAAGTGATCAGTCTTTTTTGGTAGTGTTGTTTGGTCATCAATCAAACTGGAAGTAAAAATGCTTAAGCAAAACGAATTGACAAAAAGCCATCCATTTTACAGCCAAGAAAAGGATACCATTAATAAACCTGTGATGTTGAAGGTAAATCTGATTTTCTTCTTTTCTGTGATAATTCGGAAATCGCTTAATGATTATTGATTTATGTAGAACTAGAAGCGGCTACTTAGCATCGCCTGGGTAGAGGGTGGGGGCAAAAAATGATTTGTTTACTTTTGTGATTTACAAATGTTGGACATCTTTAAGTAGAATTTTAATGCTATTTCTATGTATATCTTAATTTTTAAATATCTTCGAATATAAATCAAATCTTTATAATTTTGGCACAAAAAGCAAGAACTGGTGATATTTAATGTGTACTAGAAGCGGCTACTCAGCATCGCCTGAGTAGAGGGTGGGAGCAAAAAATGATTTGTTTACTTTTGAGATTTACAAATGTTGGATATTTTTAAGTAGAATTTCAATGCTATTTCTATGTATATCTTAATTTTTAAATATCTTCGAATATAAATCAAATCTTTATAATTTTGGCACAAAAAGCAAGAACTGGTGATATTTAATGTGTACTAGAAGCGGCTACTCAGCATCGCCTGAGTAGAGGGTGGGAGCAAAAATTGATTTGTTTACTTTTGAGATTTACAAATGTTGGATATTTGTAAGTCGAATTTCAATGCTATTTCTATGTCTATCTTAATTTTTAAATATCTTCGAATATGAACGAAAATTTCATAATTTTGGCACAAAAAGCAAGAACTGGTGATATTTAATGTGTGCAAGAAACGGCTACCCAGTGTTGCCTGGGCAGAGTAGGGAGACAAACAACTCTGGTGTTTTGATTTGTTTACTTTTGAGATTTATAAATGCTGGAAATTTTTAAGTAGAATTTCAATGCTATTTCTATGTATATCGTAATTTTAAAATATCTTTAATAAACCTGTCATGTTAAAGGTAAATCTGATTTTCTTCTTTTCTGTTCGTGTCTGTGATAATTCGGAAATTGCTTAATGATTATTAATTTATGTAGAATAAATGGATCTTCTTCTTAGATGTAAATACGTCAAATCTCTGCACATAAATCACTTAATAAGTTGGACCCTTCCAAAGATAAGGTTTTAGCATGTGTAGTTCATTTGATCCAAACATCCTTGTCCAAGATTTGAACTCGTCTCGTCGTACCCACTTAAAAATGATTTTAAATTATGTTTACTATAAGAATGCATTGGAAATTATGTTTACTATGAGAATGCATTGTAAATTATTTTACTATAGGAATGCATTGTAAATTATTTTACTATAAGAATGCATTGGAAATGATTTTACTATAAGAATGCATTGGAAATGATTTTACTATAAGAATGCATTGGGAATGATTTTACTATAAGAATGCATTGGAAATGATTTTACTATAAGAATGCACTGAAAATGATTTTACTATAAGAATGCATTGGAAATGATTTTACTATAAGAATGCATTGGAAATGATTTTACTATAAGAATGCATTGGAAATAATTTTTACTATAAGAATATATTGGAAATGATTTTACTATAAGAATGCACTGAAATGATTTTACTATAAGAATGCATTGGAAATGATTTTACTATAAGAATGCATTGGAAATGATTTTACTATAAGAATGCACTGAAAATGATTTTACTACATGAATGTATTGGAAATGATATTTTACTATAAGAATGCATTGAAAATGATTTTTACTATAAAATGCATTGGAAATTATGTTTACTATTAAAATTCATTGGAAATTATTTTACTATAAGTATGCATTGTAAATGATTTTACTATAAGAATGCATTGTAAATTATTTTACTATAAGAATGCATTGGAAATGATTTTACTATAAGAATGCATTGGAAATGATTTTACTATAAGAATGGATTGCAAATGATTTTACTATAAGAATGGATTGCAAATAATTTTACTATAAGAATGCATTGGAAATGATTTTAATATAGAAATGCATTGGAAATGATTTTACTATAAGAATGGATTGGAAATGATGTTACTATAAGAATGCATTGGAAATGATTTTACTATAAGAATGCATTGGAAATGATTTTACTATAAGAATGCATTACAAATGATTTTACTATAAGAATGCATTGTAAGTGATTTTACTATAAGAATGCATTGGAAATGATTTTACTATAAGAATGCATTACAAATGATTTTACTATAAGAATGCATTGCAAATGATTTTACTATAAGAATGCATTGAACATTATTTTACAATAAGAATGCATTGAAAATTATTTTACTATAAGAATACATTAGGAATACATTACACCACGCCGCTCCAATCAAGATGAGTTCAAATCCTGGGCGAGACTGTTTACATTTCACAATATGAAATAATATCCTTGGAAAAGGTTTGAATACAACTACATACCAACCCCCGCTCTCTCGTGGGTATCCTCTGGAAAGGAAAAGGCAAAGGGAGAAAAGTCTGACAGAAAACATAGCTTGGACTCTATATGTAATTCATTTGATGCAAACATCCTCGTCCAGGATTTGAACTCGCCTCGTCGTGCTCATTTCTTACCACGGTAACCATTACACCACGCATCTTCAAGTTTTAGTATGTGTAATTCATTTGATGCAAACAGCCTCGTCCAGGATTTGAACACATCCCGTAGTGCCCATTTTCTTCGACGGTAGCCATTACACCAAGCGCAATTCATAAAATATATTAAATACTGGAAGCGGCTACTCAGCGTCGCCTGGGTAGAAAGGGCGACAAAAACACTAGTGTATCGATTTGTTTACTTTTGAGATTTACAAATACTGGAAATTTTAAAGTAGAATTTCTATGCTATTTCTATGTATATTTTAAATATCTTCAAATATAAATCAAGTCTTCATAATTTTTGCACAAAAACGTAAGAACCGGTGATATCTAATGTGTTAATATATATATACTTTGTCATTAATTGTTATATTTTCGTAATTGTATCTGAACATACATACATACATACATACATACATACACACAACTGTCATTTACATATGTATCAATAGATGAATTATTACCTTTGACAACGAAAAAGCAAAATTATAGTTCCGATTTCCTGACTGTCCATTGTGAAATAGTCTGAAAAAGATGATAAAAATACGTTATTCAAAGGCTTAGTATGTACAAAATATTTTGTTTAATCTTATTATAATGGAGATTGTGTGTTTTTCGGTCTGTAACCGAAACTGTATTATTACTCAAAACAATCCACCATTATTTTAATTTCATTTAAACCTCAATTATTAATAAAACTGTTTAACATTATTAATACTGTTGACAATATCCACATACTAATAACATCCAATTATATTTATATATACAACAAAATAGCAGTTTACATGTGAACGGGAACACTAATTTGCATATTGATATTAAAAATTTGATTTTGATAAATATGTGCTTAGCATTTGAACTCATATCGTCGTTCCCATTTTCTACGACGGTAGTCATTACACCAAGCGCAATTCATACCTTTTCCAAGGGTATTATTTCATATTGTGACATGCAAATAGTCTCGTCCAGGATTTGAACACGTCTTGGTTAAAGGCGCGTGGTGTAATGGTTACTGTCCTAGAAAATGGATACGACGAGACGAGTTCAAATCCTGGACGAGACTGCATTTCTCAATATGAAATAATACCCTTGGAAAAGGTATGCAACCAGCTAAGTCCCCTTCCCTGCTCTCTTGTGGGTATCCTCTGGAAAGGAAAAGGCAAAGGGAGAAAACTCTGACAGAAAACATAGTTTGGACTCTGTTAGACTGTTCAGTATGTAAAGTACTGTCTGGCAATTCCTGGAGTCGAACTGGCACCGAACATAATGTTTCACCATTCCTTCGGATCACGCCAGCGAGGAAAGAGTGAGCCCTGTCGCTTGGGAAACGCAGGGTCTCCATACATCTTGCCTAGGCTTTCAATGCCCTGGAGAGGAATGCCCCCCCCCCTTAAAAAAAGAAAGACTCCAGGATACGGGAAATCTATGGTCTTCCGATAATGCGATGTCGGTAATTCATTTGATATCACTAAGGATACCAGGAAATAAATGGAGAGCAAAAAATTGATGACATAATTATGACTAGCAGGATCTGTGGATATACCACATTATAATAACTAGCAACAGAAAACACCCTCCGGGCGTCGTAAAAATTAATCTTTAAAAGACATTGCCTGAGAGGGTGGGAGTTAAAAATTCAATGTCAGAGGGTTTGTATCATAAGTAAGACAAATCCTCATATTTATTAAAGGGGTAAAAAAAACCATTTGAAATGAAAACTGAGCCCCGTCCCTCTCAAATAAAATGTTGCGTGCATGTAATAATCAAACAATTATTTTGAATATTTTCCACATCAATTTTACACAAAATCGTAGGTATTTATTTTTTTGTAAACTTTTTAGTTAACTTCTTGTTACTGTAAGAAAAAAAAGGACGAGAGTAAAAAACAATTTTTAAAATTGCTTACTCAAATTTTGGGTGTATATAGCATAAGAATATTGTGACGTAAGCTGTGACGTAGAGCTATGACGTAGTTTTTGTTACAGACAGAAATACAGACAATATCCATTATTAATAGATAGATTTAATCATTACAATGTTTCACATGAGCTTACCCCACCAAACCCAGATGTTCCTCCAAGAGCATGTTTAATTTCTACATAATTATCTGCTTGGTCGAATTCGAGAAGATGAACACGTCTTGGTGGAATATTGTTTATATGATATGATCAGGGAATTCTAACAGTTTTTCCAAGAACCACTTCCAGCTAAGTTTAGTAGGCACACTCTTGTCTGTGGTACCAACTGGATCCGATTATAATTATATATAGTCATCCACAGACACCGTGATTCGACGTATCACGTCCCTTCAGTGTGGCTGGAAATTTGTAAGCTGCCTACAGCCGAGATAGAAACCCGATCGATTCATAATCAGTAGGGAAATCTATTGTCTTCCGATACTGCGATGCCGGTAATTCATTTGATATCACTAACGATACCAGGCGATAAATGGAGAGAAAAAAATTGATGACATAATTATGACTAGCAGGATCTGGGGATATACCACATCTTATTATAATGGAGATTGTGAGTTTTTCTGTCTGTAACCGAAACTATATTACTATACAAATCACAATTCCCTTTGTTATTTACATCACATTCTCCATGATTTTTTTTTTAAACCCAATTATTAATAAAATTGTTTTATATCATTAAGACTTTTGACCATATCTACTTACTAATAACATGCAATTGTATTTATATATACAACAAAATAGTGGTTTACAGTGTGAATGGAGAGGCTAATTTGCATATTGATATTAAAAATTTGATTTTAATAAATATATGCTTAGTATTATTGATTTCTAATTGTTTGGTTTTATCTTATTGAATATGAGCAAAAATCTCAGGAATAAATCTTAAAAGAAATTCATTAACAAGAAGAAATAATTGTAATATTATTCTTTACTTTCTATCTTAACTAAATAGTTAAATTAGAAAAATTTAACAAAGACAGACGGGAGTAATATAAAATGATGGAAGAGTTAGTTTCAAAGTTGTTGTTTTTTCTATCATACCCCCTCTGTTCAAAATCGTTTTATCTGCATTCTTATTCAGTTTCATCAGCCTTTCTAATTTAATATATTTTATCATATTAAAACTTAAATACTAGCACCCGGAGGGTGCATATATTTGCTAGTTATAATAATTTAATCATTACAATGTTTGATATGTTTACTTAAGAGCTATGACAAAATAGTTCAATATGTAAAAAGTATAATAATCTTGATTTAACTCTCTCTTACTCTTTATTTTCTTTCCATCTTTTCATTGTGTGTTTCAAAGAAAAAAATCGACCGAGTGACAGCTCGTTTCTCGGAAAATTCGTAAGTTAAGGTACCACTGTATATCTAAGTCTTATTATAATGGAGATTGTGTGCTTTTCTGTTTGTATCCGAAACTATGTTACTACTCAAGTTATAATTCCCTTAATTAATACATCACATTCTCTATGATTTTGTTTTTATTTAAACCTCAATTATTAATAAAACTGTTTTACCTTATTAATACTGTTGACCATATCTATGTACTAATAACATGCAATTGTAGTTATATACAAAACAAAATTGTGGTTTACAGTGTGAACAGGTATGCTAATTTGCATATTGATCTTAAAAATTGATTTTAATAAATATATGCTCAGTATTATTGATTTCTAATTGTTTGGTTTTATCTTAATGAATATGACCAAAAATCTCGGGGATAAATCTTAAAAGAAATTCATTAACAAGAAGAAATAACTGTAATTTTATTCTTTACTTCCTATTTTAACTAAATAGTTAAATAAGGAAAATTTAGCAATGAAAGACGGGAGTGATGGAAAATGATGGAAGAGTTATTTTCAAAGTTGTTCTATTTTTCGCTTATACTCGTTCTGTTTTAATTAATTTTATCTGCATTCTTATTTAGTTTCATCAGCCTTTCTAATTTAATATATTTCATTACATTAAACTTAAATGCTTGTGCCCAGAGGGTGCATATTTTTGCTAGTATATATAAATATGAATAAGCAAGGTATTCAGAGGGTGTTTTTTTTATTATAGTCAGAAGTAGCAGCCAATGTTAAAAAGTTTTGGTTTGTATATTAAACCATCATCAGGGCATTGTTGATATGTGATATTGTAACTTCTGAATAATATTACAATGTTTGATATGTTTACTTAAGAGCTATTGCTAAATAGTTCAATATATAAAAAGTATAATAATCTTGATTTCACTCTCTTTCACTCTGTTTTCCTTTTTTTCGTATTTTATTTATACAACATATATGAATGAAACAGATTAGCGTTATCGCTTCCGCGAGCTCACCCTCTCTATCTTTCCCCTACTCTCTTTCTTTCTTATCATATTTTTTCTGTGTAGCATGCCCTTTTTCCTTCTTTTCTTTCTTTCTAATCAAAACGGAATGATCCATTATTTAGCTGAGCTGATGACACTCATAAGATATCAGAATTCGGCAGATAAATAACACCAGATAATCAGGATTTACATTTTTGCATTTAATCTTGGATGATTTGGATGGTTTCATTTATAACCAGACTTTCAAGATGATAACGGTCGTACAAATAAGGAACTCGGGTATTAATATGTAGATTGATTGATTGATTTTAACGGCATGCCAACCTGTCTGAGGTTATTTTATGCCTAGAGATCAGGAAATTGCATACATAGTACATTTATATTTATATAATGTGTAGTTTCTTTAAAGTATTTTTTCGCACATGGTTATATGATATCAAGTGGTGTAATGGTTAACAAGCTAGATTTGCAGATCATTGTTAGTTAGTTCGATTCTCACTGGGTGCCCAATACTTCTGGCCTTGTGCCACATCTAAGCTAAACTTAGGCACTTCACGTGGTGTAATGGTTAGCAAGCAAGATTTCCAGATCATTGTTAATGAGTTCGATTCTCACTGGGTGCCCAATACTTCTGACCTTGTGCCACATCTAAGCTAAGCTTAGTAAATAACTCTGGGCACTTCGCGTGCTGTAATGGTTAGCAGGCTAGATTTGCAGATCATTGTTAGTGAGTTCGATTCTCACTGGGTGCCCAATACTTCTGGCCTTGTGCCACATCTAAGCTAAGCTTAGTAAATAACTCTGGGCACTTCGCGTGCTGTAATGGTTAGCAAGCTAGATTTGCAGATCATTGCTAGAGAGTTCGATTCTCACTGGGTGCCCAATACTTCTGGCCTTGTGCCACATCTAAGCTAAGCTTAGTAAATAACTCTGGGCACCTCAGGTGGTGTAATGGTTAGCAAGCTAGATTTGCAGATCATTGCTAGAGAGTTCGATTCTCACCGGGTGCCCTATACTTCTGGCCTTGTGCCACATCTAAGCTAAGCTTAGTAAATAACTCTGGGCACTTCGCTTGCTGTAATGGTTAGCAAGCTAGATTTGCAGATCATTGCTAGTGAGTTCGATTCTCACTGGGTGCTCCATACATCTGGCCTTGTGCCACATCTAAGCTAAGCTTAGGAAATAACTCTGGGCACTTCGCATGCTGTAATGGTTAGCAAGCTAGATTTTAAAATCATTGTTAGTGAGTTCGATTCTCACTGGGTGCTCCATACTTCTGGCCTTGTGCCACATCTAAGCTAAGCTTAGGGAATAACTCTGGGTACTTCACGTGGTGTAATGGTTAGCAAGCTAGATTTGCAGATCATTGTTAGTGAGTTCGATTCTCACTGGGTGCCCAATACTTCTGGCCTTGTGCCACATCTAAGCTAAGCTTAGGGAATAACTCTGGGCACTTCGCGTGCTGTAATGGTTAGCATGCTAGATTTGCAGATCATTGTTAGAGAGTTCGATTCTTACTGGGTGCCCCATTCTCCTGGTCTTAATATTTAAAGAATAAATTAGGAGTTTTAAATTTTAAGAAATTGAAAACTAAAGACGGCTACTTTGCATAGATCAGAATTAAAAAGAATATAATTATGATAAATAGATAGTTATGTTTAAAAAATTGCTTAGATTTATCTAACATTTTCACTAAATAATAATTTCAATATTTTATTTTAGATAATAATTATTAATTACAAAATACTCCATATATATATATATATATATATATATATATATATATATATATATATATATATATAGAGAGAGAGAGAGAGAGAGAGAGAGATGTGAGGTATTCAAAAACCTAAGACACACTGTATTATTATTGTATGATCCAGTATGTATAAATACAGTGAATCTTTAAATCTCTACAGAGAGCTCAATGTATAATAATATTTTTAGATTATATACAGAGCAATCCAATTCACACACACACACACACACACACACATACACACACACATACATATATATATATATATATATATATATTGTGGGTCTTATATTTTCTGTGGCCTCCTCTTGTCCCATTTTGGCTTCCCATTTTTCAAATTTGGCTATGTGGGCCCACATAATTTCTGAGAACCCTTGGTCTAGATAGCATTCCTTTATCATTACATGCACATATTTCAGTCCCAATATTTTGTTAATCACCCCTTGCTTACACTATGATACATTAACGAATAAGAACCTAACAATTTCTTATTAAGAAAAGTTAATTTTCTTCAAAATTGAAGACACTAGAATTTTATTAATTCTAGTAAGATATTACGCAATGGTGGATTGCTACACCAGTTCCACCCTGGCATTGGGAAGGTGGCCAGACAGTTGGAAAGGATTGAACAGGGACTCGTCCGACAAAAATCGTCAGTAGAGTTTAACTTATATTTATAAAAAAGAAAAATTCATCTGAACATCGTGTGCATTAAAACCAAAGCAAATTTGTTTTATTATCATTTTTTTTTTAAACGCAGATTTAACGTCCTGACATTCCATCACGTGAACACGATCCACGTCACATAAACGTTAAACAAGCCACAGTTTAAAAAACAATTTTTAGCTTTATATCATCACATCGCGTGAAAACGCTTCACGTTTATATAAAGGCTAAAAAACTACTGGATTTTAAGATCTCAGCCATTTGACTCATCTGAGGGTTGCATAACCATGAAACTTTAAGTTATGAGTACAAATCACCCATTATACCATTACTATTGATTATATATATATATATATATATATATATATATATATAGCAGTCCGGTTTCAATATATATATATATATATGGCAGTCCAGTTTCAAATCACGCACAGGGCGGTCTTCCGATCTCTAGCTCTGCTGATGAGGCCTAATAGGCCGAAATGTACATACAGAGATTGATTTTTCTCGATTTGTTTAGCCATACATTTAAATAGGTATTCCCGCCTAATTCATTATTAATTAATTAATTTTCAAAATTAGGTACGACTCCAATTAAGCACTTATTCTCCCAAAAATTGTCGGCAAAAAGCCATTCCAAACAAACCGTGTTTACAACTTATCATATCGTCGTGTAATAAAAGTCACTAGAAGAGGAATATTAACCTACTCTAAACAAATCGTAAAATCTAAGAAGTCCGTTTGGTGTAGGGGTTATGTTATCGGCCTGTCAGCTTGGCAGTCCGGTTTCAAATCACGCACAGGGCGGTCTTCCGATCTATAGCTCTGCTGATGAGGCCTAATAGGCCGAAATGTACATACAGAGATTGATTTTTCTCGATTTGTTTAGCCATACATTTAAATAGGTATTCCCGCCTAATTCATTATTAATTAATTAATTTTCAAAATTAGGTACGACTCCAATTAAGCACTTATTCTCCCATATATATATATATATATATATATATATATTCCCTCAATCTTTACGTTCATTACTGAATGATAGATAATAGAACATCAACTTTTCGACTTGTAGTAGTATTGAAAATATGCCTTCTTTCAATTCAAGTCTCCGTTTCATGTAAATGCCCACTCAAAGAAAAAAAAATACTACTACGAGTCGAAATGTTGTTGTTCGTCATGGTAGTAGAAAACAAATCAGGAGCTGGAGTCCCTGAAATGGTGTAATGCTGAAATCCAGTACTACCCATCAACCTCTGCGACACTACCACTGCCAAACTGCATTGTTTTCTTACCTATCCTTTGGGTCACAGCGACAGCGTGGAGAGGGGGGATTTGCTGCTTGGACAACAGCTCATCCTCCGTATAAACCCGCCCAGGCTACGTAGTTCCGAAAAAACTTTTTGGACACTACTCCATCGTCTCTCGTAGACGGAAGGATGCCAACAACAACAACATTACGCAATTAAAACGGGTATTATCATATATTATTTAGTACCAAACTCTACAACAGTGAAACGAAAAAAATAAATACGTAGCAGTTAAAAAATAAGTACTCTTTTATATATAAGTATGTCATTTTATTTTTGGTTACCACATTTCAGTGGTGCGAATGTGTTAATAAATAATACCTAATAATATCCGTTTTTATTGTATTATGTACAACCATGAATAAGATAATATCTTTATAGTATCTTTTGTTTAGAAAGCAATAACTTTTTATAAGAAACAATTTTAAGGATGTACATATTTACGGGTGATATGATATATATATATATATATATATATATATATATATATATATATATATACATATATATTTTGTATATGTATAAGTATTAACTTACCGGTGGGTATAAGAACGATCGTTGGAAGGTTAAGGTTGAGAAAAAACAAATACAAAGTGCTCAATACAATGTAGAGCATAACTTTATTTAAGAATGGAAATGAGTAACCTACTCGAGTTTCATCGATAGATTCTTCAGGGTTACTTTTAAATTAATCGATTTTACGATTAATCTTTGGTGTTATAAACATGCCCGTTGGAATGGGACTTAAATTTAGTAGAGGAACGCTTGTTTACAGTTTCGTAGATCAGGAACGGTTTTTGATTATTGAATTAAAAATTTGGATTAATTTATGGGAATTATTTTTTCAATTATTATTTAATAAAAGATATGTTATGGGTCGTATTAATAGTTAAAAGTTGAAAATTTAAAATTATTTAATAACTAGTTTAATTTGGTTTGAGAGTATTTAAAAAATACAGGTTGTGTATGTTACGATAATAGAAGTTTTGGGTAGTTAAATATAGTTAATTATATAAAAAATATAAAGAGATAAAAGTAAGAATGAAAGTAACGGTAAGCAAAGATGCATTGAAATAAAAATAAAAATAAAAGTGGAAATAAAAGTGAAAATAAAAGTGAAAAAATATATTAAAATTCAAAATTTAAAAAAATTTTAGGGAACGGTGTTTATATAAAACAAGGATTTAATTTTTTATTTTAACTGGGATTAAAATTAGAATTATGTAAAACAAAGAGATAGTTGGATCATTG
Organism: Doryteuthis pealeii; assembly: GCA_023376005.1. Classification (NCBI taxonomy): domain Eukaryota; kingdom Metazoa; phylum Mollusca; class Cephalopoda; order Myopsida; family Loliginidae; genus Doryteuthis; species Doryteuthis pealeii. The sequence goes on from CM042181.1 coordinate 7,685,131, forward strand.
AAATATTATTTCTGGTTTTATTATTTTGGGTTATTTATTGAAATTTAAAATTTTAAAATCTTAAAATTTAACATTTGATATTTTAGCTAAATTAATACTTGAGTCTTAAGGTATATATATTTATATATATATATATATATATATATATATATATATATATATATATATAGAGAGAGAGAGAGAGAGAGAGAGAGAGAGAGAGAGAGAGAGAGAGAGATGTATGAGAAGGAGTACTCTCTTTACTCATGAGAGGGAATATAAAAGAATAAAAAATAATTTGTAATGAATTCCTCTCGTAAAATCATCTACAATTTATTATAGTAAAATCATTTACAATGTATTCTTATAGTAAAATCATTTCCAATGCATTCTTATAGTAAAATCATTTACAATGAATTCTTATAGTAAAATCATTTACAATGCATTCTTATAGTAAAACCATTTCCAATGCATTCTTATAGTAAAACCATTTCCAATGCATTCTTATAGTAAAATCATTTACAATGCATTCTTATAGTAAAATCATTTATAATGAATTCTTATAGTAAAATCAATTACAATGCATTCTTATAGTAAAATCATTTACAATGCATTCTTATAGTAAAACTATTTCCAATGCATTCTTATAGTAAAATCATTTGTAATGCATTCTTATAGTAAAATCCTTGACAATGCATTCGTATAGTAAAACTATTTTCAATGAATTCTTATAGTAAAATCATTTCTAATGCATTCTTAGAATAAAATCATTTCTAATGCATTCTTGTAGTAAAATCATTTCCAATGCATTCTTATAGTAAAGTCATTTACAATGTATTCGTATAGTAAAACTATTTCCAATGCATTCTTATAGTAAAATCATTTCAATGCATTCTTATAGTAAAATCATTTCCAATGCATTCTTATAGTAAAATCATTTCCAATGCATTCTTATAGTAAAATCATTTGTAATGCATTCTTATAGTAAAATGATTTACAATGCATTATTATAGTAAAATGATTTACAATGCATTCTTATAGTAAAATCATTTCCAATGCATTCTTATAGTAAAATCATTTGTAATGTTTTCTTATAGTAAAATCATTTGTAATGCATTCTTATAGTAAAATCATTTCCAATGCATTCTTATAGTAAAAAATGCATTCTTATAGTAAAACCATTTCCAATGCATTCTTATAGTAAAATCATTTCCAATGCATTCTTATAGTAAAATCATTTACAATGCATTCTTATAGTAAAACCATTTCTAATGCATTCTTATAGTAAAATCACTTCCAATGCATTCTTATAGTAAAATCATTTACAATGAATTCTTATAGTAAAACCATTTCCAATGCATTCTTATAGTAAAATCATTTCCAATGCATTCTTATAGTAAAATCATTTGTAATGCATTCTTATAGTAAAATCATTTCCAATGCATTCTTATAGTAAAATCATTTCCAATGCATTCTTATAGTAAAACCATTTACAATGCATTCTTATAGTAAAACCATTTCCAATGCATTCTTATAGTAAAATCGTTTCCAATGCATTCTTATAGTAAAATCATTTGTAATGCATTCTTATAGTAAAATCATTTGTAATGCATTCTTATAATGAGATAATTTCCAATGCATTCTTTTAATAAAATCAGTTACAATGCCTACCACCCATAAGCTTCGGCTTGTGGTTGGGCCCACATAAAATGTCCTTGTGTCACGCCCTCATAAGTGGGATGAGAGGAAAATACCTTGCTGAGCCGGCTTCAGAGTGCTTCGGCCTCTGGAGCAGCTAAGTAAAATTAACAGCATGGATCCCAGGGGGCTATCCTCCACCAGACAATACCAGCCTCATTGATTTAAAGGGGCTGGGTTTATTGCTTACTGCCAAATGTCGAAGGGGAATACCGACGGGACCAACGCATTGTTATGCCTACCACCCATGAGCTTCGGCTTGTGGGTGGGCCCATATAAAATGTCCTTGTGTCACACCCTCATAAGTGGGATGAGAGGCAAATACCCTGAGATTGCGAAGATTACAGAACCATTACGTGAACCGTCTACCTTGAGGTTTTAGCACTCTGTTGCGAGTTACTCTATGTCTGGCGCAAACTGTAGTTGAATGTACCAGTATTCTGAATATTGTATGATTTAGTATACAACAGACAAATTCACTTCGCTCTAATTCCCTTGTAGAGGCCATTAATCAATTTCTCATGGACCAATCAGGTATGGCAATCTATCTTGTGTGTTGTGTAGCGTAGATATCCTTCCATAGGTGAGAGACGATGGTGTAGTGTCCATTTTTTTTATTGGAACTGCGTAGCCTGGGTGGGTGGATATGGAGGATGAGCTGTTGCCCAAGCAGCAAATCAACCCCTCTCCACCTTGTTAAGGTTTCAATGTAAGCCTTAGTATTATATTAAAAAAAATCACATAAAATAAAAAAATGGCATTACTTTTTGACTCACCCTCGTATGTTTTTGTAGACTCATTGTATAATGTGCATTATGCTAAAAATATGTTGAACTAAATTTGATACGAATTTGAAACATTTCTAAACAACACAGTTTTGTACATTTCTCTATGAAGACATTTCTTGGTAGATTTTGTCAATATTTACCGTAAACTAAGCAATTCAATTTCAGTCTACACCAGGGTTTCTCAAAGTGGTCTACATAAACCCCCGGGGTCTATAAAACCACTCAGGGGGTCTGTAAGTATTTGGGGGTCTACAAGAGGTCTATGCAAACCACTAAGCCTTCTTAGTAATTATGGTTCTTCTATTCTTGTTTTCTTGTGAAAAGTCGCCGAGGTGGCCTAAAGTCGGTATCAGCCGATCAGCGAAGGAGTCTATCCCCTTTTCGCTAGACCAAGGAGATTGTTTTTCGTCTAAGGTGGAGTGCAAAACCTACCAACAGCTCCTTACTTTACTGCAAAGATCCCTGTGCTACTCATACACTGAGCTGACGAGGGCCGGTATCGAACTAGGAACCTTGTGATTCCTAGTCGAACACTCTACCGACTGAGAGGCAGATTCACTTCACTCTAATTCCCTTGAGTAATTTTCTCATGGACCAATCAGGAATGGCTTAATAGCACAGTTTCAAGCACTGCACACTTTTTAAAGGCAATCTATTAAGAAAAATATGGGTTAGCCTCCCCAGACAGCGGGGTGAGGCGAAATCCTCAGAACAGAAAAATACTCAGAGACTACACGGCCGAAATCCTTAAAACAGAAAGAGACATCCCTACAAGAGGATGGACAACAAAAATCTGTCGAACAGCACATAAGGTTGATACAACAGTTCAACACGGACACACCCAACTTTGGGTGAACCAACATAGCAGCAGCGCCGAACTACGAAAGAGCCTACAACGACTCAGCAACAAGAATTCTTCACAAAGAAACAAAATTATATATATATATATATATATATATATATATATATATATATATATATGTATACCAAATACCGATAAGAAAGGAATAAAAGACAAGACAAGGGTTGTATTATCTTAAAAAGAGTTTAATGGTACGTAGGATTGCTAAAACTTATTGTTTTAGCGGTCTCATGTATATATATATATATATATATATATATATATATATATATATATATATATAATATATATATATATATATATATATATATATATATATATATATATATATATATATATATATATATATATATATATATATATATATATATATATATATATATAACTTGAGACCGCTAAAAGCAATAAGTTTTAGCAATCCTACGTACCATTAAACCCTTTTTAAGATAATACAACCCTTGTCTTGTCTTTTATTCCTTTCTTATCGGTATTTGGGACCGCAAATTTCCCATACTATCTTGTGCGTTCTATGTAATATTAGACCAGACTGAAGCAGCTTACACTTTTGCGGAGACAGGAGCTATTTTTGTCTTTGCACACGCTTGCGCGTGTAGCCACCCCCACCCAACTCCATTAAACTGACCACATGTCAAAACTGACCTGGGAGGGGGTAGTCAAATATCCAGGCTAAAAATACAAGATTTCAGGAATTTGCGTGAGAGTTGAGTCGGTTAAATGGACTGCGCATCTCTAAGACCGAAACGGATTAACCATGTGTCCACCATGAAAAAGAAGATGAAAATGCTGACGTCATGCTCTAATTCGATGACGTCATCCTCTAATTCAATAACGCCATTTGATGACGCCATTCCTAAACTGGACATTGCTTCAGTTGCTATGTTTGCAAAATATAAGCTGGGTGTTTACCTTAAAGAAGTGGTTGAGCTATGATACATTGACACGACGTGAGATGTAGTAATATGTGACATGAAAATGTATATGTCGAATCAGCATAAAATAGATTATGGTACAAATGCAGAATAGCGCGCAAGAGATAGTATCATTAGAATAGCATTTTACGTATGAATAGAATAAAATTAAGGGGTACTAATGAAGAATAGTGCGCAAGAGATAATATCATTAGAATCGCATTTTACGTATGAATAGCATAAGATTAAGGGGTACTAATGAAGAATAGCGCGCAAGAGATAATATCATTAGAATCGCATTTTACGTATGAATAGCATAAGATTAAGGGGTACTAATGAAGAATAACGCGCAAGAGATAATATCATTAGAATGGCATTTTACGTATGAATAACATTAGATTACAGGGTACTAATGCAGAATAGAGCGCAAGAGATAATAGTAGAATAGCATTTTACGTATGAATAACATTAGATTACCGGGTACTATTGCAGAATAGCGCGCAAGAGATAATATCATTAGAATCGCATTTTACGTATAAATAGAATTGGATTACGGGTACTATTGCAGAATAGCACGCAAGAGATAATATCATTAGAATCGCATTTTACGTATAAATAGAATTGGATTACGGGGTACTATTGCAGAATAGCGCGCAAGAGATAATATCATTAGAATCGCATTTTACGTATAAATAGAATTGGATTACGGGGTACTATTGCAGAATAGTGCGCAAGAGATAATATCATTAGAATCGCATTTTAATGTGAAGTTGATGGTGATTTTACTCGTAAAGAATTACTGGAACATTTTTATATTAGCAACACAAAGGAATAACCAGACTCACATAGACATCACTATCTATCTATCTATCTATCTATCTATCTATGTGAGTCTGATTTTTTTTTTAAATTAAAAAAACAGAAAACTTATCGGTTATTTCCTATAACTCCAACCTAAAAAAGGGGAACCACTCTGAATGAATTTTATCTGTTAATTAATCTACCATTATTTTCCCATTAAACTAACCCTAAATCCTAATCCTAACCCGAACTCGTCTTCTTCTTTCCTTTTTTTAATGGGAAAATAATTGGTAGATCAATTAACAGATAAAATTCATTCAGAGTAGTTCCCCTTTTTTAGGTTGGAGTTATATGAAATACCCAAATTATATCTACTAGTGCAAAATAAAAAAACACCCTCCAGGCAATGTAAAAATAGATTTTTGAAACATATTGCCTGAGGGGTGGGAGTAAAAAATTCAATGTCAGCGAATTTGTACCCTAAGTAAGTAAAATCATCAAATTCATTAAAGGATTAAAAAATAAAACAATTTGAAATGTAAACTTTAAATATGTATTAAAATAAAACAAACTATATATAGATATATAATACCAGTCATGTATTTATTAAAACTTGTTTTAAAAAACAATGAGGACTGTCTAATGTTGCATGTTCAAATTTTGAGTGTATCTATTCTGTGTTATGACGATTTTGGGTAATGTGACGTCAGCAGTGACGTAATTTTTGTTACAGACAAAAACCGGAAGCGAATCTCCATTATTAATAGATATATACATATATATTTTTAAGTGTCTATTTTTGGTTTATGCAGTTCTTAACAGTTAAAACTGTATATATTGTTTTTAATAGGATGCTCGGAATTCACAGCGAGTAATGGCGGCAGAGACTGAACTAATCCTGCAACCGATTTATCCAAATGCCACTCTCCAGAATCGAAACCTCGTCCGAGTTGGTGTGGCATCGGCAGCGACTACAATGGCTGCCGTTAATCGACTCTCATCACCACGCACCATTGCTTCACAGAAAGTTGGAAACACAGCAAATGTCAACATAAATTCGGTTTCTTCCAGGTGAGATGTTGAAGAAATCATGCAGAGCAAGTAAACACACATATTGGTTGGATGGTTGGTTGGTTGGTTGGTTGGATTTTAGGGCACGTCAACACATGCTGGGTTATTTTATATTAGAAATATGAATATGTTAAGTAAATCAGTGAAGTAGCTTATTGTCGGTATCAACCGGACAGCAAGTGAGTCTATCCCTTTTTCGCTAGCGCGAGATCAGGGGTGGTTTTTGCATGTGAGGTGGAGCGACCCACCTACCATCAGCTCCCCACTTTAGTTCATAGATCCAAGTCGTGCTACTCATGTGCTGTTGTCAAGGGCCGGTATCGAACCTGGAACTTTGTGGTCCGAGGCAAATGCTCTACCGACTGAGCTAAATCGGCCCCTAAAAAAAGAACAGTAGTGGTACTCTTTGACCCATAGATGAGGATGGGGGTCTGTAACTTCCCCCAAGGGCGTCAAGAGCTAGCAAGGAAAAGGATATGAAGATATGTGGTCAATTCATCTTGTTCTGACTTCTCGTCGCTGCTTCGCTTTAATTCAGTATTCTTGACAGCGACTTCCCTCATGCCTGCTCAGAGGAGCCCAACATTTCCTTCTTCCCACTTGTAGGGGTTATTGGCTTCTGCCTGCTTGGTTATTGGGTATCGGGCTTCTCGCCTTTTTGCGATTCCCGCCTAATTTTGGGCCACACCCATTCTTTGCATAAGTGGAATCGTCCATTAACGTTAAGAGGAAAAACATATTTTTCATAGTAGCGGACTTTACCTGAGATCAATAACAAGTCTCTTTAATATTCTATCACGTTCCTCGTTATCATCAATTGCATGTAAAGGTACCAGGAGTTGCCCGGGATAAGATTTTATCATAACGGAGATTGTGTATCTGTCCGTAACCGAAACTACGTCACCACAAACAATTCCCATAATTCTTCCAGGTAAGAAGCTGAAAAAATCTCGCAGAGCAACTAAAACAGTTTTCTTCTTGTCATTGTAAAAAAAAAATGAGTAAAGCTAGAGTCTTGGGATCATGGGGACGTAGTTCCCTGAAGAGCTCCATTCAATCTTATTATAATGGAGATTATGTGTGCCTGTCTGTAACCGAAACTAAGTCAACTCAAACATCACAATTCCCTTAGTTATTTACGTTATATTCTCAATGGCTATTAAATAATCATTATTCAATTAGCATCTTATTTATTAACATTATTAAGGTCTAGCTGAAATAGATTTGCCTCAAAACAGCCCATATTATTAATGCGTTTAAAATCCTGCGATGTATGTTATATATAGCTAAGAAATAAAGGTTTACATAGTACATGATGTAAAAAAATGTGCATACTGGTTTTAATACAACCGTGTTTAATAAATAAATACTTGGTGTTTTTGATTTCTAATATCATTGTTTTATTCTCAAACGTATTAAAATCAATTCTATGTATACCTTTATATTGAAATCAATTAGAATAAAGTAAATATAAGTGTAATCTTTTTTGTGTTCGTATTTAATTTCATTAGTCTTTCTAATTCATTATAATATTTAATTATATTAAAAATCAAATAGTATTATTTGGATTATTCAGACTATTTTCCTCATATTTATTGTTATCTGTACTACGTTTCAACTGATGTGACTTTCAGCCTTCTTCAGGTATTTATTGTCGGACTCGGGGCTTCTCGAACTCGGGAACCTTCTTTTCAGACTCGGGAAACTTCTTGTCGTAATCTGGAGCCATCATTGAACTTTGAACCCAACCCATTATTCAATCCACGGGGGTATCATATTTTCATTCCGCTAACCATAGCTGGGGCACAGGTGTTAAGCTGTGTTAATTATTATTCTATGTTACTGTCTCCCTTGACAACAAGAATTAGGATTACAACAAGAAGGTTCCCGAGTTCGAAAAAAAAAGTTTCCGAGTTCGAGAAGGCTCCTGAGTCCAACAAGAAATACCTGAAGGCCGAAGGGTACATCGGCCGAAACGTTGTACAGATAACAATAAAGATGAGGACAATAGTCCGAATAATCCAAATTACACTAATTATCAAGTCTCATCTAAAAAAATCAGTGAAATATGTATTATTTGTTAAAACTTCATCACTAGATAACAATGAAGATGAGGACAAGAGTCCGAATAATCCAAATAATACTAATTATCAAGCCTCATCTAAAAGAATTCAGAGAAATGTTTATTATTTGATAAACTTCGTCACTAATAACAATCAAGATGAGGACAATAGTCCGAATAATCCAAATGATACTAATTGTCAAGTCCCATCTAAAAAAATTTAGAGAAAATTTAAATACTTGTCCTCAGAGGGTGCATTTTCCGGCTAGTAACTTTAAAAATGACAACAAATTTATTTTAAAATCAGGCATCTATAGATCAGGTAATAAATTCAATCTTTTATGCTTGGAAGAAAAATTAACTATTGCAACGTATTAAAATTTGGTATATCTGTTTTATTTCTTTTAGACATCTCGAACCAAGACTTCAGGATATTGCAATGACCGCTACATCGGCAAAACTTATTAAACAATCAGAATATGTATATATCAACCGTTGGAAAAGGTCACAGGAGGAAAGGTCATCGTGCGAAAAAATGTGAGTTGTTATTTTAAGTATGAAAATATCAACGAATGTATTTCTACGTAAACAAGAAAATTATTTCTGCTTCTGTTCAATCAGGTGTTTTTGGGATTGGTTGGATCTTACGGCATGTCAACCACTATGTTATTTCATGTCGAAGACATTTTGTTTTATTTATTCTTGTTAGGGATTCTTTTTTTTTTTTTCAAACAATTTTTTAAACGCATTTTTAAACTCACATATATATATATATATATATATATATATATATATATATCAGAGTAAGAAATTTGAAAAATGCACATGTTGTTAAGTAATCTTGTTTTATTAGCTTATATTGCAATATCTCAATCCGTTTTCGATCATCATCAGAGCATGTCTATTATGAAAAGAAGAAAACAGTTTATTGAAAAATATGACAGGTTTTAAGGGAAATAACCCATAAGGGACTTTAAGAAAAGATAACTTAGATTTTTTAAATTCTTTAAAAAAAGCGCATGGCGTTTAGAGCAACTAATAAAACAACATTACTAAACAACATCTGTGCGTTTTTCAAATTTCTTAGTCTGGTATACTGTTGGGTTAATTTCCTTAGTTTAATTTATATATATAATATATATATATATATATATATATACCAACCCCTCAGCACGAGCAGGATGCGACACAAGGTCAATTTCTTAAGCGGAGTTTAACAGGTTTGAATTCAGAGTTTTCCTTCTCCTAGACTGGTTACCTAGCTGTGGTTAAAGAGTCCAGTTTGCCCTGCTATTTACCCATAGCTGGAGGGAGAATTGGATTCCTACCTTTCCCAAGGGTATTAGCGCCATGTGAAATGCCAACAGCTTCGTCCAGGAAATGAACTTGCGTTGATGAGTCCGTTTCCTACGACTCTAACCATTAGACCACGCGCCTCCATGTATATATATATATATATATATATATATATATATATATATGTGTGTGTGTGTGTGTGTGTGTGTGTGTGTGTGTGTGTGTGTGTGTGCGTTCATAAAGATGGGATGACTTAACGGAGGAGGCAAATATCGAGTGAGTCGCAACTTTGAGTGTCGATAAAATAATTTACCGAATAAGCCGTTGTTATGAATGAATATAAAATTGCTCAATCCGTTTGTAGAGTAGGTTTAGTAGAATGGTGTAGATCCCATCATAAAATGGTAAATTGTAAAAAAAAACAAAAAAAACACGCAACTATAAACCGGGTAATAAATTCTTTCTTTTATGCTTCGAACAGAAATTAGCTATTGCAACTTGTAATAATTTTAAAGAACTACTAAATCAAAGGTCGGAAATTTTGAAAAAGAAATGTAAAACCGAAATCAATTATCCACGTTAACTTTTTTTCATTTATTTTCTAGGGAAACGTGTTTTTTGAGAGGAAGCGGTCCTTTTGATGAAAAGACAAGCGAAGGAAAGAAAGAAAATAATTTCGTCCCCAAACCAAAGCCATTGACAAGAAATATATCACGATTCCACGAAAAGTAAGTAAACAAACATTATTCCAGGGTCGTAGCTATATCTTTCTGGGTCCGGGGTAATTACCTCTTTTTTTTTTCCTATTTCACTCTAGTGGACCGCTCTATCTTTTTTTAACCTATGGACCCCTTTGATTCCTATCTTACTCTGGTGGACTGCCCCAACCCTTTTCTTTTTATTTATGGCCTCTTTAATTCCTATTTTACTCTGGTTGATCCCGCATAGGAATTTTTTATTTAAAAGTTCTAACATTGTATTTTTATGATTAGATATTTGTTCTTACTTGGACCGAAATAATAGCGTTAAGTACAACAGTCCGAAAAATCTAAATAATTGAAATTAATGGTGCAATGGTCACTGTCATTGAAAATGGACACGGTGACCCGAGTAATTTATAAATATCAATTTATAAATCATCTATAAGTCCTGCTATAATAAGATTAAATAAATGATCTCTTAAAACTTTGAAAATCACGTCAGTTCATTTTAAATTTCGTGTATCTATTTATAAATCATGACATTAACTTTTGGTATTATCGTTTTATTGGAAAATTATCTTGGTCAAATAGGGTTAAATACTTTTCAATCATGATCCTAACAATTCCTGAATGTTTCATTGTAGACTGGCCAAAAATAGCCGATCCTTAGCGATTAAGATGATCACTGATATTTTAAAAGTATTTTATGTTCAAATCTTTTAATTGGTTTAGCCCTTGCTTGTCTTTTTTTTTTTTTTTTTTACCTATGGACACCTTTTTTCCTATTTAACTCTGGTGGACCGGTCCAACATTTTTTTAAAACTATAGACCCCTTTGATTCATATTTTATTCTGGTGGACTGTCCCAATTTTTATTTTTACCTATGGACCCCTTTAATTCCTATTTTACTCTGGTGGACCCCATTTTTTTTTTTTTTTACCTATGACCCCTTTAATTCCTATTTTACTCTGGTGGACTGTCCCAATTTTTATTTTTACCTATAGACCCCTTTAATTCCTATTTTACTCTGGTGGACCGTCCCAATTTTTTTTTTTACCTATAGACCCTTTAATTCCTATTTTACACTGTGGACCGTCCAATTTTTATTTTTACCTATAGACCCCTTTAATTCCTATTTTACTCTGGTGGACCTTCCCAATTTTATTTTTACCTATAGACCCTTTAATTCCTATTTTACTCTGGTGGACCTTCCCCCTTTAATTCCTATTTTACTCTGGTGGACCTTCCCAATTTTTATTTTTACCTATGGACCCCTTTAATTCCTATTTTACTCTGGTGGACCGTCCCAATTTTTATTTTTACCTATGGACCCCTTTAATTCCTATTTTTACTGGTGACCGTCCCAATTTTTCTTTTACCTATGGACCCCTTTAATTCCTATTTTACTCTGGTGGACCGTCCCAATTTTATTTTTACCTATAGACCCTTTAATTCCTATTTTACTCTGGTGGACCGTCCCAATTTTTATTTTTACCTATGGACCCCTTTGATTCCTATTTTACTCTGGTGGACCGTCCCAATTTATTTTTACCTATAGACCCCTTTAATTCCTATTTTACTCTGGTGGACCGTCCCAATTTGTATTTTTACCTATAGACCCCTTTAATTCCTATTTTACTCAGGTGGACTGTCCCAATTTTTATTTTTACCTATGGACCCCTTTAATTCCTATTTTACACTGGTGGACCGTCCAATTTTTATTTTTACCTATAGACCCCTTTAATTCCTATTTACTCTGTGGACCGTCCCAATTTTTATTTTTACCTATAGACCCCTTTAATTCCTATTTTACTCTAGTGGACCGTCCCAATTTTTATTTTTACCTATGACCCCTTTAATTCCTATTTTACTCTGGTGGACCGTCCCAATTTTTTTTACCTATGGACCCCTTTAATTCCTATTTTACTCTGGTGGACCGTCCCAATTTTTCTTTTTACCTATGGACCCCTTTAATTCCTATTTACTCTGGTGGACCGTCCCAATTTGTATTTTTACCTATGACCCCTTTGATTCCTATTTTACTCTGGTGGACCGTCCCAATTTTTATTTTTACCTATAGACCCCTTTAATTCCTATTTTACTCTGGTGGACCGTCCCAATTTGTATTTTTACCTATAGACCCCTTTAATTCCTATTTTACTCAGGTGGACTGTCCCAATTTTTATTTTTACCTATGGACCCCTTTAATTCCTATTTTACACTGGTGGACCGTCCCAATTTTTATTTTTACCTATAGACCCCTTTAATTCCTATTTTACTCTGGTGGACCGTCCCAATTTTTATTTTTACCTATAGACCCCTTTAATTCCTATTTTACTCTGGTGGACCGTCCCAATTTTTATTTTTACCTATAGACCCCTTTAATTCCTATTTTACTCTGGTGGACCGTCCCAATTTGTATTTTTACCTATAGACACCTTTAATTCCTATTTTACTCTGTGGACCGTCCCAATTTTCTTTTACCTATGGACCCCTTTAATTCCTATTTTACTCTGGTGACCTCCCAATTTTTTATTTTTACCTATAGACCCCTTTAATTCCTATTTTACTCTGGTGGACCGTCCCAATTTTATTTTTACCTATGGACCCCTTTAATTCCTATTTTACTCTGGTGGACCGTCCCAATTTTATTTTTACCTATAGACCCCTTTAATTCCTATTTTACTCTGGACCGTCCCAATTTTATTTTTACCTATAGACCCTTTAATTCCTATTTTACTCAGGTGGACTGTCCCAATTTTTATTTTTACCTATGGACCCCTTTAATTCCTATTTTACACTGGTGGACCGTCCCAATTTTTATTTTTACCTATAGACCCCTTTAATTCCTATTTTACTCTGGTGACCGTCCCAATTTTTATTTTTACCTATAGACCCCTTTAATTCCTATTTTACTCTGGTGGACCGTCCAATTTTTATTTTTACCTATGGACCCCTTTAATTCCTATTTTACTCTGGTGGACCGTCCCAATTTTTCTTTTACCTATGACCCCTTTAATTCCTATTTTACTCTGGTGGACCGTCCCAATTTGTATTTTTACCTATGGACCCTTTGATTCCTATTTTACTCTGGTGACCGTCCCAATTTTTATTTTTACCTATAGACCCCTTTAATTCCTATTTTACTCTTGGACCGTCCAATTTGTATTTTTACCTATAGACCCCTTAATTCCTATTTACTCAGGTGGACTGTCCCAATTTTTATTTTTACCTATGGACCCCTTTAATTCCTATTTTACACTGGTGGACCGTCCCAATTTTTATTTTTACCTATAACCCTTTAATTCCTATTTTACTCTGGTGGACCGTCCCAATTTTTATTTTTACCTATAGACCCCCTATTTTACTCTGGTGGACCGTCCAATTTTTATTTTTACCTATAGACCCCTTTAATTCCTATTTTACTCTGTGACCGTCCCAAATTTTTATTTTACCCGTCCCAATTTTATTTTTACCTTTAATTCCTATTTTACTCTGGTGGACCGTCCCAATTTTATTTTTACCTATAGACCCCTTTAATTCCATTTTACTCAGGGGACCGTCCCAATTTTTATTTTTACCTATGGACCCTTTAATTCCTATTTACACTGGTGGGTCGTCCCTATTTTTATTCTTACCGATGCACCCCTTTGATTCTTATTTTACTCTGGTGGACCGTCCCAATTTTTATTTTTACCTATGGACCCCTTTGATTCCTATTTTACTCTGGTGGACCGTCCCAATTTTTATTTTTACCTATGGACCCCTTTATTCTTATTTTACTCTGGTGGACCGTCCCTATTTTTATTCTTACCGATGCACCCCTTTGATTCTTATTTTACTCTGGTGGACCGTCCCAATTTGTATTTTACCTATGGACCCTTTTAATTCCTATTTTACTCTGGTGGACCGTCCCAATTTTTATTTTTACCTATGGACCTCTTTGATTCCTATTTTATTCTGGTAGGCCGTCTCTATTTTTATTCTTACCGATGCACCCCTTTGATTCTTATTTTAAGATGGACTGCCCCAAACATTTTCTTTTTACTTATGCACCCTTTTATTTCCTATTTACTCTGGTTGATCCCCCATAGGCATTTTTTATTTAAAAGTCCTAACATTGTATTTTTATGATTAAATATTTGTTCTTACTTGTACCGAAATAATAATGTTAAGTACAACGGTCCGAAAAATCTAAATAATTGAAATTAATGGTTCAATGGTTACTGTCATTGAAACTGGACACGGTGACCCGAGTACTTTATAAATATCAATTTATAAATCATCTTAAAAATCTATCAGTAAATGAGTAAGTCCTGCTATAATAAGATTAAATAAATGATCTCTTAAAACTTTGAAAATCACGTCAGTTCTTTTTGAATTTCGTGTATCTATTTATAAATCATGACATTAACTTTTGGTTTTACTTATCGTTTTATTGGAAAATTAGTATTTGAAATGACCAGTTTTTTCAACACTCGAACTTCCGGCTAACCCTATCCCTTCACTCGAACTTCCGGCTATATACGCCTTGGCCTTGTGGTCCTTAATTTGGAGGGGGTGCGGAAGCGTAACCAGTCCAAATACATCGTTTTATTGGGAAATAAAGTCGTCGGGGTGGCCTAAAGTCGGTATCAGCCAATCAGCGAGGGAGTATATCCCCTTTTCACTAGTGCTAGACCAAGGAGATTGTTTTTGCGTTTAATGTGGAGCGTCACACCTACCACCAGCTCCTTACTTTACTGCACAGATCCCTGTGCTACTCATATGCTGAGTTGGCGAGGGCCGGTATCGAACCCGGAATCTTGTGGTTTCTAGCCGAACGCTCTACCGACCTTGGTTAAATCTTGGTTCCAATAATAACCAAGTACACGTTGTAATAACTAAATTATTATACTATGGTATATACTCGGGTCCTGCAAATTAGTGTTATTTCTAGCAAGATATGTGGATATGCCACAGTATGATAATTTAATCATAACAACGTTTCATATTTTTACTTAAGAGCTATTTCCAAATAGTTCAATGTGTATAACGTATAATAATCTTGATTTAACTCTCACTCTTTTTATTTATCTATTTCCTTCTTTTCATCATATTTGATTGAAAAAGATTAGCGTTATCGCTTCTGCGTGCTCACCCCCTCTCATAAGAAATAAGAATGCGTTGGTTAAGCTACATCAGATAATCAGGATTTACATTTTTTATTTAATCTTGAGCGATTTGGACGGTCTCATTTTTAGCCAGAGGGTGTTGCAAATTCATAACGGTCGGACGATTAAGGAACAAGAATATTGATATGTAGATCATCTGGGTCAAATAGAGTTTTAAGACTCCTCAGGAATGATGCTAACTATTCCCGATAGCCCTGGTGGAAGGGGTTTGAGAATACACCGATTGCACTTCTGCAGAGGGGTAAAACCCTCCCCCTCCCAATCGGGCCACTGTTGGTCGTGAGTGGCGACCTGTGATGCTTAAGGATGGAACCCTGGTGGCTGAGCAATCCATGACATGCAATAGTCCACTTTGGCCCTTACTTAGGCTAGACGGGCAGACATAGAGATGAATCGGCTTGTCACGTCAAGCCCTAGCACCTATATGATTGTCCCGATCCTGTTTCCACCAACCCTTTTCATCATATATGTGCGGTGGCTTAGGGTTTTGATGGTTATTATTTCACTCCTTTGTTTTTCACATCAGTGTTAGCTGATAGTCTTTTACTGGAGTTTGAATAAAAAGTTTTCTCATGTCTCCTCATGTCTCCAGGACTCTTCTGGGTATTCTAGCCGATTTCAACAATGCTGTTGCTTGGATGGTCTGAATTCTTCCTCTGATTTCTTGTTCCTCCAGTCTTTTTCAAAGCTTGTTTTGGATCGTTCCTAGTGCCCAACTATTACTTTCACTTTCATATTACACAGCTTTTTCAATTCTCTGGCAAGGTCCAGGTATTTGTCTATCTTTTCGTTTCCCTTCATCTTCACATGTAATCTGCTAGAACTGAAAAATCTACCAGTTAATAAGTTCTCTTCTTTTTTTTTTCTTTTTTTTTGTTAATCAATACTAGGTCTGGTCTTTTGGCTGGGATTATTATTATTATTATTATTATTATTATTATTATTATTATTATCATTATTATTATTATTATCATTATTATTATTATTATTATTATTATTATTATTATTATTATTTGCTCCTTTTGAGTTTTCACATCAGCATTAGTTAATGGTCTTTCTCTGGAGTCTGAGTGACAGCAAGTCTCCTCAGGTCTCCAGGACTCTTCTGAATATTCTGGCAGATTGCAGCAGTGCAGTGTTCTGAATGGTTTCAACCCTTCCTCTGATTTCCAAACATTCCAGACCCTTTTCCAATCCTTTTAGGACTGTTCCAAGTGCACCAACTACAATTGGTATCACCTTCACTTTCATATTCCATAACTTTTTTAGTTCTCTGGCAAGGTCCAGATATTTGTCCATTTTTTTCATTTTCCTTTAGCTTCACTCTGTGATCTGCTGGAACTGCAAAATCCACCAGTTGACAAGTTCTTTCTTTTTTGTTAACCAACACTAGGTCTGGTCTTCTTGCTGGGATAAGGTGATCCGTTTTTATTTCAAAGTCCCAGAGAATTGTATGTGTTTCGTTCTCAAGAACAGATTCTGGTTTATGCATATGTGTTGTATTATTATTATTATTATTATTATTATTATTATTATTATTCACTCCTTGTGAGATTTTCACACAAACATAAGCTGATGGTCTTTCACTGGAATCTGAGTGACAACATGCTCTACAGGACTCTTCTTCTATTCTAGTCGATTTGAACAATACTGTTGTTTGGATGGTCTTGATTCTTACTCTGATGCCCAATTCCTCTAGTCTGTTTTTTTAGACTTTGGGAGAGTCTGCGAAGGGCACCAACCTCAATTTCACCCCTATATTGCACAGATTTCTCAATCCTCTAGCAAGGTCCAGGTATTTGTCAATCTTTTCGTTTTCTTTATATAGCAACCGGTCAAGATGGAAACCTCTAAATTCAAACCTGTTAAACCTCGCTTAAAAATAGACCTTGCGTCACATCCTACTCATGCGCAGGTGTTGGCAAATCTATATGTTAATTCTCGTGTCCCTTAATTGACCCTTATCATCTTGACACACCCTGGCCAAAAAAAATGAGACCGTCCAAATCGTCCAAGATTAAATACAAAAATGTAAATCCTGATTATCTGGTGTTGCTTTTCCCCCGAATTCTTATTTCTTATGAGTATCGTCGCCTCAGCTAAATAATGGTATATTCTGTTTTTTATTATAAAAAAAGAAAGGGGATAAAAAGACATGCTACACAGAAAATATAATAGGAAAGAAAGGAGAAATGGAGTAGGGGATGATAGAGAGAAGGACTGAGCGCGTGGAAGCGATAACGGTAATCTGTTTCAATCGAACATAAGGAAAAGATGAAAAGAAAGAAAGAAAGAAAGAAAGAAAAGTGAGAGAGTTCAATCAAGATTATTATTACTATTATTAATACTTTTTCTCTGAATGTTTGAGATGAGGCTTGAAGATTAGTATTATCTGCGTTATTCGGACTATTGTCCCCATCTTCATTGTTATTTGTACAACGTTTCGGCTGATATACCCTCCGGCCTTCTTCAGTTTCGACAAGAAAGTTCCTGAGTTCGAAAAGAAGGTTCCCGAGTCCGAGAAGGTTCCCGAGTCCGACAAGAAATACCCGAAGAAGGCCGGAAGGTATATCGGCCGAAACGTTGTACAAATAACAATGAAGATGAGGACAATAGTCCGAATAACGGAGATAATACTATTATTAATACATATTGAACTATTGGCAATAGCTCTCAAGTAAACATATCAAACGCTGTAATAAATTATCATACTGTGATATATTCACAGATCTTACTAGTTAGTACACACATAAAAAGTTAACCGAATAAATCTTTTTGATAACACCTGTTGGGAAGTCTTGAAATAGCCTCATGCCTCTGGCCCTCCGCCACAACCACTTGCTACACCAGCAAGTATACTGCTGTCTAATCCCCTAATCCCCTACTCCTCTTTCTCCTCAACTCCCAATCCAGTGGATTAGTTAATCCGTAAGAGCGGATATTCCCCCAGGTGAGTTATTAATTAGGCCACTTCTGCGCGGCCCACTACAAGGCAGGTGTTTTTTTTAACAACTAAGTGGGTAGATAAGAAGAACGCTTGCAAAATACATAGTGCACGTGTTGGGAGGGCGTGATTGAGCGGCGAGACTAATTGTATCGGTTTCATAACGAGGGTTTAAGGGAGTCAAATCAGGAACGTGTACGTGTTTAGCGTCATTGATGGCATGTAAACCCCTTCGGTCGTTTCTCAGTTATTAAGATATTAAATAAAACAACCTTTAGAATAATTATTTAGAATTGATTATATTATTTGGCTGAACTTTTTATGGGACTTGATAATTTGGATTTTTTGGGTTTTTCGGACTGCTGTCCTCATCCTTATTGATAAGATACTATTTCTCAGAAATGTTTTAGATGAGGCTTGATAATTTGGATTATGTGGATTTTTGGGACTGCTGTCCTCATCTTTATAGATACGATACTATTTATCGGAATTTTTGAGATGAGGCTTGATAATTTGGATTATGTGGATTTTTTGACTATTGTCCTCATCTTTATTGAGAAGATACTATTTCTCTGAATTTTTTAGATGAGGCTTGATAATTTGTATTATTTTTATTTTTCAGACTGTTGTCCTCGTCTTTATTGATAAGATACTATTTGTCTGAATTTTTTGGATGAGGCTTGATAATTTGGATTTTTTGGATTTTTCGGACTGCTGTCCTCATCTTTATTGAGAAGATACTATTTCTCTAAATTTTTTAGATGAGGCTTGATAATTTCGATTATTTGGATTTTTCGGACTGCTGTCCTCATCTTTATTGATAAGATACTATTTCTCTGATTTTTTTTAAATGAGGGTTGATAATTTGTATTATGTGGATTATTCGGACTATTGTCCTCATCTTTATTGATAAGATACTATTTCTCTGAATTTTTTAGATGAGGGTTGATAATTTGTACTATTTGGATTATTCGGTCTGTTGTCCTCATCTTTATTGTTATATGTACTATGTTTCGACCAATGTGCCCTCCAGCCTTCTTCAGGTATTTCATGTTTTAATTTTTTAGATGAAGGCTTGATAATTTGGATTATTTGGATAATTCGGACTTGTCCTCATCTTTATCATTATTTGTACTATGTTTCGGCCAATGTGCCCTCCAGCCTACTTCAGGTATTTCTTGTCTGAATTTTTTTAGATAAGGCTTGATAATTTGAATTATTTGGATTTTTCGGACTGTTTTCCTCATTTTTATTGTTATCTGTACTATATTTCGGCCAATGTGCCCCCCACCCTTCCTCAGGTATTTCTTGTCTGAATTCTTGAGATAAGGCTTGATAATTTGGATTATTTGGATTATTCGGACTGTTTTCCTCATATTTATTGTTATCTGTACTATGTTTCGGCCAATGTGCCCCCCACCCTTCCTCAGGTATTTCTTGTCTGAATTTTTGAAATGAGGGTTGATAATTTGTACTATTTGGATTCTTCGGACTGTTTTCCTCATCTTTAATGTTATCTGTACTATGTTTCGGCCAATGTGCCCCCCACCCTTCCTCAGGTATTTCTTGTCTGAATTTTTGAGATAAGGCTTGATAATTTGGATTATTTGAATTTTTCAGACTATTGTCCTCATCTTTGTTATCTACACTATTTCTCTGAATTTTTGAGATAAGGTCAATTTCTTAAGCGGAGTTTAACAGGTTTGAATTCAGAGTTTTCCTTATCCTATATTGGTTACTTAGCCATGGTTAAAGAATCCAGTCTGCCCTGCTATTTACCCATTGCTGGAGGGAGAGTAGGATTCATATTTTATTTCCCCCAAATTACAATTGCCAAGAGCAAGAAATTTCATGTCTTGCTCCCTTAACGCATTCTCCCATACTCAATTCACAGTCTAACCTATCACCCCTCCTTTCTCTCCTTCGCCACGTATCATTCGCTTGTCCAATCAAACCACGCCACGCGTCCATGCCAAATCATCCGACATTCCACTGGCCAGTTTTTAATATTCCCCCGAAAATATGTCTCCTCCTATAATTCTCCTATACTAATCCATTATAGAATCATAATATGTATACCAATCTTTGGTTGTTCCTTGGTGTTCCGTCAGTGTATGGTATGATCATTTGGATGTTCCTCAGTGTTGGGTATGATCCTTTGGTTGTTCCTTGGTGACCCTTAGTGTTGCAGGTCCGTTCGTCAATGTTGAATAACGTGCAAAAGAACGCCTGTCAATATCAGCGATTAAATAGTTAACTAACCACGTATTCAGGTTGTTGATTGGCTGAGGTTTAAACCTTGTGACCTCGTTTAGTCTATAAGTTTAAGTGGTGGATTACAGCATGCCTTATATATAGAAATATTTCAGAGATGTTTCACATTAAATTCATCAGTCCCACATTTGCAATTGGTTAATTATTGGAAAACAAAACAAAGGAATGGATGCTCAAATGAAGCTAGTGCACGATGCAAACATTTCAATTACTAAATACTGTCTCTGAATACAGTGTTACCACATAACTAAACTTTGAGACTGAATACCAAGTTTAAAGCTAGTTTTGTGTGTCTTGTATTCAGCGTTTATATATTGTGTTGAAAAGAAAGAAAGAAAATACAGTAGACCAGATATTCATATTTACCTAACTCCACCACATGAGTAGAAAGTGTTAGAAGGATGACTTTAGATGAGGCTTGATAAGTTGTATTATTCAGACTATTGTCCTCATCTTTATTTTTATCTCCACTATTTCTCTGAATTTTTGAGATGAGGGTAAATTTAGGCTCAGGAACTCGTGGCTCAAAAGGGTCCTTATCAACAACAGAAAATTTGGGTCACATAGCTCTAATCAATCTTACATTAAGCAATAGCAGACAGAGAGACTAAAAAATAAATAAATAAAAATCCAAAAAAAAAAAAATTCGATTTAGCTTTTGTTTTGTATATAGCATCAGCCATTTTATTTTAAACACAATCTATTTAATTGAGTTTTTATTAAACAATTCTAGTGCTAAATAAAGGTAAGTAAAAAGTAAAGTCGTCGGGGTGGCCTAATGTCGGTATCAGCCAATCAGCTAGGGAGTCTATCCCCTTTTCACTCACGCTAGACCAAGGAGATTGTTTTTGCATCTGAGGTGGAGCGCCACACCTACCATCAGCTCCTTACTTCACCCCACATATCCCTGTGCTACTCATAACGCTGAGTTGGCGAGGACCGGTATCGAACTAGGAACCTTGTGATTTCTAGCCGAACGCTCTACTGACTGAGCTAACCCGGCCCATAATTTTAATTAAATTCATCCATTTTGTTAAAAAAAGAAAATTAATTTAGCTTTTGTTCTTTTATATAATATCAGCCATTTTATTTAAAAGAAAAACAACAATGTAATGCATTTTTTATTTAACAATATATATATATATATATATATATATATATATATATATATATATATATATATATTCTGAGAGAGAGAGAGAGAGAGAGAGAGAGAGAGAGATGTGGGGTCAGACCAGAGTAATGTCTGATGAAAGACCGAAAGAAAGAAAGTGTCACAGAAAGAAGAAAGAGAAGAAAAAAGAATGAAAAAGAAAAAGAAACAATGATGAAGAGAAAGAAAGAAAAGAACAAAGAATGGAAAGAACAGAATAAAAAAAAAATGAAAGGAAGTACAAAAGAAGGACTGGAAGAAAGAACGACAGAAAGAATGATAGAAAAGAAAATAAACAAATAAAAAAGAAATAAGAAAAAAAAAGATAAAAAAGATAAAAAAGAAAGAAAATAGAGAAAGGAAAGAACTAAAGAAAGTGCGTGTCTCGAAATAAAAGTTGTAAATGATTTTAAATAAATTCATCGATTTTATTTAAAAAAAAAAAAAAAAGAAAATTAATTTAGCTTTTTTAAAAATTTTTATCATAGATATCAGCCATTTTATTTTTAAGAAAACAACAATTTAAGTGAAGTTTAACAGATTTGAATACAGAATTTTCCTTCTCCCAAACTGGTTGCCTAACCAAGGTTATAGACGCATTATTTACTCATAGCTTTACCGCAACCTTGTCCAGGATTGAACTTGTCTCTCAGTGACCATTCCTATGATGGTAACTATTACATCATGCACCTCCACCAGCAGTCCAGATGTTGTGATTTTTTAGATATATATATTTACCAACCCCTCCGCACGAGCAGGATGTGACACAAGGTCAATTTTTTAAGCGGAGTTTAATTGGTTTGAATTCAGAGTTTTCCTTCTCCTAGACCGGTTGCCTAACCAAGGTTAAAGAGCCCAGTCTGCCCTACTATTTACCCATAGTTGGAGGGGAGAGTAGAATTCATACCTTTCCCAAGGGTATTAGCGCTAAGTGAAATGCAATTACCACGTCCAGGATTTGAACTCGGGACGACGAGTCCATTTCCCATGACTTTAACCATTACACCACGCGCTTCCTAACAAGATTTTTTTGATATAAGGTGTGTGCAAGATCCTCGCTCTTACTTATAGACTAGGCGAGATCATGTGATCTATTTCTTGGCCAATCACTGGCAGAACTCTCAGGCTGATACAATACTTAACCGACTTCACTGGTCATAATTACTGTAACATTCATTGACGACGGACATAGGATTAAATCACTGGACCTTTACCAATACGCAGGATAGGACTTCTACGATTACCAAAGAATTCCATAACATAGAAATTTCTTTAAGCCTTTTTCAACTGGTCAAGGATGGCATTTAAAAACTTTACACCAGATATATATGAATTTGGCGACGACAATGTGGGTTGGTTGGTTGGTTGGATTTTATGGCATGTCCATTATTGATGGGTTATTTTATGCCGAAAACGTTTTGTTTTATTCATTATTGATGAGTATTCAACTTTTTTTTATCAAACACAATTTTTAAACTCATTTTTCTATTTAACCCATAGGTGGAACCCTAGTAGGTACTTTCACAAGAGGTCAGAGTGCACCTGGGAGTAATGGTGATGAAGGGGTATCCATACTACCTAGAGCTCTAGAATTGGAACCTCAACATTAGATGAAGTTTAACGTCATACCCAGGAGACTAAGGCCCTCAACCACCGCCTTCTAGCACATATGATAAAAAAAGGGTTTTGGGGCTTGCCATAATGGCAATATGGTTGGGACAATT
>CM042181.1:7711086-7743586 GCA_023376005.1 Doryteuthis pealeii
TACAATAAGGTATAAGAACGGCTAGCTTGCCGCTAAACAGTAACAGTACGGTAACAGTACAACCTTTTCACTCGGTGTCTCACTATTTATAGTGAGAACCGGTGTATATTCTCCACTGTAGGAACGGCCGGTACAATACTTTCCATGGTTAAAGACCCCAGTTTACACTACTATTATATCTATTTGTATTTACTAAACCCTCCGCACGAGCAGGATGTGACAGAGGGTCAATTTCTTAAGCGGAGTTTAAATTCAGAGATTTCCTTCTCCTAGACTGGTTGCCACACCAAGGTTAAAGAACCCAGTCTACGCATATGCTGAATGACGGCGACCGGTATTGAACCAGGAACCTTGTGATTCTTAGGCGGGTGCTCTATCGACTTAACCCAGTCGGTAGAGCCCCCGCCTAAGAATCACAAGGTTCCTGGTTCAATACCGGTCGTCGTCATTCAGCACATGCCTAGACTGGGTACTTTAACCGACCCAAAAAATATTTGCAAATTTTCATTTATGTAAGGTCTTAATAAAAGAAAATAGGAATTAAAAAATTTATACTAAATCCATAAAAAAAATTAACAAAAATGTTTGGTAAGTTCTGGAGAATTCTCTATCAGTTACTTAGCACTGAATCTACAAGGAATATTCAAGAGAATTGGTGAATTTGAAAATTGCATTTCCCAGGTCACAAAGTCTGAAGAGAAAATATAACTTTTCCTTTTACTTTAGTCCTAAGCAATTGATAAATTTCAGGCGGGTCTCCTAAATACAGGAGCCCTAAGATCTGGCAAGTGACTGAGGAAACTAAGGTCCATCGCAAAGGAAAGGGCAGACTGGCTTCAAATAAAGAAGGACTGAATGTTGTTGTAGGATGTTCCAATCTAATACAACATCAGAATACAGTAAGAGGATTGTCACTACGCAGATTTGCTTGCTAAGCTGTGGGTGGGCCTCAAAAATACAGGATCGGGAGCCAAAAGATAAGGAAAGCGACTAAGGGAACAGAAGGACCATCGCAAAGGAAAGGACATATTGGCTTCAAATGAAGATGGCTTGAATGCTGTTGTAGGATGTTCCAAACTACTACATTGGCAGAATACAGGGCTGGGAACCCTAAGATATGACAAGTGACTGAAGGAGCTATGTACCCTCACAAAGGAAAGGACAGAGTGGCTTCAAATTAAGAAGGACTGAATACTACTGTAGGATGTTCCAAACTACTACAGTGGCAGAATACAGTAAATCGTCAAGATGCAGGACTGGGAACCCTAAGATCTGGCAAGCAAATGAAGGAGCTAGAGGACCCTCTCAAAGGAAAGGACAAAGTGGCTTCAAATGAGGAAGGACTGAATACTACTGTAGGATGTTCCAAACTACTACAGTGGCAGAATACAGTAAATCGTCAAGATGCAGGACTGGGAACCCTAAGATCTGGCAAGCAAATGAAGGAGCTAGAGGACCCTCTCAAAGGAAAGGACAAAGTGGCTTCAAATGAGGAAGGACTGGATGTTGCTGTAGGATGTTCCAAACTACTACAGTGGCAGAATAGAGGGAATGATGATGGGGATGCTAAGGAATTGAAAAAATAACACCTTTTGTCCAGAAACATGAAGAAAGTAAGAGGTTTGTTACATAGTGTTATTTTCATCAAAATTGTCGAACCTGCCAGGGATCGTTAAAAAATGTAAAAAAAAAACAAAGGAGAAACTGTTCTATTTCTATTATGATAGTGCATAGTTATTTCAATAATTTCAGTTGACAGCAACTTTTACATCAAATCTACATCAATTAATTAGTATAAATGCAACAAGCAATACGATACTAGCAAAAAATAAAAATAAATAAAAAGAGACCTGCAAGTTCTATACAGACAGCACACTTGAAAGACAACATAGAATGGCTAAAACTTGATTAAAATATCAGATACAAAGAGAATAGAATTGTCCAAAGACAAAAAGTTTGAATGTTAAGAATTCTTAGACAATAAATGTAATCAATTATTTTTTTATCAAATTATCTGATAAAGATTTTATATTTTGAATTGGCAGGTATAAAAAAAGGTGACATAATGATTGATGTAAAGCTGACAAATTTAACTTTAAACCAGTCAAAAAGCCACACACAAACGAATGAATAAAATAAAACTAGTTTTGGCTTTTTTCTCTTTCAAACAAGAAACAAACCAACTAAAAACAATTTTTTTTTATTTTTAAATAAAAATTGTTTCAAAAGTTGATTTTCATACCTAATGATAAAAACATACAAATTTAACTGAAAAATATAATTGTGGATAAAAATTACAAACACTCTAATTTTTAAACACTCAACTCCGTTTTAGCCGAGCCCTATCGGCTGAGGCTGTAGAATATACTGACTGTACCTCTGCTGAGAAGTAAAATCCCCCCAATTCGGAACACCTGTGAGTGGCGACCCGTGATACTTAAAGACGGAATCTTGTTGGCTGAGCAGTCCATTACTTGCAACACTCTACTTTGACTCTTACTTAGACTAGACGAAAAATCGGATAAGGCCCCTCCGATCAATCGGTTAGTTACCTATAGGATTGTCCTAACCCTATTGCCCTTATGGTAAACCCAAACCCTTTTTATCATATATGTGCTAAACGGCGATGGCTGAGGTTGTCCTAGATATGACCTTAAACTGCATCTAATGGTGAAGTTCCAATTCCGGAACTCTGGGGAATGTAATGTACCCCCTCATCGTCATCTCCCAGGTACATTCTAATCCGGGGTGGTAGTACCTATTAGGGTCCCATCTATAATATCTAATTATAAGTATAAGATCTAATAGAAAAATGAGTTAACATGTGTTTAAAAACATTTTTGAATACTATTATCTGCGTTATTCGGACTATTGTCCCCATCTTTATTGTTATTTGCACAATAGTCCGAATAACGCAGATAATACTAATCATCAAGCCTCATCTCAAACATTCAGAGAAATAGTATTTTTGAATACCATCAATAATTAATAAAACAAAACTTCTTCGGCATAAAATAACCCAACAAGGTTTGACATGCCGTAAAATCCAACCAATTTGTTTTAGCCGATCTGTGTATTCGAAACTCCGTTATCAGCTGAGCGGTAAACATTATATCCAAATTTTTAATCTTAAGCCCCCTAAAAATGTTTATTTGTATTTATCCAGATTTGTTTAAGCGAAACAATGCATCTATTTATTTATCTATTTATTTATTTATTTATTGCAACTGCTGCTGCTGATGCTGCCATTGTTGTTGTTGTTGTGTGTGTTATCTAAATTGTCTGCATTGTCCTTGAGATGAGTTTAATATAAAAGGTCGAAACAGCGTTATTTGCTCAAGTCTTGTTTATCCAAACATCAAAACAAGGAAAATGTCTGTGTTCACGCACGTATCCTTGTTTGTTGACAAGAGTCATTTTCAAATGAGTCAGATTCATTTTTAGTAATACTAGCAAATATATGCACCCTCCGGGTGCAAGTATTCAGGTTTTGATGTAATAAAATATTGTATCAAATTAAAAAACTATTTAGAAAATGATAAACTGAGGGGGGTATAATCGAAAAATAGAACAGCTTTAAATCTAACTCTTCCATCATTTTCCATCACTCTCGTCTTTCATTTTTCCTAATTCATCTATTTAGTTAGATTATGAAGTATTTAATAAAATTACAGTTCTTTCGTCTTGTTTAGGGATTTCTTTTAAGATTTATCCCGAGATTTTTGCTCAGATTCGTTAAGAGAAAACCAAACAAATAGAAATCAATAATACTAAGCATGTATTTATTAAAATCAAATTCTTAATATCAATATGCAAATTAGCCTTCTCGTTCACACTGTAAACCGCTATTTTGTTGAATATATAAATATACTTACATGTTATAAGAATGTAGAGTAATCCAACACTATCAATTAGGTATAACAATTTTATCACTAATTGAGGTTTAAATAAAAAATAAATTCATGGTGAACATGACGTCAATAACTAAGGGAATTGTGACTTGAGTAGTGATTTAGTTTCGGTTACAGATAGACAAGCACACAATCTCCATTATAATAACTAGCAAATATATGCACCCTCCGGGTGCAAGTATTTAAGTTTTAATATAATAAGATATGATATTAAATTAGAAAGGCTAATGAAACTGAATAAAAATTCAGATAAAAAGATTTGGAACAGAGGGGGTATGATTGAAAAATAGAACAACTTTGACACTAACTCTTCCATCATTTTCCATTACTCCCGCCTTTCTTTGGTAAATTTTCCTAATTTAACAAATCAGTTAAAATAGGAAGTACAGAATAAAATTACAGTTATTTCTTCATGTTAATGAATTTCATTTAAGATTTATTGAAGAGATTTTTGCTCATATTCATTAATATAAAACCAAACAATTAAAAATCCATAATACTAAGCACATATTTATTAAAAGAAAGACCACTTCCAGAAACTTCTGGGGAACCCACCTAAAATAGTAGAAGATAATACCCAAAAGATTGTCGATAAACAACTAGATATCAAACTGGGGGACTTCACGATAGATGAAATCAACCAAGTTTTAAAGAAGCTAAAAGGTAGAAAAGCGGCAGGATTTGACGGAATACCCCCGGAGGTATGGAAGATAGGAAAGTTCAGTGACATACTGCTTGGGCTATGCAATGCAGTGTATAGACAAAATAGAATAGATAGATGGACAAAAGGCTGCATTCTCCCCATTCCCTAAAAAGGAGATCTCGGAATCGCTAAGAACTACAGAGGCATAGCTCTTACTGCTATTGCAGCTAAGATATATAATGCCCTTCTCCTCAATCGCATCCGACCTGAAATAGAAAAAATCCTTAGGAGAAACCAAATGGTTTCCGCAAAAATCGATCCACAACCTCTCAGATCCTGACTATAAGACGGATCATAGAAGGAGTACGAGCAAAGAATCTAGAGGCAACGCTACTATTCGTAGATTTTTCCAAGGCATTTGATTCCATACACAGAGGGAAAATGGAACAAATACTACTAGCATATGGCCTCCCCAAAGAAACAGTTGCAGCTATAATGATGCTATACAGGGACACTAGAGCAATGGTACGCTCACCTGATGGCGACACAGATTTCTTTGACATCGCTGCTGGAGTCCTACAAGGAGATACATTGGCACCATATATATTTCATAATATGCCTAGACTACGTACTCAAAACATCATTAGATACCATAAAAGAAAAGGGTTTTCACACTGAAAAGGCAAGGAGCAGGCGTTATCCCGCACAAACAGTCACAGATGCAGACTATGCTGACGACTTTGCACTCCTTACAGATACACCGACACAAGCTGAGTCACTGTTACACAGCTTGGAGGAGGCGGCAGAAAATATCGGCCTCTATGTGAACTCCAGTAAAACGGAGTTCATGAGTTTCAAAAAGAAAGGAAACATCTCAAACACTCAACGGCACGCCTCTCAAGCCTGTAGAACAATTCACGTACCTAGGTAGTAATATCTCATCCACAGAGAGAGATGTTAACACACGAATAGCAAAGGCATGGTCGGCCACAAACAAATTGTCAGTCATATGGAGGTCTGATCTCCCTGACAAGCTGAAGCGACAGTTCTTCCAGGCTGTGGTTATATCGTGGCTGCTATATGGCTGCACCACTTGGACCCTAACGAAGCGTCTTGAAAATAAGCTAGATGGAAGCTGCACAAGAATGCTACGTGCAGTCTTGAACAAATCGTGGAAGCAGCACCCCACGAAGAGACAGCTGTACGGTCACCTGCCCCCCTCTCTCAAACTATCCGAGTGAGACGGACAAGGCATGCAGGACACTGCTGGAGAAGCAAGGACGAGCTCATAAGCGACGTTCTCCTGTGGAAGCCAACACATGGATATGCAAGTGTGGGGCGCCCAGCAAGGACCTACATTGACCAGCTATGCGAGGATGCTATATGCTCAGCAGAGGACCTCCCAGGTGCAATGAGTGATAGGGAGGGTTGGCGAGAGATTGTCATGGATATCTGTGCTGCAAGCGCGACATGATGATGATGATGATTTATTAAAATCAAATTTTTGATATCTATATGCAAATTGGCCTTCCTATTCACACTGTAAACCGCTATTTTGTTGTATATATAAATACAATTGCATTTTATTACTATGCAAATAAGTCCAACAATATAAAAGACTATTTTATTAGTAATTGAGGGTTAAATAAAAAATAAAATCATGGAGAATGTGATGGAAATAGCTAAGAGAATTGTGACTTGAGTAGTGATTTAGTTTCGGTTACAGACAAATACACAACCTCCATTATAATAAGATTTGCATTTAATACTTTTAACCTTTTTCTACAAAAAGAGACCTTCTGTAAGTTAAAGTTGAGTCATTATAATTCTAACAGTTGTTCAGACTATTGATCTGATACGTTTTAAATTTAAGATTCCTTCAATAATTTAGAGTTGAGTCACTACAATTTCAAAAGTGGTTCAGACGATTATGAGTGTAAAAATATGTGTTTAAAAGTGAGTTTTAAAAAATTGAATACCCATCAGAATTAATAAAGCAAAACGGATTTGGAATAAAATAACCCAACAATGATTAACATGTCGTAAAATCCATCCAACCAATCATAATGTTTGTTTAAGATTCCCTCTATAGTTTTGAAATTTATTGCCATTTCAAAAGATGCTTACACAATTGATCTCATTCTTTTTACATTTAAGTTTCCTTTAATAATTTTAAGAAGAGTCATTATCATTGCAAGAGTTGTTCAGACTATTGATTTCAATTTTAGTTGACCGTAAAAAGAACTTTGTTTTGTTTTATTAAAAGTTATTCTCTGTGGCCTGGAGAAGGGGAAGGGGCGAATCTACCGAGAGTTAGGAGGTGTTAGGAGGGCCTGAGTGCTGATTTTTTAGTAATAAAACTATTACATGTTGTGATCTCTTCCACTCCCCTTAACTGGCATATAGAGAGGAATAAGAGAGTTATGTATAATGTTAGACAGGGATTGGCCAGTTGTTGACTTAATTGCTAATTACGACAAATTAAAGCCAATTAAACTGATTTTTTTTTCAAACATTGAGTAGTCCTAAAACCAAGGAATATCCAAGTATAAATATTGTGTCCATAATATAAATAGAAAAAATCCTTTAGGAAATGAAAGTTGATAATCTCAGCTTTAGTATAATAATAGATTATCAGTAGTATCCAAATCAAGGGGGTAACTTCTCATGCTGTTACAGAGTCCATTTCCTACGACGGTAACCATTACACCACGCACCTCCACGAAAAAAGATATAAGAACACCCTCAATTTTTTTCGGGCATCGTGTGGTTAATGGGTAATTCCATGTCAAATTACCCAGAAAAAGTAAATTTGTCACCCACCCACTTCAATTTTTCTGAAACTTTGTTCAGGTGTGGACTATGTTAAAGTAAGACAATCCCCAAATATGACCTTCGAATTCCAAAAATTGGTTGAATTATGTTGAGTTTTAGCTCTCCAAATTTGAGGGGGTGGGCGAAAATGGTGATTTCTTTTGTAATCATTTTTGTCTGTAAAATGAGTTCTAGAGCTTCCCTACTCCTAAAAATTTACCCACGGAATCCAAAAATGCTATCAAAAATGTCTTAAAGTTAACCAATTTTAAGTTATTAATGATTTCGGGGGGGGACATAGCAAGATCAATAGGTAGAAAAATCCTAATTTGGCAATGCGACAATGACAAAAAAAAAATTATTATTATTTTTCATATATTGAATATTATTTGTACCAAAAAGATAGTTTGGTTTTTGCTCAGAACCGAAGCGACAACATCAGTTAAAATTTTGCACTTTTATGTTTTAAGTGTTTCCGTTCAACCATTCAATAAGGTCTTAATGGAGCAAATTAATTGTTAGAGTGCAATAGAAATGATCAGGATTATATTGGTGGTTGGATATATTTGAAATGATAAAGAAACAATACATTTCCCTTGTATCAATCATATTGCCTGCAAAATTCTGACAATATACAAAGTTCAATATTGGCACCAAATTTCATAATGGAATTGAAAATTGGATATGATAACAATATATAAATAAAACATGTTTATCTACTAAAAGTATTTACAGAGGGTTTAAAAGTTTAATATACAATATTGATCACATCTTATATTTATACAAACATACCCTTGGAAAAGGTATGAATCCTACTCTCCCTCCAGCTATGGGTAAATAGCAGGGCAGACTGGGCTCTTTAACCATGGTTAGGTAACCGGTCTAGGAGAAGGAAAACTCTGAATTCAAACCTTTTGAACTCCGCTTAATAAATTGACCTGCTCGTGCGGAGGGGTTGGTAAATATATATATTTATACAAACACAATGAGAATTTTAGTAATGGGTAATTCCATCATCCAGAAAAAATAAAATTGTCACTCATATCAGTCATTGAATAAGGTTTATATGAAGCAAAATAACAGTCAGAATGCAATAGAAATAATTTTTAAAAATAATATCATAATTTGAAGGGTTCTTGACATTTCTGCCCACCTAACAAATCTGGGGGTTAGGGGTGAAGGAACTACAAGTGTGCTGGCTACTGGGCCTGAACAAGAAGGCAAAAGGCCTTGTAGCCAATACAGTTATAGTTCCTTCATCCTGGTATCAATAAATCAATTAATACCATGATTAATATCCAACAATTACTTTCCTCACTCTCCCTTATCCCTCTTTTGTCCCTTTAGCAGCACCTCCCTAAATTCACAGGTCATATCCATCTCAAGTATCAACCAATGGAACACAGAAAATTTGTACAGAACATGAAAAAAATATTTCTCTGAGTATTTGAGATGAGGCTTGATGATTAGTATTATCTGCGTTATTCGGACTATTGTCCTCATCTTCATTGTTATCTGTACAAGGTTTCGGCCTATATGCCCTCCGGCCTTCTTCAGGTATTTCTTGTCGGACTTAGGAACCTTCTCGGACTCGGGAAACCTCCTTTTCGGACTCGGGAACTTTCTTTTTGAACTCGGGAACCTTCTTGTCGTAATCGGGAGCCATCACGGAACTTTGAACTTAACTCTTTATTCAATCCACTATCCTGTTCTCATTCCGCTAACCATAGCTGGGGTAGGAGTTGTGTTAATTATTTTTCTATGTTACTGCCGCTACTCAGGATTGAACCCGGAATCCAGAGATAACTGTCACTTAGAACTGTCTTAACCTAACTACCTTATCCACTAGGCCAGAAGGTTCCCGAGTCTGAAAAGAAGGTTCCGAGTCCGAGAAGGTTCCCGAGTGCGACAAGAAATACCTGAAGAAGGCCGGGGGGCCGAAACGTTGTACAGATAACAATGAAGACGAAGACAATAGTCTGAATAACGTAGATGATACTAATGAAAAAAATATTCCGTTAGTCAGTCAATTATTAAGTAAAGGGGTGGGGGCAGTAGTTTAAAAAGATACGACCTGGGAATTTAGGGAGATGCTGCTGAAGGACTAAAAGAGGTGTAAGGGAGAGTGGGTTTGACTGTTGATCAAACAAAGCGTCAAAGAACTTTTGAAGATCTTATCTATTAATCTATTAATAATGGAGATTCGCTTCCGGTTTTTGTCTGTAACAAAAATTGCATCAATGCTTACATCACATTACCCAACACATAACCCAACGTCATAACATAGAATAAATATACTCAAAATGTGAGCATGCAACATTAGACAATACCCATTGTTTCAATAAATGGATGCCCGGCGTTATATATTTATATATAGATTGTTTTATTCTAATATAATATTTAAAGTTATCGGAACTGTTTCATTTCAAATTGTCTTTCTTTCTTTTTTTTTTTTTTTTTTTTTACTCCTTTAATAAATTTGACGATTTTACATACTTATGGTACACACTCTATGACATTGAATTTTCAGCTCCCATCCCCTCGGGCAATATCTTTCAAAAAATTATTTTTACATCGCCCGGGGGCATCTTTTTATTTTGCCAGTTCAAATAATGGCGTCATTGTTTTTTGCACGTCTATCATTCCGACATGCGTCACGAGGAGCATCACGATCTTTAATTCAAAATTCAGACAGATCAACAAGTTGTAAACTTTCCAAGTGAATCCCGGCTGTTGGTCTTACGAGTGAGGTTAACCTTTTGTGACGTCAGAAAGCAATAATCACCGCCAAAATATGACCTCTTGATCCCCGAATTAAATAGTTCGCTGACCTACATATTATCACTATGGATAATTATCAACTTATTTATTTACTTATTTTGTTGAGTCAAACATTTTGCTGTAAAAAAACATACGAGATAAAACTAGCCGCATAATCGACGCCAAATGTTAAGTCGATATTTGGCTAGTTTATGATCTTTACCGTCAATTATAACATTAAACCGAACGGTTTTTAAACGGTAATTATTATAAAAAAGATAACAGAAAAGAGATTTGACAATTACATTTTTATATAATCGTGTTAAACTAATATTGTTTAGTGAATCATATCACCGAGTTTTGTAGTGTTACATAATGAATGGTCGCCTTATCCCATACAGAGGGATACGACCACCCTTTCGATCGGGGCTACGCTGACTGAGCCCATACAGAGGGATAGGACCAGCCTCTCGATCAGGCTATAGAATACGCTGACTGAACCATACAGAGGATTCTCGATCGGGACTATAGAATACGCTGACTGAACCCCATACAGAGGGATACGACCACCCTCTCGATCGGGGCTATAGAATACGCTGACTGAACCCCATACCGAGAGGTAAGACAGCCCTGTCGGCAGGGCATTAGAAAACGCCGACTGCACCCCTACAGAGCGGTAAGACTACCTTGTCGACCTGGGCTGTAGAATACACCGACTGCACCCCATACAAAGGGTTAAGACAGCCTATCGACCGGACTAAAAATACGCTGACTGCACTCCCTACAGAGGGTTAAGACCGCCCTGTTGGCTAGAGCTGTAGAATACGACTGTACCCATACAGAAGGATACGACCACCCTCACGGTCGGGGTTATAGAATGCGCTGACTGAACCCCATACCGAGGGGTAAGACAACCATGTCGGCTAGGGCATTAGAAAACGCCGACTGCACCCATACAGAGGGTTTAGACCACCTTGTCGACCTGGGCTGTACAATACGCTGACTGCATCCCTACAAAGGGGTAAGACCACCCTGTCGGCCGAGGCTGTAGAATACGCCGACTGCACCCCATACAGAGGGATACGACCACCCTCTCGGTCGGGGCTATAGAATACGCTAACTGGACCCCATACAGATGGGTAAGACCGCTGAGACTAATCAGCTGAGACTATAAAATAGGCTGACTTCACCCCAATAGAAGAGTAAGACCGCCCTGTCGGCCGGGGCTGTGTAATACGCCGACTGCATCCCTACAAAGGAGTAAGACCATCATGTCGGCCGAGGCTATAGAATCTGCCGACTGCACCCCTATAGACGAGTAAAGGCAGCCTGGTCGATTTGGGCTGTAGAATATGCCGACAGCACCTCTACAGAAGGGTGAGATAGCCCTGTCTGCTTAGGCTTGAAAATACACCGATTGCACTCCCACAGAAGAGTAAGACCACCCTATTGGCTGAGGCTGTAGAATACACCGACTATACCCCATACAGAGGAGTAAGACCCGTCCTGTTGGCTCGAGCTGTAGAATACGCCGACTGCACTCCGACAAAGTGGTAAAACACCCTGTCGACCAGAGCACTAGAATATGCAGAGGGGTAAGACCGCCCTGTCCGCTAGGGCATTAGAATACACCGACTGCACCGCACATTTTAGAATTTTAGCCCAAAGAATCTTGAAATGTTATCAAAATCTTTAAAAATCTTAAAGTCAACATAGATACAGTGCCACATCGGGATATTTGTCTTGCTATGAAAAAATCAGAAATCATCAATAACTTAAAAATTGTTAACTTTAAGATTATTTTGGTAGCATTTCTGGATTCCTTGGGCTAAAATGCTTTTATAAACCAATTTTTAGGAGTAGGGAAGCTTTAGAACACATTTTACAGACTTTTTCGCGACCCACCTCAAATTTAGAGAACAAAAAATCGATATTACTCCGCCAATTTTTGGAATTGGAAGCTCAAACTTTTGGAATTGTCTAACTCTATCATAATCCACACTTGGACAAATTTCAGAAAGATGAAGGAGTGGGTGATATGGCCTGGATATTCATAGCTGTTCTGGGGGGGGGGGGCAGGGTGTCTTCTTATTTCGTAAAACACTCTGTGAATAGAGCCAAATAAATATCCCCCTATCTAAGAGGCTTAGAAATACCCTGATTGTATCTCATACAGAGGGATAAGCCCCCCTAGGGGTGTGTTGGGTATGACACTAAACTGCATCTGTTCAGGAGGTATGGGGAGCGTGGAATACCCCTTCATTGCCATTACTGCCAGGTCCACTGTAAGTAAGAAAATTCGCATGAATGATTGCCGAATCCCAAAACAACTATTTTACGGGGAAATTGCGGTTTAAGGACTGCCTCAAGAACACTCTGAAGAACATTGCTATTGATGTGGAGGACTGGGAAAAGCTAGCCTGTAATAGACCTAGCTGGAGAGCCACCATCTACCTGTCTGTGGAAGAATTTGAGTCCAACCGAATTAAACACCAAAAATTGAAGCGGGCTATTAAAAAGGGTAATTTTCAGTCCAGCAACATTCAAAATGGAGAAATTCCAACATGTAGTTTATGTGGAAGATTATGTCTCTCCAGGACTGGCCTGGTGAGTCATCTGAGAAAACACAAGGATAGAGTATCAAATGCTACTGGCACCCAACTATGATAAAAAAAACAGGAAATTTCTCTGAATGTTTGAGATGAGGCTTAATGATTAGTATTATCTGCGTTATTCGGACTATTGTCCCCATTTTCATTGTTATTTGTACAACGTTTCGGCCGATATACCCTCCGGCCTTCTTCAGGTATTTCTTGTCGGACTCGGGAACCTTCTCGGACACGGGAACCTTCTTTTCGGACTCGGGAACCTTCTTGTCGTAATCGGGAGCCATCTCGGAAATTCGAACCTAACCCTTTATTCTGTCCTCAGGGGTATCCCGAGTCCGACAAGAAATACCTGAAGAAGGCCGGAGGGCATATCGGCCGAAACGTTGTACAAATAACAATAAAGATGGGGACAATAGTCCGAATAACACAGATAATACAAAACAGGAAATGGTCTTACTCGAACACGAGTTAACAGCCATTATTATTATTAAGAAGACAATAAGAGTAATAATAAGAAGGCAAGAGTAGGGAAATACTTTTTGAACCTTGAGAAATTGATGGATTTAAATAATTTTTTGCCTGGATTGTGAATTATTTTACATTCCCTCTTGGAAGAAGTAAAGTTAGCTTATTGCAAGATCAGGGAGAGGATTTTTTCTGATGTGGAGCGTCACACCTACCGTCAGCTCCCCACTTTACCATGCTGATCAGATTACGCAATCTGTGCTACTCATACACTGTGTTGGCGTGGACTGGTATCAAACGAGGACCCATACAATTCCTTGTTGGGTCTTAAAATGTAGTTATATAATAAGCCCGGCCAACACCCTTGAAACTAACGGACGTGATTGACAGGGATATATTATGATTAGACCCGTTGGAGGTTTGCTAAAAATACCAAATTCAATGTTATTTTATTAATTTTCAATAGTGCTACACAGGTTTTTTTTGTTTTGTTTTTTGTAATAGCGCGTTTAGAAGTTAAAGAAAAGCCCTTCAAACCCCGATTTGGAAAATTTACCCAAACTTTTCCAACGTACCAACTATCAGGTAAGGTGTACGGGCAATGGCCCCTAACTAGAAACAACAGTTGGAATGTTAATTTCATAGTTTTAAGTCGTTCTACAAGCGTTTTTAAGTTTTTTTTACATGCGTCAAAACAAAGTGAAAAATGGCCCGTTTAAAAATATGGACACAGATGTACAATTCCAGGAATATCCAAGACAACACCAAGACGACACAAGATGAGAAGACCAACAAGAACTCAGCTCGAATAGCAGAGATAGAAGAAACACGTAAGTAAGAAAATAAGAAGATAATAATAAGAGTAATAATAAGACTATGCAAAAGCTGGAAGATCATTTTTGAAATTTAAGAGATAAATGGATCTAAATATTTTCGTCTGGATTGTGAGTTCTAATCTTATTATAATGGAGATTGTGTGGTTGTCTGTCTGTAACCGAAATTATATTACTAATCAAGTCACAATTCCCTTAGTTATTGACAGCACATTCTCAATGATTTTATTTTAATTTTAACCTCTATCATTAATAAAATTGTTTTACATTATTAATACTGTTAACCATCTCTACATACTCACAACATGCAATTATATTTATATATACAACAAAATAGCGGTTTACAGTATGAACAGGAAGGTTAATTTGCATATTGATATTAAAAAATTGATTTTAATAAATATGTGCTTGGTATTATTGATTTCTAACTGTTTGGTTTTATTTTAATGAATATGAGCAAAAATCTCTTCAATAAATCTTAAATGAAATCCATTAACAAGAAAAAATAACTGTCATTTTATTCTCTACTTCCTCTTTTAACTAAATACTTAAATTAGAAAAAATGAAAGACGAGAGTGATGGAAGAGTAAGTTTCAGTTTTTCTATTTTTCGATTATACTCCCTCTGTTTCAAATCTTTTTATCTGCATTTTTATTTAGTTTCATTAGCCTTTCTGATTTAATACAATATTTTATTACATTAAAACTTAAATACTTTTAATAAATAAAAAATTTTATGTGATTATTTTACATCCCCTCTTAGAAAAAGTACTGTTATATAATGGCCCCAACCAAAACTCTTAAAACCCGGCTCTAGCGGACGGGACTGACAGGGACAGATAAATCGCCGCTGAGATTAGACTGGGTAATGTGGGGAACACAACGGTGCTCTTTGATTGGCTATATGCAGCCACGTGAAATCTTGATAGATTTAGTTAAATTCAACAATTTAGTTGATTTCCAGACATGAAATGTTGGGTCTTGGAAAATAAAAGACGTCAAAGTTAAACTACCTATTCGCGTACTTTAATAAGAACAAGAAATGGACACATAAAGATGTATAATTCCAGGAACACTTGAAGATGGCCCAGCAAACGAAAAGATCAGCAAAAACTCAGCTCGGATAGCAGAGATAGAAGAAATACTGAAGTAAGATAATAATGATAATAATAATAATAATAATAATAATAATAATAATAATAATAATAATAATAAAAATGGACAAATATCTGGACCTTGCCAGAGAACTGAAAAAGTTATGGAATATGAAAGTGAAAGTGCTACCAATTGTAGTTGGTGCACTTGGAACGGTCCCAAAAGAATTGGAAAAGGGTCTGGAAAGTTTGGAAATCAGAGGAAGGATTGAAACCATTCAGAACACTGCACTGCTACAATCTGCCAGAATACTCAGAAGAGTCCTGGAGATCTGAGGAGACTTGCTGTCACTCAGACTCCAGTGTAAGACCATCAGCTAACACTGATGTGAAAACTCAAAAGGAGTAAATAATAATAATAATAATAATAATAATAATATGTAAAAGTTGGGAAATAGATTTTTGAACTTTAAGAAATTAATGGATCTAAATATGTTTTGCTCTGGATTGTAAGTCCTAACTAAGCAATAAAGTAAAGTAAAGTCGACGGGGTGGCCTAAAGTCGGTATCAGCCAGTCAGCGAGGGAGTCTATCCCCTTTTCAATAGCGCTATACCAAGGAGATTGTTTTAGCATCTGAAATGGAGCGCCACACCTACCACCAGCTCTTTACTTTACCGCACAGATCCCTGTGCTACTCATACGCTGAGTTGGCGAGGACCGGTACCGAACTAGGAACCTTGTGGTTTCTAGCCGAACGCTCTACCGACTGAGCTAACCCGGCCCTATAAAGATAATTAACGACCAGTAGAAGTAAAGTTGGCGGGGTAGTCTAAAATATGCATAGCCACATTGGCTTTAGTGTATAATGGCAGGACAAGAAACGTCATCTCTACCGTTCAAAGAACAAAATAAAAAGGGATTTGATAATGGATTTCTGGGATTGCCATGCGACAGTCCATGAGCCACCAAACGGACAGGCTAAACTAAACTACTGCTAGGTCAGTAAAATGGTAATTCCGGGTGGACATGAGTCCAATATGGTTATCTTCCGTTGTTGTAGGTTTCCGCCGATAGGCGGCTAGAGTATTTAGGCAGTAGCCCGGTAATTCTAAGTTCTCTTTCTCTTGGGTCAGTAATGACTTCAAATGGTTTAGGCGCTTGGCGCTTCACCCCCTTAAGTGGGGACTTTGCCCCCCAACCAGCTATCAGTAAGTGACCTTCCTACAGAAACTCTGCATCACATCTTTAGGACGTAGGTTCTACAATCTCCATATATATGTTTATGCATGTATTGCTATATACCTTTTGTTATGTGTATATATATTCCTGCCTGGAATGTATTTCTCTATGTGCTCACGTATCAAAGTCTATGTTTGTTATATCTTATGACTTCTTTGTCGGAGTAATTTATGTACACACGCATGTGTACCCACGTTGGAAGGTTACTCTGAGCCTTACAAATTATTATAAGAATCTTAAATCTTATAACTTATTATAAGAAAAATTACATCTTATACAACTAAACAGAGTCAACTTCATAAGCCATGACAAAAAGGTAATATTTTACTGAATCTTTAGCCATATAGGAAATCTGGGAAGCTATTAGCTGACTCAATGGCAATATCCGCATTTGACATGGTACCGAACAATTACGCCAAAATATCATACATTGACTTAAAATCTAAAATCAGCCAAATACTAGCAAAGAAATGGTGACAACTATGGGACAAAATACACACAGCAAGTTCTGTCAAATACAACAAATTTTAAAAGTAAGAAAAATACTAGGAGAGAGGAGACTACTCTGGCTCGGCTGTATAAGCTGGTCATGTCAAGCCCTAGCAACTCCGAGGGGGGCAATTATTTATTTGTATGTCTATAATTGTCT
This sequence comes from Doryteuthis pealeii, assembly GCA_023376005.1. Taxonomy (NCBI): domain Eukaryota; kingdom Metazoa; phylum Mollusca; class Cephalopoda; order Myopsida; family Loliginidae; genus Doryteuthis; species Doryteuthis pealeii. Next base: position 7,728,105 of record CM042181.1, read on the forward strand.
GTTGGTATTTTTATTTCATTGACCCCCCCTCTCTCTCTCTCTGTCTCTCTCTCTCTCTCTGTCTCTTTCTCTCTCTTCTCTCAGATTGTCTTCACGTTTTTTTATGATGACCCTGTTTTGATTCTCTCTCTCTCTCTCTCTCTCTCTCTCTCTCTCTCTCTCTCTCTCTCTCTCTCTCTCTCTCTCTCTCAGAATTCACTCTGTTTCTTTCCGTAATACAAAAGGGATTTGATGATGGATTTCTGGATTGCCATGTGACAGTCCATGGTCCACCAAACGGACACGCCCATTCTCCAAGGGGGGGGGATCATTTATTGACTGCCTAAAACTGTGTGTTGGTATTTCTATTTCATTGACCCCCCTCTCTCTCTCTCTCTCTCTCTCTCTCTCTCTCTCTCTCTCTCCTCTCTCTCTCTCTCTCTCTATTTATCTATCTATCTCTCAAAATTCACTCTGTGTTCTTCCGTAATACAAAAGGGATTTGATGATGGATTTCTGGGATTGCCATGTGACAGCCCATGGGCCACCAAACGGACGCCCATTCTCCAATGGCCGGGGGGGTATTTATTGCCTGCCTAAAACTGTCTGTTGGTATTTCTATTTCATTGATCCCCCGTCTCTCTCTCTCTCTCTCTCTCTCTCTCTCTCTCTCTCTCTCTCTCGTCTTGTCTGTCTTGTCTCTCTCTCTCTCACTCTTTCTCTCTCTCTCTCTCTCTCTCTCTTCTCTCTCTCTCTCTCTCTTCTCTCTCTCTGTATCAATCTATCTATCTAACTCAACGTTCACTCTGTGTTTTTCCGTAACACAAAAGTCATTTGATGATGGATTTCTGCGATTGCCATGTAACAGTCTATGGGCCCCCAAACGGACACCCCCATTCTCCAAGGTAGGGGGGATTATTTATTGTCTGCCTAAAATTGTTTGTATTTCTATTTCATTGGTCCCAAAACTGATGATGATGCAAATTATCTGACGAAGCAAGAATAATTCGGTCAGTCTCGGTTATTAGTTTGCCTAAAAAACGGATCTAAACTTTAGGACAAGCCGGGCTTTGTACAATCATCTGGTTACGTCATAGAGATGAGATAAAAATGGATTTGCAGTTAATCCTTTTGGCGTTAATATTTTCCCTGTTCTAATTTGTGCCATTTATTATCGAACTGAATAACTCATAATAGCGAATGGTGGTTGACCTGGTGCAATTATCATTTAACGTTACTACAATCTATTGATTGGTTCAAATCAATCATTTCGGTACATTATTATAGTTCGGCCGCTGTAACCTCAAATATTATTCCGCCCTGTCGGCTAGGACAATAGAAATGAAATCACTTAATCCCGACAAGAAAGAAAAAAAAGCATTACTATAATAATTTTATCTTCTTAACAATTACATAATAATAATTAATAATAATAATAATAATAATAATAATAATAATAAATGTAGACTTTGCGGTAATAGAGATGAGACTGTAAACCATATACTCTGCGAATGTAGCAAAGTAGCACAACGAGAATACAAAACTAGACACGACTGGGTTGGGAAGGTGATCCACTGGGAATTATGCAAAAAATTAAATTTTGACCATACAACAAAATGGTATATGCATAAACCAGAATCTGTTCTTGAGAACGAAACGCACAAAATTCTCTGGGACTTTGAAATAAAAACGGATCACCTTATCCCAGCAAGTAGACCAGACCTAGTGTTGATAAACAAAAAAGAAAGAACTTGTCAACTGGTGGTTTTACAATGCCAGCAGATCACAGGGTGAAGCTAAAGGAAAATGATAAAATTGACAAATATCTGGACCTTGCCAAAGAACTGAAAAAGTTATGTAACATGAAAGTGAAAGTGATACCAATTGTAGTTGGTGCACTTGGAACAGTCCCAAAAGGATTAGAAAAGGGTTTGGAAAGTTTGGATATCAGAGGAAGGATTGAAACCATTCAGAACACTGCACTGCTGCAATCTGCCAGAATACTCAGAAGAGTCCTGGAGACCTGAGGAGACTTGCTGTCACTCAGACTCCAGTGAAAGACCATCAGCTAATGCTGATGTGAAAACTCAAAAGGAGTAAATAATAATAATAATAATAATAATAATAATAATAATAATAAGAAGAAGAAGAAGAAGAAGAAGAAGAAGAAGAAGAAGAAGAATAGGAGGATGAAGAAGAATAGGATGAGGAGGAGGTAGAGAAGGGTAAAACTCCCTCAATGGGGCCACCTGTAATACTCCACATTGGCTTTTACTTAGTCTAGACAATCGGTCGGTGAGGCCCCCTCCGATCAATCGGCCAGTCACGTCAATCCCTAGCACCTATATGATTGTCCTGACCCTATTGCCATTATGACAAGCACCAGCCCTTTTTATCATATAGGTGCTAGAAGATGGTTACTGAGGGTCTTCATGTCATCGGAATGACGTTAAACTGATGGTGAGGTGATCTGATGGTGAGCTTCGAGTTCTGGAGGTTTGGGGAATGTGGAGGACTCCTTCATCACCATTGCTCCCTGGTACACTCTGGTTCGGAATGGTAGTACCTGTTAGTGTTCCATCTATGGGTTAAATAGAAAAATGTGTTTATAAAAATAATTGATTATCCATTAATAATGAACTTATTTCAAAATTTTGTCGGCATTAAATGACCCACTATGCTTGGTATGCCGTAAAACAAAAACTTAACCAAACTAAAAATTACTCAATCCATTGATTCATTTTATACCGACCCCAACTTTATATTTATTCATCGAATATCTCCCCACGTGCATCATATGACACAAGGCAAATCTTTCGAGTTTAACCCATAGATAGGGCCCTAACAGGTGTTACCACTCCGGGTCAGAGTTGACCTGGGAGTAGTGGCAACAAAGGGGCACTCCACATTCCTCAGAGCTCCAGAATTGGAACTTCATAACGAGGCAGTTTAACGTCATACCCAGGAGACTAAAACTCTCAGCCACCGATTTCTAGCACATATATTATAATAACTAGCAAAATAAAAAACGCCCCCCAGGCGATGTAAAAATACATTTTTGAAACATATTGCCTGAGGGGTGGGAGTAAAAAATTCAATGTCAGCGAGTTTGTACCCTACGTATGTAAAATCATCAAATTCATTAAAGGATTAAAAAATAAAACAATTTGAAATGTATCTCCCCCACAGAAAATGACGTTAGTGCACGTATAGGAAAAGCATGGGCCGCTATAAATAAATTATCGGTCATATGGAAATCCAACCTCGCAGACAAGTTAAAGAGACGGTTCTTCCAGGCCGTTGTCATATCAGTACTGCTGTATGGCTGCACCACCTGGACCCTAACTAAGCGACTAGAGAATAAACTAGATGGGAGCTGCACAAGAATGCTGCGGGTGATCCTGAACAAGACATGGAAACAACACCCTACGAGAAAACAGCTATACGGCCACCTGCCACACATCACACAAACCATCAGAGTAAGATGGACAAGACACGCGGGACACTGCTGGAGAAGCAAGGAAGAACTCATAAGCGACGTCCTCCTGTGGAAGCCAGCACATGGACAAGCCAGTGTGGGCCGACCAGCAAAAACGTAAATTGATCAGCTCTGTGCGGATGCGGGATGCTGCATAGAGGACCTCCCGAGAATGATGAGCGATAGGGACGGATGAAGAGAGATTGTCATGGATATCTGATGATGATGATATATAGATATATAATACCAGTCATGTATTTATTAAAACTTGTTTTAAAAAACGATGAAGACTGTCTAATATTGCATGTTCAAATTTTGAGTGTATTTATTCTATGTTATGACGATTTTGGGTAATAAGACGTAAGCAGTGACGTAGTTTTTGTTAGAGACAAAAACCGGAAGCGAATCTCCATTATTAATAGAGATATAGTATAATTACTTGGTGTAGTGATTAGTTAAGCTACGTACAATATCGCTCATAATTTTGTGGGGTCTCTGTCCGCACTGAACCTATTTTCCTGAAAATCGATTAAATATATTTACAACTGAATGATGATTTTGTGAAGTTGGGATTCATGAGTTTTCCTTCTAGACTGATTGCCACGTGCCTCTGCACGCGCCTTGTATCACTTCTTAAGGGTTGGGTCCCCACCCAGGACATGCATTTTTCTTTTTTTTCTTTTTTTGTTTTGTTTTGTTTGGTGGGGTTATAGTAAGTGTAATCCAAATCCGGTCGACAGGGCTATCCATTAGTGCGTGATGCTCATTATCGTCAAGCCAGGTTTCCTGTCACGTGGACTGACCCGTGCAGATGAGTTTTATAAGAGCCAAAATATTTGGCAGCAAGGGGAAAAACCCCTGCCCTATCAAAAGGGCATTACTCATATAACTTGGTGCAATAGATACGTGACGATAATTTAAACGTAATTTAATGGCAATGGAAGACATATTCGAATAACGAACCATCCTATAAATAGCATTTAACTTTAGCTTATATATCCAATTGTATTTTTAGCTTATATAACAAAGGATTAATTTGTTGACGTAAGTAGTTTAAAAGGCAGAAAATTAAGCTTGCTGGCTGGTCACGTAGTCTGCCTCATGCGAATACGTGAAAAAACATTTTTAATAATGACTACGATATTGTATTATTTAGTTGAAGACAGACACCGAATCTCCATTATGATAAGATAAGATCTCCAAACCAACTCTGAAACTTATCTTCTAAGATAGTGTGAAACTGTACCACTGTAATTTCTTGAAATGACCCCCATGTTTCTCAAATCTTACATTTGGGATCAATTTTATAGTTTCTCTGAATTTTTTAGTTGAGGCTTGATAATTTGGATTATTTGGATTATTCGGACTATTGTCCTCATCTTTATTGTTATATGTACAACGTTAACAGAATGAGAAGAGGATCCCCCCGTGGATTGAATAAAGGGTTGGATTCAAAGTTCCGTGAGGGCTCCCGATTACGACAAGAAAGTTCCCGATTTCGAGAAGGCACCTTTAGACTGCCTCATGCGAATACAAGAAAAATTTTTTTTTTAATAACGACTATGACATTATCATTAAATTTAACTCGCACCCAATTCACATCTCAGCTCTATCGGCTGGGGCTTTATAATACACCGACAGCACCTCTGCAGAGGGGTAAAACCCTTATCCTAATGGGGCAACCTTTTGGCCGTGGATAGCGACCCGTGATGTTTGAGGACGAGATCCTGGTGGATGAGCAGTTGATGACATGCAACACTTCACTTAGGTCATTACTTGTGATAGATGGGCGGTCGGAGAGGCCCCCTCCGATATATCGGCAGGCTATATAAATCCATAGGATCTATATGATTGTCCCAACACTATTGCCCCTATGGCAAGCCCCAAACCTTTTTATCGTGCTAGAAGGCGGTGGCTGAGGGTCTTCATGTCCTGGGCATGACGTTAAACTGCATCTAATGGTGAAGTTCCAATCCTGAAGCTCCGGGGAGTGTGGAGTACCCCTTTATCCCCATTACTCCTAGCTCCACTGACACGGAGTGGTAGTACCTGCTAGGATGCCATCTATGATTAAATAGAAAAAATGAGTTTTAAAAATTGAGTTAAGAAATTGAGTTTTAAAAAAATTGGAACAATCATATAGGTGCAATGGCTTGATGAGATCAGCCGATTGACCGGAAGGGGCTCTGACCGCCCGTCTGGCCAATGTAAGGGCCAAAGTGGGGTGTTTCATGTGTTGGACTGCTTGGCCACCAAGGTTTCACCTTTAAGCATCACCGGTCGCCATCCACGGCCAGCAGGTAGTATCATCGAGGGAATTTGATTCCTCTGCAGAGGTGCAGTCGGTGTATTCTTCTACCCTAATCGACAGTTCAGATTTTTATTAGGATAATAAACTTAAAATGCTGTAAGAGAATAGAGCAATTCCCAGTTCAATTTGCAACTGAAATAATAATATATATATATATATATATATATATATATAATATATATATATATATATATACCCCTCCGCACGGGCAGGATGTGACACAAGGTAATTTCTTAAGCGAAGTTTAACAGGTTTGAATTCAGAGTTTTCCTTTTCTTTTTTAGACCGGTTGCCATACCAAGAACCCATTCTGCCTTACTATTTACCCATAGCTGGAGGGAGAGTAGTTGGATGCATACCTTTCCCAAGGGTATAAGTGCTATGTGAAATGCAAACAGCCTCGTCCAGGATTTGAACTTTGGTCGACGAGTCCATTTCCTATGACTCTAACCATTACACCACGCGCCTCCAGCAATGATAATTATGTGGGGGTTTACGTTCGCGCTGAACATCATTTGTAATGATACAAATTCTAGAAATAATTACGGAGATAATTAGTTTATTTACTTTCGCACTCGGCGTCGGATAAATCGTTACCCCCACTCCACACCGGTACCTGCATCGGATTAGTTGTCCTACCCACCCCACTCTGGTACCTTTATCTACGTCGGATCAATTTTCATCCCCCGCCGTACCACGGCACTTTATCCGCGATCAAAACTTTGCTATACAGCTTTCCAGGAAACAACTGGTATTGAAAATAACAAATGTAATAGTCGATGAGAATCGAACTCGCTTCAACTAGCCTAGGGAGCCTGTCCCTACCGGCCAGCTGTCTTACCGATTAGACTACAAGAACTAATCGATAATTAGCGATAATCATAATCTCTATAAGAAAAGATTGTAAGCTGTTCCAAATTTAGTGTATGTACTACTGCAGCGATTAAGCTGTCAGAGAACAACCACCCCAATATTGCAGAGAAGTACATTTTAGAAACATGCAAATGATGTAAAACTGCAAGTGTGCAAATATGCAAGTGTCTACAAAAAGAAATAGATACTTTCAAAAATGCATTTTAAACTGTTTAAGATATTAAAAAACAATAATCACGATACACAATTTTGTAAATAAAAAATCAACATTTTATTGCTACATTTTGCCTACCAAATTTCCTCCACGGTTGTACCAACTTTTTTTGCTGTTTTAACCTGTATTATGGGATATTTCAAATTTCACTATCTATTCACCTCAGAAACTCATTCTATTCAAATAAAGTCATATTATTATTGTATTATGGGATATTTCAAAGTTCACTATCTATTCACCTCAGAACTCATTCTATTCAAATAAAGTCCTATTATTATTGTATGATGGGATATTTTCAAAGTTCACTATCTATTCACCTCAGAACTCATTCTATTCAAATAAAGTCCCATCATTATTGTATTATGGGATATTTCAAAGTTCACTATCTATTCACCTCAGAACTCATTCTATTCAAATAAAGTCCTATTATTATTGTATTATGGGATATTTCAAAGTTCACTATCTATTCACCTCAGAACTCATTCTATTCAAATAAAGTCCTATTATTATTGAAATCCAAATCCTTCTGCTCAATTATAATGAACTAACCTTTTCTTTTTTTTACTTGACTACCAAATTTCCCCCCGGCTTTACCAAATTTTCTTGGAATGTTTTACCTGTATGATGGGATATTTAAAATTTCACTACTATTCATTTCAGAAGTCAAATAAAGTTCAATTATTGTTGTAATGTGGGTCCTTCCGCTCAATTCTAATGAGCTAACCAAAAGTAGGATCGCAGCTGTGGGAGAGCCGCTGTGAGCGGTTTAAAGTATGCAAAGACTTATGTTGTTCAATGTAAGCATCCTTCGTCAAACGACATATATCAAGGTTTTTATTTTCCTGACCTATCACAAGTTTTTAAAAAAAATTTTAAGCGGGGAGCCACGAAAAAAAAACAGTACTTGAAATGGTCAGTACAAAAAAAGCGTGGTACCCGTCGGCATTCCCATTTTGGGGCGCCTCAGGCACCGGGCAATAAACCTAGCCCTGTCCCTTTCAGGTGAAAAGTCAGGTGCTGTCCCGACCCCACGCCTGAAGCAGGTAATTTGAATATATATATATGAATTGAACATTTTTAGAAAAAACAAATGATGTTATTAGTTTCGACCTTTAAAGGACATATATGTTGCTCTTGATGAAGACCGCTTTATCTAAAGGTCGAAACAGATCTGTCAGCAAACTAATAACATCATTTGTTTTTCTAAAAATGTTCAATTCATACTGTCGGATTCACTTGCATTTACTTCATATATAATATATATATATATATATATATATATATATATATATATATGTGTGTGTGTGTTGTGTGTGTGTGTGTGTGTCTGCATATTGAAATATATATGTATATAATTTCTTACTTTTGTTACTTTTTTAAATAAGAAAAATTCTACTCTATTGTATATAAACATAATAAAATAAAATGTAATGAATTATGTGCTGTAAAAGTACTGCTTCTGTGGTGGAGTGCCACACCTACCATCGGCTCCCCAATTTACCGCACAGATCCAAGCTGTGCTACCCCTCCACTGAGTGGGTGAGGGTCGGTATCTAACCTGGAATCATGTGGCTCCGAGGCAGATCTACTGACTGAGGTAAACGGCCCATGCTTATGTGCTGTAATCACATAATCACCCAATCCAAAATCACCCAATCCAAAATCACCCAATTTGCGGAACTGTCCGTATATCAGCCCCTCCTGATAATAAAATATTGTCTCTGCCTGCTTAATGTTTGATAACAGCAGCGAAGTTTTGATTTTAATGAATTAATTTTGCAGTCTAAGCAGTTCAGCTCCGAATTTATGGCCTATTTATGGTCCAATCTTTAATAATTTTTATATCGTTAGAAAGATAAGAAAATACTCTTTCAAAATATGTAATTTGTGTGAGTTTTTATCAATTGAATCATTTTTTCCAGCGAGTTAAAAAATTAAAAAATGGCTTCGGATAGCCACGCTGCCTATGATTATTGCGATACAAGCAGTGCAGTCTATATCAGTCAGATCGGAATCTCTTACCTATTTAGGATCAAATCTTTAAAATATTTATATCTTTAGTAATAAGATGAAATAGTCTTTCTGAATATGTAATTTGTATGTGTTTTTATAGATTTTTTTTTTTACAGCGAGTTAAAAAAAAAAAAAAACTACGTATAGCCGATAAATAGGCGATAATACGAATAAGGCAGTTCGGAATCTCTTAGTCTTTCTGAATATGTAATTTGTATGTGTTTTTATAGATTAAATTATTTTTTACAGCGAGTTTGTCCATATTCTTAAATTGTACAGTACACTCATTTTAATTTTAATTTTTGTAATGCATAAAAATTGTAGAAAATCAAAATGTACGCTTTACGGTTACATTATTGAAAAAAATATTTTAATCGTAAATAACAGTATCATGAAAATCAGTTTACGTCGTAAGTACGGTTACATATTTGTATAAATTAAACTAAGATTTTCATTCGAATAAAATGACTTTTAATTCTTTAATTTATTTATTAATTTTTATTGTTAGAGTTTTAAAGGGTTAAAAATAACAATAAGATTGACGAATTTCCTTAGAAACTGTTTTTCTTTTGGTTCGTTAACTAATTATTTTCTCAAACCACGATAAAAAAAACAAAAACAAAGGTTACTAATACGGACAAAATCCGGTGTTTTATCTTTAGTCGAAGGCCCGACTGGAGATAAGTAGTCAATTATTTGTAAGACGAAATTTATTTCAAGTTTATCTGACAATATCCAGTTATTGGAACATTTTAAAAAAAAATTATATGTAAGTACGAAAAATTGTAAGCGCTTTGTTTATCAAAATGACATGATTCGTTAGTAAATTACCCGAAAAGTTGATAAAACAAAACAACTAACAACCAACATTTAAATTATTATTCAAAATACAATTTAAAATATTCCTCAGAATTTGCCTTACAAATTAAAATTTAAGTTTTATGATTTTACTCTTTATTGTGAAGTCAATAAACATCGCTGAGTTTATAGAGCAACTTTTCAGTTCTGAAAAATTGGCATGTTTAAATAGAGATTTCATAGGTGACATTTGAACTTTTATGAAAATTGATGTTTTGTAATTAATATAAATTTTGTAATAAAACTTAATTTTTACTAGGGGGGGTAGGGGTTAGGGTTAGGGGGTAGTTTAATGGGAAAATAAATAAATAATTTGGGTTCCGTTCAAGCGGTTCCGATATGGGGGATCAATTTACTATAAACTTATACGAGGAAATGAGCACCCGTGAATACTCAAATAATAAAGAACTTTTAAGAATTTTTTTTTCAATCTGATAGATTGGTGTGTAATCGATAATAATCAACTGAAGGAAAAAAAATAGATGGGGTGGGGGGTCCAGATAATCAGGTCCACCAAAACGTTTTTAAACAATGTTTTTAAAATACTAGGTACCACCAATTTTACCCTGTGAAATTTACCCCCCCCCCTATATTTAACACTATGAAACTTGAAGAAAAATTAATATTTTCTTGAAAAAATTTTTTCCATTTGAAAGAAAAAACATCAAATAAACTCCTGATGATTTTTTAACTTTTTTTCAGCTTACGGAAATAATGAAAATTATGATTGAAAAACAATGTTTTCATTTTTGCACTGTTAAATCAACTGAAAATTAACGTAGCTAAAAACAAGTTACGATAAGAGTTTTTTTAAATTCTATGAAAAATCAATTAATTATAAATAATAACAAAATATTTCCGTTTTATTCAAGATGGCCTAAACTGATCAGTTGGTGGTCCCTATAATACTATCTTAGGTTTTAGCAAAAATAGATATTGCAATACGAAGAATTTAAATTTTCGATTCTCAGCTTCTTTTTAAACTCAACATGCAATTAAGAACTAAATGTGAATTGTTGTCATGTACAAAAAATTTAAAACAATAACAAACATATATACAAACGAATACTTTCAATTTATTGTATAATAATATGAAATAATTTTAAACTATAAAACAGAAAATACAAATCCTGAAATATACAAATTCTCAATGATTTTAGTTTCAAGAATTATTTTCCTCTTACCCCCTCTCTAACTACTGTCTTCCACTTTCTCTCTCACTCCCTGGTGATCCAAATTTTATTTTAGTCCGGTCATGGACCGGGTACTTTAGCTAGTATGATATAATGTTTACTTTTTATAAATGATATTTTTCTTTGGAGTAATAAATTTGGCAACTTAATTTATTTCAGTGAACTTATTAACATAAGCGTATATGAAGCTCGCTCGTACCTCAAATTTTAGCTCTCGACACAAAGCAAGCGACAACTCGTAACTCGGTAAACTCGTAAGTTTGGACACTCGTAAGCCAGCGTACCACTGACAGTTTTCCTGGGAGCTGGTCTTGAAGATAAGCGGCCAATACGCTGTTTTGAAACCAATGATAACAGACGCCTATTAAATGTATTATCTGCGTTATTCGGACTATTGTCCCCATTTTCATTGTTATTTGTACAACGTTTCGGCCGATATACCCTCCGGCCTTTTTCAGGTATTTCTTGTCGGGCTCGGGAACCTTCTCGGACTCGGGAACCTTCTTTTCGAACTCGGGAACTTTCTTGTCGTATTCGGGAGCCATCACGGAACTTTGAACCTAACCCTTTATTTGTTCCACGGGGGTATCCTGTTCTCATTCCGCTAACCATAGCTGGGGTAGGAGTTGTGTTAATTAATAACCTTCTTCAAGACACGAGCTGAGGTTTTGTATTGAAGGACTTTAGCTCGTGTCCTCAAGGAGTTCTGAAAGACCGAAACGTTATAGTGTCGACATTAATACCAATAATAAACTTCTAGTATATCATCCCGTGTTTTCTTACCTCTCTCTCTCTCTCTCTCTCTCTCTCTCTATATATATATATATATATATATATATATATATATATATATATATAATATTATATATGGCTTGAATAAAATACTTTAGTACTGTTTAATGAAATGTGAATAATTATTTAGCAACATATCAAACTTAGATGTTCGTTCGACCTGAAACTGTTTGGCCGACTTTTAAGGACATATAAACTCTTCCAAGTTATGAATATGGATTATTATTATTATTATTATTATTATTAACTGAACTTATGCCAGTAGAATTTGCGTAGGCGGAAATAAGTACTACGAAGTTGTTTTACGTTCACTGTAGGCAGATGCGTTATAATGATACATTGTATGAGTATTGTATGACGACCAACACCATCACAACACCAACACCACCATTAACACCACCACCCCCTCTCTCTCTCTCTCCTCTCTCTCTCTCTCTCTTCTCTCTCTCTCTCTCTCTCTCTCTCTCCTTCCCCCTCTCTCTCTCTACGATCTAATCAATAAACCTTGCGTGTTTTTCCTATGGATTAAAACCAATTGAAAGAATAGATAGGCCATAATTTAAGCATCTTGCTTGCACCTGAAATAACTTATATAACACACACACACATATTATATATATATATATATGTGTGTGTGTGTGGTGTGTGTGTGTGTGTGTGTTTTGAAAAAAGCTGACTTACCGGTGAATATGGTCACAATGGTTAGTTGATGCAAAATTCAGAAAGGTAAGAAGCGATATAACAAATAAAAAGTGCTCAATACGTTAGTAGAGCAAATATATTGTAATACAGGTAGAAAAGATAACCCTACTCGAGTTTCACCATGAGGATCTTCGGGTTAAATCCACTGAATTAATCAAGATATTGATTAATTCAGTCGATTACACGTATTTGTCTTTCGCGATAAACGAACCGTTTATCGCGAAAGACACACACGTAGGTTATCTCTTGTACCTATATTACACTATATATATATATGTGTTGTGTGTGTGTCTGTGTGTGTGTGTGTGTGTGTGTGTGTGTGTGTGTGTATGGGTGTGTGTGTGTGTGTGTGTGGTCTTGTTCGTCTCACTCGGAACAAGACATGCTGGACACTGCTGGAGAAGTTAGGATGAACTCATAAGTTACATTCTCCTATGGAAACCAGCATATGGGTACGGTAAGTGTTCAGCAAATATATAAATTGACTAGCTCTGCGCGAATATTTGGATGCTGCGCAGAGAACCTCCCGGGAACAATAAATAATAGGGACGGTTGGTGAAATATTTTCATGGATATCTATGCAATTAGTCAGATGATAATTATATATACTAGCAAATATATGCACCTCCGGGTGCAAGTATTTAAGTTTTAATATAAAAAATATCATGTTAATTAGAAAGGCTAATGAAACTGAATAAGAATTCAGATAAATATTTGGAACAGAGGGGTATAATCGGAAAATAGAACAACTTTGAAACTAACTGTTCCACCATTTTCCCTACTCCCGTCTTTCAGTGGTAAATTTCCCTAATTAACTATTTAGTTAAAATAGGAAGAAAAGAATAAAATTACAGTTATTTCTTTGTGTTAATAGATTTCTGTTAAGATTATCCCCGAGATTTTTGCTCAATTTATTAAGATAAAACCAAACAATTAGAAAATAATACTAAGCATATATTTATTAAAATCAAATTTTTTAAGAAATATATGCAAATTAGCCTTCCCATTCACACTGTAAACCGCTATTTCGTTGAATATATAAATATAATTGCATGTTATTAGTAGGTAGATATTGTTAACAGTCTTATGATGTGAAACAATTTTACTAATAATTGAGGTTTAAATAAAAAATAAAATCATGGAGAATGTGATGTAAATAAAAAGGAATTGTGACTTGTATAGTAATATATTTCGGTTACAGACAGACAACCACAATCTCCATTATAAAAGATATATATATATATTATATATAATAGACGAAGCTGTTGCATTTCACATAGCGCTAATACTCTGGGAAAGGTATGAATGAGCTCTCTGTAGTGATTTAAAGATTCACTGTATTATACATAATGGATCATACAATAATAATACAGTTCAGGAAAATGTTCCGGCTACAAAAAAAGTTTTTTAAGATATAATATAATTCCTGAACTTTTTGATATTTATATACACTTTTACTGCAACTCTTTGAGCCTTTTTTTAATGATAAAAATGCTTATAATTTAAAAAAAATACAATTTATTTTATTTTTAATATAAAATACGCATTTTAAAAGATTTTTTGAAAATTCCGGTACTGACCGAGAGCGTTCTGCCTCGTGATTAATGATATATTTATTTCATCTTTCGTTCAATGTTGCTTTCATAAAGACCTCTTCATATGGTCGAAACAGATTTCTGTCAGCAAAACTTTTAACATCCTGTTGTTTTTTTCTACAAACTTTCTACACATATTATGATTCATATCCATTTCTTTTCATATATATATATATATATATATATATTATATATATATATATAATATATAGTATTTGACAAAACATACTTAAAAAGTTAACTATTTCTTTTATGCCACATATTAATGAAACTTCAATGGCAGAGATACACATAGCAAAATGACATTTGTATATCAAAGACTCATTGCAAAGGACTGTGGGGATTATCTTCCCTTTGCCTGGAAGAGTTATCTTCCGCTGCGTTGCCGTTTGTTCCCACTAGGGACCTCTGGTATTTAAGCGCTTGATTTGAACTTGTCTTCCTCTTGGCTGGATCTTCTCAACGAACTGATATGGCTAGAGTCTATCTACACCCTTCTCGGTGGGCTTTTGCCCCCCTTACATTACTGTAAAGTCTTTTATACACCATGGACTATCCTTAGTTCCATGTCTGTAACATTTATATTTTGCGTACATTTGGGTATTCTCGTTTATACCTAAATATTGTATCTTGTATTTACCATTCATGAATGGTCCTTTTTACCCTACTCTTGTATCTTATGTATCTATGTACTTATGTATCTTATTGTTACCATGTGCTGGTACACCTATTACATGTTGTCTCACAACGTGTCGGAGCGGTTATTCAATTAACAACTTTGAATCTTACAGGACTAATCACAAATTAGGATATCAAATCATGGAAAAGAAATGTCCTATTTCTTCATATTTCTAAGAATTTTCTTTTTAGGAATTTATGGCTTTTTAAAATAAGTAAAGGACTGATCTGTCCAAAAGTGTTATCATACTTTTGTATCTAGTTCTAATCTCTGTGGCAATAAATTTACTCGTGTCTGTGTTTGAGGTTGGGAAAGTCAAGATAAAGAAATTTCCTATTTCTTGATATTTCTGAGAATTCTTTTAGGAATTATGACTTTTACTCAACTAAAGGAACTGATTCTGTCCAAAAGTGTTATCATACTTTTGTATCTAGTTTTAATCTCCGTGCAATAAATTTACTCGTGTTTGTGTTTGATGTTGGGAAAGTCAAGTTAAAGAAATTTCCTATTTCTTGATATTTCTAAGAATTTTCTTTTTAGGAATTTATGGCATTTTAATACAAGTAAAGGAATCTGATTCTGTCCAAAAGTGTTATCATTATGTTAATAAGATTTGGGATTACACTGTCAAGTTCATTTCTATAAGAAAGTATCGAATTTTATGCGATACATGCGTTGTAAGTGCTTCAAGTAAAAATTTAAATATACTTTATCAGCAACGTTTCTAAATAAAAAAATCTTATTCACTCCGCCGAAGGGCATTCGGTCTGTTTGTTGTTATTATTCTCTCAATAG
>CM042181.1:7748586-7758586 GCA_023376005.1 Doryteuthis pealeii
ATTAATAATAGGGACTGGCAGAAAAAATTGGATACTACGAGTTTTAAAAGCGAATTAAGAATAATTAAATATATTATTTAAGGTTAAACTTTGTCTAAATCTATAAGTAGTAGCATAATAACCATCATTAAAAAAAGAAAAATATAATTACATATGCAGTTTATTTTTAAAAGATTTAAAACTATTTGTTTTAGTCAATTTCGACGCGATCCGCCATTTTGGCTGTTTTTCAATGGTTTTAGGCGCTTGTTTACAATTTTAACGTAACATTTGGGATGGAAAAAAAATTACCAAAAATCAGGTAATTATCCGATTTTAATGAAATTTTCAGTATTGATTTAAAAATTAATGAATTTTATAATGCATTAGGTATTTTATTTCAAAACTTAATCTAGTATTTTTGTTATGAAAAATTAATATATAAAATTCATTTAAAATATGAAAATCCTGATGTTAAGTTTAAAATGTTAGATTTTTAGATTTTAAAAATAAATATCTACTTAATGCAAACCTTATTTTAGGTTCCAAAAGTAATAAGTTTTGAAGAAAAACTCGATTGAAAATGTACCCCCTCCTTTTTTTAAGCAGAAAAAGCATCGATGTATAATTTTTTCTTTTATAAAATAATAGCCAATTAAATAATTATCGAAATGAGTAAAAAAGAAATCTCCAAAAAATTAATTATTTATTATTTTTTTACATTTTATTTTTCGATTTTCGGTACTTATTTTCTCATAGAAGCTTAACCGTAAAAAAAAATGTTTGTTGCTATTCATAACTTCGGTCTTTTATCTCT
The DNA here is from genome assembly GCA_023376005.1 of Doryteuthis pealeii. Classification (NCBI taxonomy): domain Eukaryota; kingdom Metazoa; phylum Mollusca; class Cephalopoda; order Myopsida; family Loliginidae; genus Doryteuthis; species Doryteuthis pealeii. The sequence goes on from CM042181.1 coordinate 7,749,383, forward strand.
TTATTTATACTGTAATTAGTATAACATATGACCAACTCGAAACAATTTTACGCCCCCAGCATAAGGGGGTCAAAATTAAGTGACCTGAAAAAAATTACAAAGTTTTGAAATAAAATAAATAATGCATTATAAAGATCATTCATTGATACATAAACACTGAAAATTTCATTAAAATCCGATAATTTCCTGATTTTTGGTAAATTATTTTCTGTAGGGGGGCTAAAGTCATTTTGTCAAAAACGCATTTTAGGCTCCGTTTGCCAGGGAGTAAGAATCCCAAAAATGCAGTAACGGAAAACAACAAACACTGAATTCAAAATCAAGCGACGAAAAGGAAAAGCGGGAATTTTTCAGTAGTTCAGAGAATGACAAAACGAGTGGTCAAGCAACAAATCAGCTCCAGTATCAGCAAAGAAAAACAAGATAGAATATGAACTATTAATACCACAATATAAAACAAAGGACTATGCCCGGTATGCTATTATACATGTCTGTAATTCTATTTTAATACAGATTGTTATTTTAATACGACTCCGTTGATTTCTTTCATTGTTTTGAGTTTTGTTTAAAAGTTAGTAAGTTGTGTAAACCTATATAAAATATATACCACACCCAGCTTGCTACACTCTCTTTCAAAGGTGGAATATTGCTATTGAGAGGAACGGTGTCTATATGCGGAGGAGTAGGGATGTGATCCACAGAGGATCAGCTTCATTTTGATGTATGATACATGTTCCTGTGTTGGTAATTATATATGCCCTAAACAAAATGGCATTACTTTTTGATTCACCTATGTGGAGAAGTAGGGATGTGATCCACAGAGGATCAGCTTCATTTTGATGTATGATACATGTTCCTGTGTTGGTAATTATATATGCCCTAAACAAAATGGCATTACTTTTTGATTCACCTATGTGGAGAAGTAGGGATGTGATCCACAGAGGATCAGCTTCATTTTGATGTATGATACATGTTCCTGTTGGTAATTATATATGCCCTAAACAAAATGGCATTACTTTTTGATTCACCTATGTGGAGAAGTAGGGGTGTGATCCACAGAGAACCAGTTTCATTTTGATGTATGATACATGTTCCTGTGTTATCCTGTGATACTAAACTGCATCTAATGGTGAGGCTCTAACTCTGGAGCTCTAGGGAATGTGGAGTACTCCCAGGTCTACGCTGACTCGGAGTGGAAGTACATATTATGCTCTCATCTATGAGAAAAATTGATATGTTTAAATATTATTCGTAATGCAAAAAGCTCTTATAATACAACTATACAATAATGTAAATATGAACGAACAATGCACGTGATTACCTAACCTCTAGGCATAAAATAACCTTAGGCGGGTTGATATGCCATTAAAATCAATCAGCCATATGCATTTTTTTAAAGACAGTGTAAATTCACTTTTACAGACCCCAGTATGTGTTAGGCCATCTTCTATTATGATGTACGTTCCCCAACCACCACAAATAAAAAAAGACAAGATACGAACGATGTTTTTCTGCTTTAAGGAGCAATAAGACAACAAAGACAAAAACATTACAATTGCATGTTTGTCTTGAATTCGCTCTCTCCCTCCTCCTTCTCCTCTCCCCCTCTCCCCTCTCTCTCTCTCTCTCTCTCTCTCTCTCTCTCTCTCTCTCTCTCTCTTCTCTCTCTCTCTATCCACATTGCATACACTTGCTCTTTTCTTGATATTTATATATTTATTTTATTTTAACTAATTAGTTCTAAGGAGTTAGGAGGAGAAGAAAAATAAGGAGGGTAGGAGAAGTAGAAGAATGAGAGTAGGAGGAGAAGAAGAAAAACAACAACAAGAAAAATGGGGGAACGAGGAGGGTTGAGGAGAACTCAAAACAAAAAAGATACAAGAAGAAGAAGAAGAAGAAGAAGAAGAAGAAGAAGAAGAAGAAGAAGAAGAAGAAGAAGAAGAAGAATGCAAATAATAATAATGATAATAATAATAAGAAGAAGAAAAAGAAGAAGAAAAAGAAAAAGAAAAAGTAGAAGAAGAATGAAAAGAATGCAAATAATAATAATAATAATAATAATAATAATAATGATAATAATAATAATAATAATAATAATAATAATAATAATAATAAAAAGAAGAAAAAGAATGTAAACAATAATAATAATAATAATGTTAAGAAGAAGAAGAAGAAGAAGAAGAAGAAGAAGAAGAAGAAGAAGAAGAAGAAGAAGAAGAATGCAAAAAACAACAACAACAAATAAGAACAAGTAGAAATAGAAGAGTAATGATAATAATAAAAAGAAAAAAAACTGGAAACCATAATGTCACAACTCAAATGTTGCTCTTCGTTTTGTCTTGGTAAATAGCGGATCCTTTTTTGGTAAAAGTCAATTCCACATCAGAAATGTCGAGAAGAAACACAAGGATCCGCTGAAAAGTTCATAGGCAAACCAAAATACTCTTATGTAATGTTACCAAAACGAGGCTTATTTTGCAACAGAATCCCTCTTACGGGTCACACAATTATTCTATTGGTGTTGAAGTGCTTGAATCCCATTGGTAATAAAAAGTCATCACCAGCAGGTTTGACGTCATTATAACTTTTCAGACCTGAACTTTTCAGCCTACCTACGTCAGTTTGACCAAAGGCTACTGGGGGTTGCTGAAAAGTTCACAGTCCAACCAAGAAAGGAATTACCATTTTTTATTTGTTTTGTTCTTTATTAAAAAAAAAAGGAGAAATGGAAAAGCAGTCCATGACATGCAACACTCTATTTTTGCCCTTACTTAGGCTAGACGGGTGGTCGGAGAGCCCCCTCCGATCAATCGGCTGGTCATATCAAGCCATAGCACCTAGATGATTGTACGGACCCTATTGCCCTTATGGCAAACCTCAAACCCTTTTAAACATATATGTGCTAATGAGGTAAAAAGCAGCATATTGAAGGTGTTAGTGGTGATGGGATTTTCAATTTGAATTCTAGTTATAATATCTTATTCGTTTCATCTTAGTAAAATAGATTTTTGTTTTAAATATTGAAATTGCTAAATTGTCTTCCCAATTCATGTCCAAGTGTTGTGAAAACGCGGATTTTTAGTGCATTTTAACTGACGATCTTTGATGCTATTTCCTCAAACAATGATCCAAGTAAGGGATCTAGTGTTTGGTACCAGTATTTATTATACCAACATACAACTTTCGCTGTTGGAGACAATTTGATATTTTTTTTAAGTGAAAAATCAACCTTCCCTAATGGTCAGACACATTAAAATAATTAAATTAAAATAGAACATTAAGTGGGTCTGGGCCTATTCTAGTAGTGACCACCCCTAGCGCATATTCAAGAGGTTTGAATTCAGAGTTTTCCTTCTCCTAGACTTGTTGCCTAACCAAGGATAAAGAGCTCGGTCTGCCCATAGTTCGAGGGAGAATAGTAGAGGCCTTTCCTAAGGATATTATCGCTATGTGAACTGTAGATTCGTCTAGGATTTGAACTCGGGTCGACGAGTCCATTTCCCATGACTCTAACCATTAGACCACGTGCGTCTAATTTTTCTCGTTTTTCCCTTCTTTTACTATTTCTCTCCTTTCGTTCTCCTTTCTCTCCTGTTTTTGTCTATCTTTTCTTCTTTTTCTGCTCTTTTTGTTTTATTTGTTTCTTTTGTTTGACGGCATGTCAACCTCGGCGGGTCATGTCCCCGAGACTTGTACAATGTACACGGTTAAACACAGTGGATCAGATAATTGCCAATAAAGACTCTTAAATTACAGCCCAGCTGCTGTTTTAATTGTTTTTAACTCGAGAAACGAGAGAAAACACGCAAAGCTCATTAATTAGTCGACTTGTTCTCAGAAGGAAACATTAAATACATTGATCTACGATATTCATACAGCAACAGAACTTCTAAGTAAACATCTCGGAACAGATGCAGAGAGTGCGCCCAAGCCAGATAGTACACTTCTAACAAGAAGATTTGCAGTGTAGCGATTGTCTGCCCCTGTTTGGATTGATGGGAGATCCAGAAGAGTCATAGGACCATATGACCTTAAGGCACCTCTTTTGCGATTTGGATTCGTGGGGACATTTTTTTTCCATTTACACCGTCAAAATCCGGTTAATTTTTTACAGACGATTTTTAGAGGGTTTTTTAAAATTATAAAACTAACCCCTAACCCTAATCCCTAACAAACAACTGGATTTTTACGATGTAAATGAGAAAAGTGTCCCCACGAGTCGAGATCGCGGAAGAGGTGCCTGAAGGTCATATGGTCCGAGTTATCTTCCCTTGCTGCTGGTTTTCGCCTGTAGAGGCCTAGACTATTTAAATGGGAGACCGGGAGAATTCTTTTTTTCTCCGGGACACTTCACATGGGTTAGACACTTGTGCCTCTTACCCTTAAGTTGGGGTTGGGGGTTCTATCAACTATTAGTAAGTGACATTCCTTAGGACGAAGTCCTATGCGCTACTTCCCTTGTACTGCGTTCATATATCTGTTTTGTATATGCATTCCTGTCTTGCATGTATCTCTATGTGTTCACTATTAAAGTCCATGTTTGTTATATCTTATAACTTTGTCGGAATATTTATTGTACTTATATGTACCCGCTTGATAGGAAGCGCGTGGTGTAATGGTTAAAGTCATGGGAAATGGACTCGTCGCCCCGAGTTCAAATCCTGGACGTGGTAATTGCATTTCACTTAGCGCTAATACCCTTGGGAAAGGTATGAATCCTACTCTCCCTCCAGCTATGGGTAAAATAGTAGGGCAGACTGGGCTCTTTAACCTTGGTTAGGCAACCGGTCTAGGAGAAGGAAAACTCTGAATTCAAACCTGTCAAACTCCGCTTAAGAAATTGACCTTGTGTCGCATCTTGCTCGTGCGGAGGGGTTGGTAAATATATATATGTACCCACGTTGGAAGGTTACCATGAGCCTTCCAACATATCATAAGAATCTTGTATCTTACAGCAGTATTTTTCTTCTTTTGTTTTGTCAATCCACTGTTATCCCTTGCCACTCTGCTAAACCTGTCGTATCTGAATAATTATGATATTTCTAACTGTTGTCCTCATCTTTATTTGACTGCACGCGTATTTGTGGCTGATAAGACATATGCGAGATAGGCAGGCACGGTCGTAGCGGCTGCAGCTGAAGGTCTGGTCAGGGTTTTATGACATTGTGTTGTGGATTTTTATGTTTTTTGTCGTTGAAAATGGCCCTGCGGGTGTTTTCAAATGAAGAGACAGAATGGTTAGTGGTAAGACGCCAGGTGTCGCGGTTCTCAGCTAAATTTGTTTCAATCGAACATAATGAAAAGATGAAAAGATGGAAAGAAAGAAAAAAAGTGGGGTTAAATCAAGTTTATAATAATGGCGATGGTTGATGTGACTAGCACCAATGTTTTTTTCAAGCAGTCATCATATCGCGTTACTATACGTATACATAATCAATTAATAATAGAGATTCGGCATTTATGCGTCTGTAGCCGAAACTACGTCACTGCTTACGTCAAATTACACAAAATCTTCAATACGTAGAATAAAGAATCACCCTATATTATATACTCTCAAAATTTGAGTATGCAAACTTTGACTGTCATTGTTTTTAAAACAAGTTTTAATAAATACATGCACGGTATTATATATCTATATGTATTTTGCTTTATTTTAATATATATTTATACTTATCTAACGTATAGAGTTTTACAAGAAAATTATTTACAAACAAGAAATAGTCATTTTTTCAGTATCAAGAGGTTAACTAAAAAGTTTACAAATAAATAAATACATTTTGTGTAAAATTTATGTGTAAAATATTCAGAATAATTATTTGATTAATAATTAATAGATGCAAGCAACATTTTCAGGAGGACATAACTAAGTTTCTATTTCAAATTGTTTTATTTTTTTTACTCCTTTATTGTGTACTAGAAGCGGCTACCTGGTGTCGCCTGGGTAGAGGGATGATTTTTAAAAAGTTAGTCCTGCAGATCCATTATTACTAAATCGTGAATTGGATCCTCGTAGAATGCCTAATTCTTTGGGACGAAATGCTTTTATAAACCAATTTTTAGTAGTAGGAAAGCTCAAGAACTCATTTTACAGACAAAAATAAATTACAAAAATTACAAGAAGCGGGTGGGTGACATGTCCTGGATGATTTGACATGGAACTACCCTTATATTCTTATGCCTCATGGATTGTCACCCCTGAACAACAGGTGGCCTTATTGGGTGGAGGGTCTCTTACATATCTTCATTGAAGTTAAGATGAAGATAATAATAAGAGTAATAACAAGAAGTCTATGCAACATTAGAATTATTGAATACTAGAAGTGGCTACCCAGCGTCGTCTGGGTAGAGGGGAGTAGCAAAAAAAGTTAGTCGCACAGATCCATTATTACTGAATCACGAGTTGGATCCTGGTGGTAGGTCCCTTTTAAATCCCTATGTAAAAAATAGACCTTGCATTGATCCAACTACTCCGAAAAGAAATGTTAATGCCGACTATCTAAAATATTAAATGAAAAAAAAAATCCATGTTGTTATCATTTAAATTTTATTTTCTAATTATCTACGAATTATTATACGAATAATATCTAATTATACGAATATAAATCAAATCTTTATTATTTTTGCTCAAAAAACAAGCCTCTGGTGTTATTTAATGTGTATATATATTTACTTTGTCGTTAATTGTTTCATTTTCGAAGTTTCCTCAGGACATACACATATACACAACTGCGCTTTATATATGTATACGAATAATATCTAATTATACGAATATAAATCAAATCTTTATTATTTTTGCTCAAAAACCAAGCCCTGGTGATATTTAATGTGTATATATATTTACTTTGTCGCTAATTGTTTCATTTTCGAAGTTTCCTCCGGACATACACATATACACAACTGCGCTTTATATATGTATAGATATAAATAGATATAAACACAATGTTCGCCATTACAGGAAGTGACTAGAAGAAAAAGGGTAGGGAGCAATCAGTAAGAGACAAGGGAAGTAAAATAGTAGTAGCTAAGGGAGCGTTCATGTGTGTGAAAATAGAGTAGGGTGAAAGTTTGGTTTGTTTTATGGCATATCAACCTCAGTGGGTCATTTAATGACGATTAAATTTTAAAATAAATTCATTCTTAATGGATACACAATTTCTTTGTCAAATGAACCTGAAGAAGGCCGGAGGGCACATCGGCCGAAACGTTGTACAGATAACATTGAAGACGAGGACAATAGTCCGAATAACGCAGATAATACCAAGCCTCATCTCAATCATTCAGAGAAATATCAAATTCACTATTCTATTCTATATCTTATTAATGTTAAACTTAAAAATAAAATCCAACATTTGTTTTAAATACCTTCAAAAAAGTTAACACTGAAATTGAAAGGGAAAAAGGTTAAATAAAATTTATTTATCATTTTGCACTTAAACTTTAATTGAAAAATGTTAAATTAACTTTAAATCAAGCCCGAAAGATTGAGATTTTCAGTAGTAAATTTCAGACCAAAAATGTTTGTTTTTGCAATAAATATAGAATGATATAGTTAAGATAGGTAGATATGAACACAACACAACAATAGATATACCTAGGTTATATATATATAATGAATATATATGATCAGAAAAAGGGTAGTGTTAGATAAATAGATAGATAGATAGATAGATAGATAGATAGATGTGAAGAAACTGGCATAGATAGATAGATAGATAGATAGATAGATAGATAGATATGAACAGAGTGGCATAGATAGATAGATAGATAGATAGATCGATAGATAGATGGATATGAACAGACTGGCATAGATTAGATAGATAGATAGATAGATAGATAGATAGATAGATAGATAGATAGATAGATAGATAGATAGATAGATAGATAGATAGATAGTGCATAGATAGATAGATAGATAGATATGAACAGACTGGCATAGATAGATAGATAGATAGATAGATAGATAGATAGATAGATAGATATGAACAGACTGACATAGATAGATAGATATGAACAGACTGGCATATATATATATATAATATATATATATATATATATATATATATAGAGAGAGAGAGAGAGAGAGAGAGAGAGAGAGAGAGATTTTAACAGTCTGAGAAAGATGGATAGATAGAATTGAACTGACTTCAATTAAATTATGGTAAAATTCATTCCAACTATAAAATTAAAATTTCTTTGCTGGCTACAGAAGCAAAATAGCGATATTTCAAACTGAAAGTAAATGCGTCGTTCTCAAACTCTTTGAAACAGGCCACCAGCTCTGTCTCTTAGCTGCGCCATTATGAGGCCTATAATATAGAACGGCATGTCATAAGGTCAAATATTTCTCAAAACATAATAATACTAAACATTTATTTTTTGTGAGATCAAATCTTTCTAAAAAAATATTACAACAGCGCATTTATCTTATAAGCTCAAATCTTGCACAATACATATTATTACAGCACATATATTTTCATAAGCTCAAATTTTGTTCAAACCATATTACTACTGTAGATTTATTTTTTAAGCTCAAATCTTGCTCAAACCATATAATTACTGCATATTTATTTTCATGAGCTTAAATCCTGCTAAAACCATATTACTACTCCACATTTATTTTCTTAGGCTTAAATCTTACTCAAACAATATGACTATTGCATATTTATTTTCATTGGCTCAAATCTTGATCAAAACATATGACTACTGCACATTTATTTTAGAACTTCAAATCTTGCTCAGAACATAGCAATACTCCAGATTTATTTTCTTAGGCTCAAATCTTGATCAAAACATTTGACTACTGCACGTTTATTTTAGAAGCTCAAATCTTGATCAAAACATAACAATACTCCACATTTATTTTCTTAGGCTCAAATCTTACTCAAACCATATGACTATTGCATATTTATTTTCATAAGCTCAAATCTTGCTCAAAACATATGACTACTGCACATTTATTTTAGAAGCTCAAATCTTGATCAAAACATTTGACTACTGCACGTTTATTTTAGAAGCTCAAATCTTGATCAAAACATAACAATACTCCACATTTATTTTCTTAGGCTCAAATCTTACTCAAACCATATGACTATTGCATATTTATTTTCATAAGCTCAAATCTTGCTCAAAATATATGACTACTGCACACTTATTTTAGAAGCTCAAATCTTGTTCAGAACATAGCAATACTCCACATTTATTTTC
>CM042181.1:7763586-7773586 GCA_023376005.1 Doryteuthis pealeii
GTTTCCAGACCTGTGAAATAGTAAGTGTTTTCCACCTTTTTGTTATTCAGATATTTTTACATGTCCTCGAACACATTGTGACTCTTTTATACTTTCGGAAGAAACTTTGTCCCCTCCTTGAAGTGTTGAATTAAATGTTATAGTATTAATTGACTTGTCTTTATTTTCCTACCGAATATTATGTGTTGGGTTATTCTCCTTTAGGTAATCTACTGCATGATGAGAACAGGAGCTAACACCTCCACTAATTTTTATACTACGAGGGTGATTCAAAAAGTAATGCCATTTTGTTTAGGACAAGTATAATTACCAACACAGGAACATGTATTATACATTAAAATAAAGCTAGTCCTCTGTGGATCACATTCCTACTTCTCCACATAGGTGATTCAAAAAGTAATGCCATTTTGTTTAGGACAGGTATAATTACCAACACAGGAACATGTATCATACATCAAAATGAAGCTGGTCCTCTGTAGATCACATCCCTACTTCTCCACATAGATGAGACAAAAGTAATGCCATTTTGTTTAGGACAGGTATAATTACCAACACAGGAACATGTATTATACATTAAAATGAAGCTAGTCCTCTGTGGATCACATCTCTACTACTTCAGATAGTTACCGTATCTCTCAATAGCAATGTTCCACCTTCGAATGCTCCGTAAAATTCTGTTGACTGTTGAGCCATTTCTTCACTACAGGTTTCACTTCCTCATTACTGGAATAATGTTTTCCTCTCAAACTCTCTTTCATGTGGCTGATGAGATGATAGTCTGAAGGCGCTAAATCTGGTGAGTATGAAGGATGCGGTAAAGCTGTCCACCCGAATGAGGCGAATTTCTCCCTTGTCCTGATGCTTGTGTTTTGGTTGAGCATTGTCATGCAGAAGGAGGATATTGTTGATTGGCAAGTTGGGTCTTGCTTCTTGCTCTGATCCACGTGAGGGTCTCAATGTAGGTCTTAGTTTTATATTTTTAGCTTCCCATGTAGATATCTTATTATAATGGAGATTGTGTGTTTTTCTGTCTGTAACCGAAACTCTATTACTACTCAAGTCACAATTCCCTTAGTTATTTACGTCACATTCTCCATGATTCTATTTCTATTTAAACCTCAATTAATAATAAAACTGTTTGACATTATTAATACTGTTGGCCTTACCTAAATACTAATAACATGCAATTGTATTTATATATACAACAAAATACCAGTTTTCAGTGTAAACGTAAAGCTAATTTGCATATTGATATTAAAAAAACTGATTTTAATAAAAATGTGCTTGGTATTATTGATTTCTAATTGTTTGGTTTTATCTTAATGAATATGAATAAAAATCTCTTCAATAAACCCCCCAAAAATTCATTAACAAGAAGAAATAACTGTAATTTTATTCTTTACTTCCTATTTTAACTAGATAGTTAAATTAGAAAAATTTAGCATTGAAAAACGAAAGTGATGAAAGAGTAAGTTTCAGGTGTTCTATTTTCCGATTATACCCCCTCCGTTTCAAATCTTTTTATTTGAATTCTTAATTAGTTTCATTAGCCTTTCTGATTTAATCTAATATTTTATTACATTTAAACTTAAATACTTGCACCCGGAGGGTGCATATATTTGCTAGCGATAAATAAAGAAAATGACATTACTTTTCTACACACCCTCGTACTATTTGCTGAAATACAGTTTTAGTGGTCGCAGCAAGATCTATTTACTAATACTCTTTTATAGGTTTGGAACTTTATTCCCTCATTGGAGACGCGTGATCTAATGGTTAGAGTCGTAGGAAATGGACTCGTCAACCCGAGTTCAAATCCCGAACGACGCTACATTTCACATAGCGCTAATACCCTTGGGAAAAGTATGCATCCAACTACTCTCCCTCTAGGTATAGGTAAATAGTGGGACAGACTGGGCTCTTTAACCTTGGTTAGGCAACCAGTCTGGGAGAAGGAAAACTCTGAATTCAAACCTGTTAAACTCCGCTTGGGACGGTCATTACAAAAATAGGCTCAGTCCTAATTAGGGATCTATTTCACTAATTAATTAATTGAAGTATTGAATTAAATGTTATATAGTATTAATTGACTTGTCTTTATTTTCCTACCGAATATTCAGTGTTGGGTTACTTTCCTTTAGGTAACCTAATGCTTTATGAAAACCGGAGCTAACACCTCCCCTAATTATTATACCACTATTTGCTGAAGTACAGTTTTAGTGGTCGCATCGAGATCTATTTATTAATACTCTAGCTACAAGGCCATATCCAGTGATGCTACCGGATAGATCACCGTCTTGTCGAAGCAGTAGACACGCACATGTCTATACATGACAGTTATGTAACAGTTTCCGGCTCAACGGCATGTGACATTTAGTGTCATAAGAGAGGGAAAGAGGATTTATTAGATTCCGTTATAACGTAGGAGTCATTTCCTAAGCTTGGCTTAGTTACAACACAACAGCACAAGTATCGAAAACACCTTAGTGAGAAACGAACTAATAAGGGTCTGATAGACTAGATCGTTAACCATTGCATGCTGCCAGGTCACCCACCTACGTCAGGTGTATAACACTAGTGTACAGCGATGTATAGAATGAATTATATATAATAGCTGAACCTGTGGTAATTACATGATTTGACTATATATAAATATATATAAATATATTTTTGGAGGATATGTGCTTAATTGAAGTCATACCTAATTTTGAAAATTAATTAGTTAATAATTAATGAATTTAGGCGGGTATATATGTTCAAATGTAAGGCTAAACAAATCGAGAAAATGTCAATCCCTGTATGTACATTTCGACCTATTAGGTCTCATCAGCAAGGTTATAGACATGGGAGACTGCTCCGTGTGTGACTTGAAACCTCGGAGCAGTCTCCCATGTCTATAACCTTGCTAATTTGACCTAATAGGTCGAAATGTACATACAGGGATTGACATTTTCTCGATTTGTTTAGCCTTACATTTGAACATATATACCCGCCTAAATTCATTAATTATTAACTAATTAATTCCACTTTTTAAAATGTAAAATTTTGTACCTTTAAAAAAACTTTTTAAATATATATATATATATATATATATATATATATCATTAACAAGTCGTGCTGCTATATATACAAATATATATATGCATATATATATGCATATGTGTGCGTGTCTGTGTCTGTGATAATTGGATATAATCAGACAGGACTTTAAAGTTGATGATAAAATTGCTTAATTCAAAAAATGTTCTGTATAATAAATAAACGGATTTTAATACAATCTTTAGTTTTTAAGTCCTATATCTTACCACACACACACATACACACACACACACACACACACACACACGCACGCACGCACGCACACACACACACACACACCTTGTTGGGTTATTTAATACTTAATTCAATCTCTCTTTTTTTCAAGCAATTATATGGTTTCAAGTAACTAATAATAATGGTCTAAGTTACCTTTAAGCACCCCAGGGGCCACCTGGATTCAGAGGGACATGTTTCGCTTTACACCGTCAACATCCGGTTGTTTGTTACCAGAAGATTTTTAAACTCATTTTTTTTATTATAAAACTAACTGTAAACACTAACGCCTAACCCTAACCCCTAACCCTAACCCTAACAAACAACCGGATGTTGACGGTGCAAAGCGAAACATGTCCCTCTGAATCCAGGTCGCCCCTGGGGTGCTTAAAGGTAACTTGGTCTATAATAATCATTGGTAAACAATGGTAATCGCTCATATCTCCACAAATTCTACGAATTGAGTGCTTTCTTTTGTATCAATGTAATCTATGCATCGAAATCTATCAAAAATGACAATAAAGTCGACACTTAAGATTTTCTCGAAAATGGGTGTTTTTTAAGGCATAATTAGGGGACCTTCGAACCATCATATCTCCGTCAATTCACAAAATTGAGCAATATCTTTTATATCATTTTAACATAAACCTTCATGTTTTTAAGTCCTATTTCTTACCACACACAAACACGCGCACGCGCGCACACACACACGCATACATACATACACACACCTTGTTGGGTTATTTAATACTGAATTCAATCTCTTTTTATCATGAACATGGGTGCTTTTTAAGTCATAATTAGGTGACCTTCGAACCCTCATACCTCCGTCAATTTACAAAATTGAGCAATATTTTGATATCATTTTAACATAAAACTTCAGGTTTTTAAATCCTATTTAAAGTTAGATTATTTAATACTGAATTCAATCTCTTTTTTTTTTCATGAACATGGGTGCTTTTTAAGTCATAATTAGAAGACCTTCGAACCCTTATACCTCCGTCAATTCACAAAATTGAGCAATATTTTGATATCATTTTAGCATAAAACTTCAAGATGTTAAATCCTATTTAAAGTTAGATTATTTAATACTGAATTCAATCTCTTTTTTTTTCATGAACATGGGTGCTTTTTAAGGCATAATTAGAAGACCTTCGAACCCTCATACCTCCGTCAATTCACAAAATTGAGCAATATTTTGATATCATTTTAACATAAAACTCCAGGTTTTTACATCCTATTTAAAGTTAGATTATTTAATACTGAATTCAATCTCTTTTTTTTTTCATGAACATGGGTGCTTTTTAAGGCATGATTAGGTGACCTTCGAACCCTCATACCTCTGTCAATTCACAAAATTGAGCAATATTTTGATATCATTTTAACATAAACTTTAGGTTTTTACATCCTATTTAAAGTTAGATTATTTAATACTGAATTCAATCTTTTTTTTTTAAGAATAAGGGTGCTTTTTAAGACATGATTAGGGGACCTTCGAACCCTCATATCTCCGTCAATTCACAAAATTGAGCAATATTTTGATATCATTTTAACATAAAACTTCAAGTTGTTAAATCCTATTTAAAGTTAGATTATTTAATACTGAATTCAATCTCTTTTTTTTTTCATGAACATGGGTGCTTTTTAAGGCATGATTAGGTGACCTTCGAACCCTCATACCTCTGTCAATTCACAAAATTGAGCAATATTTTGATATCATTTTAACATAAACTTTAGGTTTTTACATCCTATTTAAAGTTAGATTATTTAATACTGAATTCAATCTTTTTTTTTTTAAGAATAAGGGTGCTTTTTAAGACATGATTAGGGGACCTTCGAACCCTCATATCTCCGTCAATTCACAAAATTGAGCAATATTTTGATATCATTTTAACATAAAACTTCAAGTTGTTAAATCCTATTTAAAGTTAGATTATTTAATACTGAATTCAATCTCTTTTTTTTTTCATGAACATGGGTGCTTTTTAAGGCATAATTAGGTGACCTTCGAACCCTCATATCTCCGTCAATTCACAAAAATGAGCAATATTTTGATATCATTTTAACATAAAACTTCAGGTTTTTACATCCTATTAAAAGTTGGATTATTTAATAATATTCAATCTCTTTTTTTGCAAGCAATTATATGGTTTCAAGTAACTAATAATAATCATTAGTAAACAATCACAACTTCAAGTAACTATTCTTAATACTAATGATTGATGCATAATTATATCGTTTCAAGTAACTAAAAAAATATTGACCCAACCCGTTTATCACTGGTAGGATTTGATACAAGGTCACCAGGATCGAACTGGCTTTTCAGCAGTAATCGATCGAGCGAGACTAACTTGCTAACCAGTAAATCACGACCGATCGCCTCAATGGTTTCAAGTAACTATTCCCGGTTATTTCCTATAATTCTAACATGATCAAAGGGGAACCACTCTTGACTGATAAATTATTTATTGATCTACTAGAAAAAAAAAGACAGGGTTAGGGTTAGGATTTAGGGTTAGGGTTTAGGTTAGGGTTAGGGTTTAGGGTTAGAGTTTAGGGTTAGTTTAATGGGAAAATAAATAAATAATTTATCAGTCAAGAGTGGTTCCCCTTTGATCATGTTAGACTTATAAGAAATAACCCTATTCCCATTTGATAAAGAGAAATAAAACTAGAGGAACTGGAATTTGTAGAATGAGCAGAAGACAGAGTAACTGAATTATACAATCTCAACATAATTCTGAGGAAGAATTAAGACCCTCCAGATAACAGTATTGTTGAGATTGGCTAGAATACTCAGAAGAGTAATGGAGACCTGAGGAGACTTGTTGATACTCAGACTCCAATGAAAGACCATCAGCTAACGCTGGTCTGAAAAACTCACAAGAAGTGGAATAATAATAATAATAATAATAATAATAATAATAATAATAATAATAATATTTTGACCACACAACAAAATGGTATATGCATAAACCAGAATCTGTTCTTGAGAACGAAACGCATAAAATTCTCTGGGACTTTGAAATAAAAACAGATCACCTTATCCCAGCAAGAAGACCAGACCTAGTGTTGATAAACAAAAAAGAAAGAACTTGTCAACTGGTGGATTTTGCAGTGCCAGCAGATCACAGGGTGAAGCTAAAGGAAAATGAAAAAAATGGACAAATATCTGGACCTTGCCAAAGAACTGAAAAAGTTATGGAATATGAAAATGAAAGTGATACCAATTGTAGTTGGTGCACTTGGAACAGTCCCAAAATAATTAGAAAAGGGTTTGGAAAGTTTGGAAATCAGAGGAAGGATTGAAACCATTCAGAACACTGCACTGCTGCAATCTGCCAGAATACTCAGAAGAGTCCTGAAGACCTGTGGAGACTTGCTATCACTCAGACTCCAGTGAAAGACCATCAGCTAATGCTGACGTGAAAACTCAAAAGAATATAATAATAATAATAATAATAATAATAATAATAATAATAATCTATCTTATTATAATTGAGATTATATATCTGTCTGTCTGCAACCGAAACTTCGTCACCATCGACGTCACAATTCGTTTAGACATTTACGTTATATTCTCAATTAAATAGTCATTATGTAATTTTAATTGACATCTCATCTATTAACAATGTCTCCATTAAAGTCTAACTCAAAATAGCCCATGTTATTAACGAGTTTAAAATCCTGCAAAGTGTGTTATATATTACAAGAAATAATGGTTTACATAGTATAAGATGTGGATAATTTTAATTTAAGAAAACCAAATTTAATAAATTATTACTTGGTTTTATAGATTTCTAATATTAGTGTTTTATTCTCAAATGTATTAAAACCAGCACTATTGGTTTGGTCTGGTTTACGGCATATCAACCTCAGTGGGTCATTTAATACCGACAAAGTTTTGAAATAAATTCATTCTTAATGGATAATCAATTTTGTTTATAAACTCATGTTTTTCTGTTTAACCCATAGATGTAGCAGGTAGTACCACTCCGGCCAGAGTGGACCAGGGAGCAATGGTGATGAAGGGGTGCTCCACATTCGCCAAACCTCCAAAACTGGAATCTCACCATCAGTTTAACGTCATACCCAGGACATGTAAACCCTCAGCCACTGCTTTCTAGCACCCATATGATAAAAAGGGTTGGGACTTGCCATAAGGGCAATAGGGTTTGGGAAAATCATATAGGTGCTAGGGCTTGACGTGACCAGCCGATTGATTGGAGGGGGCTTCTCCGACCGCCAGTCTAGCCCAAGATAGGGCCAAAGTGGACTGTTGCAAGTCATGGACTGCTCAACCACCTGGGTTCTATCCTTAAGTATCCACCTACGGCCAACAGGTAGCCCCATATGGGGGAGTCTTACCCCTCTGCAGTGCAGTCGGTGCATTCTAACGCCCCACCGACAGAGCGGCCAACACTATGTTTAATTTTATATAGATACCAATTAAAATAAAACATCCAGAGGGAGAATTCTTTTGTTAGTATATATAATGGAGATTCGGTGTCTGTGTGTCTGTAACTGAAACGCCACTGATTACGTCACAATACCCTCAGAAATTGTGTAAGTTTGTAAATGAGTATTTAATTTATAGTCAAAATCATTAATACATAGAATAAAGAACAATTCTGTATTATATATACTCAAAAATTAAGTATGCAACATTCAATTGTCCACACTGTGTGCATCTCTAATTCTAATTCTTGAATTTTTTTCGGTTGAGGGGGGGGGGGTCTATAAACATTTTGTTAGCCTGGATTCTTCTAATTTCGCTATGTTTTTACATGGTTTCCAATATTCATATCTAATAAAAATCATTTGCTCACTGTTATATGGTTTCAAGTATATCTATCTAATATGAATAAATTTGCTCATAGTTATATGGTTTCAAGTATTCCTATCTAATACAAATAATTTGCACAGTTATATGGATTCAAGTATTTCTATCTAATACAAATAATTTGCTCACTATTATACGGATTCAAGTATTCCTATCTAAAATAAATAGTTTGCACGCAGTTATTTGGTTTCAAGTATTCCTATCTAATACAAATAATTTGCTCACTGTCATATGAATTCAAGTATTCCTATCTAATATAAATAGTTTGTACACAATTATTTGGTTTCAAGTATTCCTATATAATACAAATAATTGGCTCACAGTTGTATGGATTCAAGTATCCCTATCTAATACAAATAGTTTGCACATAGTTATGGGGTTTCAAGTATTCCTATCTAATACAAATAATTTTCACACAGTTACATAGTTTCAAGTGTTCCTATCTGATACTAATATGTATTTCAAGCAATTATATTATTTCAAGTAATTAATAATAATAACTATAATCCTAAACAATTATAGCTTCAAGTAACTATTCTTAATACAAATTTGCATATAGTTGTATTACATCAATTATTACTAACACTAATAATTTTCAAATATATCTATTTGACTCATGACTAAGACACTAACAAGTATTACCACTCCGAGTTAGAGTGGACCTGGGAGTAATGTCAACAAATGAGTTATTACACATCCGCCTGAATTTCAAAACCAGAGGCACCCAATGCAGTTTACTATACTACCGAGGACCCTTCTTTTCGGTGGGTCTTACCCCATCTGCAGGGATTTAATTGACGTATTCAAAGCCCTACTGAATGGGAGCATCGGCAAAGGAAACGAATTCTAACTATTTATATATGGCAAATCAGGGATCGTTCCTTTGCAACAACTGGTATGTAACCCAATACAGTCTGTCACATGTTGCTTGGAGTGGAGATGAACATCCTCTTATTACTCAGAGCGATGCCTTGAAGAATAATTACCGACCCATTAAAAATGTTATGGGATATATGGATGACCACTTAGCAACATATATATATATATATATATATATATATATATATATATATATATATATATATATATATATGAGAGTAAACAAACAGTCTGTTTATTTTGAGATGGCGATTACTCTCATACTGTCGTTGAGTAAGTCTAAAAAAAATGTAGGATATATCAGTTTAAAAACAAACGAGAAATCTGGAAAAAACCAGCTAGTGTAATGGTTAGAATCCCCGCCTGTCAGCCTGGCAGTTAGGGTCTGAATCACACACAGAGCACTTTCTTGTCTATAACTCTGCTGATGAGGCATAATTTGCCGAAATGTACATACAGAGATCGACTTTTTCTCGATTTGTTTACGCCTTACATTTAAACATATATGCACGCCTAATTCATTAATTATCAACTAATTCATTTTCAAATTAGGTATGGCTTCAATTAAGCACATATTCTCACAAAAATTGTCGGCTATCGCCATCTCAAACATACTGTTTGTTTACTTTCATATACATATATATAATCGTCTGTTGTTTACAGAGTTGATCTCTCTGGTAATCGTAAAATATATACACATATGTATGTAATTTTTTTTAGGTGTACACAATTTTATTAGAGCCAACTCATTTAGTGCTGACTGGTTCACTGTTGAGAGCAAGTCGCACTCATTTTACCACCTTAACATTTTAGAGACGTTATATATTCTGACCAATAAGCCTGCTCTTTTGCAAACAAAGAGAGGGCTTACTTGGTTTAAATACTATAACTCCATTGTCTCTCATTTTCCTCCCCTTTTATTGTTTCTTTTTCTTACTCGTCCCATTTACTCGTTTGAATCGATTA
>CM042181.1:7778586-7816086 GCA_023376005.1 Doryteuthis pealeii
TGAACAGCTTTTGCTTTTTAAAAAAGATAAATAATAATTTTTAAAACTAGAGAAAATAAATAAGGAAGGTAGGTAGAGTTAGTATGGATGATATAATACGAGCTTTTAAGAGTCAGTTAGAGAGGCATGACTGAAACCAGATTAAACAAGGTATGGTGAAGGAAAAGCAGTAACATAAAACTTCGCTTTCTCCCAGATTTGTGGATATTTTTAGCAGTGTTATTACTTTTCCAAACATTATGCTTCCCAACAATTCTGTTGATGTGCCCTGCGGCCTTGTGTATAGAACAATAAATATGAAGAAAATGATCCGAATGATTCAAATAATACAAATTATAAAGCTTCATCTAAAAAAAATTCAGAGAAATAGTATAGATAACAATAAAAATGAGGGCAATAGTCAGAATAATCCAAATAATACAAATTGTCAAGCCTCATCTAAAAATTTCATAGAAATAGTGTAGTTAACAATAAAGACGAGGACAATAGCCCTAATAATCTAAATAATACAAATTATCAATCCTAATCTTAAAAATTCAGAGAAATAGTGTAGATAACAATAAAGACGAGGACAATAGTCCGAATAATCCAAATAATACAAATTACCAAGCCTCATCTAAAAATTTCATAGAAATAGTGTAGATAACAATAAAGATGAGGACAATAGTCCGAATAATCCAAATGTTACAAATTATCTAGCCTCATCTCAAAAATTCATAGAAATAGTGTAGATAACAATAAAGATGAGAACAATAGTCCGAATAATCCAAATAATACAAGTTGTCAAGCCTCATCTCAAAAATTCATAGAAATAGTGTAGATAAGAATAAAGACGAGGACAATAGTCTGAATAATCCAAACAATACAAATTATCAAGCCTCATCTCAAAAATTCAGACAAATGGTATCTAATAAATACAGACTTGATATAATCCAACAGCCAAAACGTTGGGTATATAACAATAAAGATGAGGACAATAGTCCGAAAAATCCAAATATTTTATTACTCAACAATTCAGTGAGAGAAAGAAACCTTGTCATTCCTCCCAATAAATATATCTAAAGCAAAATGTTTTTGTTGACTACGAAAATCCTATATTGCCACCTCCCATTTACTATTTTGTTTATATATATATATATATATATATATATATATAATGTCCTTGATACACCACCTGATGTACTCCAAAAACTAAGCATATTACACGCTTCAGCTATAGATCCTCTTATACAGATCAATAGCTATATAATTTAGCGTGGCCATGAAGTCAATGGCTTTTGGCTATGACAGTGGTTCTCGCCTATGTAATTCTCAATAAGCACTTGGTTTGAGAATCGCCTTGGGGCGAAACTATCAGTAACCAAGTATTTGACTTCAAGGTCACGTTACCCTAACTTAAATATACATGGTCTATCCCTGATATAGAGCACTATTTACTTATAAATATAGATCACTATATATTATATATATATAATATATATATATATATATTATATATTATATATATATAATGAACTCTCCCGTCGATTTTCGACGTATGAGGTTCATACACACAATGAACATCCACACAGGGATTTGTTGATAGTGGTGAAGGCTTGTGTTGGACCATCCACACTTTTTGGCACAGTCGATAGGAAAGAATTGGTGCATCAAGGGTTGCCACAAACCCAATCAACGACCGACCTCAGGAATTTTTGAATTCAGAGTTATCCCTCTCCTAGACTGGTTACCTACCCAAGGCTGAAGAGCCAGTCTGCCCTACTATTTAACCCATAGCTGGAGGAGAATATATGGATTCATACCTTTCCCATATATATATATATATATGTGTGTGTGTGTGTGTGTGTGTGTGTATGTGTGAGTGTGTGAGTGTGTGTGTGTGTGTGTAATAAAGTGCGTACATATTCAATGACTAACTTTTAGTTAGGTAATTCCAAGTCTCTAATTGTATACAAGTGCCGAGCAAATCTCAGCATGGCTGTTGTGTATCCCTGGGCCAATATTAAAGAATTAATGATCTATTCGTAAAATTATACTGAGCGAATCTGGAAAGGGAGCGGCCTAACAGCAGGACAGGTCTACCGGTGGAACAGATATAATGTTGCGAAACCGAAATCTGTAAGGATACCGGGGAACATCACCAATTGTCCTCCTTTGATGCTTCTTGGCGATGTTTTACAAGAAATATATAAATATATATATATATATATATATATATTATATATATATATATATGAAGTAGTCACGCTTTACATTTAAACCTATATGCACGCCTAATTCATTTAGTTATAATTAATTAATTAACAAAATTAGGTATGACTTTAATTAAGCACATAATCTCCCATATATATATATATATATATATATATATATATATATATATACATATATATATACAAATACAAGGTGTGTCAAAAAAGTATCGAGATTCTTTGTACTTTTTGACACACCTTGTATTCTGAAAAAAATTAACGTTTCATTCATTGCTCATTTCTATCTTAGCTTCAATCTCGATACTTTTATGACACACTTTGTATATATATATATATACCAACCCCTCCGCACGAATAGGATGGGACATGTGGTCAGTTTTTTAAGCGGAGTTTAAGAGATTTAAATTCAGAGTTTTCCTTCTCCTAGACCGGTTTCCAGTCCTATTTAGCCCTAAGCGGAAGGAGAATAGTTGAATGCATACCTTTTCCAAGAGACCTACCGCTCGCTATGTGAAATGCAAACAGCCGCGTCCTGGATTTGAACTCGGTTTGCCAAGTCCATTTCCCACGATAATAAACGTTATACCACATGGTAAAATCCCCCTATGGGGCCACCTGTTGGCTATGGGTGGCGATAAGGACGGAATCTTGGTGGCTAAGCAGTTCATGAAATGTAACACTAGTCTTATATATACTTATAAGTGGAGCGTTGACATCAGTGTCGATCGAAGAGGCCCACTAAGATCAATCGGCGATCAAGCCCTAGCACCTATATGATTGTCTCGACCCTATTACCTTCATGGCAAACCCCTGACCCTTTTTATCATGTATGCACTAGAAGACGGTGGCTGAGGGTCTTAGTGTCATAAGTATGACTTTAAACTGCGTCTAGTGGTAAAGTACTAATTTTGGACCTATGGGGAGTGTGGAGTACCCCTTCATCGCCATTACTCTGTAACCTGGAGTGGTAGTACCTGTTAGGGTCCCATCTATGGGTTAAATAGGAAAAAATGAGTTTTCAATAATGTATTTGACTGATTTTTGACTTGATAATTTGTAATATATGGATTGTTCGGACTATTGTCCAAGTTCAGAGTTCGACAAGAATATTCCCCAGTTCGAGAAGGTTCCCGAGTTCGACAAGCAATACTCGAAGAAGGCCGGACGTTACATCTGCCGAAACGTTGTGTATATAACTATAAAGATGAGGACTATAGTCCTAACGATACAAATGATACACATTCAAAAAATATGTTTAAAATATTGAGTTAAAAAATTTTTTTGAATATCTATCAAAAATGAATAAAGCGAAACGTTTTCGGTATAAAATAACCCAACATCTGCATCTAGTGGTGATGATTTTGGAGCTTTGAGGAGTGTGGAGTACCCCTTCATCGCCATTACTCCCAGATCCACTCTGACCCGAAGTGGTAGTACCTGTTAGGTATTAAATAGTAAAAAATGTTTTTTAAAATGTTTAAAAAAATGAATTTTAAAAAGATTTTGAATACCCATCAAGAATGAATAAAACAAAATGTCTTCAGCATAAAATAACCCAACAAGGGATGGTATGTCGTAAAATCCAACCCACCAACCAACCAACCAATAGTGTTATAATTATAGGGTGTTAAACACTTGTAAAAAGTGGAGTACCCCTTCATCGTCATTATTCCCAGGTTAACTCTGACCCTGAGTAGTATTAACTGTTAGGGTTCCATCTATGGGTTAAATAGGGAAAAATGTTTTTTTTTAAATGGGTTTAAAAAAATTAGTTTAAAAAGAATTTTGAATTCCCAACAAGAATGAATAAAATAAATCATCTTCGGCATAAAATAACCCAATAAGTGATGAAATGGCGTAAAGTTCAACCAACCAGCCAACCAACCTATAGTGTTATAATTATAGTGTGTTAAACGCTTCCCAAAGTGGAGTACCCCATCAACGCCGTTACACCCAGGTCAACTCTGACCCGGAATGGTAGTACATGTTAGAGTTCCATCAATAGGTTAAATAGGAAAAAATTAGTTTTAAAAAACGTATTTAAAGATTAGTTTTAAAAAGATTTTGAATACCCATCAGGAATGAATAAAATAAAATGTCTTTGGCATAAAATAATCAACAAGGGATGTTTATGCTGTAAAATCCAACCAACCAACCAACCAACATATAGTGCTATAATTATAGGGTATTAAACACTTGTCAAAGTAGTGTGCCTCTTCATCGGCGTTACACTCATGTCAACTCTGACCCGGAGTGGTAGTAGCTGTTTGGATCCCATTTATGGGTTAAATTGAAAAAAGTGAGTTTCAAAAAATGTATTTAAAAAATTGAGTTTTAAAAAGATTTTGAATATCTATCAAAAATGAATAAGATAAAATGTCTTTGGCATAAAATAACCTAATACAGAATGACATGCCGTAAAATCCAACCAACCAGCCAACCAACCTATAGTGCTATAATTATAGGGTGTTAAACACTTGTCAAAGTAGAGTGCCCCTTCATCGGCGTTACTCCCAGGTTAGCTCTGACTCGGAGTGGTAGTACCTGTTAGGATCCCATCAATGGGTTAAATAGGAAAAATGATTTTTAAAAATGTGTTTAATTTTTTTTTTAATTTGAATACCTAGCAATAATGAATAAAATAAAATGTCTTTGGTATCAAATAAAATGTCTTTGGCATAAAATAACCCAATACAGAATGACATGCCGTAAAATCCAACCAACCAGCCAACCAACCTATAGTGTTATAATTATAGGGTGTTAAACACTTGTCAAAGCTTCACATAATCGTTGTATAAGTGTCTGTAAAAAAAATCCTAGTGATTTAATATTGTGATTTTCTCTGAAATCACGATATGTCCTCGCGCTAAATTCGAAAGCCAATCAACAATTGTCTTTCCCATAAGATTCCCAAGGTCTTTTTTGACAGCTGTTTATCTCTATAAGAGGATCAATACCTGTTGCCTCTAATATGCTTCTTTTTTTTTTCTTCTTTTTTTTGAGTTCATCAGGAGGTGTCCCAAGGACATTTTGAATCATTCAACAGTTCAGTCTCTGGTTACATAACACACCATCTTTTATTTAATCCAACTTAAAATATCAATATTAATAATCATAAAGAGTTTATTTGTTTGTTGCCATATGATTTACTGTAGACCTATAAATGTGTAATTCATTTTTATCGTAAAAATCATTTTCAATGTATTTTTATCGTAAAAATCGTTTTCAATGCATTTTTATAGTAAAAATCATTTCCAATGTATCTTTATTGTAAAAATCGTTTTCAATGCATTTTTATAGTAAAAATCATTTTCAAGGTATTTTTATTGTAAAAGTCGTTTTCAATGCATTTTTATAGTAAAAATCATTTTCAATGCATTTTTATAGTAAAAATCATTTCCAATGTATTTTTATTGTAAAAATCGTTTTCAGTGCATTTTTATAGTAAAAATCATTTTCAAGGTATTTTTAATGTAAAAATCGTTTTCAATGCATTTTTATAGTAAAAATCATTTTCAAGGTATTTTTATTGTAAAAATCGTTTTCAATGCATTTTATAGTAAAAATCATTTTCAAGGTATTTTTATAGTAAAAATCATTTCCAATGTATCTTTATTGTAAAAATCGTTTTCAATGCATTTTTATAGTAAAAATCATTTCCAATGTATCTTTATTGTAAAAATCGTTTTCAATGCATTTTTATAGTAAAATCATTTCCAATGTATCTTTATTGTAAAAATCGTTTTCAATGCATTTTTATAGTAAAAATCATTTCCAATGTATCTTTATTGTAAAAATCGTTTCAATGCATTTTTATAGTAAAAATCATTTTCAATGTATTTTTACAGTAAAAATCATTTTAATGTATTTTTATTGTAAAATCGTTTTCACGTTTTATAGTAAAAATCATTTTCAATGCATTTTTATGGTAAAAAATAATAATTCCCAATGCATTTTATTATAAAATGATTTTTAATTGCATTTTTTATAGTAAACATTTAATCATTTCCTAATGCATTCTTTGTAATGAGAATCACTTTTAATGCATTTTTATAGCAATGCATTTCCAAATATTTTTTATGGTAAAAATAATTTTTATAGTAAAAAAAATTTTTAATGCATTTTTATAGTAAAGATTATTTAATGTTTTTTATTAGTAATGTTTTAACAGTTGATCACACATACACACACACACATATATGTTGCATTTCACACAGCACTTATACCCATGTGAAAGTAATATCTAACTATTCTCCCTCAGCTATGGGTAAATACTAGGGCAGTCTAGGCTCTTTAACCTTGGTAACTAGTCTAAAAGGAAAACTGGATTCAAACCTGTTAAAATTTCACTTAAGAAATTGACCTTGTGTCATATCCTGGTCGTGCTGAAGGGTTGATATATATATATATATATATATATATATATATATTATATATATATATATATATAGGGCGGTTTAGCTCAATCGGTAGAGCGTTCGGTTAAGAATCACAAGGTTCTGGTTTAATACCGGCCCTCGCCAACTCAGCGTATGAGTAGCACAAACATCTGTGCGATAAAGTGAGGAGCTGATGGTAGGTGTGGCGTCCCACCTCAGACGCTTAAAAAACAATTTCCTTGATCTAGAGCTAGTGAAAAAGGGATGGACTCCCTCGCTGTCTGGATGATACCGACATTAGGCCCGCCCGTCGACTTACTTACTTATATATATATATATATATATATATATAATATATATATATATCGGATGTTGATAATGCGTTGTAAAGATTTTAACATGATGTAGGCCGTTTTGATGTTAGCACATGTGCGGAAACATGCAGAGAAATTAACTTTTATTTATAATAAGGTGTTAGCGTATATTAATCGATTGAATTATGAGAATCGAACTCATAATCAATAAATCTTAATATCGACACACTTATACTGGGAGGGGGAAAGACATAATCCAAAACAAGAGGAGATAATCTAATGAGATTATTGAATTTTTAATCTACTTAAGAGATTAGGAATAAAAAACAACTTAGAATATAAAAAAAAAAAAGGTACGCGTTATTAAAAACTTAGTTATATAAATAACAATTTGTGTAAAGTACTTTCAGCCTATCAGATAAGAATACATTCCTACCTTGACTTGCGAGTTTAATTCATTCTGCTCGTAACTCAATTTCTTCGTATAATCAAAATAATTTTCTCCCTCCAGCTATGGGTAAATAGTAGGACAAACTGGGCTCTTTAACCTTCGCTAGATAACCACTCTAAAAGAAGGAAAACTGTAATGGTTAGTGTCGTAGGAAATGGACTAGTCTACCTGAGTTCAAATCCTGGATGAAACCCTTAGCATTTCACATGCCGCTAATACTCTTGGGAAAGGTATGCATCCAACTACTCTCCCTCCAGCTAGAGGTAAAAAGCATTTTTATTCTCAACACATTATTCCAAAAAAAATCGACCGAGTGAGAGTTCTGTTGTAGACTAGCCTAGCTTACCTTTCGTAGAGAGTAAATGAGTTGGTCAAAGACTATTTGTACACTGCTGTTTTAGAACATCGGTGAGATTATTGAGACTACGAAGATAACGGAACCACTACGCGAACCGTTTACCTCGATATTTAGCACTTTGTTGCGAATTACTCTAGGTCTGGCGCAAACTGTAGTTGAATGTACTAGTATACTGAATATTGTATGACCCAATATACAACACTATGTAAATATATTTCTATTGTAAAACCATTTCTATAGTAAACTGTGTTTCCTATGGTCATCTCCTTTCGTAATATTTCACCTTAATTATTGAATAACCTTTGTGTTGTGGACTAGCCTAGCTTACTTTTCGTAGAGAGAAAATCAGCTGGTCCAAGACTATTTGTACACTGCTGTTTTAGAATATCGGGGTGATTTTTGAGCCTGCAAAGGCCCCTCGGGGCCTGCTTCAGAGCGGTTCGGCCTTTGGAGTGGCTTGGCAATAAAAATTAACAGCGTCGATCCCAGGGGGCTATCCCCCAGGCAATACCTTGTGTGGGAATGCCGACGGGATTCCCAGCCCATACAAGTGGGGTATGAGGCAAATACACCTGCCCCCTTGACTTAAAGGGGCCGGGCTGGGTTTATTGCTCAGCGCCTGAGGCGCCCCCTTGTGGGGGAATGCCGACGGGATCGACGCAATTTTTTCCACTAATCACCCATAAGCTTCGGCTTGTGGGTAGGCCCACATAAAAAATGTCCTTGTTTCACGCCCTCATAAGTGGGATGAGCGGCAAATATCTTCCCCCAGGCAATACCTGCCCCCTCGATTTAAAGGAGCAGGGCTGAGTTTATTACCTAGCGCCTGAGGCGCCCCTTGTGGGGAATGCCGACGGATCGACGCAATTTTTTCCACTAACCACCCATGAGCTTCGGCTTGTGGGTGGGCCCACATAAAAATGTCCTTGTGTCACGCCCTCATAAGTAGGGTGAGAGGCAAATATCCTGAGCCTGCAAAAGCCTTCAGGGCCTGCTCCAGAGCGCTTTCGGCCTCTGGAGTAGCTCGGTAATAAAAACAGCGTCGGTCCCAGGGGCTACCCCCCCCCCAGTCAATTTCTGCCCCCTTGATTCAAAGGGACAGGGCTGGGTTTATTGCCCAGGCGCCTGAGGCGCACCCTTCGAGGGAGGATGCCGACAGGATCGACGCATTTTTTGTGCCTACCACCCATGAGCTTCGGTTTGTGGGTGGTCCCACGTTAATAGGGCCTTGTGTCCAACCTGTACAAGTGGGGTACGAGGTAAATAAACCTGAGACTACGAAGATTACGGAACCATTACTCGAACCGTCTACCTCGATGTTTTAGCGCTCTTGTAGCGAGTTACTCAATGTAGTTATTATTAATGTTACAAATTGAACTATTTAGTAAATAGCTCTTAAGTAAACATATCAAACGTTGTAATAATTAGATTATCATACAGGAGTATATCCACAGGTCCTGCTAGTCAAGACCATTATACTTTTTAATTACTGAACTATTTTGCAATAGCTCTTAAATAAACATATTAAACATTGTAATATTTAGATTATGATATTGTGGTATATGCACAGGTCCTTCTAGTCAAGATCATTATACTTTTTACATACTGAACTATTTTACAATAGCTCTTAAATAAACATATTAAACATTGTAATATTTAGATTATGATATTGTGGTATATGCACAGGTCCTGCTAGTCAAGATCATTATACTTTTTACATACTGAACTATTTTACAATAGCTCTTAAATAAACATATTAAACATTGTAATATTTAAATTATAATACTGTGGTATATCCACAAGTCCTGATTATTATACTTGCTACATACAGAACTATTTCTCAATAGCTCTTAAGTAAACAAATCAAACGCTGTAATAATTAGATTATCATACTGTAGTATATCCACAGGTCCTGCTAGTTACTGATTGACACAACAATCTGGATTTGTATTAGTGAAGATTATCTTTCAGGGGGCAGATAATAAGATGATCCAGTTTGACACTTCATATTTAAGTGAATTGCAATTTTTATTCTCTTATTAGTGTGATGCAACAACAAGAAATAAGAATACAAAATAGAAATACGTTTATCATAGGATATATTTTGTGTTACCCAGACAGACAGACAGATAGACGGGGAGAGAGAGACATACAGAGAGACAGACACACACACACACACACAACACATATATATATATATATATATATATATATATATATATAGAGAGAGAGAGAGAGAGAGAGAGAGAGCGAGAGAGAGAGAATGACACAGAAAGACACAGAGAACCAGAGAGAGAGGGGGGAGAATGACACAGAAAGACACAGAGAACCAGGGAGTCAGAGAGAGAGACAGAGAGAGAGAGACAGAAACAGAGACATAGAGAGACAAAGAGAGTGAGACAGAAAGACGGAGAGACAGACACAGAAAGACACAGAGACACAGAGAGAGAGAGGGACACATACACAGAGAGAAAGACAGACAGACAGACAGACAGACCGAGAGAGAGAAGAGACAGAGCGACACATATCTTTGTAAATATTCTAACAATACTAATTATATGCACCGGGTAGGAAAAAAAAACAAATATTTTACAGATTATATTGATAGATAACTGAATAATCTACTTTAAGGTTTTTAGATAATCTCACAGGACAAAGTTTGAATAAGATTATCTCCGTGATGAACTTATTTTTATTAGAATATAATAAATAAAGGATTAACTTAGGGATAGGGAGGCCGAGATAGATAGATAGATAGATAGATAGATAACAATCGAATTATAATAGATAGATAGATAGATAGATAGATATGAATCGACAAGATAGATAGATAGATAGATAGATAGATAGATAGATATGAATCGACATAGATAGATAGATAGATAGATATGAATCGAATAGATAGATAGATAGATAGATAGATGACTAGATAGCGATAGATAGATAGATAGATAGATAGTAGATATGATCATAGATAGATATGAATCGACTAAGATAGATAGATAGATAGATAGATAGATATGAATCGACTAGATAGATATATAGATAGATAGATAGATAGATAGATAGATATGAATCGACTAAGATAGATAGATAGATAGATAGATAGATAGATATGAATCGACTAAGATAGATAGATAGATAGATAGATATGAATCGACTAAGATAGATAGATAGATAGATAGATATGAATCGACTGGCATAGATAGATATGAATCGACTAAGATAGATAGATAGATAGATAGATAGATAGATAGATATGAATCGACTATAGATAGATATGAATCGACTAAGATAGATAGATATGAATCGACTGGCATAGATAGATATGAATCGACTAAGATAGATAGATAGATAGATATGAATTGACTAAGATAGATAGATAGATAGATAGATAGATAGATAGATAGATATGAATCGACTGAGATAGATAGATATGAATCGACTAAGATAGATAGATAGATAGATAGATAGATATGAATCGACTAAGATACATACATACATACATACATACATACATATGAATCGACAAAGATAGATAGATAGATAGATAGATATGAATCGACTAAGATAGATAGATAGATAGATAGATATGAATCGACTGACATAGATAGATATGAATCGACTAAGATAGATAGATAGATAGATAGATAGATAGATATGAATCGACTAAGATACATACATACATACATACATACATATGAATCGACAAAGATAGATAGATAGATAGATAGATAGATAGATATGAATCGACTAAAATAGATAGATAGATAGATAGATAGATAGATAGATAGATATGAATCGACTAAGATTGATAGATAAAAAGTAAGAGGCCAAAAAGAAAGAGAAAAGAAAGAGACAAAAAGAAGAAAGAAAAAAAGAGAAAGTATAAAAAGTAAGGAGAAAGGCCCGAAAGTAAGACAAAGAAAAGAAAGAAAGAAAGAATAACATAAAGATACAAGACCAAAAATTAAGAAAGAAAACGAAAAATAAATGCCACAAGACTAGAAAGAAAGAAAGAAAGAAAGAAAGAAAGAAAGAAGAAAGAAAGAAAGAAAGAAAGAAAGAAAGAACAAGGAAGGAAAAAGAAAGAAAGTCTTTTTTTTTAAATTAAAGGTGAAAACCAAATAAAGTAATTAATTTCACTTTACTGCCATTTTATATTTAATCAATTTACATTCTAAGAGAAATTTCCTTAAGGTTTCTGTTATTTGTTGAGGGCAAACTTTAGTGGGCAATAGCGCCCACCGAGAACTGAAGTTCGACAGCAATGGTTGGCGCAAAGTTGATTAGACGCCATTTTGTTATTTTCATCACCATTGTTTTTGTTTTTTGATTAAATAGGGTCAAAGTAACAGAGATTCCCAGAAAGAGTGTTTTGATATACCCTAAGAACATTCATGCATTGTTCTACGGGTTGTGAGTCATGAAAAAAAAAGGCCCAAATATTTGGGGGTTCAGAAATTTCACCTCTGGTGCTGAAGGAAATGACGCCATTGTTTTCCTTATCACCTATCATCGAAAAGTGTATTTAGACATTTGGCTAGACAATGGGAAATAATGTTGTCAACCATTTTGGAAAACTGGAGAAAGGAATTTAAGAAATGGGGCCATTGTTGAAAAATATATTTTGACGATATATATATTTACCATCCCCTCCGCACGAGCAGGAAGTGACACAAGGTTAAACGGACTTTAACAGGTTTGAATTCAAAGGTTTCTTTGTCCTAGACTATTTGTCTCCTAGATAAGGGTCATACTAGAGATTTGGTGTTTTTTTAATGGCATATCAACCTTCGTAGGTTATTTAATGCCAATTAAAAATGTCTTGCGTTTCTATAAAAAAACACTTTTTCATTAATCAACCAGAAGACCAGCCATTCACTCTCTCTCTCTCTCTCTCTCTCTCTCTCTCTCTCTCTCTCTCTCTCTCTCTCTCTCTCTTATATATATATATATATATATATATATATATATATGTGTGCATGTGTGTGTGTTGTAATTCAAGCATCAGAATAAAAAAGAAATAATAGAAACAAACATGAGTCAAGATAGAGAAATTTATTTACTAAGCAAAGATACAATGTGAACAGAGTAATTAGCAATTTATAGGTTGTATTCCCGTAAGATCTTATTGTATTTCCCATCCATGGTTTCGTTAGACCTTACTTATGGGGAAAACAAACTATTCCATTCAATGCACTTACAGGTTTCCCATTGGTTGGTCTATACTGAAAACAAAGCTAGGAAACATGTCCATTCGTTCAAGGGGCAAGGAACGGTAGAGTCCTTCAGAGTCGAGTCGCGTAGAGAGGCAGAGCTAGGGGCTTAAATTTTCACGTGCCCAACGGATATGGGACGTGGGAAGTCCCGCCTACAATTCAAAAGGAATAATATTTTGTGTTTTTATTGGATTCAAATTGAATTCATTCTTACCTACAAAAAAGAACAAATAGAATACATCCAAGGGAAAATAACTAGAATCAGAAGTTCTGTAGAAAATAGACAATCACAATTAGCATGGCAAACAGTAAGTGAAGTTAGTGGTGGGAAAAGCAGACTAAGATCAAATCTAAAAGCAGCCAGCCAAGAAGACAGACTTTTAAAATGGAAAGAACAGTTGAAGAATCTGGGGAAACCTACCTAAAATTACAAAAAGTGTTGAAGGTATTGTAGGGATAACATTTTTTACTTGTCACAGTTCTTCCTGTGGCCGTTAGGTGGCGTAGCGTGTAGCCTTATTCACTTTCTAGCTTCGACAGAGCAAACAGCTTATTTCCTGTCTACCTAAGGGGGTTTTCTTGTCACCAGCAACTTCGTAGCACACGAGGACATTGTTCAAAGCCGAGGGGAATAAACGATTTTTTGATTTTGTATGAATAAAATTATTTACCCGCTAAAACGCAGTAACCTAATCAATGAGTATTAATTCATTTTTTCCTCTTTTTTCAGGGTTTACAAAAAGGCCAGTCCTAATGGCAAGGTGAGTAAAAGATTTTTACCATTTTTTGCAAACCATTGTTAGTGAGTTCGATTCTCACTGGGCACCCCATACTTCTGGCCTTGTGCCACTCTAACCTAAGCTTAGTAAATAACAATAGGTGCCTCACGTGGTGTAATAGTTAACAAGCTAGATTTGCCAACCATTGTTAGTGAGTTCGATTCTCACTGGGCGCCACATACTTCTGGTTTTGTACCACATCCCAGCTAAGATTAGTAAATAACTATCTTTTAGGACACCTCATATGGTGTAATGGTTATCAAGCTAGAGTTGCAGACAATTGTAATTTAATTCGATTCTCATTGGGTGCCCGTGGCAAAAAATATCAAAGAGAATTATTCCAAATTTCCATTTGATATACTAGCAAATATATGCACCTTCCGAGTGCAAGTATTTAAGTTTTAATGTAATAAAATATTATATTAAATTAAAATGGCTGATGAAACTAAATAAGAAGGCAGATAAAAAGATTTGAAACAGAGTGCACGTATTTAAGTTTTAATGTAATAAAATATTATATTAAATTAGAAAGGCTAATGAAACTAAATAAGAAGGCAGATAAAAAGATTTGAAACAGAGTGCACGTATTTAAGTTTTAATGTAATGAAATATTATATTATATTAGAAAGGCTAATGAAACTAAATAAGAATGCAGATAAAAAGATTTGAAACAAAGGGGGGGTATAATCGAAAAATACAACCACTGAAACTTACTCTTCCATAACTATCGTCTTTCATTGCTAAATTTTCCTAATTTGAATATTTAGTTAAAATACAAAATAAAGAATAAATTTACAGTTATTTCTTCTTGTTAATGGATTTCTTTTAAGATTTATCCCCGAGATTTTTGCTCATATTAATTAAGATAAAACCAAACAATTAGAAATCAATAATACCAAGCACTTCGTTATTAAAATCAATTTTAATTATATCAATATGCAAATTGGTCTTCCCGTTTACACTGTAAACCGCCATTTTTTGAATATATAAATACAATTGCATGTTATTAATATGTAGATCCTGGCCAACGCCGGGGATCCAGTGGCTTCGGCCCTGGATCTTTAAAAGTTAATAGCGTCGATCCCAGGGGTCTATCCCCCCAGGCAATACCTGCCCCCCTTGATTTAAAGGGACAGGGCTGGGTTTATTGCCCAGCGCCTGAGGCACCCCCTTAAGTGGGAATGCCGACGGGATCGATACAATTTTTTACACCTGCCACCCATGAGCCTCGGCTTGTGGGTGGTCCCACATAAAAACGAGACCTTGTGTCCAACCCATACAAGTGGGGTATGAGGTAAATAAATGTAGTTATAGCCAACAGTATTAATAATGTAAGACAATTTTATTAATAATTGAGATTTAAATAAAAAATAAAATCCTGGAGAATGTGACGCAAATAACAAGGGGAATTGTGAGTTGAGTGGTGATATAGCTTCGGTTACAAACAGACAAACACACAATCTCCATTATAATATGATAACTGGGATAATCGACTGGTATCGAAGGAAGAAAAAACCCGATCAATTAAAAAGTAACTGATAAATTGATCACTGAATATTTGCAGTTGCTACTTTTTATTACCCACCACCATATATGGTCATATGCCAAAAGACAATTTGGTTCAGCTCTGTTGGCTTGAGCTTTAAAATATACCGACTGTACCTCTGAAGAGGGGTAAGACCCTCCATTAATGGAACTACCTCTTGGCCGTGTGTGGCGACCCGTGATGCTTAAGGATGGAACTCTGATGGCTGAGCAGTCCATAAAATGCAACACTCCACTTTGGCTAGACGGAGAGACCCCCTCCGATCATTCGGCTGGTCATGTCAAGCCCTAGCACCTATATGGCTGTCCCAACCCCATTACCCTTATGGTAAGCCCGAACCTTTTCTATCATATATGTGCTAGAAAGCTAAGGGTCTTTTTGTCCTGGGTATGACCTTAAAATCTAATTGATTGTGAAGTTCCAATTCTGGAGCCCTGTGGAACGTGGAGTACCCTTTTATCACCATTACTTCCAGGTCCACTCTAATCCGGAGTGATAGTACTTATTAGGGTGCCATCTATGGGTTAAATAGAAAAAATAAGTTTTAAACAAATGTATTTTTTAAAAATGGATTTAAAAACGGTAAAAATATTGTGATAGAGGATTACCATAGATGAAAAAAGTAATCTATTAATAATGGAGATTCGCTTCCGGTTTTTGTCTGTAACAAAATTTACGTCACTGCTTACGTCACATTACCCAAACTCGTCATAACATAGAATAAATACACTCAAAATTTGAACATGCAGCATTAGACAGTCCTCATTGTTTTTTAAAACAAGTTTTAATAAATACATAACAGGTATTATATATCTATATATAGTTT
Source organism: Doryteuthis pealeii (assembly GCA_023376005.1). NCBI lineage: Eukaryota > Metazoa > Mollusca > Cephalopoda > Myopsida > Loliginidae > Doryteuthis > Doryteuthis pealeii. The sequence goes on from CM042181.1 coordinate 7,794,675, forward strand.
GTTTTATTTTAATACATATTTAAAGTTTATATTTCAAATAGTTTTATTTTTTAATCCTTTAATGAATTTGATGATTTTACTTACTTAGGGTACAAATTCGCTGACATTATTTTTTTTACTCCCGCCCCTCAGGCAATATGTTTCAAAAATCTATTTTTACATCGACCGGAGGGTTTTTTTTATTTTCTACTAGTAACTCATACTAATAAAAATGGAATGGTCCATTATTTAGCTTTTTGATCTTTTGATATCGGCTCTTCCTATCATTGCGAAACAGAATTCGCCAAGCGTTGGATTGTTCACCCACTGACAGGGAACATGAGTTGGGTTTAGACCGTCGTGAGACAGGTTAGTTTTATCCTACCGATCAGCACGTGTGTTACGTCGGCCGTGGCCACGGCTATCCCGTCCAGTACGAGAGGAACCGCGGGATCGGAGCAACGGTTCGCGTGCTTGCTCGAACGAGCGGCGGTGCCAAGCTGCCTCCGCACGATAACGGTTGAAATCCGGAACCGCGACCGGGGTCGCCAAGGTATTACGAAAGGCGTCTGTTTTCGTTCCGCTGGAGCCTGCCATAGCGGTCGTCTTCATAAGAAATAAGGATTTGGGGATAAGCAACATCAGATAATCAGGATTTACATTTTTGCATTTCCTCTTGGATGATTTGCGTGGTCACCTATTTTTTAAAACAGAGGCGCTACGAACTGGATTTGAACTCATTGGTTGGTTGGTTGGATTTTACAGCATGTCGACCCTTGGTTATTTTATGCCAAAGACATTTTGTTTTATTCATTCTTGTTAGCTTCCGCCCTGTCGGCTGGGGTGTTAGAATGCACCGACTGCACCTCTGCAGAGGGGTAAAACTCCCCCAATGAGGCCACCTGTTGGCCGTGGGTGGCGACCCGTGGTGCTTAAGGATAGAACCCAGGTGGCTGAGCAGTCTATGACTTTCAATACTCCACTTTAGGCTTTCCTTGGGCTAGAAGGGCGGTCGGAGAGGCCCCCTCCATTCAATCGGCTGGCCACGTCAAGCCCTAACACTTATATGATTGCCCCAATCCTATTGCCCTCATGGCAACCCCCAATCCTTCTTATCTTATGGGTACTAGAAGCGGTGGCTGAGGGGCTACATGTCCTGTGAATGACGTTAAACTCTATCTGATGGTGAGATTCCAGTTCTGGAGGTTTGGGGAATGTGGGCCACCCCTTCATCACCATTGCTCCCTGGTCCAATCTGATCCGGAGTGGTAGTACCTGTTAGGGTCCCATCTATGGGTTGAATAGAAAAACATGAGTTTATAGACAAGATTGAATTATGCATTAAGATTGAATTTATTTCACAACCTTTTCGGCATTAAATGACCCACTGATGTTCATATGCCGTAAAACAACACAAACAAATCAAACCTATATATTTAAAACGATCTTAAACCTCATAGAAAGGTTTCTTAATGGTTATGAGGCCTGACCAGTCCAGACTATTTTAGCCTTATCGTCAACCTGCAGCATTGTAATATGCATATTCAAGTAATTAATAAGGATTTGATTGATATATAGATTAAAGGCATTAAATGACCCACCGAGGTTGATATGCCGTAAAACAAAACAAACCAAACCAAACCAATCTTGTTAGCTTTTCAATTTTGAAAACACATTTAAAAATCCATTTTGAGATCTACTTAAACCATAGATGGTACACTAACTCCGGGTCAGAATGAATCTGGTAGTAAATGGGTACTCTACACACCCCAAAGTTCCCACCACTAGATGCAGTTTAACGTCATACCATAATGTCAGACCCTTAGCCACCGCCTTCTAGTACACATATGATAAAAAATAGGTCTGAGGGTTTGCCATAAAGGCAATAGGGTTGGGATAATCATATAGGTGCTAGGGTTTGTGGTGACCAGCCGATTGATCAGAAGGAGGGGGCTCTCCGAGTACACCTCTCGCCTAAGTAAGATCTAAAGTGGAGTGTTGCATATCATAGACTACTCAATCATTAGAAGTCCTTCCTTAAGCATCACAGATCGCCACCCATGGCCAACAGGTGGACCCAGTAGAAGGATTTTACTCCTGTGTAGAGGTGCAATATCACTGACAGGTTAAAGCGACAATTCTTTCAAGCTGTAGTTAATCTATTGTAAAGTTTTTAAATGTCATCCTTGGCCAGTTGAAAAAAGGCTTAAAGAAAGTAGGTCCTGAGTTATGGAATCCTTTGGTAAGCGTATAAGTCCTATCCTGCGTATTGTTAAAGGTCCAGTGATTTAATCCTATGTCCGTCGTCCACGAAAGTCAAAGTAGTTATGTCCAGTACTGTCGGTTTAAGTATTGTATCAGCAGCAGAGTTCTGCCAGTGATTGGCCAAGAGAGATCACATGTTTTTGCCGAGTCTATAAGTGAAAGCGGGCGTCTAGCACATATCTTATATCTCAAAAAAGCCAACAATGTACTTAAATAGAAAAATGTGTTTAAAAATTGAGTTTTAAGAAAAATTGAGTGCTCGTCAAGAATGTATAAGACAATCACGTCTCCGGCATAAGATAACCCAACAAGGGTTGACATGCCATAAAATCCAACCAACCAACCAACCAACCGTCAGCAGATTACCTGCCTATGTGCTAAAACGGACACGCACACACAAATACGAAAAAAAGATATTCAAAATTCGTTCGATGGCGGTGTTTTTTATTTTTTAAAAAGACCGCACAAGTCGCTATACTAAATCTTTTAATATTACTACCTAATGTATTTTCCCGGAGTCCGAAATATTGGGCCTACTGTATATAGTAAAGTAGCACTCAGATTGAAATATCGGCCTCGTGGTGTAGGTATTTACCCAACCCGTTTGCTGCGAGTAGGATATGACACAAGGTCGCAAATATGCGGCATCCAGCGAGGATCGAACTCACTATTCAGTAGTATTGGATCTGCGAAACTAGCACGGTGAGACGCACTTTCGGTGCTATGATGTACAATAAAATTGTTCTCGGTTCGTACTAGCAGACCGAGGTTTTAGACTAGAATAGCAGTCAGTTTGAAATAAAGGCCTACAGCGTAAACTTAAAAAATGTAAACAAATGCTCGGCTTAAAATACCGGAGATTAGGGACCTCCAATTTGCCCTGTGAAATTAAAACCCCTCCCGCTATATTTAACGTAAGGAAACTTGCATAAAGGTTAATATTATCTTGAAAATTTTTAATCCATTCAAAAGAACAAACAGTAAAAAAAATCTCCTGATGATTTTTATTTTTTTTAAATTTTCAGCTTAAGTAAATAACGAAAATTCTGAACGAAAACAATGTTTACATTTTCGCACCGTTAAATCAATTGAAATTTAACGTAGCCAAAAATAAGTTTCGACGAGAGGCTTTTTGTTTATTCTGTGAAAAATCAATTAATCATCCGATTTTCACGAAAATTTTCATAATTACTTACCTGTTGATGAAATTATATTTGAAATAGGTTTTTCCTAAAATATATAAGGAGAAAATATTTTACGAGGTCTACCTCCCCTATTTTATTTTATGAAATATGAAAAACTGGAACCCACAAAAAAACGATTTTTACTTTTTTGTCCATAAAGATAAGCGTCTAGATAATTATATTAGAAGATTTTTATAAGTTTCTATACGGGAGTCTTTTTAGTAAAAGAACCATAAATGCCGAATTCTGCTAAAAAATATCAATAAAGAATGTTTTACTTATTTTTCAAGATAACGGTGAGTCATTTTTCCTCAATCGGATAATTTGATCTTTAAATTAACTGTTTTTCTTTCTAACAACTGTTTATGTTCATTTTTTTTTTTTTGCGAGATTTATTTAAGTGCAAAAATTTTACGTTTCTTCCTTCAATATTGCTTAAACTGATCACGTGACGTGAATTTGGTGGTACCTATCGGAATTAATAGTAAAATAGCGCTCAGTCCAAAACACTGTGCTTACAGCGTATAGTAAAATAGATCAGCTTGAAATATCGGACTCAAAATAACACTTGGATCTACGAATTCAAAGCATTATTAAACTTATGTTTGTAGCCGTGTCAGTACTACTGTATGGTTCACATCTTACGAAATTCCTGGAGAAAACTAGATGGGAACTACATAAGAATGTTGAGTGCTGTTTTCAAAAAAAATCCTGGAAGCAGCACCCGACAAAACTGCAGCTGTACGGTCACTTACCTTCCATCTCATAAAACATCCAAGTAATACGAGTAAGATATGCTGAGCATAACGTTCTTCTTTGGACTGCTACACATGGACACACCAGTAAAAAAATTCATTCATCCTTTCCGTACGACCAGCAAAAAATATGTAAAACTGTACGAGAAAGTAGGATAACAGATGGTACAAACGGTTAGTAGAATGGTGCCCAATAAATAACAAGCACAGAAGAAAAGACCTAAGAAAAGATGGCGAAGTTTTATGGTATGATAAAGCAGAGGCTAGCAAAATCAAGGCCATCATGGGAGGAAGTGGTTGTTTGATTGATTTTAATGGCATGTTAACCTCTCGGGAATTAATTCATGTCAAGAGGTTCCGGAGTGACAAAGCCAATTAAGCTACAAAATATGTCATGAATAAAGAAATTGAACTTCAAGATCCCACATATATATATATCAACCCCTCCGCACGAGCAGGATGTGACACAAGGTCAATTTCTTAAGCGGAGTTCAACAGGTTTGAATTCAGAGTTTTCCTTCTCCTAGACCGGTTGCCTAACCAAGGTTAAAGAGCCCAGTCTGCACTACTATTTATCCATAGCTGGAGGGAGAGTAGGATTCATACATTTCCCAAGGGTATTAGCGCTAAGTGAAATGCAATTATCACATCTAGGATTTGAACTCGGGGCGACGAGTCCATTTCCTATGACTTTAACCATTACACCACCCGCTTCCAACTTCAAGATCCCATATACAGATCTGAACAACTAACTAAAAAGATTAAATAAACATTTTGAGATGAGCCATGATGATTAGTATTATTAGGATTATTCGGACTATTGTCCTCATCTCTATTGTTATCTGTACAATGTTTCGGCCGATGTGCCCTCTGGCCTTCTTCGTGTATTTCTTGTCGGACTTGGGTGCCTTGTTTCAGAACTTGGGAACCTTGTTTTCGAACTTGGGAATCTTGTTTTCGAATTCTTGTTTTCGAACTTGGGAACCTTGTTTTCGAACTTGGGAATCTTGTTTTCGAACTCGGGAACCTTGTTTCGAACTTGGAATCTTGTTTTCGAATTCGGGAACCTTGTTTTTGAACTTGGGAATCTTGTTTTCGAATTCGGGAACCTTGTTTTCGAACTCGGGAATCTTGTTTTCGAATTCGGGAACCTTGTTTTCGAACACTGGAACCTTGTTTTCGAACTCGGGAACCTTGTTTTCGAACTTGGGAATCTTGTTTTCGAATTCGGGAACCTTGTTTTCGAACTTGGGAATCTTGTTTTCGAACTCTGGAACCTTGTTTTCGAACACTGGAACCTTGTTTTCGAACTCGGGAACCTTCTTGTCGTAACCCAGTACTAATAGTCGGATCATCAGCGACTAAACCAAATAAAAATAGTAACAACATTGGAACAGAACTATTTCCAGAATTTTTCTTGTAAATTCCTGTCTTGCATGTGCATCTTTTTATTACGATCTTTTCCTCTTTCCTCATAGAAAGGTTTCTTAATGGTTATGAGGGCTGACTTATCCACAACCTGCAGCATTGTAATATGTATATTCAAGTAATTAATAAGGATTTTATTAATATATAGATTATATATATAATTCTTAATATATATAATATATAATTAATATATAATTATATATATAATTCTTTTATATATATTCATTATTATACTAAAGCTGAGGGAATCAATTTTTGTTTCCTAAATGCTTTCTTCCTGTTTAGTTTAATGACACAAAATTCATACTAAAATATTCCTTGCTTTTAGGATTAAGTTATGTTAGAAAATTCCATTTTCATTGGTTCGAATTAGTCGCTATTAGCAATTAAGTCAAAAACCGACCCGTCCCCAACTCACATTCTGCTTATCACTTTCATCCTCTCTATGTATATCTTGATTACCTACTCGTTATATATGTTATTACATTTTTTTTCTTTCTTTCAGCTCACGACTTACTTGGCAAAAAGAGATTACTATGATCACAAAGAATGGCAAGACAATATCGGTAAGTAATTCTTTTGCATAATTATAATTCAATCTCTGTTTCCCTTCTTTTTGCTTCTTATTCTAATGAACACAAGAGTGTAGGGACTAGAACTCTCCTGTGCCTTCGGGACAGGAAGTAGAAAAGGTAACGTCCCTTGTCAGGTTGGGGGAAGAAGCCTCTTTACGGTTTTGGTACCAACGTGTGAGCCTCGTAGAAACGAGCTCTTGTCTCAGTCTCTTGTGGCTGAAGGAACTTTCCCCTCGGTGAGGGAGTAACAACTGTGACCCAACCTGACACCCCCCTCAACGAGGGAGATATATGAACTGTAAGTACTGCCCCTAAGTACTTTGTTATATTGACCGTTGTTGAGTTTATATGTGAATAAATAAGGTTAAAAGTACATGTGCTTTCCCTTTCGTCTTTACGTTCTGTGAACTTATCTTTTTCCTCATAGACTGTAGGCAGCTATTCCTACAAGAGCTGAATTTATTTTCAACTTCTTTAATTTCCCAAGTTTCTACTGTATGAATAGCTACAGTGACTTGCATTAACTCTTAATTTCTTCTCACAGTGTGGAGTAATCACACGAAAAAACAAAAACACGAGAGAACTAATAGGTCAACCAAAGGCCAAATCTTGTTTATCATAGTGACATGCATCACTACAGGAGTTCTAATTTCTAAACCGCTTTTTAAATCCTGCATTAACTTACAAAATAAATAGGCCAACATATTATGTAACAGTATCCATCTGGATTATTCACTATATATTTAAACCGCCCTGTCGGCTGGGGCGTTAGAATGCACCGCCTGCACCTCTGCAGAGGGGTAAGACTCCCCAAATGGGTCCACCTGTAATTGGCGACCCGTGATGCTTAAGGGTGGAGTCTTGATGGATGAGCAGTCCATGACCTGCAACACTCCACTTAACATACAATGTTAACACTCCACTTAACATACAATGTTAAGATTCAGCGACGAGCCGTAGCTTAATGAATTTCCATGATTCATTTAAATTTAAATTAGGTCAAACGTTTCCTTTCTTAGAAATCTAACAAAATTATTTTAATGTTTTTTAACCCTCCGACCGTATTTTTTTTCCTTTTTTTAAGATTTAATTCACTTTGAAAACTTTCTTTTCCCCGATCCCAATTATCTGCCGAGAGCTCAATGGGTGACCCAACGGGTTACATTTTGTCTAGATATATATATATATAAATTCCTTATCAATAGCAACACAGAATATACGTTTCGTAAATGAATGTCTGATTTTAACGGTATGTCAACACACCTAGGGCCATTTTAGGTCTAGAGATTTTTCATAAAGGTTTTTCAGTATATATATATATATATATATATATACTGAAAACCTTTTTAAAAAAGTTCTTTTTTCGAACATTTCAAAAATTCTCCGCTTTCCAACGAATTTCCTTTATGAAAATAAGGATTTACTCTGATGAAGGTCGAATCTTCTTTGTGTGCGGAACATTTCTACATTTTTTCTATTATTATTATTTCATTTCATTTGGTTATCTAAAAATAATAATAGTTTGAATAATGTACACATGGATAAACTCCTGACCGAAACACGTGTAAGTAAAATTGATTAAAATATCCTATTTTATCCATTCCCTACTTTCTTTCCTTTCTTTCTTTTTTCAACATACTGTCGGATTCACTTCCATATTCATTTTACACACACACACACACACACACACACACACACACACACACATATATATATATATATATATATATATATATATATATATATATATATATACTTATTTATTTACCAATACATTTAAAAGTCCGTCTTATCAATGGTTTCTGAACATAACTTTTAGGTGATTATACGTCATCAAAAAAGTTTCTGGTGACGGATAATCACCCAAAAGTGATGTTCCGAAACCATTGGTAAGACGGACTTTTAAATGTATTGGTGACTATAAATAAATAAATAAATAAATATAGCTCTTACAGAAATAATTGAGCACTTTATAATCATTTCTCCAATAATAATAACAAAAAATTAACTATATATATATATATATATATATATAGCGATGAATGTAATAATACGGTTTTCTCATCCGATGTTTCTTATTTTACATTTTTTCTTTTCTTTTTTATCCGACAGATGGCGTGTGCGTGGTCGACCCAGATTACCTAAAAAACCGAAAAGTGTTTGGGCTGATCGTCGTCGCTTTTCGTTATGGTCGTGAAGATATGGATGTCATGGGTGTGTCCTTTCGAAAGGATTTCGCAGTTAAACAAATGCAAATATATCCCCCATTAGAGGAGAACCAACGCCCACTCACCAAACTCCAAGCCAAGCTACTTAATAAGCTGGGAGAAAATGCAGTTCCCTTCCATTACGACGTAAGTCACGTGCTCTTTCTTTGGGGAAATGCCTCGTGTGTGTGTGTGTGTGTGTGTGTGTGTGTTAGTATGTGTTTTCGTTTTTTTTATTTTTAATTGAGATAGATCACTACGTTGGCCTGAGCCTATTCTAGTAGTGACCAGGTTTGAATTTCAGAGTTTTCCTTCTCCTAGAGAAGAAAATATGTGAAATGCAAAGAGCCTCGTCCGAGACTTGAACTCAGGTCGACGAGTCCATGTCCTTTGGAGAAATGCCTCGTGTGTGTGTGTGTGTGTGTGTGTGTGTTTTCGTTTTTGTTTTTTTTTTAATTGAGATAGATCACTAAGTTGGCCTGAGCCTATTCTATTAGTGACCAGGTTTGAATTTCAGAGTTTTCCTTCTCCTAGAGAAGAAATATGTGAAATGCAAAGAGCCTCGTCCGAGACTTGAACTCAGGTCGATGAGTCCATGTCCTTTGGAGAAATGCTCGTGTGTGTGTGTGTGTGTGTGTGTGTGTGTGTGTGTGTTTTCGTTTTTTTTATTTTAATTGAGATAGATCACTAAGTTGGCCTGAGCCTATTCTAGTAGTGACCAGGTTTGAATTCAGAGTTTTTCTTCTCCTAGACTGGTTGCCTAACAAAGGTTAAAGAGCCCAGTGAAATAGATCACTAAGTTGGCCTGAGCCTATTCTAGTAGTGACCAGGTTTGAATTTCAGAGTTTTCCTTCTCCTAGAGAAGAAAATATGTGAAATGCAAAGAGCCTCGTCCGAGACTTGAACTCAGGTCGACGAGTCCATGTCCTTTGGAGAAATGCCTCGTGTGTGTGTGTGTGTGTGAGTGTGTGTGTGTGTGTGTGTGTGTTAGTATGTGTTTTCGTTTTGTTTTTTTTTTTAATTGAGATAGATCCCTACGTTGGCCTGAGCCTATTCTAGTAGTGACCAGGTTTAAATTTCAGAGTTCTCCTTCTCCTAGAGAAGGAAATATGTGAAATGCAAAGAGCCTTGTCCGAGACTTGAACTCAGGTCGACGAGTCCATGTCCTTTGGAGAAATGCCTCGTGTGTTGTGTGTGTGTGTGTGTGTGTGTGTGTGTTTTCGTGTTTTTTTTTTTTTTTAATTGAGATAGATCACTACGTTGGCCTGAGCCTATTCTAGTAGTGACCAGGTTTGAATTTCAGAGTTTTTCTTCTCCTAGAGAAGAAAATATGTGAAATGCAAAGAGCCTCGTCCGAGACTTGAACTCAGGTCGACGAGTCTATGTCCTTTGGAGAAATGCCTCGTGTGTGTGTGTGTGTGTGTGTATGTGTGTGTGTGTGTGTGTGTGTGTGTGTGTGTGTGTGTGTGTGTGTGTGTGTGTGTTTTCGTTTTTTTTTTTTTTTAATTGAGATAGATCACTAAGTTGGCCTGAGCCTATTCTAGTAGTGACCAGGTTTGAATTTCAGAGTTTTCCTTCTCCTAGAGAAGAAAATATGTGAAATGCAAGGAGCCTCATTCGAGACTTGAACTCAGGTCGACGAGTCCATGTCCTTTGGAGAAATGCCTCGTGTGTGTGTGTGTGTGTGTGTGTGTGTGTGTGTGTGTGTGTGTGTGTGTTTTCGTTTTTTTTTGTTTTTTTTAATTGAGATAGATCACTACGTTGGCCTGAGCCTATTCTAGTAGTGACCAGGTTTGAATTTCAGAGTTTTCCTTCTCCTAGAGAAGAAAATATGTGAAATGCAAAGAGCCTAGTCCGAGACTTGAACTCAGGTCGACGAGTCCATGTCCCACGACTCTAACTATTACACAACGCACCTCCTATATTTTGACGATATAGGCATAAAAATAAAATTATAAATTTGAGTGAATAATTTATTTTTTTAAATTGAAATAGATCACTAAAAAGGCCTGAGTCTATTCTAGTAGTGACCAGGTTTGAATTCAGAGTTTTCCTTCTCCTAGACTGGTTGTTAAAGAGACCAATTTGCCCTACTATTTACCCATAGCTAGAGGGAGAATATCTAAATTCATACCTTTCCCAAGGGTATTAGCGCTATGTGAACTGTCTATTATTTTTAAGAGGGGGTGTTAGTTAAGTGTTTGTTATCAAAGATATTTATGGGAAATATTATAAATCAACTCGATCCAGACTCAAAAAAGATCGCCAGAAGACTGGAAAGAATATCAATATAAAAAATGAAAAAGGAATACTCCGTATTATAATATATTATTATATATATATATATATATTATATATATATATATATATATATATATTAGTATATACTAGCAAATATATGCACCCTCCGGGTGCAAGTATTTAAGTTTTAATATAATAAAATATCAAATTAAATTAGAAAGGCTAATAAAACTGAATAAGAATGCAGATAAAATGATTTTGAACAGAGGGGGTATGATTGAAAAATAGAACAACTTTGAAACTAACTCTTCCATCATTTTCCATCACTCCCGTCTTTCATAGCTAAATTTTCCTAATTCAACTATTTAGTTAAAATAGGAAGTAAAGAATAAAATTACAGTTATTTATTCTTGTTAATGGATTTCTTTTAAGATTTATCCCGAGATATTTGCTCATATTCAATAAGATAAAACCAAACAATTAGAAATCAATAATACTAAGCATATATTTATTAAAATCAAATTTTTAAGATCAATATGCAAATTAGCCTTCCCATTCACACTGTAATCCGCTATTTTGTTGTATATATAAATACAATTGCATGTTATTAGTATGTAGATATGATTAACAGTCTTAATGATGTAAAACAATTTTATTAATAATTAAGGTTTAAATAAAAAATAAAATCGTAGAGAATGTTATGTAAACAACAAAGAGAATTGTGCCTTCTATAGTAATATAGTTTCGGTTACAGACGAAACACACAATCTCCATTATAATAAGATATTTATTATTTCAGAAAAAAAACGAAAATAGACGGATTGCAAATGAAAGCTCTCTTAGACAGTTTAATGACTGTGGCTTCATCCAGGAATTGAACTCGGGTCGACGAGTCCATTTCCTAAGGCTTTAACCAGTGCACCACCGCGCTTCCCTAATGTGTACATAACTTCCGGTGATTTTTATGCTAAAATCATTTCCAATACATCTTATAGTAATTAGCAAAAGTAAGCGCCCCCTGGGTAAATTATCTAAGTTTTAATGTAATAAAATATTATATTAATTTAGAAAGACTAGCGAAACTCAATAAGAACGAATATAAAAAATATTGCACTTTTGGTAGCACAAAAGCATAATTTGAACAGAAAAAAATTGTTTTGCTTTTTTTATTTACTTTAGGCATGAGCAATTGTAAAATAACATTTTCTTCCGAGGAACAAGAAAAAGTAAAAATGCTATTAAATCTTTTCACTTAGAATTGACACTGAGCGTTTCGAACCACCCATCTTCCCAACTTGCCCTCTCCTTTAAAATGCATTTATAACCACGCTTTACAATTCGCAGCGAATTTTCGTCGCTTATGTTGAAAGCCGCTGCCGCTGATCACGTTGAAGCGGACAAAGAATTCCTATTTCTCATTGGCCGATTCACGAACGCTGGGACTTAATGGCCAGTTCTTCGAGCCTAATCGTGTAATTAAGACAAATTCCTCAGAGCTCTACCGTTCTTGGATTCGACTCATATTTTCATCACGGACCTAACCGTTATCACGCTATAACCTAAACTTATATGGAGTCGGAGTCCCTAAGATGGTGTGATGCTGAAATCCAGTGCTACCCATCAACTCCTGCGACACTACTGTTGCCAAACCGCATTGGTACCTTACCTTTCCTTTGGATCACAGCAGCAGTGTGGAGAGGGAGGATTTGCTACATGGGCAACATCTTATCCTCCATATGAACCCGCCCAGGCTATGTAGTTCAAAGATAAGAAGAAAAGAAGAAAAAGAAGAAAAGAATAAGATTATTTACGGTTTTCGAAGGAGCTCTTATTTCTCCGTAGTTGTAGGCAAATTGTCGGACAAAGAAGGAACAAACATGAAAGTAAATGCAGACACTTGTATTGACAAAAATGACATAAAATTGTTGCAAATTTTAATGGCATTTGCTACAAGTCTTATCTGAGTTAGTAATTTTCTTGGAGTAATGGTGATAACAGGGTATTCTTTTCGTCGGTAGGAAATGTTGATAAGACGCTTCGTCTCGGTAGTTTCTCGTCCTTCAGTAAGTGTGCTATCGTACCTGCCTTTTAACGTATGCAGATACAATGCCTTAGAAGTGAGTTGGTTGTAGAGTTCTGTGATAAGTGGGCCCTGTTTGGGCTTGGTAATGAGAGCTTGGTGTTTTTACGTCTCTCCTCCAATACTGCTATGCGATAAGTAAGCCCTGTTTTTGGGCTAAGTGACGAGAGCTTTAGTATTACGTCTCTCGTTGTTAACGGCTCCCTGATAAGTAGAGTTTTTGGTATTGGCGCCAACATACGATGATGGCGATTCGCCCCCTAGCGACAGGGGGAGATAATTGGTTATGGAATTTCCAATAATAATAAGAAAAAAAAACTTAGATACTACTCCATCGTCTTTCGTAGACGGAAGGCTGCCAATCACAAACTTAAATGTTATCAGTGATGATTGAATTAATTCTTGACCACCGACAATCCCTTTCTTCCTCTTTAGAAATACTTTTTCGAAGTAAAGCACAGAATAATTATCATTATACAGACGAGAGACATATTCTATGAGTAATACATTGATTCCTGACCACTGATAATCCCTTTCTTCTGTATCTTATATATATATATTTTTCTTACAGCTGCCAACAAACACCCCCGACACCGTGTGCATTCAGCCATCAGAATACGATGGAGGAGCAGTAAGTAGTTATCTATATTTTTTATGTTCATTTATCTATCTATCTATCTCTCTCTCTCTCTCTCTCTCTATATATATATATATATATATATATATATATATATATATATATATAAACAAAAGATTGATATGACTATGTGCTTTACTTAGGTATCGAGCACTCTTTACATTTTAGCTTTAGACAAACCTAGCGATATATATATATATATATATATATATATATATATATATATATATATATATATATATATATTCTTTTGGCCAAGGGATATAGTTTTAATCGATTATTCTCGGTTAGTGCGACTCTCTTGGTCTTTTATTTTTTCTAGGCAATGATTTGTAGTATATTTTTACTAGCAAATTATTTGCCGTTTTTTTCATTACCACAAGGGTTTTCTAATACGATTAGTATTGTTATATACTGATGTTTTCACAGTACCAAATCTATATAACGTCGTATACCATTTCTTACTTCTTACTCTGGTCGTATCTTCTTCTGACCGGCTTTGGTTCTATCTTCTAACATCTTGGTCTGGTATATCTTCTAAGGTTTGGTCTTCTGGGGATTCCGGGTCTGGTTTCTGTTATGGATCACTCCTTATCAGAAGCCCTGTGTCATTGTTAGTTTTTAGGTAATAAACACTTCGATTTACGTTGATGTTACTTTATTTATATATCCCCAAACCAGACAATCTGCGCAGATGACAGGATGCACATAGAAATGCGACTTACACCTTCGAGTTCCTACCTGCTAACTGACTTAAAATTACTATATCCTTAAACCGGAAGAGGGCCTTCTATTGCCTTCCGATTCTCACGATCCATCCCCACTAGGCGGGGTGAGAGGGAGGTCAAGCGCTGTCACTCACTCTCAAGGCCATCAGCTGTACTAATCGCCATAATGATCTCTACAATACCTTATAAAAGCATTAGGGGTCCAATAATTATGTAACAGTATGATATAGTATGATAGTAGATTTATAATGTTTTACGACGATGTTGAAATCTTTTGTGTGATGTCTCTAATGTTTCCTTCTTTTGTTTTTTTTTTTTTCTAGCCGTGTGGTGTCGACTATCAAGTTACAACTTACGTCTCTCAAAATATGGATGATAAAATTCATAAAAGGTGAAAAGCCACAAGATATTTTTTATTTCTTTAAATTGATGTATATATTTACCAACCCCTCGGCACTCCAAACCGTCCTTCGGGACGGGGTCCAGTGAGCTTCGGCCTCTGGACCGGTGAGGTGTTAAATTAATAGCGTCGATCCCAGAGGACCATCCCTCCAGGCATTACCTGCCCCTTTGGGGTCAGGGCTGGGTTTATTGCCCAGCGCCTGAGGCGCCCCCTTGAGGGGAATGCCGATGGGATCGACGCAATTTTTGTTCTCTCCCACCCATTAGCTTCGGCTTGTGGGTGGGCCCACGTTAAAACGGAGCCTTGTGCCCAGTTCATACAGGTGGGGTATGAGACAAATAAAACTCCGCACGAGTAGGATGCGACACAAAGTCAATTTCTTAAGCAGAGTTTAACAGGTTTGAATTCAGAATTTTCCTTCTCATAGACTGGTTACCTAGCCAGGGTTAAATACCCAGTCTGTCCTGCTATTTACCCATAGTTGGAGGGAGAATAGGATTCATACCTTTCCCAAGGATATTAGCGCTATGTGAAATGCAAACAGCTTCGTCCAGGAATTGAACTCGCGTTGACGTGTCCATTTCCTAAGACTTTCCTAGGCCTATTCAAGTGGAGATTTAAGAGGTTTGAATTTAGAGTTTTGCTTCTCCTAGACTGGTTGCCTAACTAAGATTAAAGAGTCCAGTCTGTCCTACTATTTACCCATAGTTAGAGGGAGAATAGTTTGATGCATACCTTTCCCAAAGGTATTAGCGCTATCAAATGAACACGTAGGAAGAACTTTTGTCTTACGAACTAGTGGTCTTTAAAAAATAGATCAATTTAAAATAGATAAATTTAAAATAGATCACTAAGTAGGACAGAGCTTATTCTAGTAGTGACCACCACAAGCGTATATTTAAGAGTTTTCCTTCTCCTAGACTGGTTGCCTAACTAAGATTAAAGAGCCCAGTCTGCCCTACTATTTATCCATAGTTGGAGGGAGAATAGTTGTATTCATACATTTCCCAAGAGTATTAGCGCTATGTGAAATGTGGCTTTGCCCAAGATTTGAACTCGAGTCCATTCCCCATGACCCTAATAATTAGACAATTATAACTCAACTTGTTGGAAGATATCTATGTATAAAAAAGGCTTTGTATGTCTGTCTGTCTGTTTGTTTGTACAACAGCCAAGTGCATACCCTTTTATAAAGTATAATTTGTGGTGACCATCAAAGACTAAAGTTCAATAAATATGTGCAATATGGCTTCATCCACGATTTGAACTCGGGTCGACGAATCCATTTCTTACAACAATTTTATTACAAATCCTGATCGTATTTCCTTAAAACAATGCATTTTATAACTGGTTGGTTATTTTGTTTAATGGCATATCAACCCTTGTTGGGTATTTTATGCCAAATTTTATGCGTCAGAGAGGGATAGACAGATATATATAACTTACTTGGCTGCTCTTTGCCCAGACGCCATGTTTTCGTTTCCTTTTCTTTCTATTCCGGTCATGATCGCCTAAGTTTTTGCTTTACTTTTCTAAGGGCATGCTTTAACTAATTAATTAGGCTTATTGCCTTGATCAAATACTTTATTTGCCCTTTCTAACTCATCGCGCGGAGTGAGTCCAACCGAAGTAGGATACATCTGTCCTGCGTCATATCTCGGTTACAACTGACTAACTAACTCAATCTTACGTGACAAGTGAGATTCTAACTAATTAATAAGGCTTATTGCTTTGATCAAAGATTTTATTTGACCTTTCTAACTCATTGCGCGGAGTGAGTCCAACCGAAGTAGGATACATCTGTCCTGCGTCATATGTCGGCTACAACTGACTAACTAACTCAATCTTACGTGACAAGCGAGATTCTAACTGTCCAGTAGTTTTCCATTCCGTGATCTGAAAACACTGGCCCCTTAGAATTCTCCTACTGGGTGTTGCCAATAATCTATGCTGCTATGTTGGGGTTTTGTAGCTTTTATGTGTTACTAACGAATTTTTTTTTCTCTTTACAGAAATTCTGTTTCACTTTCTATTCGAAAACTAAGTTACTTTGAATTCGGTTCAGATGAACAACCTCGAGGGGAAATTTCAAAAGAATTCAAATTCACTTCAGGAGCAATGAAATTGGAATGTACATTAGACAAAGCGGTAAGTTTAATAACATTTCTTTCTATAATACACATTTCTAACTAGCATATATATATATATATATATATATATATATATTATATATATATATATATATATATATGCTGTGTGTGTGTTATATATATATATATATATATATATATATATATATATATATATATATATATATATATATATATTAATATTATATTTTGCTTGAAGGCAATTACAATGTACATAATTCGATAATTATAGAAGATAATAATGACAAGTGAATTTCGCAAAGAATTACTCGGTGTGTAGAATATCGTACAGACTGTTTCAACTTTATTAAGTCTCATCATCGATATATACTAACGATTTCCCTCCGACATAAATCGAAACCGGGACTTCAGTAGGATAGTCAGAAACTATACTGCTTCAGCCGAATTTACATGTCAATCATACTGAGACGTCTCTACCATATGAGGCAAGGGGGCGCTCAGTGAACAATAACAAACTCGGGCTTTAAGCTCTTCGGCGAAGGAAATAAGATTTTTGGATGTTTGTTTATTTTAGAAGCATTGTTGAATAAAGTATATATATTAATATTTATATTTTTGCTTGAAGGAAATTACAATGCGCATATCATATATATATATATATATATATATATATATATATATATATATTGCTGTTATTGTTGCTTTTCCTAGATGTGAAGAGATGTTAAAAAAGCCAGATCTACAGTTAACATCTTGTATGTTCTAGATTAAAAGATGTGCCTTAATCATTTATTGTGAATGTATGCTAGCATGAAGGCACTGTTGAAGTCGAAGTTGTGTTGTGTTTCTGATATGTGTTTATATAGATGTATTATAAATAGATTTTCGTGATCAAATTGAAAATTCCTGCTTAATTCTTTTATTGAGATTTTATTGTGAATGTATGCTAGCATGAAGGCACTGTTGAAGTCGAAGTTGTGTTTCTGATATGTGTTTATATAGATGTATTATAAATAGATTTTCGTGATCAAATTGAAAATTCCTGCTTAATTCTTTTATTGAGATTTTATTGTGAATGTATGCTAGCATGAAGGCACTGTTGAAGTCGAAGTTGTGTTTCTGATATGTGTTTATATAGATGTATTATAAATAGATTTTCGTGATAAAATTGAAAATTCATGCTTATATCTTTTATTGAGATTTTATGTCTGAATAAATGATATCAATGACTGATGCGGTAAAAAGAAAATATTCAAAAAAATAATTGTGGTTTAACAAAAATTCTTCGGGTCGGACAGCCGGATCTCTCCTCTGAAAAAAGAAGTTCTCCCAACTGCCAAAGTCCCCTGACAAAGTTCTTCCGTCTGCAACAATTTTCCAGCATTCTACCAAAGCTCACTCACCTCTTGTTCGTCGCACGTTTTTGTTTTCGTTTGCAAGATCATAACGCAGCTCGCTCGGTGTGGGAAGGCACACGATTCACAATAAGGATTAACTTCCCTGACCAAGATCCCACATCCGGGCCAATCGCGCCCAGTGGTTTCATTGCAATGTAAAAATTTGTATACACGTCAACGAGATAGACATGACTTCGAGCTACGATTCACAATCAGGAGCCTGCGAGTCCAATCTGTGTAGTCACCGCTACACTACCCACTGATTTCTTCATTTTGCACGCCAGACATGTTCGTGCTCACTTTGAACTCCCGCGTACGTTATATATCTCACTACAGTCCTGGAGGAAAAAAGTGATATGATTTTTAAAATAAAATAACTATATATATATATATATATATATATATATATATATATATATATATGAATTAAGGTAGCTTGGATATGGGGTCAACACTTACTAACCAGTTGTTGACTCCATGTACAAGCTACATTAACTTAGATATAAATGCTCTATCAATGATATTGAGCACTGTCTACCTACAGATATAGAACTTAAATTCAGTTCCTAATTGCTTGTTTTTCTCAATTGATTGTTGCATTAAAGTGATAAAAAATATTAATTTAATTTATTTTCTTTTTTTACCCCTAAAAATTAACAATTAAAAGGAGCTAAGTATTAAACAGGTGTCCTTATTTATTTAGCTCTATCGGCTGAGGCTGTACAATATGCCGACAGCACCTCTGCTGAGTAAAACATCCTTCCAATTGGGCCACATGTCGGCCATAGGTGACGACCCGTGGTGTTTGCAGAGTAATCCATGGCATGCACCGTTACTTGGGCTAGACGGTCGGTCGGAGAGGTCCCCCCAATTAACCGGCTGGTCATGTCAAGCCCTAGCACCTATATGATTGTCCCTACCGTATTGCTCTTATGGTAAAACTGAACCTAGTGGTGAGGTTCCAATTACCCCTTCATTGCCATTACTCCCAGGCTCGCATTGACCCGGATTGGTAGTACTTGCTAGGCCCACCAAGTACGACCACTCCAGGTCTTATCTATTGGTTAAATAGGAAAAAAAGGATTTTTTTAAATGTTTAAAAATGAATTAGAAATAAATTGAATACCCAGTAATAATGAATGAAACAATCATGACTTCGGCATATAGTCGATTTAAAATACATATGAGCATCATTTGCCTTTCTACGACCATATGCGTAGAAGTTAAAAGCCTAAGTAAATAAAAAACATTTGAGGTGGGTGCAGGGATGTACTCACTTCAGATATCAAGCCTGTACCGATGAGTGAGGTGAGAGTTTTTTTTTTTTTTAGTTTTTTTGTTACAGTTTGGAATTGTGTTGACGCCACTTCAAGGATGAATTGTGCCGACGGGAGACGGGATGGGTGGGTGTGTCAGCTTTAGTTGTTGTTTTTGAAATGAACATTCCTATTTTTTTTTCATACAGCGACGGAGTCTTCTGTCTGGGAAGTTTAAAACTAAACTCGTATCGACGTGAGTAGGGTGGGGGTGGAGGGGATGTATACTGTATTTTTTTATTTTTTTGTTAATTATTGAATTATATTGCTTAATTTTAAAATCAAGACCCAAATTTTGTGTTTCTTAGTTATAAGCATATCAAGTAGTATGCGCGATTTCAAATCTGAATGACCCCTCGTTTGTGAGTTATAAGTCGACACATACATACCAAACTTCCTTTTATATATATAGATAGATATAGTGAGCGGAAACAAATATTCGTACTCATACAATTTTTTAATCTATTGTATTTCCAACCAATGAATAAACATACTTTTCATATAATTAACTGTACACAGATGCATAATAACTTAATATGTTTAGAAAACAGAAAAAATTGATTTAATAGAAATAAATCCCATTTATCCATTTTAATATATTTGTTTCCCACTACTGTATATGTTAGGAAGAAAGGGAAATAAATGGCTCCATGTTTGTTGTTTATAGAACTCTTCTCTTTTGGAGGTAGAAAAAAACAACTTTTTGATATTTTGCTTCACATCTATATTTTACTATATTACATACTATCAGATTCACTTCCATTTTCTCTTCATATATATATATATAATATATATTATATATATATATGTGGTGTGTGTGTGTGTGTGTGTGTGTTGTGTGTGTGTGTGTGTGTATATAGTGAAAAATTTGAAAAACACAGGTTCAAATAAAATGAGTGATATTATTCAGCCAACGCTGCAGTGTTTCAATCTGTTTTTGTAGACCTTCTTCAGGGCTTTTTGTTGATTTAAAGAAAAAGAAAATTTATCACAGAATAATGAGACTGTTTTGTTAATCAGTTTGTTTAAAAATGTTTTAAATGGAATATATATATATATATATATATATATATATATATATATATATATATATATATATATATATATATATATATGCAGTAGGAAAAAACAAATATTCGTACACATAGAAATATTTGATTTATTGTATTTCCAACTAATGAATAAACATACTTTTCATATAATTAACTGTATACAGATGCATAATAACTTAATATGTATAGAAAACAAAAAAAATTGATTTAATAGAAATATCCATTTTAATTATCTTTATTAATGTGTTTTCTTTTTTCTTTCAGCGATATTATTCGGGAGAATCGATGAATATAAGTGTCTGTGTAGATAATCCGACGTCTAAAAAAGCGAAAAGAATAAAAATTCAAAGTAAGTATAAGCATCTTTTATTTCTACCCTGTCTGTGATTCATGCGGACTACCGAGCCCTACCCCCCTGCTACAAATAAAACAGCAGAGTTAACGAATGTTCCCCTCAGTTAGTACTTCTCTTAATAGTCTACAGGAAGAGCACTATATCTCACTGATTTTAACGATTTTAGCGGCAAAATTTAGTTCGCATTGTAAGATTCAAAGGTTATGACAAAGTCATAACTCGTTGGAACGCAAACAAACTCCGGCACAGGTTGAGGGACAGAACATTTTATATAACAGCACAAGAATAAACAGGGTACATAATACATACATACATAAGTAATATAAAGTTACATGTAAAAGGGATAAACATAAAAGCACAGACATGAGACTAAGAATAGTCCATGCTGGGAAATCACTTACAGTAATGTAAGGGTGGGCAAAACCTCAACACAAAAAGGGTAGTCATAAGACTACCTCATTGTGTCTCGTAGGTCGAGCAACAGGCAAAGAGGAAGAGAAGTTCAAATCAGCCGCTTAAATACACGAGGCCCCTAGCGGGAACCAGCGACATTAAACGGGCAGACAACTCCCCAGGCAAATACGAAAATAACTCCTACAGCATGAATGATTGTTGAATCCCAAAACAACTATTTTACGGAGAAATCTCAACTGGCAAACGTCGTCAGTGCAAACCCAAATTGAGGTTTAAGGACTGCCT
>CM042181.1:7821086-7834684 GCA_023376005.1 Doryteuthis pealeii
TGAAAATATGACCCCCCCCCCCTATCACCACAGACCCCTCCGATGTGCTGCTTTTTACCTAATAATTAAGCTGTAACAATGATAACATTTTAAAAGATAGAAATCCATTTCCTCAAACGAAGGCAAAGTTTTGAAGAAATATATTTTGTGTGGCGATTCTTTATGTTAATTTCCAACTTTCTCCACATGGGAGATATATTACAGTTCCGAAATCGACCTACCTTACTGCACATGTCTTTAATTGCTGTTTGTATTTTCATTTTTCAGAGATGCAGGCAACGTAGATAAAGAAAATTTGGGCGTGGTTGTAAGTTACAAAGTCAGAATCAAGATGACACTAGGATTCGGATCTGGGTAAGTAGTCATTGTTACACCAATACATACATGCTGGTGCTTTTTGAGGGTGATCAAGTAACAGCAAGTCCATTTAATTCCCCCATCATGTTGTCTGCTTTTCATTTTAAAAACGAATTAAAATTGATTAAATCGATTATTTAAGGTCAAATTTTTGTCTAAGTCGAAAAGTAGTAACATAATGAGCATCAGTAAAAAAGCAAAATAATATTACACGTGTAACTTATTTTTAATAAATTTAAAACGATTTTTTCGGTCAATTTTCATCGAATAATGCCGTAAACACTGTTTAAAGATGGCGTAAAATCCGTGTTTATAAAATAAATTTAACACTCCAGATTTTAAAAAAATACCAAAAATCAGGGAATTATTCGATTTTTATGAAATTTTCAGTATTGATTTATCAATGAATGAATTTAATAATGCCTTAGTCATTTCATTTCAAGACTTTCTGATTTAATAAGGTACTTCTGCTATGATAAAGTAATACCGCCCTGTCGGCTGGGGCGTTAAAATGCACCGACTGCACCTCTGCAGAGGGGTAAGACTCCCCCAATGGGGCCACCTGTTGGCCGTGGGTGGCGACCCATGATGCTTAAGGATAGAGCCCAGGTGGATGAGCAGTACATGACATGCAATACTCCACTTTGGCCCTATCTTGGGCTAGACGGGCGATCGGAGAGGCCCCCTCCGATCAATCGGCTGGTCACGTCAAGCCCTAGCACCTATATGATTTTCCCAACCCTATTGCCCTTATGGCAAGCCCCAACCCCTTTTATCATATGGGTGCTAGAAGGCGGTGGCTGCGGGTCTACATGTCCTGGGAATGACGTTAAGCTCTATCTGATGGTGAGGTTCCAGTTCTGGAGGTTTGGGGAATGTGGAGCACCCCTTCATCACCATTGCTCCCTGGTCCACTCTGACTCGGAGTGGTAGTACCTGTTAGGGTCCCATCTATGGGTTAAATAGAAAAATATATTTATAAAAAAATTGTATTATCCATTAAGAATTGATTTATTTCAAAACTTTATCGGCATTAAATGACCCACTGAGGTTGATATGCCGTAAAACAAAACAAACAAACAAACAAACAAACATAAAGTAATATATAAAATTCATTTAGAATATGAGTATCATGATGTTAAATTTGAAATGTCATATTATTAGATTCTAAAAACATATTTTTAATAACTACTTTACTTTAGTATCAATCTCTAATCATTTTTTGTCGAAAGCTCAATTGAAAATTTAGCATCCCCCACTTTTAAAAAGAACAAATATTAATGTATATTCTTATACGATAATAGCCAATTAGATAATTATCCAAATGAGTAAAAAAAATCACCAAAAATTATTTTTTAGTTTTCATTTTATTTTCTGATTTTCGGTACTTATTCACTACCAGAGTAGGATCCTTATTTTTTTCTTCTATTCACATTTTCGGTCTTTTGTCTTATTATTTATGCAGAAAAAAGTATCAATCATATATAACCCCACCGATATTTTACGCCCCCAAAATAAGGGGAGGGGGTCAAAGTTAAGTAACCTGAAAAAATCAGTAAGTTTTTAAATAAAATAACTGATGCATTATAAAATTCATTCATTGATAAATCAATACTGAAAATTTAATCAAAATTGGATAATTCCCTGATTTTGGTAATTTTCAAGGGGAGGGGGTAAATTACTTTCGACAATTTGTTTCGACAAATTAGGTATACCCGGCAAAGAGTTAAACTATTGGAAGAAAAGACAAAAACTCTCTAAGAGTCCAACCAGGCCCCTTTTTATCATATGGGTACTAGAAGGCGGTGGCTGCGGGTCTACATGTCCTGGGAATGACGTTAAACTCTATCTGATGGTGAGGTTCCAGTTCTAGAGGTTTGGGGAATGTGGAGCACCCCTTCATCACCATTGCTCCCTGGTCCACTCTGACCCGGAGTGGTAGTACCTGTTAGGGTCCCATCTATGGGTTAAATAGAAAAATGTATTTAAAAAAAAATTGTATTATCCATTAAGAATTGATTTATTTCAAAACTTTATCGGCATTAAATGACCCACTGAGGTTGATATGCCGTAAAACAAAACAAACAAACAAACCAACTAGGACCCAAGAATAACACCAAAAAATGTGAATGCTGAAATTGCGCGTAACACTAATAGCAATCGGTGGATCTAGGAAGCTGGGAGGAGACATAATCACGAGAACTGGTGGGATATCGTCCATGGGCCGGGTTAGCTCAGTCGGTACAGCGTTGGGCTAGAAACCACAAGGTTCCTACTTCGATACCGGTCCTCGCCAACTCAGCGTATGAGTAGCACAGGGATCTGTGCGGTAAAGTAAGGAGCTGATGGTAGGCGTGGCGCTCCACCTCAGATGCTAAAAACAATCTCCTTGGTCTAGCGCTATTGAAAAGGGGATAGACTCCCTCACTGACTGGCTGATACCGACTTTAGGCCGCCCCGACGACTTCACTTTTTATAGATAATGAGACGAGACTCCAACAAACTACGTTACATCAAGAGGAATAACTTCATTTCAATTCTAGAGTTACTTCCCTTGGCATATGATCTTCATTAGAATTTATAAAACTTTTCATTTTTAAAAGCGACATTGATATTTATTTCCACACTATAAATTTTTATAAGTTTTTTTTTAATCTGATGTTTTAATTATTTGTTAATAACTCAGTCCAAAATTAACTATTATCTAATGTTATCGAAATTACAATTAATAGTTTATTTTTTAATTATTTAAATCAAAATTTAAATTCATATTTAAAATTATATATAAATTAGAAGATTAAAATTTATACAACTTATATATATATATATATATATATAATATATATAATATGTGTGGTGCATGTGTGTGTGTGTGTGTGTGTGTGTGTTGTGTGTGGTGTGTGTGTGAAGAAAATATTTTAAAATATAACAAATACAGGATGTTATGATCAGGAAACAATTTTTAGTGTCATACTTAAGCATTTCGTATATTGTACCATCTTCAGGACACTGTTAGCTAATGTTTATTGTTCCTCACATAAACATTACCTAACAGTGTCCTGAAGATGGTACAATATACCGAAATGCTTAAGTATTGACACATAAAATTGTTTCCCTGATCATTACTCTGTGTTTGTTGTTATTTTTTAAATATTTTCTTCACATATTGTCGGATTTAATTTCCTCATCGTATTTCCATATTATATATATATATATATATATATATATATATATATATATATATATAGTTAAGAATTAAAGTAAAAATGAACCAACAAATATAATAAAAAATGAATGGAATGAATAGAATAATTGAAAAATATATTTTTGGGGGACCTCTCCCAAATGAAAATAATAATAATAATCTATTAATGATGGAGATTCGCTTCCGGTTTTTGTCTGTAACAAAAACTACGTCACTGCTTACGTCACATTAGCCAAAATCGTCATAACATAGATAAATACACTCAAAATTTGAACATGCAACATTCGACAGTCCTCATTGTTTTTAAAAACAAGTTTTAATAAATACATGACTGGTATTAGTATATCTATATATAGTTTGTTTTATTTTAATAATATTTAAAGTTTATATTTCAAATTGTTTTATTTTTTAATCCTTTAATGAATTTGATGATTTTACTTACTTAGGGTACAAACTCGCTGACATTGAATTTTTTACTCCCACCCATCAGGCAATATGTTTCAAAAACCTTTTTTTACATCGCCCGGAGGCCGTTTTTTTATTTTGTACTAGTAATAATGATAATAAAAATAATAACTTTTGAGAGAGGTCATTAATAGAAAAAACTTTTTCACATTCTATGGGGCACTTTATCGAATCATTGAATTAATAATCATATAAAATATTGGATAGGATAAAATAATGTCTTACCTTTGTAAAGCTGTGTTGAGAAGTAAACTTTGTAAAGTTTTATTGTGAAGTAATTCGAAATTGTTTGTGTCTAATCTTGTCTATCCAATTTCCGTTGTAAATTGGCAACATTGTAACCTTATGAATTTAAGATAAAAGCGGTCAACTTTTTTTATTTTTGTAATAAATTTTTTACAGTTGTAAAAATTTTTAAAAATAATAAAATAAAATAAATAAAGTTATTTATTTAGAGAAATGTATGGATTATTTACTCAGAGCCTAAAGTTATTTACTTAGATTATTTATTTATTATTTATTTTATTAAATTATTTATTTATTTAGATTATTTACTCAGAGCCTAAAGTTATTTAGAGAAATGTATGGATTATTTACTCAGATAGATAGTTATATGTTATTTTTATAATTGTAATTATTATAGTTAATGTGTGTGTCTTTGTATTTCAGTGACATGTTGTTGGAAGTTCCGTTTAAACTTTGCCCAGCCAGACTAAAGGGAAGATTAGCCCAACCGGAAGCCAGGGAAGGAGATGATGCGTAAGTTGAATCTTTTTCATTTTATATAATTCAGTCAAAAATAAGGCGGGAAATGTAGAAAACTTGTCTCATTGGACAAGTCACTAGAATATTGAGATAAATACTCACTGGAGTGAGTATCTAAACACTTCTATTCATGTGTTATCCATATATATATATATATATATATATATATATATATATATATATATATATATTATATATATTTGGGAATAAAAGGCCTTAAATACCATGGGTATCGTGGTTATGGACCATTTCCACTCGCGGTTATGCTCACGAGCTTCTTCAGACCATATTTTTATTTCGACAGGCACATGGCCAAACTCATTTTATATTCATACATTTCACCTCCTTCATTCAGGGGTGATCATATTGCATTTTTTTCTTTTTTATTGGTGGAATTTTTTTTTTTTTTTTTTTCCTTCATCCTTTGCCTGGTTGGCGGTGTTTTTTTTTATGTGTCTGCCTAGTCTGTTTGGTAAATTCCTAAGTTTAGTTTGACTGACCAACAGGATTTTAATTTATGGTCTAGATGCCGTTTCGCTCTAATTGGGTCAAGTGGGAAGCAGGGAAGGTATGTCTTTTTTCTCAGTGGGTGGGGGTATCTGAATTTACTTTATTATGGATACAAGCCTTTTATCTTTCTTGGAGTATCTAGTGTGTATTATTTATTAAAGCATAACATTGAGCTCTCATACGGAACCTGAACTCTACAACAAACTACTGGTAGAGAATTAGGACCCACCTAGAATCACCTTGTACCAAGAAACTTGGTACCGCACCAAAGTATATATATATATATATATATATATATATATATATATAATGAGTCAGATAAAAGTTTCGCTTAGTGCTCTTCAGGGCTAAGACTTGGAGAAAACGCATGAAGGTACTGTATATTAATGCGTTTGCTCTAAGTCTCTTTAGTCAGATCTTAGCCCTGAAGAACACTAAGCGAAACTTTTAGTAGGTTTATCTGACTCATTAGGTTTATCTTTATTATTTGCTCTACTTAGGTATTGAGCACTTTTTACTTATTAGCTTTAGTTTCCTGGCGGTTTTGTATGAATATATATATCTTATATATATATATATGCATATAAATTGTTTTTTCTTTTGGCCAAATATTGTACCAATAGATTATTTTTGGTTGGTACGATTATCTTGGTCTTTTCTTTTTTTCCAAAAATGTTTTTTCTCCCCGGGTAATGTTTGGTAGTATATTTTTACAATCAAACTATTTCGATTCGATATCTGTTTAGACCATATCATTGCTTTGATAAAGACCGCTTTATATGGTCGAAACAGATTTCAGTCAGCAAAACTATTAACATCTTGTTTTTCTACAAACTTTATATATATAATATATATATATATATATATATATATATATAGTGTGTGTGTGTGTGTGTGTGTGTGTGTGTGTGTGTGTGTTGTGGATATTAAAAGCGATATTAAACGGGTTAATGACTGATAATAAAATAAGTAATTTAATTTAATATCTTTATACGTCCTTTTTCTTTTTCAGTGAGCCAGAAGACTATGACTTGATAATGGAAGAGTTCAAAAGAGCTGCAGTCAAGGGGTTCGAGGATGAAGTTAGTGGAGGCCTCACCTCGATGGGAATATAAAACCTCCCGTGATCGCCTTGAGACTTCCCCCACACATACACATAAAAAATTTCAAATACAAAAAAAAAAAAAAATAAAACTAATGATTATGTCACGGACTTTTTCTATAATAAATTTGCAAATAACAAAAGAAAAGATATAAAAAATAAATTTTAAAAACTGAAAAAAATAAATTTTAAAATTTCAAAATTTTTTTTAAAATCGAAAAAAAAAACATTAACTCATTTATATTCGAATTGTAACAAGTGTCACAATTATCCAATGACCGGGTGTAACAGTCGTCACGTCTGCATTTATTTGATAGATCACCTCATCGTAGCACAGTGGTTATCGACCTTGTTTCACAGACCATTAGAGCGTTCGATATTACACACTGAGCGACAAGCGTCTTGTCTGAGATCGTATTAAGCAAGCTAAGGGAGTGATTGATAAGTAAGGTCTTCTACTACGTGGCGTTGCTAATATTGAAGATAGAACCATGTTTGAACATGTATTCGATAGTATGTAAAGTCCTGTTCAAACGTGTTTAATATCAGTTCGTTGTGTGACGGCATGAGGTAGTAGCGTTCGTTAGTCATGAGTACTACGTCCGAGTTACGTATAAAGTAGCAATCAGTGATAGAAGTTTCGCCATTAGATGGTTACGCAAAAAGTGAAATTGACAGACGTAAGAATCTTAGGTTCGCCATTATCACTCTGAAGATAAAAAGGCAATCTATCGAACATCGTCATCCAGACTCTTCGAGGGCAAAAATATTCAAGACAACTCTTTCAGCGTAGATATTCCTGTTCATAATTTTGAAATATAACAGGTTGGAGGCGCGTGGTGTAATGGTTAGAGTCGTAGGAAATGGACTCGTCAATCCGAGTTCAAATCCTGGACGAAACTACAATTCACATAGCGCTAATAACCTTGGGAAAGGTATGAATCCAACTACTCTTCCTCCAGCTATGGGTAAATAGTAGGACAGACTGAGCTTTTTAACCTTGGTTAGGCAACCAGTCTAAGAGAAGGAAAACTCTGAATTCAAACCGATTAGACTTCGCTTGAGGGGGTCACTACTAGAATAGGCTCAGTCCTAATTAGTGATCTATTTCACTAAATTACTTTAACAGTGTATATCGAGAAGAGGTACTTGACACTTGGCCCCGATGATGTTGATCCAAACAAACCACTCACGTTTATTTCCCGACGCTATGTTCTTTTTCTGATCGGTCCCAAAAAGGAAGACGTCGATGGCAAAACCAGACACTTTCATTTATAACCCGTTGCTTCCCACCCTCAATGGACCGGGGGTCAATTAAATTCTAAACTTCACGACTTACTGAGTCTGGGTTCAAACTGAATTTTTGAATCTAACTAAATGAACATTGACGAGTCATCTGTCAATTACGCCTCCGAAAATGTCCGACACATCCGTCCTCCAGAGTGCCGATAGTGGTCAATATCATTACGTCACAATCTTTTCCGAACGCAAAGGGAGTCATTCCTACAGAATTTCTGCTAAAAGAAATGATTGATTTGCTAAGGTGTTAAGAAAATTTGCAAGTCTTCAGACAACGCATCCGTAGAATAAGGCATGAACGGAAAATTCCCTTTTTTGCATCACGACAGCGCATGATCACAAGCAAATGGAGAAAACTGTATGGAGCCTGAGATTCCCACTTGTTGCACAACCTCCCCTCAGCTCTGATTTAGACACCATTAGATTTCCAGTTATTCTCGAAATTTTAAGTCGTTAAAAGATGGTCTTTTTCATCCCAAGTTGGAAGTTGGCATGCGCAGATGAATCAAAAGTCAACCATGTTGAAATGTTCTTTATTGACAGAAATGACCGAAACGTTTGGAAGAATGTGTAGCCCCAAATGGTGACGATGTTAAAGATAGACTTGTAATTTTTAAGAGTATTACGTTTGGATTCTAGTTTGATTATTCTACCTGGTCTAAAACTTGTTTAATCGGATTGAAGACCTTTCATTATTTATTAATTAAATCTCATAGTGTCGCTTACCGTTCACAGAGTGTCCCACGGACGCGAGCTTGCACTAATGCTCAGTAAATACTGTTGGCGCTTGTAATTAACACTCAGATCGTACAGTTCATTACTACTGATTTTTCTAGATACCCCATACCGGTATCTTTGTATCAGGTTGGACTCTTCAATTTAGACGATGGTTAGCTGTCTTAACAGATCATAACTAACTGTACCGAGTCCGAACATCATTGGGTGTTTAAATATCTATATTTAAGGCGCCTTGCTTGAGCACAATGGTTTTTAAACTTGATTTCAGATATTATTACCTCGTGATTTTTAGGCTCACAGTTCACAGTGCCTTTTGCCAGACTAGATTTCAGTAAATATGGATAGGTCGTCACTTTTGTGGCTCTATAGTGTACTAAACAGAGATTATTGAATATCAATAATGTATATTTATCCAACCACTCCATTACGGGCATGATGTGACACAGTCATTTTAAGCCGAGTACAGCTGGTTTGTATGGATGGATGGAAATAAATTGAGATGGAGGGATAGACTTTAATAACACGGCATATATACTAGTGGATACATTTAATTTTGAAGATCTATTAGGTAAAAAAAAATGGCTTCCACCAATTGTAGTAGTATAGAACTCTTGTAGATTTCTTGAGTACCCGCATCTCACGAATAATGGTGCAGCGGTTTCATGGGATGAAATTGCTGGCTTTATTTGAAAGATTTCTTTTCCTAGACCGATGTGTCTACCTACAAGGCTAGAGAGCCCAGTCTGCCCTAATATTTATCCATAACTGCCGGAAGAAGCCGTTTTCAAAATGAAACACAAACAACCTCGTCCAAGATTTGAATTTGGTTCAACCAGTCCATTTTCTACGCCACCGTTCGACCTATACACGAGTGATAATTTTGTAAGGTTGAAAATTCAAACATAATGAAAAGGACTAGATCAATTTCTTGGTTTCAAAGATTAATGAATTTGTCATCATTAATCAAAAGTCGACTTTTACACGAGTAATACTCTTGTAAGGTTGAAATTAAAACATAAAGCGAAGGACTAGGAGCAACCCTTGACTTCAAATATTAATTTCATAAATTAATTATTTCGTGACCATAAATCAAGGGTCGACCTATACACAAGACCGACTGATACACTGGTATATATACGGCATTACCAACAAAGTCTGGTGGTATCGTGAGATACTGCTGGGGCGCTCTGAGTTAGTGGTAATGATGCTTCGGCCCCGAAACCATGCCTGAACCCAGAGTCATCATCTGATGAAGGCTTTGTTGAATGCAATGCTACAGTGTAAACAGCAGTCGTTGTATGAAGTTATATGCGGTATAACTAATGTATTATTTTATCTTATAATTTTCGATTTTTTTCGATTAAGTTTTGTAAAACTTTTAATAAGTTTTTACTCGTATTTATTTCAACATATTTCTGTTTCTTTTTACCATAAAGATTATGGTATGTCATTTTTCACTAGAGACGAATAATAGTAAGATTTTAAATTCGTTATTTACGCCGATGACCGTTAAACATTCATACCCAAGAAAATGACTAACACACTTGTGAAATATTAAAATTCCAAGGCTGAAGGTCCGGGTCATGTGATTTGTGTTCTCGGTTTTCATTGGTTGAGGGCAGAAAATAATTCGGGTAAATTCGAAAAGCTTAATCTAAAACTTAATCTTTCCCTGCTTAATCTTAAAGTCTTAATCTTGATAGGCTTAATCCAAAGCCTAATCTTGACATGTAAATGTTTTTTTTGGAAAATTGCAAATAGTTAATGCTATTAAAGTACACGTCCAATATTAACTGATTTTTTGTTACACCGTATTTTGTTACGTAACTAATTCAAGAGTAACTGGCTTGTGATACACCTCATTTTGTTATGCTATTAATTCAAAGTAACGGACTTTTGTTACACTATTTTCTTACTCTCCTAATTCGAAAGAAACGGACTTCTATTACTCTTCATTTTGTTACGCTATTAATTCGAAAGTAAATGCCTTTTGTTACACCTCATTTTGTTACGCTATTAATTCGAAAGTAACGGACTTTTCTTACACCTCATTTTGTTAAGCAACTAATTCGAAAATAACGGACGTTTGTTACACTATTTTGTTACTCTACTAATTCGAAAGTAACGGACTTTTGTTACTCCTCATTTTGTTACGCTATTAATTCGAAAGTAAATACCTTGTGTTACACCTCATTTTGCTACGCTACTAATTGAGAGTAACGGACTTTTGTTGCACTTCATTATGTTACGCTACTAATTCGAAAGTAAATGGCTTGTGTTACACCTCATTTTGTTACGCCACTAATTCGAAAGTAACGGACTTTTGTTACACCTCATTATGTTAAGCAACTAGTCCAAAATCAATTGACTTTTGTTATACCTCATTGTGTTACCCTACTAATTTGAAAGTAACGGACTTTTTGTTACACCTCATTTTGTTACCCTACTAATTCAAAAGTAATGAAATTTTGTTACACCTCATTTTCTGAAGCAACTAATTCGAAAGTATATTGCTTTTGTTACACCTCATATGGTTACGCTACTAATTCGAAAGTAACGAACTTTTGTAACACCTCATTTTGTTACGCTACAAATTCAAAAGTAACTGGCTTTTGTTACACCTGATTTAGACCAACATTATTCAATGGATAATAAAAATTGTAACAATAAATTTAATAAATTCATTCAGTGATTTACAATATATTTGTCTTTCTTTTTTCTTTCTTTCTTTCTTTTTTTCTTTTTTCTTTTTCTTTCTTTTTTCTTTCTTTTTTTCTTTCCTTCTTTTTTCTTTTTTCTTTCTTTCATTCTTTCTTTCTTTCAATTTTTCCTTCAATTTTTCTTTTTTTCTCTCTTTCTTTCTTTCGTTTTTTCTTTCTTTTTTCTTTTTTTCTTCTTTCTTTTTCTTTCTCTTCTTTCTTTTTTTTTCTTTCTTTTTTCTTTCTTTTTTCTTTCTTTCTTTTTCTTTTTTCTTTCTTTTTTCTTTCTTTTTTCTTTCTTTCTTCTTTCTTTCTTTCTTTTTTCTTTCTTTTTTCTTTCTTTCTTTCTTTCAATTTTTCCTTTCAATTTTTCTTTTTTTTCTCTCTTTCTTTCTTTTTTTCTTTCTTTCTTTTTTCTTTTCTTCTTTTTTTCTTCTTTTTTCTTTCTTTTTCTTTCTTTTTTTCTTTCTTTCTTTTCTTTCTTTCTTTCTTTTTTTCTTCTTTTTTTCTTTCTTTTTCTTCTTTCTTTCTTTCTTTCTTTTTTTTTTTCTTTCTTACTTTCAATTTTTCTTTTTTTCTTTCTTTCTTTTTTTCTTTCTTTCTTTTTTTCTTTCTTTTTTTCTTTCTTTTTTTTCTTTTTTTCTCTCTTTCTTTCTTTTTTCTTTCTTTCTTTGCTTCTTTCTTTCTTTCTTTCTTCACCAATTTCTTGTATTATCATTTCTACCCATTGAAATTGGTGGATCACATTGGAGATCGAGTGACAACAAGTCTCATCCATAGATCAAGATTTTTCTCGCTTTAGTAGTCCAGTTGTCTGGAACGTTGGTTGTTTGGATTTTATCAACAAATACCCTGAAGAAGATCTAATTAATAGATCGAAACACTGCAGCGTCGGCTAATAAACTTACCACTCAACTTATTTAAACCTGTATTTTTTCAATTTTCTTAATATACTACATACCGTCGGATTCACTTCCATCTCTTCACACACACACACACACACCACACACACACACACACAATATATATATATATATATATATATATATATATATATATATATATATATAATGTCTATATGAGTTTTTTCACATCAATTTTAATTATCATTATTATTTGCTTTGTTTTTAGTACATTCCCTTACCGGCTCATTACCCAAGACCTAGCGTAAGGGTAGGTAGTGGATATATGCATTCCGTTCGCATAAATTCTGATGCTAA
Source organism: Doryteuthis pealeii (assembly GCA_023376005.1). NCBI lineage: Eukaryota > Metazoa > Mollusca > Cephalopoda > Myopsida > Loliginidae > Doryteuthis > Doryteuthis pealeii. The sequence goes on from CM042181.1 coordinate 7,833,447, forward strand.
GTGATACATTGTTTTTTTTACATGTACATTAATAAATCTCTATTATTATTATTATTATTATTATTATTATTATTATTATTATTATTATTATTATTTCTTACTTGCATATCTAGTGTGCTAACAATTGACAATGCTGGATGAAGTAGGCTGAAAGACCACGTGACGATGTTCAAGTGCAATTATGTGACATCATTAAAAGCACGCGCTCACCCCCACACACACGCATACACACATATATGTGTATGCTTGTATACACACACACACACACACACACACACACACACACACACATATATATATATATATATATATATATATGCATACACATACAAAAGAGAAAGAGAGAGAGATGGAGAGAGGGGGGTGTAGAGCAATATACATCAATGCACAATAGTACTTACGAGCTTGGTACTCAAACCTAATGTGACTTGTTACTAAGTGGTTACTAGGGCCTATAAAGAAGAAGGTTCAGTCTGTACATCAGTTCGGGGCCAGAAGAGATGAGGAGGAAACTGTGTATTCATGACAATCCCCTCCCCCAAAAATAGAGGCGGTTATAATCTGTATATGTGGTTATTCTGATAAAGAGGGAAATAAACTTTTTACCAGTGCTCATATTCCGATGAGCCGTCATATTCAATTCTACTTTTTACCTGTGCTCATATTCCGATGAGCCGTCATATTCAATTCTACTTTTTACCTGTGCTCATATTCCGATGAGCCGTCATATTCAATTCTACTTTTTAGTGCTCATATTCCGATGAGCCCTCATATTCAATTCTACTTTTTACCTGTGCTCATATTCTCACCATTAGACATTGAACTTAATAGTGTGCCCTACGTATGCATAAATTCACACAAACAATACACGTATACATTTATGGGCATACAATTATACACACACACACACACACACAGACACAGACACCAGACACACCAGGGGGGACACCACCCCACACCACAAGACCCACACCAGGGACCCAACATTGCATATTTTTTTGTTCATTACAACTTTTGTTAATAAATAACGAACCGTTTGCGATACCCTGTCCTTCATTTCAGCCGCCAAACTAGGGGTAAAAAAAACAAAGATTTTTCGGTGGGGCTTTTAAATGCTGGGGGGGAACTGCCACTCTTCTAAAACCACCCCCAACCCCCCTTTTTCAATTTATTTGCTTATTTAATACATATTTCTTATATATTTAATTATATATTATAATATATATAATCTCTCTCTT
>CM042181.1:7834784-7856298 GCA_023376005.1 Doryteuthis pealeii
TATTTCAGTTCACCCTTAACGAACTGTTTCACGATGTGAGCAACAGACATACTATATGATTTAACATTTAATAAGTAGCGGGAACTAATTCTTCCGGAAATTTTGATCTCTCAGTGACCGAAAGATACATACATTCCTATGTATTAATAGTTTAAAAACACCAGTCCCCCGCATCAGCTGTCAGTGGGCGAGGGATAAGATATCGGACTACCACGCGGTCAGTCTGAGTTCGACCCTACCCAAGGATAGTTGTGTCTAGCCACACTGAAGAGGCATGATATGCCGAAACACGTGTCTGTGGATGACTTATTATTATATATGTATATATATATGTGTGTGTGTGTGTGGTAAGGTTAAAGGAAAAGTGGATATAAAGGAATAACTCAAAACAAATACGTGTGGAGAGATATATTTCGTTACGCTTAAAGCTGTACTCGTTCCGATTGAAACAAATTGACTGAAGAAGTACTGCTTAAAGCGGCACGAAATATATCTCTCCACACGTATTTGTTTTGAGTTATTCCTTTATGTCCACTTTTCCTTTACCACATTCTGTCGGATTTACTCCAACCCTCCTATCTTCATATATATATATATATATATATATATATAATATATATATAAACTTTTTGTACTGTTGTCCTCTTTATTTCTATATATATACAGCGCTTTGGCCGATGTGCTCTCCGGCCTTCTTCAGACATATGACGCAACGGATATAAGGGATGAGTTAATACAGTTCTAAGTAACAATTATCTGTTGGCTGAAGGTTCAATCCTGACCACATGCGATAAGGACATAAAATATATAACATATCTTAACACGGTTATTTCCTATAACTCCAACATAAACAAAGGGGAACCACTCTTGACTGATAATTTATTTATTTATTTATTAATCTACTAGGAAAAAAGAAGACAGGGTTAGGGTTAGGATTAGGGTTTAGGGTTAGGTTAGGGTTAGTTTAATGTGAAAATAAATAAATAGTTTATCAGTCAAGAGTGGTTCCCCTTTGTTTAGGTTGGAGTTATAGGATATAAACCATAACAATTTTACCCAATCATTGATACTGGAATGGGAATAATCTACCCCGGTGGATTGAATAGAGGATTCGGTCCGAAGTTCCATGCTCCCGATTACGACATGAAGGCGTCCGTATTTGATGAGAAGATTCCCGATTCAACAAGAAACATCTGAAGAAGGCCGGAGAGCACATCGACCGAAATGTTGTATCTATAATAATTAAGATGTGGACAACAGTCCGAAAAATCAAAATAGTGCAACAAGCCTCATCTTAAAAATTCAGACAAATTGTTCCTTTTTCTTTATGCTTAGAAATTTCAATTTTAATTTTTCAATTGTGTGTATACGTTTACTCATAAATGCATTGGTAAGCGTGATATTTTCCACGTACCCCACTTGTACGAGTCAGGCACAAGGCCCTATTTATGTGGGACCACCCATAAGCCGAGACTCATGGGGTGGCGGGTGAAAAATTGCGTCGATGCCGTCGGCATTCCCCCTCAAGGGGGGCGCCTCAGGCACTGGGCAATAAACCCAGCCCTGCCCCTTTAAATCGAGGGGGCAGGTGTTGCCTGGGGGGATAGCCCCCGGGATCGACGCTATTAACTCGTAAAGATCCAGGGCCGAAGCCACTGGAACCCGGCGTGGGCCGGATCTACATGCATTGGTAAGCGTGTACATACATTGAAAGACTCAAGTCGTATTATTTACATCTGTGTGCGCATGCGTCGATTGTGCGCACAGAGGCATTCAGTTAATTCTGAATTGAAGGACATGGAATGACAGAAGATGGAATGAAAAACATGTTCATTTGTAGCACAATGAATTCATTGTCAAGAAAAGAGAAAGGGGCCATTGTGAGGCAGATGTGAATATTCACAGGTTTTTTTGGAGCAAAACCATTTACGATTCAGACGTTATGCATAAACAGTCGGAATTCTGTTCAGGGTTTTTTTTATGTCAACGGTAAATAGATAGATAGAGAGATAGAAACTTAGAGATAAATATAGATAGAAACAGAATAATTATGTATATGTGTGTGTGTGTGTGTGTGTATGTGTGTTAATATGTATGTGTGTGTGTGTGTGTGTGTAGAGAGAGAGAGGGGATTGAGAAAAAGATATAGGAACAGATCGAGATTGATAGATAGAAAAAACAAGATAGATAGATAGATACATACATACATACATACATACATAGAAAAACAAGATAGATAAAAAAGATATATAGAAAAAACAAGATAGATAGATGGATAGATAGATAGAAACATAATGATATATATAATATATATATATATATATATATATATATATATATATATATGTGTGTGTGTGTGTGTGTGTGTGTGTAAACAAATATGGCTATTTTCAGCCGACAATATTTGGGAGAATATGTGCTTAATTGAAGTCAAACCTAATTTTTTAAGTTAATTCATTAATGATTAATTAGGCGGGATTTAACTACTTAAATTTAAGGCTAAACAAATCGAGAAAAATCAATCTCTGAATGTACATTTCGGCCCATTAGGCCTCATCAGCAGAGCTATAGATACGAAGATCGCCTCGTGTGTGACTTGAAACCTGTATGTCGGATTGACAAGCAAGCCTCTTACCTCCACACCAAACGGAACCTCGCAGTTTTTCATCGCTTTGTTTAGGTAGTAGTAGTACTCATATTCCTCTTAAGAGACTTCGCACGAACTTAATATATATATATATATATAGTGATGTTTAAGGATTGCCAAGGGAGATATTTTTTTTTAATTTCTTAATTTTAAGACAATTACCAAAAATTAGGGAATTGTCCAATTTTAATGAAATTTTCACCAGATTATTTTCCGACGACCTAATTTTATCACGATTAGCTTATTTTATTAAAGAAACTTCAAAAAATATTTTTTATCAATTCCGAATGACCATTTGAAGAAAAAACATTCATGGTCCCTAATTTTTACATTTCTTGAAAGGTCATATCCTGAAGAACATATAGAAAAATGAAAAAATAAAAAAATATAAATTCAATACCCTAAAAAAGTGATTTCAAAATTTAAAAGTTAATTTCTTAAAACTCAAAACATGAATAATGTAGCATGTTTTTTTTGGTTTTTTTTTCGTAATATTAAAAAAATATTTTTATTTAAATTGATGCAAAAAAATATTTTATCTAAGATAAACTTAAAAATTCCAAGGTCAATTTTACACTGAAGCATCCGGGTATAACTTTATATTCATATTTTATTTGTTAATTTTAACAAAAGATAGCCCTGAATTTTATCTTTGAAAAAATCTATGTTCAAAATACGCTATGATGTGCTGCATATTTTCAGTGATTTTTTAAGATTTTTTTTAAATTGTCAATTTTTAACTATGGACGACAAAACGGACCGAATTCTCTCCCAGTCTAAATAAATATGTCAATCGCAACAGAGAAAAATATTTTTGACTACACTTCCAAGAAAAATATTTTTAAAGATATTGGATAGAAATTTCAATGTTTATCTTTTACTTCGAAATACCCGGATGTGAAAACATAGTTTAAAGATGTTTCATGATATCTGAGACCTTATCTATCAATCAATCTTCGTATCTTAAGACTATATATGTTATTTTCAGTATGGATACATCTCCAAACTGGATAGCTAGGCAGTAATATCTCATCTGCAGAAAGCGATGTCAATGTACCCATAGGAAAAGCCTGGATTGCTTTAGACAGATTATCGATAATATGCAAATTTTATCTCACTGATAAGATAAAGCGAAAATTCTATCAAGTCGTAGCCGTATCAGTGCTACTGTACGGCTGCACCATTTGAACTCTAACGAAGCACCGAGAAAAAAGCTAGATTGGAGTTACACTATGCTGCGCGCTGACTTTAACAATTTTAAAACGACGCCCCACAAAACAGCAACTGTACAGCCACTTGCCCCCGATCTCACAAACCATTTATATGATATATGGTGTGTGTTGTATAGCCGACTGATACTGGACTTCAATGAACAACAGACACGTATATATAAAAATATGACCCGTCTTTACTTTCTTCGGCTTGTGGGTGGTGAGGAGCGTAGTGCTTCACAATGAACATGCCGGGTGGCTGGCGAAGGCGGCGAGTGTTCACAATGAATGCCCGAGGGGTGTTTGCTGACGGCAGACGCGAGGTTGTCCTCTTGGCTGCTGACTGGGGTCTGACTTGTCGGCTCGAATCCTCTGATCTTTATATCCGATGAATATGCCTAGGCATTTTTACCTTTTTATCTGATAACGGACAACTTCCTTTTTTTTTTTAAATATTTTTTCTTTTTCCTTCTCTTCACCAGAAGACTCTGCTTCTGTTTTCCTTCTTTGTTTTATCTATTTCTTGAAGTGTTCCGTTTTCTTTTTTTTATATATTTCTTCATCTTTCTATTTTATCTTTTCACCGGACAGTTCATCTTCCGTTGCATGAATATGCAACATGAGTAAGACCGAAAAGATTGGCTAGATACTGCTGAAGAAACAAGGAAACAGCACCTAACAAGAAAGTAACTGTATGACCACTTGCCCCCTATCACACAAACCGCCTGAGTGATACAAAAAATACACACTGGACATTGATGGAAAAGCAAGGGCCAACTCATCTGTGGACGCCTACATATGGACACACCAGTGTAAACAGATCAGCAAAAACCTACATTAATTATGAGTTAGGTCCTCGCAGGATGTCCCATTATAATCATTATGTAAAAGGGACTTTGCATTGATCAGGCCTGGTGGGGAGTCAGAAAAAAAAACGTGTAAAACAGAGTGGCATAGATAGATAGATAGATAGATTGATATATAGATAGATAGATATAAACAGACTGGCACAGATAGATAGATAGATAGATAGATAGATAGAGGGAGAGAGAGAGAGAGAGATGAACAGACTAGCATAGATAGATAGATAGATAGATATGAACAGAATGGCATAGATAGATAGATAGATAGATAGATAGATAGATATAAACAGACTAGCATATATAGATAGATAGATAGATAGATAGATAGATAGATATGAACAGAGTATCATAGATATATTGATATACAGATAGATAGATAGATAGATATGAACAGAGTATCATATATATATATATATATATATATATATATATATATATAGATAGATAGATAGATAGATAGATAGATATCTGAAAATAGAAATTAATGTCTCCTATCTAAAATATTAAATGCAAAAAACCCATGTTGTTACTAATTAAATTTCATTTTTTAATTATCTTCACGAATATAGATCAAATCTTCAAAAATCAAGATATGGTGATAGTGAATGTGTATATATATTTACTTTGACGTTAATTGTTTTATTTTCGTAGCTTCAGTAGGATATACATACATACATATTACTTTTATATATGTACTAGAAGTGGCATCGCCTGGGTAGAAGGCACAAAAAAACCTGGTGTTTTGATTTGTTTACTTTTGAGATTTACAATTGCTGGACACTTTTAAGTAGAATTTCGATGCTATTTCTATGTATATTTTGATTTTTAAATATCTTTGAATATAAATCAAATCTTCATGATTTTTGCACAATAAGCAAGACGGTGATATTTTATATATATATATATATATATATATATATATATATATATATATATATATATATATCAACTAGTTGTCCTAGTTGAGCGTAGTAACAATAGCATTCAAACCTCTGTCTATCGTAAACCCACTTTCACTGGTTTCTTACACACGCTGGAGTTCATTCTGTCCCACTAAACGCAAAATCAATCTAATTAAAACTCTAGTGCATCGCGCTTTGATGATATGTTCCCAAACTAAACTCAAAGCCGAACTTCATTATATTAAAACCACTCCAATGAAAAATGGTTATCCAGAAGATATAATCACCACCACAATTAAACACAAATGCGCACAGTTCTCCACCGACCCCAAATTTTGGACCGCAAAAATGCCCAGTATACCTAAAATTACCCTGGACTGGCAACTCCTCCATGCAACAAATTGAACGCATTGTACGATCAGTCTACCATTGCTTTAATGCCGTCAACTTACGTATTATTTTAAAATCTAATACACTCTTTCCACCAAATCTCAAGGACAGTGTACCCCCTCACCACAAAAGCTATTTAATCTACAAATTTCTTTGCAAATGTGATATTTGCTACATCGGACGCACTACTCAGAGATTGGAGATCAGAATCAACCAGCACATACCCACATCCCTACGCAGCAATAATTTGGACCATTCCACTAAACTACCTAGTCAAACCTCCACTTCCGCTATCACACGTCACCTACTTGATAATCCTGCATGCGCAGCGTCTTATAATCATTCAATGTTAGAGGCTGCTGACAACGAATTACGTCTTTCAATTTTGAATCCTTATTGATCAGCAAATTCCGTCCTGAACTCTGTATACAAAAATAATCCTTCAATATATATATATATATATATATATATATATATATATATATATATATATTAGATATCACCGGTTCTTGTTTATTGTTCAAAATTATGCAAAATAAGCAAGAACCGGTGATATTTAATATATATATATTAAACATCACCAGTTCTTGCTTATTGTGCAACAATTATGAAGATTTGATTTATATTCGAAGATATATACATAAAAATAGCATTCCAATTCTACTTAAAAATATCCAGCATTTGTATATATATATATATATATATATATATATATATATATATATATATATATACTTTGCCGATAATTGTTTTATTTTCGGAGTTTCAGACGGACATACATATATACAAACTCCCCTTTATATATGTACTAAAAGTGGCTACCCAGCATCGCCTGGGTAGAAGGCACAAAAAAAACCGGTGTTTTGATTTGTTTTATTTTGAGATTTACAATTGCTGGAAATTTTTCTGTAGAACTTCGATGCTATTTCTATGTATATTTTAATTTTTAAATATCTTTGAATATGAAACAAATCTTCATAATTTTTGCACACAACGCAAGAATCGGTGATATATAATGTGTATATATATATACTTTGTCGTTAATTGTTTTATTTTCGTAGTTTCATCCGGACATATATACATGCACACCAACTGCCCTTTATATATGTATAGATATAACCCTTTAGAAATATACTAGAAACGGCTACCCGGCTTCGGCTGGGTGGAGGGGATGGCAACAAACCCTGTGTATTGATTTGTTTACTTTTGAGGATTACAAACGCTGGACATTTTTAAGTAGAATTTCAATGCTATTTCTATGTATATTTTAATTTTTAGATATCTTTGAATATAAAACAAATCTTCAAATTTTTGTACAAAACGAAAGAATCGGTGATATATAACGTGTATATATTATATATATATATATATATATATATATATATATTATATATATATATACTTTTTTGGTACGGCCAACTGCCACTCGCTCGAGTTTTGCCAATGACATCAGCTTTAGACACTCCCACAATTTTTAAGCATATATTGTTGAAACCAGTTTAACTGTGCATTACACAATCAGAAACATCGCTGTATAAAAGCAATTTGGCAGTACAGGCAAGCAATAAGCATACACAAGACATCTCAATAGCAGGAAAATTATCTGAGACTTTGAAATAAAAACGGATCACCTTATCCCAGCAAGAAGACCAGACCTAGTGTTGATTAACAAAAAAGAAAGAACTTGTCAACTGGTGGATTTTGCAGTTCCAGCAGATCACAGAGTGAAGCTAAAGGAAAATGAAAAAATGGACAAATATCTGGACCTTGCCAAAGAACTGAAAAAGTTATGGAATATGAAAGTGAAAGTGATACCAATTGTAGTTGGTGCACTTGGAACGGTCCCAAAAGGATTAGAAAAGGGTTTGGAAAGTTTGGAAATCAGAGGAAGGATTGAAACCATTCAGAACACTGCACTGTTGCAATCTGCCAGAATACTCAGAAGAGTCCTGGAGACCTGAGGAGACTCGCTGTCACTCAGACACCAGTGAAGACCATCAGCTAACACTGATGTGAAAACTCAAAAGGAGTAAATATAATAATAATAATAATAATAATAATAATAATAATAATAATAAATTTCACCTACGATGTATAAGACGCAGGGGAAATTTTTTAACCAAAATTTTGGAAAAAATGTGCGTCCTATATGCCGTCAAATACGGTACATACACACCAACTGCCCTTTATATATGTATAGATATAACTCCTTTAAAAATATATTTGCATTTGTAAATGATAATCTACAAATAAATAACGATAACATTCCTACTTGGGAATAGAGGAATTTCGTTTTAGGATACACACTTTTAGTGTTTAAGGGAAATAGCAGTCACCATTGTTGATGTCGTCTGCTTTGTTCATTCATGAGAAATTCATCTCGTTTTAACGTTCGTTAGAGAAAGTCTCGTTGAATCCACGTTTATTTCTTTTATCAATTCAAGAAATATCTTTATATTTTTCTTTCTTCTATTTTGGTTTTCAATGTTTCTTCGCCTCTGTTTATTATCGGGCAGACATTTCGACGCCAAAACCATTTTAACACGAGGAATAATTCTTGAAACATAAACATTTTTTAATCTGAATTCTTGAAATGAAACTTGATGTGTATTATCTTGATTTTTCGGACAGTTGTCCTCATCTTTACTGCGATATGTAAAAACTCAACGTTGTGATATTTGATTAATGAATTGTAGCATAAAATATTTGTTCCTTTGAATTTTTGAGATGAGGCTTGATAATTAGTATTATTTGTATTATTCGGACTATTGTCCTTATCTTCAATGTTTTCTGTATAACGCTTTTCGGAGGGCACTTCGGTCGAAACATTGTATTGATAATAATGAAGATGAGGATAATAGTCCGAATAATACTAAAATCACTTTGATTTTGATTTTTCGGACTGTTGTCCTCGTCTTTACTATGATATATATTTACCAACCCCTACGCACAAGCAGTATACGACACAAAGTTAATTTCTTAAGCAGAGCTGAACAGGTTTGAATTCAGAGTTTTCCTTCTACTTGACTGATCACCTATCGAAGTCCAGTCTGCCCTTATTTACATATAGCTGGAGAGAGAATATGGGATTATACCTTTCCCACCTATGAGAAATGCAAACAGACGCGTCTAGGATTTGAACTCGGGTCGACGAGTCCATTTCCTATGACTCTAACCATTACACCACGCACCTCCATCTTTACTGTAATATATAACAACTCAACGTTATGATTTTTTTAAATAAATTGTAGCATAAACATTTTTCTGATTTTGATTTTTCGGACTGTTGTCCTCGTCTTTATTGTGGTAGGTAAAAATTCAATGCTTCAGCGCTGTAACCTCCGGCCTTCTTCAGGTGTTCCCTGTCTATCCGAGTATTGCAATGACCCAACGTAAAAATCACTTTAAATAGTTTCACATTTATGCTTCGAGTTGTGCAGGAAACACCAATAAACAATATAATTCTTCTTTTTTTAATGATCATGACGCTTCTCGTAGCGCTTCTCGGATTGAGAGGCGTGCAAAAACAATGATGTCATAATCTGAAGGAGATCTTTAAAAGTTCTTCGATGCCTTGTTTGATAAACAACTAGTTAAAAGGCCAGAGACGGAGGCTAAGGGCACGACTGGGGTGTATATTTTTGTTTCATTATATGTTTCTGCTACGAGGGTGAGTGAAAATTAATGTTATTTTGTTTAGGACAACACAGGAACATATATCATACATCAAAATGAAGCTTGTCCTCTGTAGATCACATCCCTACTCCTCCACATAGTTACCACTTCTCTCAATAACAATGTTCCACTTTCGAATGTATCCCTGCCCTATAAAATTCTGTTGACTGTTCTTTGAGCCACTTCTTCACTACAGATTTTACTTCCTCGTCCCTGGAATAATGTTTGCCTCGCAAACCCTCTTTCATGGGACCGAAGAGATGATAGTCTAAAGGCGCTAAATCTGGTGAGTGTTCAATAATCAAACTAAGTTCCAATTACCGTCGAATTGGTAAGACAATGCAATAAGAAGTCGTAATTGAATACGAATCTATCTTTCTGCAATACTACTCCAGAATGCCAGGGTATTTATGAAGCACCACAACATCATAGAAACCAAGCAGTCAATCAGGACTTAAAGGATGGAATCACCTAAATACATAAATGGACTATTCTTGATTTCCATAAATACAAACTGTTTGGGCACGGCTTCGGTTGTGCTTAGCCAGTTGCTGTTGTTCAAACCAACAGTATACTGACGGAATTCAATAGTGAGTATGGCGGATGCGGCAAAGTTGTCCATCCCGAATGAGGCGATTTTCTCCCTTGTTCTGATGCTTGTGTGTGATCGAACATTTTCATACAGAAGGAGGATATTGTCGATTGGCAAGTTGGGTTTTACTCGTTAGATTTTGCTATGAGCCTCGTTAGGGTCTCAATGTAGGCCTTAGTTTTATTTTAAAAATTCGTCTGAAATAAAGAAATAGTATTACTTTTTATTCGCCCTCGTATTAGTTTATTTATAAGGTTTTTCGACTAGTTTTAGATATTGAATAAATTTTAAAGCCTTTGCTGTCAGAGCATCTAAAATATACAACGTCCATTTTTTAAGAATGTAACTCATTTACAAAGTTTATTTGTTGCATAATATTTCCCCCCCTCTCTCTCTCTCTCTCTCTCTCTCTCTCTCTCTCTCTCTCTCTCTCTCTCTCTCTCTCTCTCTCTCTCTCTCTTCTTTCTCTTTCTCTCTCTGTCTTTTCTCTCTCTCTTCTCTCTCTCTCTCTCTCTCTCTCTCTCTCTCTCTCTTCTCTCTCTCTCTCTCTCTTCTCTCTCTTCTCTCTCTCTCTCTCTCTCTCTCTCTCTCTCTCTCTGTCTTTTCTCTCTCTCTCTCTCTTCTCTCTTTCTCTGTCTTTCTCTCTATCTCTCTATCTCTCTTTCTCTCTGTCTTTCTCTCTATCTCTCTCTCTCTTTTCTTTCTCTCTCTCTCTCTCTCTCTCTTTTTCTCTCTCTCTCCCTCTGTCTTTTCTCTCTCTCTCTCTCTCGCCCTCTCTCTCTCTCTCTCTCTCTTTCTCTCTCCCTCTCTCTCTCTCTCTCTCTCTCTCTCTCTCTCTCCCCTCTCTCTCCCTCTGTCTTTTCTCTCTCTCTCTCTCTCTCTCTCTCTCTCTCTCTCTTTCTCTCTCTCTTTTCTCTCTCTCTCCCTCTGTCTTTTCTCTCTCTCTCCTCTCTCTCTCTCTCTTTCTCTCTCTGTCTTTTCTTTCTCTCTCTCTCTCTCTCTGTCTTCTCTCTCTCTCTTTCTCTCTGTCTTCTCTCTCTCTCTCTCTCTCTCTCTCTCTCTCTCTCTCTTAATTCAGCACATAATTACGTCCCACGTATCTCATATATCATCGTCATCATGTCACGCTGACAGTACGGATCTCCATGACAATCTGTCGCCAAGCACCCCTATCGGTCATCGCACCCAGGAGATTGCTCTGTTGAAGCGGAGCGCCACACGTACCGTTAGTTCACAGATGCATTTACTGCACTGTTCAGATTACGCGAGCTATGCTACTCGTGTGTGGGGGAGGACAGTGCCCTTTTCATTAGAGCTAGATCAGGGAGATTGCATCGTTGAAGTGGAACACCACACCTACCGTCATTTCACAGATGCTTTTACTACCCATATCAGATTACCCGAACTATGCTACTCGTGCGCTAGGGGGTGCTTTTTGACTAAATCTAGACTAGGGAGTTTGCTTTGCTGAAGTGGAGCACCACACGTACCGTTAGCTCACAGAGCTTTTACTGCACAGATAAGATTACCCGAGCTCGTGCGCTGAGGTGGTCAGTGCCAGTATCGAACCAGGAACCTTAAAACCTAGACAGATGCTATACCAACTGTGCTAAATCGTTCCATGCTTTGGGTATAATTAAAATTCCTCGCTTTAAAAAAATGTAAATTCTTGGTGAATATTTGTTCCCGAAACCGGCAAGAAATATGATTCTAATTCGAAAATAAACATGTGGTTTCACACTAAAAGCAAATTTTCCAAGACAGAAGAGTTTCATGTCAAGAACACTAGCATAAGAAGATATTTGGTCTTACTTTTTCTCTGTTCCATACATCTATTAATAAGGGCCGGTTTAGCTCAGTCGGTAGAGTGTACGGCTGTGAACCTAAAGGTTCCTGGTTCGATACCGGCCTTCGCCAACCCAGCGTATCGAATAGCACAGGGATCTCTGCGGTAAAGTGTGGATCTGATGGTAGGTGTGGCGCACTGCCTCAGACGCTAAAAAACAATCTCCTTGGTCTAGCGCTGTGAAAAGAGGAGAGGCCCCGCTCGCTGTTTGGCTGATACCGACTTTAGGCCACCCCGACGACTTTTTATTAATATGCTAATAGAAGTACCCGGTCCATGACCGGACTAAAATGATTTTTAAGAACACTACGGAGTGAGAGAGAAAAGGGAAGAGAGGAGTAAGTGAAGTCGTCATTTTAAAACGACGTCACCTGAAGATTATTTGCGCTTACGCATGCATGAAACCGAACGGTTGTGACTGTTCCTTTGTCATCAAATAAATAGATATGTAATACCTTTATATATTTATTTTATCATATTATATAACAGCTCTATTTTTATATTGAGCACTCTTCCAATAATACTGCACTTTGACACGCCGTTCCAGTAAAAGCTGAAACAGTGACAATCCCACACTATATATATATATATATAACATTAAATATATTATATATATATATAGTGAGTGGTTTGAAACATAATTTCAATTTCTTAAAGCTAGTTTTTGTACTTACTTATGAAGAGCTTTAAAGGTTACCACAAATCGATTGATTTCTAATTATTAAATTATATGAATGAATGGAAACAATAATTGAGAATGTAAGTGTTCACACAGACTAATATTTAAGAAATACAGCTAACTTACCCGTTAGGTTCGAATTAATAATGCAATTGATATTGGACTTCGGACATAACAGTTAAGTCAACAGTATTTCCTATATGTATATACACTAGTTCTCAGTCGGTAGAGTGTTCGGCTGGGAATCACAAGGTTCCTGGTTCGATACCGTCTCTCGCCAACTTAGCGTATGAGTAGCACAGGGATCTGTGCGGTAAAGTAAGGAGCTGATGGTAGGTGTGGCGCTCCACCTCAGACGCAAAAATAATCTCCTTGGTCTAGCGCTAGTGAAAAGGGGATAGACTCCCTCGCTGTCAGGCCACCCTGATGACTTTACTTATATACACCTCAGATGCTAAAATAATCTCCTTGGTCTAGCGCTAGTGAAAATGGGATAGACTCCCTCACTGTCTGGATGATACCGACATTAGGCCGCCCCGATGACGACTTTACTTATATACACTAGAAAAAAACGTGACCCGTTTCTGCCTAGATAATTTTGATCAGGAAAAAGTTAGCAAAACGAATTGAATTTTTTAAGCATGAATGAATGGTGAATCTAAGTGTTCAAAAAGGCTAATATTTAAGAAATACAGTTGACTTACCCATATTCGAATTAATACTGTGAATGATACTGGACTTAGGAGATAATTGTTGTTTACCGATAAAGGAGGTAAAGTTCAAAATTTTACATCAAATGATTTTACTTCCTTAATCGATAAACAACAATTAGAATAAATATCTCCTGAGTCCAGTGTCATTTACACTATTAATTCGAAGATAACAGGTAAGTGTTTTTATTTTGTATAATCCAGACAACAAATATGCGAAGCTTACGCGAAATCCTAACGACTCAAATATATATATATATATATATATACTAGCAAATATATGCACCCTCCGGGTGCAAGTATTTAAGTTTTAATGTAATAAAATATTGTATTAAATTAGAAAGGCTAATGAAACTAAATAAGAATACAGATAAAAAGATTTGAAACAGAGGGAGTATAATAAAAGATTTGAAACAGAGGGAGTATAATAAAAAATGGAACAACTGAAACTTACTCTTCCATCACTCTCGTATTTCATTGTTATTTTTTCTAATTTAAGTAGTTAGTTATAAGAGGAAGTAAAGAATAAAATGACAGTTATTTTATCTTGTTAATGGATTTTATTTAAGATTCATTGAAGAGATTTTTGCTTATATTCATTAAAATAAAACCAAACAGTTAGAAATCAATAATACTAAGCACATATTTATTAAATTCGATTTTTTATATTAATATGCAAATTAGCCTTCCCGTTCACACTGTAAACCGCTATTTTGTTGTATATATAAATATAATTGCATGCTGTCATTATGTAGACATAGTTAAAAGTATTAATAATGTAAGACAATTTTATTAATAATTGAGGTTTAGATAAAAATAAAATCATGGAGAATGTGATGTCAATAACTAAGAGAATTGTGACTTGAGTAGGAATATAGTTTCGGTTACAGACATACAAACACACAATCTCCATTATAATAAGATATATATATATATGAAGAGAAATGGAAGTGAATCCGACGGTATGTAGTATAGTGAAATATTTGAAAAAATACAGGTTTAAATAAAATGAGTGGTAAGTTTATTAGCCAACTCTGCAGTGTTTCAATCTGTTTAGTAGATTTTCTTCAGGGCTTTTGTTTAAAGGAAAATAAATTCATTACGGATAATAAGGAGATTGTGAGAGTCTTTTGTTGATCAATCCACCTAAAAATACTGACTGAAAAATTAGCGTTCTTAAAAATAAAAGCCCTGAAGAAGATCTACTAAACAGATTGAAACACTGCAGCGTTGGCTAATAAACTTACTACTCATTCTATTTAAACCTGTGTTTTTTCAAATTTTTCACTATACTACACACACATATATATATATATATATATATATATATATATATATAGGGTGTATATAGAAATAACCTACTCAAGTTTAACCATAAAGGATCTTCAGGGTTAATTGTAATGAATTAATCAAGATATTGATTAATTACCCGGAATTGCGGAAGTGAATAACGCAATTATGACCGTTGAAAACATTTTCGTAGTGACATTGAAAGCTATGTAGTTGATTGCGTACGATGTTGTTAAATGCTGATCGTGATTGTTTACGTGAAATATTAACAGTTGTTGTTAGATTCAACAGTTAATTCTTTACTATTAACCCTGAAGATACTTTATGGTGAAACTTGAGTAGGTTATTTTTATATACACCTTAATACAATATATATATATATATATATATAGAGAGAGAGAGAGGGGCTGATAGGTACGCGTGCTGCGTCCCTGGTGCATAAAAATTTAGAAGGACGCAGTAAAATCATATCCAAGCATCCCGGAGTTTTTCTTTTTTCTTCCCTCACCATTTCAAGCTAACTGTAAATACAGTTTAATAGTTTCTTAGAAATGAATTACACAGGATAGGTTACAAGGTAGGAGTCAAACGGCTTTAGTTGGGACCCATACATTTACTGAGGACTCATTCAAAGCAAATATGTGCGTCCCAGGACGCACTAAATCAAAAAGTCATCAGCACCACTATATATATATATATATATATATATATATATATATATATATACAGGGTATTCGGGATAAATTTGACATGTTTATATTTGGTTACTTTTCTCCTTATGTTGAAGGTATTGACGCACACTACGCATAATTTAAAAGCTTGGACCCTTCTTCATTCATATACGTGATGATAGATAGAATGGATGACTGGAACCCACCTGAATCATGGAAGAGAATAACTTGTATCATCAAAATAAGGAGATTATGGTTGTTGCCCAATGCTCCCTGAACACTGTAAAAAAATCAGGCATGAATTGGAAAACTGCAATGGAGACTACGAGGCTGTAGAAGAAAGCAACATAACAGACGATCTGATTGCGTTCGTATAGCAGAATTCCTCTAAAGTCTACAGAAAAAAGTATTGGAGGACCCTGGCATTAAAATTCGAGCTTTGTCCGGTGAATTAAATGTTCCAGCCTTTACCATGAAGCTTGCACTCAATAAAGACCTTTGCTACTACTCATACAAGCGTTGCAGAGGTCAACTTCTCCCAGAAAAGACCCGTAAAAATCGTCTGAGCAAAGTGAAACATCATGCTGAACCACAAACAATCTGGTTCTTTTCCGACGAGAAAAACGTTTTGCCAAGATCAAAAGCACAACACGCAGAATAACAGATGGCTTGCATACAGTCCAAAGGACACTCCTCGTATCATGCTGACTAAATTTCCCCAAACTGTGATGGTTTTCAGATGTGTGTCCTCTGAGGGTTATGTGATCCATATTTTTTCAGAGAGGATACCAGGTTGAATTCAGATGCCTACGTGGAGTTGCTAAACACTGTTGTCACTCCCTTGATAACAGGGGTAGCCAATGGTAGGCCATATGTATGGCAGCAGGATTTGATCCCCTGTTACACCTCTGGGAAAAGTCAAAAATGGTTGTCGGCGAATTTTTACGACTACACCAGTCCCAATGTTTGACCTCCCCAGATCTTAACCCCATAGATTATAATGTATGTGGTGCTGTTGAGAAAGACACCAATCGCCGTGCCTGTACTACAAAAGCCCAGTTAATCGACAGAATTAAGGTAGTTTTTGAGACCCTTACCAAGGAAACTGTAACATCAGCTTGTCCCAGGTTCCGGAGCAGGATTGAGGCTGTGATTGACGCTAATGGTGGTTATTTTCAGTGAAACTTGATAATGATAATGAAATTTATTGTGTACAGTGCTCAGGTGCACCACAACTCATCAAAGTCCTATGTCAAGTACACAGAATAATGTATTAGTGACAGGAACACGAACAGTTTACAGTAGTAATATGCATGTATGTGTGCGCATGTGTGTGGAGAGGTATAGTGTCGGCGGACAACAGGAAGCATGGAGGCTTTGAAAGATTCAGTGTTTCGGCAGCCTACAACAGACGCGGGAAGCTTATTCCATGCCTCCGCAACTCTGAGCGTGAAAAAATGTTTCCGAAAGTCACGTGAGCAGTGCTGTTTTCTGACTTTGTAGGCATGCCCAGTGTGTTAGAAAGATGGAGATCAAAAAGGTGCTCAAGATTGCTGTTGTTAAGATGATTAATTACCTTATTGGCAGTTGTGTAATTTCCGTGCCTGTTGAATTTCTTTACCATTAAATTTTGTAGTTACCAAGCACTTTTTTCTTTTTCCTTATGAAACTGTCAAATTTCTCCCGAACACCCTGTATATTTATCAAGGGGCCGGGCTAGTCAGTCGGTAGAGCGTTCGGCTAGAAACCACAAGGTTCCTAGTTCGATACCGGTCCTCGCCAACTCAGCGTATGAGTAGCACAGGGATCTGTGCGGTAAAGTAAGGAGATGATGGTAGGTGTGGCGCTCCACTTCAGACGCCTAAAACAATCTCCTTGGTCTAGTGCTATTGAAACGGGGATAGACTCCCTCGCTGACTGGCTGATACCGACTTTAGGCCACCCCGGCGACTTTACTGCGATAAAGGCTTTACTCAACGCATTCAAGCTATTTTATCTATTTTGTATTCTTTTGTTGTTTTTATTATTCACAGTGCACCATTCGACCAACGTTTCCTGGCATCTGTTTTGGCTATTTCAAAAAGGGTACTTTTTATTCAACCCTCTATCTACCCATCCAGCCAACAGCACATAACAAAGTGGGCGGGGGAGGGGCGTTAAAGACACAGGGTAACGCGACCTAATTTGCCTTTTCATTCTCTTCCCATTGTTTCAAAAGTTGGCGACGACAAAACTTTATGGTAGAAAGTGACAAGTGGTGATGATGATTATGATGATGATGGTAGTAGTAGTAGTAGTAGTATAAGTAATAATAATAATAATAATCTTATGGAGATTGTGGGTTTGTCTGTCTGAAACCGAAACTATATTACTACTCAAGTCACAATTCCCTTAGTTATTGACATCACATTTCTCAATGATTTTATTTTTAATTTAAACCTCAATTATTAATTGAAATTGTTTTTACATTAATTACATGTTAACCAATATACATCTATCTTTCCACGTACCCACTTGTACGGGTCAGGCACAAGGCCCTATTAATGTGGACCCCCACAAGCCGAGACTCATGGGTGGTAGGTAGAAAAATTGCGTCGATCCCGTCGGCATTCCCGCTCAAGGGGGCGGCACCTCAGGCACTGGGGCAATAAACCCAGCCCTGCCCCTTTAATTTCAAGGCGGGCGGAGTACCGATGGTGTTTCTGTGACCTAGGTGAGTGGGATTTGCTCTTGCCCGCCATCAGAGATCTCGACTGCCGTTATAGCTATACCAATGTCAGAGAGCCGCGAAGCCACTGTTGACCCATATCAACCATTGGATATTTTCCACGTACCCCACTTTACGGGTTCAGCACAAGGCCAGGCCTATTTATTGTGGAGACCACCACAAAAAACCGAACGCTGCACTCGGAGGTGGACTGCGGGGTTGAAAATTGCATGGTTCGATCCCGTTCGCGGCAATTCCCCCTCAAGGGCAGGTTGCGGCTCAGCGCTCTAGTTTTTTTTATTCTTTTCCGGAATAACCCAGCCTGCCCCTTTAAATCTCGAAGGATGGCAGGTGTGTTGCCTGAAGGATGCCCCCCGGAGATCGACGCCGTAAATTATATGCAATGGTCCAGAGGCAGAAGCCACTGCGTTGACCATTATAAACTTGATATTTACCGCGACCCCACTGTACGGGTCAGGCACAAAGTCCTCTCTCTCGGACCACCCATCGAGCCGAAGCTCATGGAGTGCAGTTGAATTGCGTCGATCGCGTCGGCATTCCCCCTCAAGGGGGGCGCGCTTCACGCACTGGGCAATTAAACCAGCCCTTCCCTTTAATCAAGGGCAGGTGTTGCCTGGGGGGATGGCCCCTGGGATCGACGCTGTTAATTATATTCAATGAGTTCCAGAGGCCGAAGCCACTGGCTGACCATAACTATAAATATACTGCTAATAATTTTAGCCGCGTACGCCCATTGATTACAGAGATGTCAGCACAATAGTCCCTGTAATTTATGTGGGACCACCCACAAGCCGAAGCTCAATCAAATTATACTACTCGGCAGGTGAAAAAATTGCGTTCTCGGACTCCCGTCGCATTTCCCCCTTCAATCGGGGGCGCCTCAGGCAACTGGGCACATTAAACCCCAGCCCTGTCCCTACTTAAATCAGAGAGGGGGCAGGTAAGTTGCCTAGGAGGAGGATTGGACCCCCTGTGTGATCGACGCTGTTAATGTATATTCATTGCTGTTCCAGAGGCGAAGCCTACTGTTGACCATAATCAGACATATATTTTTACCGCGTACCCCACTTGTACGGGTCAGGCACAAGGCCCTGATTAACGTGGGACAACCCACAAACCGGAGTCATGCAGGTGAAAATTGCGCGATCCCGTCGGGCATTCCCCCTCAAGGCGGGGCGGACTCAGGCCACGTGGGCAATAAACCCAGCCCTGCCCCTTTAATCAAGGGGCGCAGGATATAAGTTGCTGGGGTATGGCCCCTGGATCGGACGCTTGTTAAATTATATCAATGGTCCAGAGCCGAAGCCATTGTTACCATATAAAGACCATACGTAGGTATTTACGCGCGTTACCCCACTTGTACGGGTCAGGCACAAAAGTCCCTAATTACGTGGGGACCACCACAAGCCGAAGCCATGGAGTGGCAAGGTTGAGCGAAAAACAATTGAGCGTGCGGATCCCGTCGCTTCGAACCCTCAAAGGAGGAGCGTGCCTCTCTACGCAACCCCCTGTGGCTATAAACTCATCTCCTGTCCCTTTAAATTTCACAATCCAGGTGGGGCAGGAGTCTTGACCTGAGGGGGTGGCTCCCCCTGGGATCGACGTCTGTTAATTATACAATGGTCCAGAGGCCGAAGCCTAGACTGGTTAGACCATATCAGACAGTAGAATACACATGACAGATTGTATTGATATATACAACAAAATAAGCGGTTTAACAGTGGTGAACGGGAACGGCTAATTGGCATGATTTGAAATTAAAAATGTGATTTAAATAATATTTGTGCTGATAGTATTATTGATTTCTAACTGTTTGGTTTTATTTTTAATGAATATAAGCAAAAATCTCCTCAATGAATCTTAAATTGAAATCCACCGAACTTAACACTAGACAAGGAAACAAGTAACTGTCATTTTATTTTTACTTCCTCTTTTTAACTAAATACTTAAATTAGAAAAAGAAATAACATGCGAATGGGAAATGACAAGAGAGTGATGGTATGAGTTCTCTTCAGTGTTATTTTTCGACGTAGTAACTCTCCCCCCTCTGTTATCAAGTCCCTCTTCCATATGAGCATTTTATTTAGTTGTGTAGCTCGTCTTCTTAATTTGTCGATATCTCTTATTACATTAAAAACTTAATACTTTTCATCCGGAGTGGTGTCATTATATCTTGCTATAATAATTAATAAATAATAATAATATAATAATAATAATTAATACTTGCTTTTCACTACATTCAGTCGGAAAGTACCATCAGCTATAATGCTGATGTGAAAAACTCTAAGGAGTATAATACGTAACATATAATAATAATAATAATGAATAATCAATTTAATAATTTAAGTATAAGTCAATAATAAATAACTATAATAAGTAAATGAAGGATTAAAATAGAAATATAACGGAAGTGTCAAGATAGGCTCAACATGAGCATTCTCTCTTATAGCTCTCACTTCTCTCTCGTCTACTCATCTCTCTCTCATCTCTTCTCTCTCTCTCTTCTCTCTCTCTCTCTTATCTCATCTACTCAAGTCTATCTATCTATCTTTTTTCTCTCCTTTAAGCAAAAATTGCCCATTCAAAAGGAAATGAATTTAGTGTAATTACTCAGTATATATATATTATAATAATATATATATATATATATATATATTAACTTAAAGTTCGCATCTGATGAGTCGGAGTGAATTAGACAATTTGTCTAAGCTCCCCGAAATAGTCTATAATGCAAAATCTCTAAGTCTTTTGTTATTTCTTTACTTATAAATTTACTCTGTGACCTCTAACAATAAGAGACAGATTAAGCTTCTCAAACTGCGACAAGGTGTTTAAAAAAAACTCCTATGCCCTAAGGAAGATTTCTTCTCTGGACTTTTGATATATATATATATATATATATTATATATATATATATAATATTATTATTAATTTATTTTAATTTCTAAGTCTGACGGCTCTGTAGGTAGTTTCTGACTCTTTATGCCCTTGATATATAATACGCCTATAAAAAGGATGGAGCTCTGCTCTCTCTCTCCCGCGTTGACTATTTAACATATCTACAGGATAGTAGGGTGGTGTTGTATTTTTCCCAAGTTAGAAATATCTTCCTCCCCATATTTAGTGCACGGATTGACAGCAGTGGATTAAGAAGTGTGACTGATGCTATGAATCGATCGGTTTCCTATCCCCCCCTTGTTGGAAGCTTGTAGGCTTCCTACATATGTCTAGCCACACTTAAGAGGGACGTGGATACCGGTCAACACATGGTCCTTTGTGCATGACCTATATAAAGTATATATATTATATA
>CM042181.1:7856398-7863898 GCA_023376005.1 Doryteuthis pealeii
CAGAGAGAGATTAGAACTCGCCAAATTGCAGCCTGGGAAGTATTTTAAGTTTTAAATACAATTAAATACGATACTGAATTAGAAAGACTTAGAATTAATAAGAAACAAAAAAGATTTTTAATTTATTCTAACTGATTTCAATATAAATCATACATAGATTTCTTTTAATACATTTGAGTATTAAATAAATATATTTTTGAGAATTTATATATATATATAATATATATATATATATATAATATATATATTGTTTGTGTGTGTGTGTGTGTGTGAGAGAGATGACTTTTTCTCGATTTGTTTACGCTTTACATTTAAACCGATATGCACGCCTAATTCATTTAGTTATAATTAATTAATTAACAAAATTAGGTATGACTTTAACTAAGCATATAATCTCCCACAAATTGTCGGCCTTTGCCATTTCAAACACATTGTTTGACTACTTCATATATATATTATATATATATATATATATATATATATATATATTATATATGTTGAATTAAACAAAAGACACATTCCTGTTTAAACAATTTTATTTGTGATTTTTCAAGTTTTCTTGTCAATATTTGGTGGAATTCGTGGATTAGTCCACCAAAGTTCATGTTCCGAGTACTATACTAGAAGTGTCGTATTTTGAAGTAAATTAATGTTTCATTTGTTGTTCATTTCTGTAATGGTAAATACAGCTTCCATAATATTTTAAATACACTAAAAAAAATGCACCCTCCCGGCACAAGTATTTAAGTTTTAATATAATTAAATATTATATTGAATTAGAAAGACTAATGAAATTAAATACGAATACAAAATGATTACTTATTTTTACTTAATTCTAATTAATTCTAATTAATTTCTATATAAAATTATATTTAGGATTTCTTTTAATACGTTTCAGAATAAAACAATAATGATAGAACTCAATAAAACCAAGTAATTATTCATCAAAAACGGTTTTATTAAAACCGTTATGCAAATTATTAAAACCATATACAATGTAAACATTTATTTCTTAATTATATATAACATACAACGCAAGATTTTAGCACATTAATGATAGGAGTTTTTTTTGTTTTGTTGTGTTTTACGGCATATCAACCTCGGTGGGTCATTTAATGCCGACAAAGTTGTGAAATAAATCAATTCTTAATGGATAATACAATTATGTTTATCAACTCATGTTTTTCTATTTAACCCATAGATGGGACACTAACAGGTACTACCACTCCGGGTCAGAGTGGACCAGGGAGTAATGGTGATGAAGGGGTGCTCCACATTCTCCAAACCTCCAGAACTGGAACCTCACCATCAGATAGAGTTTAAAGTCATTCCCAGGACAAGTAGACCTTCAGCCACCGCCTTCTAGTACCCATATGATAAGAATGATTGGGGGTTGCCATAAGGGCAATAGGGTTTTGGCAATCATATAGAGGGAGCCTCTCCGACCGCCTGTCTAGCCCAAGAAAAGCCTAAAGTGGAATATTGCGAGTCATGGACTGCTCAGCCACCTGGGTTCTATCCTTAAGCATCACGGGTATCGAACTAGGAACCTTGTGGTTTCTAGCCGAACATGGCCCTTCAGATTATAAATACTCTACGCTTAAAAAAAAAAAGATCGAAATGTACTGGTTTCTCCTCTCACTTTGTCGTTAAACGGTCAGAAGAGTTTAAAATGTGTTCCATTATCTATAATTAATTTTAATTATATATTTCTTCTGTAATCCCATGACATTCACACCCGTTTCTGAACAATACAATTTACATTAGAAAAAACTTGATTTTAGCATTGAAATCAAAGGGAGGCAACTCCTGTTTTACTACTGTAATTATTTTTTCTTTCATTATAAAAATTCATTTGGAAGAGAAATGAGACGTGAAAAACAATTTGGTAGATTGTTTATTTAAAATGATGCTTCAGTCTTTATTTTTATCAGAATGGGCGAAACATGTTAATAAAATAAACAAACATCCCAGCAAATTTGTTTTTACGTTGATTTCTTTTTCATTCTGTCAGATGATTTATCTGCATATTTAATCAGTAGGTACCGCCAAAATACATCACGTGATCACTTTAGGCCATATTGAAGGAAGAAACGTAAATATTTTTTAACATTTTTTAAAAATCTCGTAAAAAAGAAATAACGAACATAAAGTGTTATTACAAAGAAAAACAGTTAATTCAAAGAACAAATTATCGATTGGGAAAAATTACTCACCGTTATCTTGAAATAACAGAATCAAGCCTGGTAGGTCAGCCTGGTAGGCCACATATCATAACAGAATCAAGCCTGGTAGGCCACATATATAACAGAATCAAGCCTGTAGTCAGAATCAAGCTGGTAGGCCACATATTCATAACAGAATCAAGGCTGGTAGCCAATATCATAACAGAATCAAATGGTAGGCACATATATAACAGAATCAAGGCTGGTAGGCCACATATCATAACAGAATCCTGGTAGGCCACATATCAGAATCAAGCTGGTAGGAATCAAGGCTGGTAGGCCACATATCATAAACAGAATCAAACTGGTAGGCCACATATCATAACAATCAAGGCTGGTAGGCACATATCATAACAGATCAAATCAGGGTAGGCCACATATCATAACAGAATCAGGCTGGTAGGCCACATATCATAACAGAATCAACCAGGTAGGCCACATATCATAGTATCATAACAGAATCAAACCAGGTAGGCATAACAGAATCATAACAGAATCAAGGCTGGTAGGCAATATAATAACAGAATCAAGGCTGGTAGGCACATATAATAACAGAATCAAGGCTGGTAGGCCAATATAATAACAGAATCAAGGCTGGTAGGCAATATAATAAAAGAATCAAGGCGGTAGGCCACATATAATAACAGAATAAGGTACACATACCATAACAGAATCAAGGCTGTAGGCCACATACCATAACAGAATCAAGCTGGTAGGCCACATGCTATAACATAATCAAAAAATTAGACCACATGATACCGGCACCCCTTTTTTATAGCAGCGTTTTACAATATGAATTATTTCGAAACGAGAAAGAAAGGAATAATATTTTCCTGACCTCCCACCAGGCTGGGATCGAAGTTTAATCTAAGATATTTCTAAATATATGATATATTAAAAATTAAATTAATTTATAATTATTCAATATTCCATACGGTCGGTTTAATTCAACTGGTTGAGCACCCGCCAAGGAATCGCAAGGTTCCTAGTTTGACACCGGTCCCGACCAACTCAGCGCATGAGTAGCACAGATTGGGCAACTGATTTGTGCGGTAAAGTGGGGAGCTGACGGTAGGTGTGGCACTCCACCTCAGCATAAACAATCTCTCTGGTTTAGCGCTGTTCGGCTGATACCGGCAATAGGCCACCCCGCCAACTTATTATTTTATAGTCGCTCCTTATTTAAAAAATAATCCGTAAAAACCTCTTTCTGGATTCTTAAGTGTTTTTTGTCACGTTCTCCTTCATTTCATCCACGGTCTCAAATCCCACCCCATTTAAACGGCGATTTTAGCACGGGGAAAAACTACATGTTTGCAGGGAGGACAATCTGGACTGTGATTGATAGGGACTGATAGACCCAGATAATTCTGGGTAATACGATATCTTATCCAAATGTCATGCATGAAAAAGTGATTGGCAGAATATACATGCTCATTGGCGACTGAGTTACCTTAAAGGGATCATCACCACCATGTCGCGCAAATAGCACGAATATCCATGACGATCTCTCGCCAATCTTCCCTATCATTCATCACTCTGGGAGCTCCTCCGCGCAGCAGCCAGCATCCTCACAAAGTTGGTCAATGTAGGTCCTTGATGGGCGGCCCACATTAGCGTGCTCATGTGCTGGCTTCCATAGTAGTACGTCGCTTAGAAGATCATCCTCGCTTCTCCAGCAATGTCCTGCATGTCTAACCCGTCTTACTTGTATGGTTTGTAAGATGGGGGGGGGGGCAGGTGGCCATACAGTTGCTTCTTTGTGTGGGGTGCTGCTTCCACGCTTATTCAGGACCGCTCGCAGCATTCTTGTGCAGCTCCTATCTAGCTTATTCTCAAGGCGCTTCGTTAGGGTCCAAGTGGTGCAGCCTGTAGAAGTTATCCTCCAGATATAGAAACAATATGATACTCACCGTCGCAGTGGGGTTCTAACTACCGTCGAGTTAGTAGAGGAAAACAACAGGCAAGCTGTAACTTGAATACAGTCCTTGCATGCTGCTGGAATAATGCAAAGTGATGGCTGAAGATGGGTACTTATCCCTGTTCTTACTCAATCAGAACTCAGGAAATGAACTTGCCTGAGTTCATAATGGAACAATCCAAAGCTCCATATAAGCCACCTACCAAACTCTAGTTTTAGTCATGCATTCATCTTGTTACAGAGTTGAATACTTTACACAAAATCCAACACAGCCATACAGCAGTACCGATATAACCACAGCCTGGAAGAATCGTCTTTTAGCTTGTCAGGGAGATCAGATTTCCATATGACTGATAATTTATTGGTGGACAACCATGCCTTTCCTATTCCTAAAGGGATAGTATTTTCAAATATGTGCAGTAAGATCCCTATTGGTTAGTTGCCAAATTAGATCTGTGAAGCCAAATAAAAATAAATAAAACAAAATTCAATAAAATAAATAAATAAAAAGACACAAAAAACAACAATCTCCCAGGAGGCCTCAGACCGGAAGAGCCCCGTGGGCATGTGTAGAAACATCCCTCCCCACCAGAATTCTTCGCACCAAAAAAGGTTTCTCTGCCCTTTTTTACCCCAGGACATTGAAGAAGAAACACCTTGACCTGACTTTTCCCACCAAGAAATAGTGTGAATCAACTGAAGAATAATTAAAGTCCAATTACCGTCGAACTGGGAAGACACGGCAGCAAACGGTTGTAATCAATACAACCCCGAAAGCTACAAAATCCACTGCAAAATGACAGAGTATATATAGGACTCCACAATGAGATTCAAATCAAGCAGTCAAGCAGCCAATCAGCACTCAAGGAATGGAATCACCCAAATCACCCAGATTCATGGATGATCATTCTTG
The DNA here is from genome assembly GCA_023376005.1 of Doryteuthis pealeii. Classification (NCBI taxonomy): domain Eukaryota; kingdom Metazoa; phylum Mollusca; class Cephalopoda; order Myopsida; family Loliginidae; genus Doryteuthis; species Doryteuthis pealeii. The sequence goes on from CM042181.1 coordinate 7,861,458, forward strand.
ATTCCTATTTATACCAACTGTCTTGGACACTGGTGGAGTGGTACTTAGCTGCTGTTATTCCAACCAACAGTAGGCTAACTGACCTCAATATCAACAAATAAAAGTCTTACCCTAAAGTTATCCTGATCTTTGTTACGTTCGTTTCTTTTCCTGAATTCCCTTTCAGCTTACCATCCCACAAGGAAGAAAGAACTATAGAAGGGGGTTTAAAACAATCTACAAACCAAAGCACTACAGATCCAAGCCGCGCAACCGGTTTCCGAGATATTTTAAATGTCTGGATACTTTTTGGACAGACCTTGTCTTGTACGGAAAAATATACGCACGCCTGCATGCATGATGGAAAGAAAAGCCAGTTTACTATTGATATAAACATTTCTCACGAACTAGTGTCCCTGACATCTGAGCATTTTAATTCTCCATTAGGGTCACAGATTGTCCAACTTTAAGTGTCCATTCCACTTCAAATACCAAAATAAAGTGTCCTGGATATGACTCTAAACTACATCTAATGGTGAGGTTCCACTACTCAAGATCTGAGGTAGGTAGGCCGCGCGCGCGCGTGTGCGTGTGTGTGTGCGCGCGTGTGCGTGTAGAGTACCCGTTCAATGCTTGGTTAGAGTCGTAGAAAATGGACTCGTCGACCAGAGTTCAAATCCTGGACCAAGCGCTAATACCTTTGGGAAAAGTATGAATCCAATTATTCTCCCTCCAGATATGGGTAAATAGTGGGGTACACTGGGCTCTTTAACCTTGGTTAGACAACCAGACTTGGAGAAGGAAAACTGAATTAAAACCTGTTAAACACCACTTGGGGTGGTGACTACAGTCCTAATTAGTGATCTATTTCACTAATAATAATGCATTTTCTCCAAGGTGCACTCTGACCTGGAGTGGTAATATTAGGCCCCTTTTGACTGACACTCACCCAAAAGAAAAGAAATCATTTGTAAGTAAGAATAGACAATTAAAATATTCGGGATTGTGATCTCAGAGGAGTGAGAAAAATAAGCTAGAACGACAAATTCCCCAGTAACTGTAAGAGAGAGAGAGAGAGAGAGAGAGAGAGAGAGAGAGAGAGAGAGAGAGAGAGAGAGAGAGAGAGAGAGAGAATACCGAGTAAGAGAGAGAGAGAGAGAGAGAGAGTCTCTAAGGATGTCCAATGTGTAGTGTCAAATCCTTCCCCCATATTTAACACTATTATCTTCAATTTTTTTTTTGTCCATTCAAAATAAGAAACATTAAAAACTGATTAAAAAAATCAGCTTATGGAAATAATGAAAATTATGAAAGAAAACAATGTTTACATTTCTGCACCATTAAATCCATTGAAATTTAACCTAGACAAAAACAAGTTATTACTACCGGCTTTTTAAAAAATTCTATGAAAAATCAACTAACAGTCAAATTTTCACGAAAATTTCGGGATTTATTAACTTGTTTATGAAATTATGTTTAAAATAGGTTTTTCCTAAAATATATTAGGGGAAATATTTTTTACGAGGTCTCCCTTTCCCCATTTTATTTTATTTTATGAAATCTGAAAAAAAAAAAAAAAAAAAAAAATGAACCGATAAAAAACGATTTCAAATTTGTTTGAGTGTGAATAATTATATCAGATTTTTATAACTTTCTATAGGATTTTATTTTTAGTAAAAAAGAAAAGGAATTCTGAATTCTGCTAAAAAATATAATATTGCCATTTTTAGCATAATTCAGAATTCATGGTTTTGAAGATAATATAATATTAACCTTTATTAAAGCTTTATTGTGTTAAATATGGAAGGGGGGGGGCTAAATTTGACACGGCAAATTGGATATCCCTAGGGGTCTTCAACTTGCATTATGCATCATCTGCACGATTAAGGTAGACTGTGAATTCAGGGGCATAAATTTTTACCATAGTCTACCGGATAGATGTTAGTTCTCGGTGTTGTTATTTGAAGGAAATTGTAATTAAACTTATCAAATCCTATACTGAAATAAACGGCAAATTACTGTTCGCTAGTAATTTTGCCGAGTATTCATGTTTTCTAAGTAACAATACCCCCAATAACCCCCCCCCAAACAAACAAACAAAAAAAAAAAAAAAAAAAAAAAAAAAAAAAAAAAAAAAAAAAGAAAAAAAAAGAAAAAAAAAAAAAAGAAAAAACTTAAAACAGTCTACTTTTGTAGTTTTGAGGTGAAAAAAGTGTATAACTGAATCACTACGCAACAACTTTAAATCTATACAACATCTATAAATGCTGTCCTTTAATTTTTTAAAAACTTATAAATGAATTAACGTATTAAGTTATGTTTTCCTCAGAGTTTTATTTTTATTAAAAGTATTAATTCCAGTTGAGAAATTAAAAATATATACATTAAACTTCATTTCATATTCCACTAACATCTGTCCGGTAGACTATGATAAAAATCTATGCCCCTGAATTCACAGCTTA
>CM042181.1:7868898-7881207 GCA_023376005.1 Doryteuthis pealeii
TTTACGTCGCCCAGAGAGCGTTTTTTAATTTTGCTGTAACAATAAAGAAGAGGACAACAGTCCAAAAAATGATAAAAATACCAAGATTGTCATTGTAAGTTCTTTTTCATATTTGGACTGACTTGTTTAAGGCCGGCTTACCTCGGTCGGTAAAGTATCCGGCTCGGATTCAAGACCGGCCCACGCCAACTCAGTGTATGAGCAGAACAGGGGTCTGTGCGATAAAGTGGAGAGCTAATGGTAGGTGTGGCGCTCCACCCAGACGCATAAACAATCTCCCTTGTCTACCGACAATAGGCCACTCCGTTGACTAGACTATTTAGAATGTGTTGGTTTTACGACACATCAACCCTCGTTATTTACGGCACATCAAATATTTACGGCGTATCAACCCTCGTTGGGTTATTTACGGCGTATCAACCCTCGTTGGGTTATTTATGGCACATCAACCCTCGTGGGTTATTTTATGGCACACCAACCCTCGTTGGGTTATTTACGGCGTATCAACCCTCGTTGGGTTATTTTATGGCACATCAACCCTCGTTGGGTTATTTATGGCACATCAACCCTCAATGGGTTATTTATGGCACATCAATCCTCGGGTTATTTATGGCACATCAACCCTCGTTGGGTTATTATGGCGCATCAACCCTCGTTGGGTTATTTATGGCGTATCAACCCTCGTTGGGTTATTTATGGCGTATCAACCCTCGTTGGGTTATTTATGGCGTATCAACCCTCGTTGGGTTATTTATGGCACATCAATCCTCGTTGGGTTATTTATGGCATATCAACCCTTGTTCGGTTATTTAATTATTTGCCTACTTAGCTCAAAGCGGCTCTCCCGCCACTGCGATCCTGGTAACAGCTCTTGCACGTCTTACTTGTTTACACTGGAAAAACACTAAGTGAACACCCTTGCCATCTTTTGTTTTGTCTGTGAACCAACCCCCTAGCCTAGTACTTGATCTTTTGCAATAGGGAACCAATTGGTAGCGCCGTAGGAGAAATTTGGTAGGTAAAGAGTTAATGAGAAAGTATTTTTTCCAATCTAAATCGTTTCAATAACTAAGGATAAACCTTTTTAAACCGTAACTTCAAACATATATTCTTAATACCAATAATGACTACGGACCAACAATTTTTAAGTCATAGACATATATCACAAAATCAAATCACTACCCCTGATTGAAAAGAATTTACCAAAAATCAGGAAATTATCATATTTTAATGAAATTTTCAGTATTGATCTATCAATGAATGAATTTTATAATAAGAGAGTTTCATAATTTGCTTGAAGCATTGTGTATGTATTGTTTAGGAGGTTGATTTAGAAGGCTATCACAATGCAGTTTGGAATAAATAAAAAATAATAATACGGTAACAATGGTGTTGTGTGTTGACCTGTATTTTTATTATTTCTTGAATTTTCGAGGTAATACCTCTTTATCAAAAGAATTGAACTGAAGCAGTACAGCTATGGCATTTCTTCCCTAATGAATTTTTTTTTTTGAAAATGATGTTATTTTTTAAATAACTGTATTCTCGTGTGGACGTGAATGCGTTTATTTTTGTTTGTACGTGTGTGTATGTTGTAATGCGCATGACATTGAAAATGCGTGTTGGTTGTGACGTTAAGACTGTATCCTAGCGCGGGATTTAGCGAAGTTTATAATATATTAGTTATTTTATTTTGATTTTTTCAGGTCACTTAACTTTGACCCCTCCCCCCCAAAAAAAAAATATCGGTGTGGTTATATATAATTGAAACTAATTACAGTAGAATATTTGAAAAAAGACAAAAGACCAAAAGTCTGAATAGAAAAAAAATATTAAAGGAGTGATTTTGGTTGAAAATAAGTACCGAACATCTGAAAATTAAATGTAAAAATAAAAAAATATTTTTTTTTTTTAAAGTTTTTTTTAGTGTTTATGATTTTATTTTATTAGTAAAAGAATATACGTGGTGGGGGCCTACCTTTTGGTTTTGAGAATTTAAAAATATGAAATTTAAAACTTAAAATTAGGCGCGTTATATTTTAAATGAATTTTATCTATCAATTAGATTAAAAAAATTGTTGCACTAAAGGCTCATATGGATGGAGCTAACAGTAATATTTTTTTTTAAAAAGAACTTCGATTTGTTTGCCTTGACTCGTATAATAATCAGTTTGAAACGATTCGGAAATTTAAAAGAAAGGTAGGTTCATTTCTTTATAACACTTTTTAAATCAAAACATTCATTGTAATTCAAAATAAATTAATTTTAACATCTCTTAAATTTAATTTTAATATAATGACATAGCCCTACACTGAGTGATTTCATTCCCAAAAGTTGGGGGCGTAAATAATCTGAGAGAAATCTTCAATATTTTAATAAAATAACTGATGTATTATAAAATTCATTAATCAATAAGTCAACATTGAACATTTTATTAAGATCTGATAACTTCCGGATTTTTGGTAATTATTTTATCAATCAGGGGTGTTAGCGGATTGTTACGTCGCGGCTATTGAAATATTTCGCGCGCATTTTTGTCTAAGCAAGAAAACCAAGCAGTCTTATTTTTTTCCGCGTGTTTGGACTATAAAAAAAAAAAAAAGGAAAGAAAAAATATCACATTTTAATAAAATATCAGTAATCCTTAACTTGTTCCTCATAAATTCCTACCATAAAATAAACTGAACCTTCATTTTATGTCCGTGTTTTTGCAATAAATGTTTTATTTTTCTTGCACCGGTTATTTTACAATACTGAATATATTTTCTTTAGTATTATCTGCGTTATTCGGACTATTGTCCCCATCTTCATTGTTATTTGTAAACGTTTCGGCCGATATGACCTCCGGCCGAAACGTTGTACAGATAACAACGAAGATGAGGACAATACTTCCGAATAACGCAGATAATACTAATCTTCAAGCCTCATCTCAAACATTCAGAGAAATAGTATATTTTCTTTATTTAAAAACATTTATTGCAAACATATATATTTTCTTATTTAAAAACATTTATTGCAAACATTTAAAACATTTATTGCAAAAACACGGACATAAAATGAGGGTTCAGTTTATTTTATAGTGGGAATTTACGAGGAACAAGTTGAAGATTACCAAAATATCAACATGTGAATATTTTTTCTGTCATTGATTTCTAAGAAGAAACTGTTATAAGTTTAAAAAACCTTTTAATAACATGTTTTTGTAAGTATAGAAGGTATTTACCTCGCATCCCACGTATACGTGTATGACACAAGGTTGTTTAATGTGGGACCACTCACGAACTGAAGCTCATGGGATAGCAGGCACAAAAATGCGTGGATCCAGCCGGCATTCCCTCAGTCACTGGGCAATAAACCTAGCCCCGCCCCTTTAAATTAAGGTTGCAGGTGTTACCTGGGGTGGGGTCACCCTTGGATCACGCTGTTAATTTCACTAATAAACACAGGCCCCAAAAGGCTCATGTTATTAAAGTTTTCTAAGTACGTACTTTACTTCAAACGTCAGATTTCGTTAATCTAATTCAATGTTTAAAATGTATTAAAAATTAATTACATATGTATTATTATTATTATTATTATTATTATTATTATTATTATTTTCTTTTTTACTGATGCTCATTTTGTAACTACTTTTCGACTGAAACTAAAATTTATCCTTAAAAATAGATTCAATTCATTTTAATTCGTTTTTTAAGCGTTTATGTGCGCAAAATTGGCGCTGCCTAATTTTAATATTAATGACTTATACAGCCCTGTATTCCTTCAGTCTTGTATCCCCTTCCAGAGGGGTAGGACCCCCTCATAGGGCATCATGGGCGTGACACTAAACTGAAACTGATAGTCCAGTTCTGGAGATCTGGGGAGTGTGGGGTACTCTTTCATTACCATTACTCCCAGGTCCACTCTGACTCAAGTAGTAGTACATGTTAGTATCCTATTATGTGTCAAATTGATCTGTTTAAAAATTATTTTATTCGATGAGGAACGTGCACAATCTCCCCCCCCCCATTTTCTTTTAAAGAAACAACAATACAAAATATAAATGTCAACGTACAATGAACGTGATTCCCTAACCTCCAGGCATAAAATAATATAGAAAACAATTTCCGACAAAATTGTAAATGAACATAAAGTCAGGGTCCAGTTTATATTAAATTTTCATTATAAACCGAACAAGAGGCCACATAAAAACTGTCAAAAAGTCAGTGTCCAATTATACATTATATTGCTATGGTAAACTTAGCCCTTACTTTATGGTCACTCCAGTCGGTCACATTTTTAAAGTTAATTTTCTATTAAAGAAATTTTCTAACATAGTAGAACTAAGTGTAGAACATCAAAATAAATTACAGTTTCTCTCTTTTTTAAATATCAGATCCTAACGACCAAACACATGACCGTGTCAAATACAATGCTGGGAATCGACGAAAAAAAAAAAAAAAAAAAAAAGATATATATATATATATATATATATTTCAGTGAATGAAAATAACAATAATTTTTTTAACATGTCATATATCATGTTATTCGAGGAAATTCCCCCCTTTAAAAAAAAAAAAATCAAATTACGGTATGTCAATGTCAGTAATCTGAATTTTAACCTTTCGATTAAAAAAAATTGAAGATTTTAGTACTTACCTTTTAAAGTGGTATTAACAAATCCATTGAAATATCGAATGGTAAATCCGAGGTGATCACCCTCAGGGTTTGTAGATGTCCCCCACGTTTTTTTTTAAATAAACGTTATAAATTGAACAAAACCTAACAAGTTAGGAAAACGTAAAAGTCAAAATTATTGTCTGATAAATTGTTTGTTCTTGTTAAATTAAAACAAACTGTTGTTTCTACTTTTAAAGATTACGTCGAGCAGCCATTTTGTTTTTGTATCTAAAGTGCGCATGTCAGCAAAGTCATTAAATTCTCACTCGACAAAAGGAATTCAAATCTATTGTTATTGAAGATAATATATTAATGTTTGTCGATGGTTGGGGGAATTTAAAAACAGAAGAAAAATGATTGTCATTTTTATTCTCAAAAATATTTCTTTGTCGATTCGTAACATTGTATTTGACACGGTCATGTGTTAGGGTCGTTAAGATCAGATATTTGAAAAAAAGAAAAAAAAAAAAAAAAAAAAAGAAAAAAAGTATCACTCTGAATTTTTGAGATGAGGCTCGATATTAGTATTATTTGGATTATTGGGACTATTGTCCTCATCTTCATTGTTATCTACACTATTTCTCTGATTTTATTTTAGATGAGGCTTGATAATTAATATTATTTGGATTATTCGGACTATTGTCCTCATCTTCATTGTTATCTACACTATTCTCTGATTTTATTTTAGATGAGGCTTGATAATTAATATTATTTGGATTATTCGGACTATTGTCCTCATCTTCATTGTTATCTACACTATTTCTCTGAGTTTTTGAGATGAAGCTTGATAATTGTATTATTTGAATTATTCGGACTATTGTCCTCATCTTCATTGTTATCTACACTATTTCTCTGATTTTTGAGATGAGGCTTGATAATTAGCAAATAGCGGAATGAGAACAGGATACCCCGTGGATTGAATAAAGGGTTGGGTTCAAAGTTCCGTGATGACTCCCAATTACGACAAGAAGGTTCCCGAGTTTGAAAAGAAGGTTCCCGTGTTCTAGAAGGGTCCCGAGTCCCACAAGAAATACCTGAAGAAGACCGGAGTGCGCATCGACCGAAACGTTGTACAGATAACAATAAAGATGAGGTCAATAGTCCGAATAATGCAAATAATACTAAAAAAAAGCGATGATGTCTTAGTCGTTTTGTTTTACGGCATATCAACCGTTTCGGGTTATTTAATGACGAATAAAGCCTAAACAGCTGACTCAAGTTGCTTAAAGTAACTGCTTTAGTGGTCACCCAATTAAATATTGAACAGGATCATTGCTGCTTAACTTCGGTGATCTAGCGGGAACCGGTGCTTTCAGCGTGCCTTGGCCGTAAACATATAGGTTTGGTTTTGTTTTGTTTTACGGCATATCAACCTCAGTGGGTCATTTAATGCCGATAAAGTTTTGAAATAAATCAATTCTTAATGGATAATACAATTTTTTTTATAAATACAATTTTCTATTTAACCCATAGATGGGACCCTAACAGGTACTACCACTCCGGGTCAGAGTGGACCAGGGAGCAATGGTGATGAAGGGGTGCTCCACATTTCCCAAACCTCCAAAACTGGAACCTCACCATCAATAGAGTTTAACGTCATTCCCAGGACATGTAGACCCGCAGTCGCCGCCTTCTAATCCATATGATAAAAAGGGTTGGGGCTTGCCATAAGAGCAATAGGTTGGGAAAATCATATAGGTGCTAGGGTTTGACGTGACCAGCCGATTGATCGCCCGTCTAGCCCAAGAGAGGGTCAAAGTGGAGTATTGCATGTAATGACCTGCTCATCCACCTGGGCTCTATCCTTAAGCATCATGGGTCACCACACACAGCAACAGGTGGCCCCATTGGGGGAGTCTTATCCCTCTGCAGAGGAGCAGTTGGTACATTCTAACGCCCCAGCCGACAGGGCGGTAAACATATAGGGATTGAGTTAATAGTTCTATAAATGTGTATAGCTCGGGTGTATAGTGTGTACGTGTGGTTATAGTGCGCGCGCGGGCGAGTGTGTGTGAAGCGCTATTCCAAAGTTCGGGGAAATTAAGGTAGGAAACAGAGGGGAAAAAAGGGAGAGGAAAAAAAAAAGAAAAAAAAAAGATGTTGTGTTGTGTAGTTTCTTTATGTCCCCGGAGAGTGATTCAAGAAACGTGGGAAATATTCGGCGAGACACAGGAAACGCTGAGCTAATTGCGAGATGAAGAGGCTGAGAAACATAACTCAGATTTCCGGAACTTTTTGATAGTATCTGATCACACACACACACACACACACACACACATATATATATATATATATATATATATATATTTAAAAACATCTATCTATACATATATAAAGGGCAGTTGGTGTGTATGTATGTATGTCCAGATGAAACTCTGAAAATAATACAATTAACGACAAAGTAAATATATATACACAATAAATATAACAAGTTCTTTGCTTTTTTGTGCAAAAATTATGAAGATTTGATTTATATTCAAAGATATTTAAAAATTAAAATATACATAGAAATAGCATTTACATTCTACTTAAAAATGTCCAGCATTTGTAAATCTCAAAAGTAAACAAACCAATGGTTTTTCTGCTCCCTACAACCTACCCAGTTGACACTGGGTAGTCGCGTCTTGTATAGATAAAAGGATATGAAAACACACAATGCTGTTAAAATGAAAATATTTGATATCATATTCATAGCTAATATTGAACAATATTTCGATTTATAAAAATCATCTTCAGAGCTTGTTTTCATCCGGTCTCATCGAGAGAAAGCAGAAAATATTTGAATTTCCAAAACGAAAACATTGATGTTCCAAAAAACGTACAAATCCAATGTTTTTCGTTTTGAATTCAAATTATTTTTCAGGTTCTCTCTCGATGAGTCCGGATGAAACAAGCTCTGATTGATGATTTTTATTAAATCGAAAATATTGTTCAATATTAGCTATGAATATGAATCAAATATTATTTCCATTTTTAACGCATTGTGATGTTTTCATATCCTTTATATCTATACTTATACCGTCGAGATTCATTCCTTACTCAAACTTATCTATATATAATTTATATATATATATATATATATATATATATATTATGAGAAGTTAAACAAACAACATGCTTTGTGATATGGCCTATTTTCAGCCGACAATATTTGGGAGAATATGTGCTTAATTGAAGTCGAACCAATTTTTTTGAAAGTTAATTCAATTAAATAATTAATAGGCGGATTATAATGCTGGGAACCAAATTCTTACAGCACTGTAACCAAAAATATGAAATATTTAGGCAGTCCAAAAAAGTGCACCTTACACAACATTCGCAAGTATATTAAAAAAAACCCCCTTTTTTTCTTGGTTACAGAGTTTTAATGGTGTAGACTTTGGTAATATACGCTGGCTAATAATATAATTTTGATTTTTAATTGTATTTGAAATAATCTCTTAATTAAAAAGAAAATTAACCTTTTGTAAAAATAGGTAGACATTTATTACACACACACACACACACACACATATATATATATATATATATATATATATATATATATATATATATATAGTCATCCACCAAAGACAGTGTTTTGACGCTATCACGCCTCTTCAGTGTGGCTAGACATAATGTAGGCTACTTCCAACCGGGGATGGAAACCCGAATCCGGATTCATCATTCAGTCACACTTCTTACCACTCTTGCCATCGTCACCTAAAAAATGGGGAGCAATTAAACTGATAAATACCACACACTGTAGATATTAAAGTTCACCGGAGAGAAGAGAGAGCTCCATCCTTTTTATAGGTATATATTATAAGGCATAAAGAGTGCAGAAACTACCCTACAAGCCGTCAGGACTTTGTAGAAATTAAAAATAAAGGAATTATATATATAATAATAATATTATATATATATATATATATATATATATATCCAAAAGTGCCAGCAAGGAAGAAATCTTCCGTGGCATAGGAGTTTTTTTTTTAAACAACTGTCGCAGTTTTGAGAGCTTAAATGTGTGCCTCTTATTGTTAGGATCACAGAGTAAATTTTATAAGTAAAGAAATAACAAAAGACTTAGAGATTTTGCAATTATAGACTATTTCGGGGAGCTTAAGGAACAAAATTGTCTAATTCATCCCGACTCACAGATTTTTTTTGGCGAAATTTAAAAAAGTTAATAATATTTTTTTAATTTATATATATATATATAGATATATATATATATATAATATATATATATTACTTAATTCATCTTTCCTTTTGAATGGGCAATTTTGCTAAGGAGAGAAAAAGAGATAGATAGATAAGATAGATAGGGATAGAGAGAGAGACGAGAGAGAGAGATGAGAGAGGAGAGAGAGAGAGAAGAGAGAGAGAGAAGAAGGAGAAAGCTATAGAGAAGCCATGTTTGAGTTCTATCTTGACTTCCGTTATTTTCTATTTTTATCCTTCATTATTATTATTATTATTATTATATTATTATTATTATATATTATTATATATTATTATTATTATTATTATTATTATTACTCCTTGTGAGTTTTCACATCAGCATTAGCTGATGGTCTTTCACTGGAATCTGAGTGAAAGCAAGTATTATATTATTATTATTATTATTATTATTATTATTATTATTAAGCAAATATATGCACCCTCCGGGTTGCAAGTTATTAAGTTTTAATTAATAAAATATCGTATTAAATTAGAAAGGCTAATGAAACTAAATAAAAATGCATATGAAAAGATTTGAAACAGGGGGTTATAAATCGAAAAATAAAAAACTGAAAACTTACTCTTCCATCACTCTTGTCTTTCATTTGTTATTTTCTATTTAAGTATTTAGTTAAAAGAGGAAGTAAAGAATAAAATGACAGTTATTTTCTTGTTAGTGGATTTCATTTAAGATTCATGAGGAGATTTTTGCTTATATTCATTAAAATAAAACCAAACAGTTAGAAATCAATAATACTAAGCACATATTTATTTAAAATCACATTTTTAATTTCAATATGCAAAATTAGCCTTCCCGTTCACACTGTAAACCGCTATTTTGTTGTATATATCAATACAATTGGCATGTTATTTCGTATGTTGATATGGTCAACAGTGGCTTCGGCCTTCGGACCATTGATATAATTAACAGCGTCGATCCCAGGGCCATCCCCCAGGCAACACCTGCCCCCTTGATTTAAAGGGACAGGGCTGGTTTATTTGCCCAGTGCGTGAGGCGCCCCCCTTGAGGGAATGCCGACGGGCATCGACGGCAATTTTTCACTGCCACTCCATGAGCTTCGGCTTGTGGGTGGTCCCACGTTAATTAGGGACTTTGTGCCTGACCCGTACAAGTGGTACGCGGTAAATACAGTATGTTTATATGGTCAACAATGGCTTCGGCCTCTGGACCATTGATAAATACAGGCGTCGATCCAGGGGCCACCCCCAGGCAACAACCTGCCCCCTGATTTAAAGGGGCAGGGCTGGGTTATTGCCCAGTGCCTGAGTCGCCCCCCTTGAGGGGGAATGCCCGACGGGATCGACGCAATTTTTCACCTGCCATGAGCTTCGGTTTGTGGGTTGTCCCACGTAATAGGGCCTTGTGCCTGACCCGTACAAGTGGGGACGCCCGGTAAATATCATGTTGAATGGTCAACAGTGGCTTCGGCCTCTGCGACCATTTGATATAATTACAGCGTCGGATCCAGGGGCCATCCCCCCAGGGCCAAACCAGCCCTGCCCCCTTGATTAAAGGGACAGGGCTGGGTTATATTGCCAGTGCCTGAGGCGCCCCCTTGAGCGGGAATGCCGACGGGAGATCGACGGACAATTTTTACCTGCCACTCCATGAGCTTCGGCTTGTGGGTGGTCCCACATAAATAGGACTTGTGCCTGACCCGTACATGTGGCGGTACGCGTAAATACAGTATGTTTATATGGTCAACAGTGCTTCGGCCTGCTGGACCCATTCGATATAATAACAGCGTCGGATCCCAGGGGGCCATCCCCCCCAGGCAACAACCTGCCCCCTTGATTTAAAGGGGGAAGGGGCGGGTTTATTTGCCCAGTGGCGTGCAGGCGACCCCCCTTTTGAGGGGAATGCGACGGGATCCGACGCAATTTTTCACCGCCCACTCCATGAGCTTCGGCCATGGGTGCGTCCCACGTTAATAGGACTTGTTGCCTGACCCGTACAAGTGGGACGCGGTAAAATATCATATTTATATGGTCAAACAGTGCGCTTCGCCTCTGACCAGATATAATTTAACGCGTCGATCCCGGGGCCATCCCTCCAGGCAACACCTGCCCCCTTGATTTAAAGCGTGCAGGGCTGGTTTATTGCCCAGCGCCTGAGGCACCCCCCCTTGATGGGGGGATCCGACGGATTCGACGCAATTTTCCACCCGCCACCCCGTGAGCTTCGGTTTGTGGTGTTCCCACATAAATAGGGCCTTTGTGCCTGACCCGACAAGTGGGGTACGTGGAAAAATATTCATGTGATATGGTCAACAGTGGCTTCGCCTTCTGCGACCATTGGTATAATTAACGGCGTCGATCCCAGAGGGGCCATCCCCCAGGCAACACCGCCCCCTTGATTTAAAGGGCAGGCTGGGTTTATTGCCAGTGCCTGAGGTGCCCCCCTTGAGGCGGAATGCCGACGGGATCGACGCAATTTTCTACCTACCCACCCCATGAGTCTACGGCTTGTGGGTGGTCCCACATAAATAGGCCTGCTGCCTGACCCGTAACCAAAGTGGGTACGTGGAAAATATCAGTAATATTGGTAACAGTGTTAATAATGTAAAACAATTTCATTAATAATTGAGGTTTAAATAAAAAATAAAAAGCGATTGAGAATGTTTGATGTCATAACTAAGGGAATTGTGAACTTGAGTAGTAGTATCAGGTTCGGTTCAGACAGAACAAACCCAACAATCTCCATAAGATTATTATTATATTATTACTACTACTACTACTACTACTACTACTACTACCATCATCATCATAATCATCATCATCACTTGTTCACTTTCTACCATAAAGTTTTGTCGATCAGCCCAACTTTGAAAACAATGGGAAGAGAATGAAAAGCAAGATTAGGTCGCAGTTACCCTGTGTCCTTTAACGCCCCTCCCCCGCCCCACTTTGTTATGCTGCTGTTTTGCTGGATGGGTAGATAGAGGGTTGAATAAAAAAGTACCCTTTTTGAAATAGCCAAAACAAGATGCCAGGAAAACGTTGGTCGAAATGGTGCACTGTGAATAATTAAAAACAACAAAAGAATACAAATAGATAAAATAGCTTGAATTGCGATTGAGTAATGCCTTATTCGCAGTAAAGTCGCCGGGGCGGCCTAAAGTCGGTATCAGCCAGTCAGCGAGGGAGTCTATCCCCTTTTCAATAGCACAGACCAAGGAGATTAGTTTTAGGCGTCTGAAGTAGAGCGCCACACCTACCATCAGCTCCTTACTTACCCGCACAATCCCTGTGCTACTCATACGCTGAGATGGCGAGGACCGTATCGAACATAACCTTGTGTTTCTAGCCGAAACGCCTCTACCGACTGAGCAAACCGGCCCCTTGATAAATATACAGGGTGTTCGAGGAGAAATGACAAGTTTTCATAAGGGAAAAAGAACGTGCCTGATTCTCTCTTCCCC
>CM042181.1:7881307-7888807 GCA_023376005.1 Doryteuthis pealeii
AATCTTGGTTTAACTCTCTAGCACTCTTTTTTTCGTTCTTCTAGTACATTCAAATACAGTTTGCGCTAGACATTGAGTAACTCGCTACAGAGCGCTAAAACATCGAGGTAGACGGTTCGAGTAATGGTTCCATAATCTTCGTAGTCTCAGGTTTATTTACCTCGTACCCCACTTGTACAGGTTGGACACAAGGCCCTATTAACGTGGGACCACTCACAAACCGAAGCTCATGGGTGGTTGGCACAAAAAATGCGTCGATCCTGTCGGCATCCTCCCTCGAAGGGTGCGCCTCAGGCACTGGGCAATAAACCCAGCCCTGTCCCTTGAATCAAGGGGCAGAAATTCACTGGGGGGGGGGTAGCCCCCTGGGGACCGACGCTGTTTTTATTACTGAGCTACTCCAGAGGCCAAAGCGCTCTGGAGCAGGCCCTGAAGGCTTTTGCAGGCTCAGGATATTTGCCTCTCACCCCTACTTATGAGGCGTGACACAAGGACATTTTTATGTGGGCCCACCACAAGCCGAAGCTCATGGGTGGTTAGTGGAAAAATTGCGTCGATCCCGTCGGCTTTCCCCCACAGGGGGCGCCTCAGGCGCTAGGTAATAAACTCAGCCTGCTCCTTTAAATCGAGGGGGCAGGTATGCCTGGGGGAAGATATTTGCCTCTCACCCTACTTATGAGGGCGTGACACAAGGACATTTTTATGTGGGCCTTACCCACAAGCCGAAGCTTATGGGTGGTTAGTGGAAAAAATTGCGTCGATCCCGTCGGCATTCCCCCACAAGGGGGCGCCTCAGGCGCTGAGCAATAAACCCAACCCGGCCCCTTTAAGTCAAGGGGGCAGGTGTATTTGCCTCATACTCCACTTGTATGGGCTGGGAATCCCGTCGGCATTCCCCCACAAGGTATTGCCTGGGGGATAGCCCCCCTGGGATCGACGCTGTTAATTTTTATTGCCAAGCCACTCCAAAGGCCGAACTGCTCTGAAGCAGGCCCCGAGGGGCCTTTGCAGGCTCAGAAATCACCCCGATATTCTAAAACAGCAGTGTACAAATAGTCTTGGACCAGCTGATTTGCTCTCTACGAAAAGTAAGCTAGGCTAGTCCACAACACAAAGGTTATTCAATAATTAAGGGGAAACATTACGAAAGGAGATGACCATAGGAAACACAGTTTACTATAGAAATAGTTTTACAATAGAAATATATTTACATAGTGTTGTATATTGGGTCATACAATATTCAGTATACTAGTACATTCAACTACAGTTTGCGCCAGACCTAGAGTAACTCGCAACAAAGTGCTAAAATATCGAGGTAAACGGTTCGCGTAGTGGTTCCGTTATCTTCGTAGTCTCAATAATCTCACCGATGTTCTAAAACAGCAGTGTACAAATAGTCTTTGACCAGCTCATTTACTCTCTACGAAAGGTAAGCTAGGCTAGTCTACAACAGAACTCTCACTCGGTCGATTTTTTTTGGAATAATGTGTTGAGAATAAAAATGCTTTTTACATCTAGCTGGAGGGAGAGTAGTTGGATGCATACCTTTCCCAAGAGTATTAGCGGCATGTGAAATGCTAAGGGTTTCATCCAGGATTTGAACTCAGGTAGACTAGTCCATTTCCTACGACGCTAACCATTACAGTTTTCCTTCTTTTAGAGTGGTTATCTAGCGAAGGTTAAAGAGCTCAGTTTGTCCTACTATTTACCCATAGCTGGAGGGAGAAAATTATTTTGATATACGAAGAAATTGAGTTACGAGCGGAATGAATTAAACTCGCAAGTCAAGGTAGGAATGTATTCTTATCTGATAGGCTGAAAGTACTTTACACGATTGTTATTTATATAACTAAGTTTAATAACGCGTACCTTTTTTTTTAATTCTAAGTTGTTTTTATTCCTAATCTCTTAAGTAGATTAAAAATTCAATAATCTCATTAGATTATCTCCTCTTGTTTTGGATTATGTCTTTCCCCCTCCCAGTATAAGTGTGTCGATATTAAGATTTATTGATTATGAGTTCGATTCTCATAATTCAATCAATTAATATACGCTAACACCTTATTATAAATAAAAGTTAATTTCTCTGCATGTTTCCGCACATGTGCTAACATCAAAACGGCCTACAACATGTTAAATCTTTACAACGCATAATCAACATCCGATATATATATATTATATATATATATATATATATATATATATATATATATATCAACCGATATATATATATAGCACGATCAGGATATGACACAAGGTCAATTTCTTAAGTGAAATTTTAACAGGTTTGAATCCATAGTTTTCCTTCTAGACTAGTTACCAAGGTTAAAGAGCCTAGACTGCCCTAGTATTTACCCATAGCTGGAGGGAGAATAGTTAGATTATTACATTTCACATGGGTATAAGCGCTGTGTGAAATGCAACATATAAGATGTGTGTGTGTGTGTGTGTGTATGTGTGATCAACTGTTAAAACATTACTATAAAAATACATTTAAATAATCTTTACTATAAAAATGCATTAAAAATGATTTTTACTATAAAAAAAAATTATTTTTACCATAAAAATATATTGGAAATGATTGTTACTATAAAAATGCATTAAAAGTGATTCTCATTATAAAAATGCATTAGAAATGATTTTTACAATAAAAATGCATTGGAAATGATTGTTACTATAAAAATGCATTAAAAATTATTTTTATAATAAAAATGCATTGGGAATTATTATTTTTACCATAAAAATGCATTGAAAATGATTTTTACTATAAAAATTCAGTGAAAACGATTTTTACAATAAAAATACATTGAAAAGTATTTTTACTGTAAAAATACATTGAAAATGATTTTTACTATAAAAATGCATTGAAAACGATTTTTAAAATAAAATACATTGGAAATGATTTTTACTATAAAATGCATTGAAAACGATTTTTACAATAGAAATACATTGAAATGATTTTTACTATAAAAATGCACTGAAAACGATTTTTACAATAAAATACATTGGAAATGATTTTACTATAAAAATGCATTGAAAACGATTTTTACAATAAAGATACATTGAATGATTTTTACTATAAATGCATTGAAAACGATTTTTACAATAGAAATACATTGGAAATGATTTTTACTATAAAAATGCATTGAAAACGATTTTACGATAAAAATACCTTGAAAATGATTTTACTATAAAAATGCATTGAAACGATTTTACAATAAAGATACATTGGAAATGATTTTTACTATAAAAATGCATTGAAAACGATTTTACAATAAAGATACATTGGAAATGATTTACTATAAAAATGCATTGAAAACGATTTTTACAATAAAGATACATTGAAATGATTTTTACTATAAAAATGCATTGAAACGATTTTTTACGATAAAAATGCATTGGAAATGATTTTTACGATAAAAATGAATTACACATTTATAGTTCTACAGTAAATCATATGACAACATACAAATAAACTCTTTATGATTATTAATATTGATATTTTAAGTTGGATTAAATAAAAGATGGTGTGTTATGTAACCAGAGACTGAACTGTTGAGTGATTCAAAATGTCCTTGGGACACCTCCTGATGTACTCAAAAAAAAAGAAGAAAAAGAAGAAGCATATTAGAGGCAACAGGTATTGATCCTCTTATAGAGATAAACAGCTGTCAAAAAAGACCTTGGGAATCTTATGGGAAAGACAATTGTTGATTGGCTTTCGAATTTAGCGCGAGGACATATCGTGATTTCAGAGAAAATCACAATATTAAATCACTAGGATTTTTTTTACAGACACTTATACAACGATTATGTGAAGCTTTGACAAGTGTTTAACACCCTATAATTATAACACTATAGGTTGGTTGGCTGGTTGGTTGGATTTTACGGCATGTCATTCTGTATTGGGTTATTTTATGCCAAAGTCATTTTATTTGATGCCAAAGACATTTTATTTTATTCATTATTGTTAGGTATTCGAATTAAAAAAAAAATTAAACACATTTTTTAAAATCATTTTTCCTATTTTACCCATTGATGGGATCCTAACAGGTACTACCACTCCGAGTCAGAGCTAACCTGGGAGTAACGCCGATGAAGGGGCATTCTACTTTGACAAGTGTTTAACACCCTATAATTATAGCACTATAGGTTGGTTGGCTGGTTGGTTGGATTTTACGGCATGTTATTCTGTATTGGGTTATTTTATGCCAAATACATTTTATCTTATTCATTTTTGATAGATATTCAAAATCTTTTTAAAACTCAATTTTTTAAGCACATTTTTTGAAACTCACTTTTTTCAATTTAACCCATAAATGGGATCCAAACAGCTACTACCACTCCGGGTCAGAGTTAACATGAGTGTAACGCCGATGAAGAGGCACACTACTTTGACAAGTGTTTAATACCCTATAATTATAGCACTATATGTTGGTTGGTTGGTTGGTTGGATTTTACAGCATAACATCCCTTGTTGGATTATTTTATGCCAAAGACATTTTATTTTATTCATTCCTGATGGATATTCAAAATCTTTTTAAAACTAATGTTTAAATACGTTTTTTAAAACTCATTTTTCCTATTTAACCCATTGATGGAACTTTAACAGGTACTACCATTCCGGGTCAGAGTTGACCTGGGTGTAACGGCGTTGATGGGGTACACCACTCAATTATAGCACTATATGTTAGTTGGCTGGTTGGTTGAACTTTACGCCATTTCATCACTTATTGGGTTATTTTATGCCGAAGATGTTTTATTTTATTCATTCTTGATGGGTATTCAATTTTCTTTTTAAACTAATTTTTGAAACCCATTTTTTAAAAACCCATTTTTCCCTATTTAACCCATAGAGGGAACCCTAACCTGACCTGGGAATAATGACGATGAAGGGGTACTCCACTTTGACAAGTGTTTAACACCCTATAATTATAACACTATTGGTTGGTTGGTTGGTTGGTTGGATAACAGATACTACCACTCCGGGTTTCAGTAGACCTAGGGGTAATGGCGATGGAGGGGTACTCCACACTCCTTAGAGGTCCAAAATTGGTACTTCATTACTAGATGCAGTGTAAAGTCTTGACCCTGACTCTAAGACCATCACCCACCACCTTCTAGCACATATATGATAAAAAGGTTGTGGGTTTTCCATAAGAGCAATAGGATCAGGACAATCATATAGGTACTAGGGCTTGACCTGATCAGCCGATTGATCGTAGAGGGCCTCTCCGATCGACACTTATGTCAACGCTCCACTTTAAAACCTTACTTAGGGTAGTGATACATTTCATGAACTGCTTAGCCACCAAGATTACGTCATTAAGCATCACGAATCGCCACCCACAGCCAACAGATGGCCCCATAAGGGGATTTTACCACGTGGTGTAATGGTTGTCATCGTAGGAAATGGACTCTGCAAACCGGGTTCAAATCCAGGACGAGGCTGTTTGCATTTCACATAGCGAGTGGTAAGTCTCTTGGAAAAGGTATGCATTCAACTATTCTCCTTCCACTTAGGGGTAAATAGGACTGGGCTCTTTAACATGTCTCGGAGAAGGTAAACTCTGAATTCAAACCTCTTAAACTCCGCTTAAAAAATTGACCCCATGTCCCATCCTATTCGTGCGGAGGGGTTGGTATATATATACAAGGTGTGTCATAAAAGATTGGAGCTGTATTTACCAAGAGAGAAATGAACAATGAATGGAACGCTATTTTTTGTTTCAAAATACAAGGTGTATCACAAATGTACCGAGTTTGAAGCTGTATTTACTAAGATAGAAATAAACAATGAATGAAACGTAAATTATTTTCAGAATACAAGGTGTGTCAAAAAGTACAAAGAATCTCGATACTTTTTTGACACACCTTATATATATATATATATTCTTGTAAAATATCGCCAAGAAGCATCAAAGGAGGACAACTGGTGATGTTACACCAGTATCCTTACAGATTTCGGGTTTCGCAACATTATATCTGTTTCACCGGTAGACCTGGCATGTTATTAGGCCGCCTCCTTTCCAGATTCACCCTGTATAATTTTACGAATAGATCATTAATTCTTTAATATTGGCCCAGGGATACACAACAACCATGCTGAAACTTGCTCGGCACTTGTTTACAATTGGAGACTTGAAATACCTAACTAAAAGTTAGTCATTAAATATGTACACACTTTATTACACACACACACACACACACACACACACACACACATATATATATTATATATATATATATATTATGGGAAAGATATGAATCCATATATTCTCCCTCCAGCTATGGGTTAAATAGTAGGCAGACTGGGCTCTTCAGCCTTGGGTAGGTAACCAGTCTAGGAGAGGGATAACTCTGAATTCAAAATTCCTGAGGTCGGTCGTTGATTGGGTTTGTGGCAACCCTTGATGCACCAATTCTTTCCTATCGACTGTGCAAAAAAGTGTGGATGGTCCAACACAAGCCTTCACCACTATCAACAAATCCCTGTGTGGATGTTCATTGTGTGTATGAACCCTCATACGTCGAAAATCGACGGGAGAGTCCATTATATATATATATATATATATATATATATAGTGAGCTATATTTATAAGTAAATAGTGCTCTATATCAGGGATAGACCATATATATTTAAGTTAGGGTAACGTGACCTTGAAGTCAACGGCACTTGGTTACTGATAGTTTCGCCCCAAGGCGATTCTCAAACCAAGTGCTTATTTGAGAATTACATAGGCGAGAAACTGTCAATAGCCAAACGCCATTGACTTCATGGCCACGCTAAATTATATAGCTATTGATCTGTATAAGAGGATCTATAGCTGAAGCGTGTAATATGCTTAGTTTTTGGAGTACATCAGGTGGTGTATCAAGGACATTATATATATATATATATATATATATATATATATATATATATATATATATATACAAACAAAATAGTAAATGGGAGGTGGCAATATAGGATTTTCGTAGTCAACAAAAACATTTTGCTTTAGATATATTTATTGAGAGGAATGACGAAGTTTCTTTCTCTTACTGAGTTATGAAATATTTGTATTTTTCGGACTGTTGTTCTCATTTTTATTGTTATATACCCAACGTTTCGGTTGTTGGATTATATCTGTATTGATTAGATACCATTTGTCTGAATTTTTGAGATGAGGCTTGATAATTTGTATTATTCGGATTATTCTGACTATTGTCCTCGTCTTTATTGTTATCTACATTATTTCTCTGAATTTTTTAGATGAGGCTTAATAATTTGGATTATTTGGATTATTCGGGCTATTTTCCTCGTCTTTATTGTTATCTACACTATTTCTCTGAATTTTTTAGATGAGGCTTGATAATTTGGATTATTTGGATTATTCGGGCTATTGTCATCGTCTTTATTGTTATCTACTCTATTTCTCTGAATTTTTGAGATGATGCTTGATAATTTGTATTATTTGTATTATTCGGACTATTGTCCTCATCTTTATTGTTATCTAC
>CM042181.1:7893807-7923807 GCA_023376005.1 Doryteuthis pealeii
ACCGACCGTAAAACATTTTCACCAATCATTGAATGAAATAAAGGAAATTTAAAAATAAAGTTAACCGAAAAAAAAAAAGATAAAAAGAAGAAATAAAATTTCAAATTGCGTGCATCATTTGTGAAGGTTTTTTTTTTGTTACTTACTTGGCCTTCTTCGTAACCATCTTTGTTAAATATTCACTGAGCAAACGACAGTTGTAGAGTACTCGCTCCGGAGTTGTTCAATGACTGATTTTGTGAAGTCACTCAGATCTAATAAGACCCGTTTCTAATTTTTTTTTCACCCTCTTCCACCCAGCGGCTCAACCACCAATCATCCGGTTCAAGGCTGCTGCTGCTGCTGTTGATAATTGCTCCTCCCCCTCCATCATTGACATCTTTATATTGTTTCTATTTTGTTGTAGTCCTTTTTCTTTCTTTCTTTTCTTTCTTTCTTTCTATCTTTGTAGGTAATTGTCTTGCCTTCTTTTTTTTTTTCATATATTGTCACTGTGTTACCTGCATATATTATCCACCCTCCATTCTTTCCTTCGTTACGTCGAATATCGTCAATATCTTTAAGGAGATTATAATATAATCGCGTAGTGGATAATCAGAGAGTACATGCAAAAAATATATATTCAGAACACACACACACACATACACACACACACACACACACAACACACACACACACACACACACACACACATACATACACACACGCGTGCACCAGCGCATATCCACCCACACCACAAACGTACATATATATATATATATATATAAATGTTGTTCTGGTTCCAACGGGAGAAAATTCAATATTTTATTTAAAAAAAGAAGGTCCGCAAAATGTATTTTGTTCTCAGAAAAAGTTTTTTAAAACTTTTTGTTTTACATATGCAACACGTGTTTCAGATCTTCTGGTATCTTCTTCAGGCTTTGATTGATATATGAAAATATATATATATATATACAGAGAGAGAGAGAGAGGAGAGAGAGAGAGAGAGAGAGAGAGAGAGTAAAGTAAGTAAAGTTGTCGGGGTGTCAGCCAGATAGCGAGGGAGTCTATCCCATGTTCTCTAGCGCTAGACCAAAGAGACTGTTTCGGCATCTGAGGTGGAGCGCCACACCTACCATCAGCTCCTCACTTTATGGCACATATCCATGTGCTACTCATACGCTGAGTTGGCGCACCTCATATATATATATATATATATATATATGTGTGTGTGTGTGTGTGTGTCATCCATAGACACCGTGTTTCGAGGTCTCAAGTCCCATCAGCAACTACTTCTGACCAGGAACGAAACCCGACTGACTTTTCATCAGCCCGATTCCTTAACCTCTCGGCCATCGATAGCTGCCTGCGGTGTTTTAACTGATAAATACATACATTTGTGAGCTTTAAAAAGACCAATAATAGAGATTCATTATTAAAAGAATAATGTATATATTTTACAATAGAATAGAATAAAGGGGAATAAAAACGAGACCTAGCTAACTAGTCTCGATCCTCGCTCAACAGAGATAAATATCGAGGATAATCGATTCAAACGAGTAAATGGGACGAGTAAGAAAAAGAAACAATAAAAGGGGAGGAAAATGAGAGACAATGGAGTTATAGTATTTAAACCAAGTAAGCCCTCTCTTTATTTGCAAAGAGCAGGCTTACTGGTCAGAATATATAACGTCTCTAAAATTTTAAGGTGGTAAAATGAGTGCGACTTGCTCTCAACAGAGAACCAGTCAGCACTAAATGAGTTGGCTCTAATAAAATTGTGTACACCTAAAAAATTTACATACATATGTGTATATATTTTACGATTACCAGAGAGATCAACTCTGTAAACAACAGACGATTATATATATGTATATGAAAGTAAACAAACAGTATGTTTGAGATGGCGATAGCCGACAATTTTTGTGAGAATATGTGCTTAATTGAAGCCATACCTAATTTGAAAATGAATTAGTTGATAATTAATGAATTAGGCGTGCATATATGTTTAAATGTAAGGCGTAAACAAATCGAGAAAAAGTCGATCTCCGTATGTACATTTCGGCATATTATGCCTCATCAACAGAGTTATAGACAAGAAAGTGCTCCGTGTGTGATTCGAATCCTAACTACCAGCCTGACAGGCGGGGATTCTAACCATTACACTAGCTGTTTTTTACCAGATTTCTCGTTTGTTTTTAAACTGATATATCCTACATTTTTTTAGACTTACTGCACGACAGTATGAGAGTAATCACCATCTCAAAATAAACAGACTGTTTGTTTACTCTCATATATATATATATATATATATATATATATATATATATATATATATGTTGCTAAGTGGTCATCCATATATCCATAACATTTTTAATCGGTCGTTAATATTCTTGAAGGCATCGCTCTGAATAATGAGATGTTCATCTCCACTCCAAGCAACATGTGACAGACTGTATTGGGTTACATGCCAGTTGTTACAAAGGAACGATCCCTGATTTGCCATATATAAATAGTTAGAATTCGTTTCCTTTGCCGATGCACCCATTCAGTAGGGCTTTGAATACGTCAATTAAATCCCCGCAGATGGGGTAAGACCCACCGAAAAGAAGGGTCCTCGGTAGTACAGTAAACTGCATTGGGTGGCTCTAGATTTGAAATTCAGGCGGATGTGAAATAACTCATTTGTTGACATTACTCCCAGGTCCACTCTAACTCGGATTGGTAATACTTGTTAGTGTCTTAGTCATGGGTCAAATAGATATATTTGAAAATTATTAGTGTTAGTAATAATTGATGCAAACAACTAAGGGCAAATCTGTATTAAGAATAGTTACTTGTTTAGAATTATAGTTATTATTATTAGTTACTTGAAATAATATAATTGCTTGAAATACAGTATCAGATAGGAACACTTGAAACTATATAACTGTGTGAAAATTATTTATATTAGATAGGAATACTTGAATTGCAAATTATTTATATTAGATAGGAATACTTGAATTGCAAATTATTTGTATTAGATAGGAATATTTGAAACCATATAACTGTGAGACAATTATTTGTATTAGATAGAAATACTTGAAACCATATAACTGTGAGACAATTATTTGTATTAAATAGGAATACTTGAAACAAAATAACTGTGTGCAAACTATTTATATTAGATAGGAATACTTGAATCCATATAACTGTGCAAATTATTTGTATTAGATAGGAATACTTGAAACCATATAACAGTGAGCAAATGATTTTTATTAGATATGAATATTGGAAACCATGTAAAAACATAGCGAAATTAGAAGAATCCGGGCTAACAAAATGTTTATAGACCCCTCCACCCACAACCGAAAAAATCAAGAATTAGAATTAGAGATGCACACAGTGTGGACAATTGGATGTTGCAAACTTAATTTTTGAGTATATATAATACAGAATTGTTCTTTATTCTATGTATTAATGATTTTGACTATAAATTAAATACTCATTTACAAACTTACACAATTTCTGAGGGTATTGTGACGTAATCAGTGGCGTTTCAGTTACAGACACACAGACACCGAATCTCCATTATATATACTAACAAAAAAATTCTCCCTCTGGATGTTTTATTTTAATTGGTATCTATATAAAATTATACATAGTGTTGGCCGCTCTGTCGGTGGGGCGTTAGAATGCACCGACTGCACTGCAGGGGTGTAAGACTTCCACAAATGGGGCTACCTGTTGGCCGTGGGTGGATACTTAAGGATAGAGCCCAGGTGATTGAGCAGCCCATGACATGCAATATTCAACTTTGGCCCTTTCTTGGGCTAGACAGGCGGTTGGAGAAGCCCCCTCCAATCAATCGGCTGGTCACGTCAAGCCCTAGCACCTATATGATTGTCCCAACCCTATTGCCCTTATGGCAAGCCCCAACCCCTTTTTATCATATGGGTGCTAGAAGGCGGTGGCTGAGGGTCTACATGTCCTGGGTATAAAGTTAAACTGATGGTGAGGTTCCAGTTCTGGAGGTTTGGGGAATGTGGATCACCCCTTCATCACCATTGCTCCCTGGTCCACTCTGACCCGGAGTGGTAGTACCTGCTATGGGTTAAATAGAAAAATATGAGTTGATAAACAAAATTGTATTATGCATTAAGAATGAATTTATTTCAAAACTTTGTCGGTATTAAATGACCCACTGAGGTTGATATGCCGTAAAACAAACTAAACCAAACCAAACCAATAGTGTCGGTTTTAATACCCTTGAGAATAAATCACTGATATTAGAAATCTATAATACCAAGTAATAATTTATTAAATTTGGTTTTCTTAAATTAAAATTATCCACATCTTATACTATATAAACGATTATTTCTTCGTGATATATAATACACTTTGCAGGATTCTAAATAACATGGGCTATTTTGAGTTAGACTTTAATGGAGACATTGTTAATAGATGAGATGTCAATTAAGATTACATAATGACTATTTAATTGAGGATATAACGTAAATATCTAAACGAATTGTGACGTCGATGGTGACGTAGTTTCGGTTGCAGACAGACAGATATATAATCTCAATTATAATAAGATAGATTATTATTATTATTATTATTATTATTATTATTATTATTATTATTATTATTATTATTATTATATCCTTTTGAGTTTTCACGTCAGCATTAGCTGATGGTCTTTCACTGGAGTCTGAGTGACAGCAAGTCTCCTCAGGTCTCCATGACTCTTCTGGGTATTCTGGCAGATTGCAGCAGTGCAGTGTTCTGAATGGTTTCAATCCTTCCTTTGATATCCAAACTTTCCAAACCCTTTTCTAATTCTTTTGGAACTATTCCAAGTGCACCAACCACAATTGGTACCACTTTCACTTTCATGTTCCATAACTTTTTCAGTTCTCTGGCAAGGTCCAGATATTTGTCCATTTTTTCATTTTCCTTTTGCTTCATCCTGTGATCTGCTGGCACTGCAAAATCCACCAGTTGACAAGTTCTTTCTTTTTTGTTTATCAACACTAGGTCTGGTCTTCTTGCTGGGATAAGGTGATCCGTTTTTATTTCAAAGTCCCAGATAATTTTATGCGTTTCGTTCTCAAGAACAGATTCTGGTTTATGCATATACCATTTTGTTGTGTGGTCAAAATATTATTATTATTATTATTATTATTATTATTATTATTATTATTATTATTATTATTATTCCACTCCTTGTGAGTTTTTCAGACCAGCGTTAGCTGATGGCCTTTCACTGGAGTCTGAGTATCAACAAGTCTCATCAGGTCTCCATTATTCTTCTGAGTATTCTAGCCAATCTTAACAATACTGTTATCTGGAGGGTCTTAATTCTTCCTCAGAATTCTGTTGAGATTGT
Organism: Doryteuthis pealeii; assembly: GCA_023376005.1. Classification (NCBI taxonomy): domain Eukaryota; kingdom Metazoa; phylum Mollusca; class Cephalopoda; order Myopsida; family Loliginidae; genus Doryteuthis; species Doryteuthis pealeii. Next base: position 7,899,158 of record CM042181.1, read on the forward strand.
ATAATTCAGTTACTCTCTGTTTTCTGCTCATTCTACAAATTCCAGTTCCTCTAGTTTTATTTCTCTTTATCAAATGGGAATGGGGTTATTTCCTATAAGTCTAACATGATGAAAGGGGAACCACTCTTGACTGATAAATTATTATTTATTTTCCCATTAAACTAACCCTAAACCCTAACCCTAAACCCTAACCCTAACCTAAACCCTAACCCTAAATCCTAACCCTAACCCTGTCTTTTTTTTCTAGTAGATCAACAAATAAATAAATAATTTATCAGTCAAGAGTGGTTCCCCTTTGATCATGTTAGACTTATAGGAAATAACCGGGAATAGTTACTTGAAACCATTGAGGCGATCGGTCGTGATTTACTGGTTAGCAAGTTAGTCTCGCTCGATCGATTACTGCTGAAAAGCCAGTTCGATCCTGGTGACCTTGTATCAAATCCTACCAGTGATAAACGGGTTGGGTCAATATTTTTTTAGTTACTTGAAACGATATAATTATGCATCAATCATTAGTATTAAGAATTGTAACTTGAAGTTGTGATTGTTTACTAATGATTATTATTAGTTACTTGAAACCATATAATTGCTTGCAAAAAAAAAAGAGATTGAATATTATTAAATAATCCAACTTTAAATAGGATGTAAAAACCTGAAGTTTTATGTTAAAATGATATAAAAGATATTGCTCAATTTTGTGAATTCACGGAGATATGAGGGTTCGAAGGTCACCTAATTATGCCTTAAAAAGCACCCATGTTCATGATAAAAATAGATTGAATTCAGTATTAAATAATCTAACTTTAAATAGGATGTAAAAACCTGAAGTTTTATGTTAAAATGATATCAAAATATTGCTCAATTTTGTAAATTGACGGAGATATGAGGGTTCGAAGGTCTCCTAATTATGACTTAAAAAGCACCCATGTTCATGATAAAAATAGATTGAATTCAGTATTAAATAACCCAACAAGGTGTGTGTATGTATGTATGTATGTATGCGTGTGTGTGTGCGCGCGTGCGCGTGTCTGTGTGTGGTAAGAAATAGGACTTAAAAACCTGAAGGTTTATGTTAAAATGATATAAAAGATATTGCTCAATTTTGTGAATTGACGGAGATATGATGGTTCGAAGGTTCCTAATTATGCCTTAAAAAGCACCCATTTTCGAGAAAATCTTAAGTATTGACTTTATTGGCATCTTTGATAGATTTCGATGCATAGATTGTATTGATATAAAAGAAAGCGCTAAATTCGTAGAATTTGTGGAGATATGAGCCATTACCATTGTTTACCAATGATTATTATAGACCAAGTTACCTTTAAGCACCCCAGGGGCGACCTGGATTCAGAGGGACATGTTTCGTTTTGCACCGTCAACATCCGGTTGTTTGTTAGGGTTAGGGTTAGGCGTTAGTGTTTGCAGTTAGTTTTATAATTAAAAAAAATGAGTCTAAAAATCGTCTGGTAACAAACAACCGGATGTTGACGGTGTAAAGCGAAACATGTCCCTCTAAATCCAGGTCGCCCCTGGGGTGCAGTCTCCCATGTCTATAACCTTGCTGATGAGACCTAATTGGTCGAAATGTACATTCAGGGATTGACATTTTCTCGATTTGTTTAGCCTTACATTTGAACATATATACCCGCCTAAATTCATTAATTATTAACTAATTAATTTTCAAAATTAGGTATGACTTTAATTAAGCACATATCCTCCAAAAATATATTTATATATATTTATACATAATCAAATCATGGAATTACCACAGGTTCAGCTATTATATATAATTCATTCTATACATTAGTCGATGTACACTAGTGTTATACACCTGACGTAGGTGGGTGACCTGGCAGCATGCAATGGTTAACGATCTAGTCTATCAGACCCTTATTAGTTCGATTCTCACTAAGGTGTTTTCGATACTTGTGCTGTTGTGTTGTAACTAAGCCAAGCTTAGGAAACGACTCCTACGTTATAACGGAATCTAATAAATCCTCTTTCCCTCTCTTATGACACTAAATGTCACATGCCGTTGAGCCGGAAACTGTTACATAACTGTCATGTATAGACATGTGCGTGTCTACTGCTTCGACAAGACGGTGATCTATCCGGTAGCATCACTGGATATGGCCTTGTAGCTAGAGTATTAATAAATAGATCTCGATGCGACCACTAAAACTGTACTTCAGCAAATAGTAGTATAAAATTAGGGGTAGTGTTTGCTACCGTTTTCCACGAATTCCATCCAAATATATATATATATATATATATATATATATAATATATATATATATTCCACGAATTCCATCCAATATATATCCCAACCCCTTTTTATCATATGGGTGCTAGAAGGCTGTGGCTGCGGGTCTACATGTCCTGGGAATGACGTTAAACTCTATCTGATGGTGAGGATCCAGTTTTGGAGGTTTGGGGAATGTGGAGCACCCCATTCATCACCATTGCTCCCTGGTCCACTCTGACCCAGAGTGGTAGTACCTGTTAGGGTCCCATATATGGGTTAAATAGAAAAATGTATTTATAAAAAAATTGTATTATCCATTAAGAATTGATTTATTTCAAAACTTTATCGGCATTAAATGACCCACTGAGGTTGATATGCCGTAAAACAAACCAAACCAAACCAAACCAAACTAAATATATATATATATATATATATATATATATATATATATATATATATATATATATCTGTGTTATGTGTGTGTGTAGAAAAGTAGACAAACACAGGATTTAGTACTGGGTGTATGTTTATTATAGGTAGTTATGTCGACGTTTTAATATATTAGACCTTCTTCAGGACAGCGGAATGAGTTGTTGTACGGAAGGATGCCGTTCTCCGTACAAGAACTCAGTCTGCTATCCTGAAGAAGGTCTAATAGACCAAAACGTCTACAGTAACCCAACACTGAATATTCGCTAGGAAAATAAAGACAAGTCAATTAATACTATATAATATTTAATTCAACACCTCAAGGAGGAAAAATGTTCAACAAGCCATACAAGAGTCACGGTTAAATCGATATCATCCCACCAAAAGAAACAAAATACAAAAAATCAAGGAATTAATCGAATTTAATGAAATTTTCAGTGTTGATATATTAATGAATAAAAGATATAATGCGCCAATTATTTCATTTAAAAACTTTTGCATTTTTCATGTCGTTAGCATCACTGGATATGGCCCTGTAGCTAGAGTATTAATAAATAGATCTCGATGCGATCACTAAAACTGTACTTCAGCTAATAGTAGTATAAGAATTAGGGGAGGTGTTAGCTCCGGTTTTCATAATGCATTAGGTTACCTAAAGGAAAGTAACCCAACACAGAATATTCGGTAGGAAAATAAAGACAAGTCAATTAATACTATATAACATTTAATTCAATGCTTCAATGAATTAATTAGTGAAATAGATCCCTAATTAGGACTGAGCCTATTTTTGTAATGACCACCCCAAGCGGAGTTTAACAGGTTTGAATTCAGAATTTTCCTTCTCCCAGACTGGTTGCATACTGTCCCACTATTTACCTATACCTGGAGGGAGAGTAGTTGGATGCATACTTTTCCCAAGGGTATTAGCGCCATCGGGATTTGAACTCGGGTTGACGAGTCCATTTCCTACGACTCTAACCATTAGATCACGCGCCTCCAATGAGGGAATAAAGTTCCAAACCTATAAAAGAGTATTAGTAAATAGATCTTGCTACGACCACTAAAACTGTATTTCAGCAAATAGTACGAAGGTGTGTAGAAAAGTAATGTCATTTTCTTTATTTATCATATCTACATGTGAAGTTAAAAATATAAAACTAAGACCTACATTGAGACCCTCACGTGGATCAGAGCAAGAAGCAAGACCCAACTTGCCAATCAACAATATCCTCCTTCTGCATGACAATACTCAACCACACACAAGCATCAGGACAAGGGAGAAATTCGCCTCATTCGGGTGGACAACTTTACCGCATCCTTCATACTCACCAGATTTAGCGCCTTCAGACTATCATCTCATCAGCCACATGAAAGAGAGTTTGAGAGGAAAACATTATTCCAGTAATGAGGAAGTGAAACCTGTAGTGAAGAAATGGCTCAACAGTCAACAGAATTTTACGGAGCATTCGAAGGTGGAACATTGCTATTGAGAGAAACGGTAACTATCTGAAGTAGTAGAGATGTGATCCACAGAGGACTAGCTTCATTTTAATGTATAATACATGTTCCTGTGTTGGTAATTATACCTGTCCTAAACAAAATGGCATTACTTTTGTCTCATCTATGTGGAGAAGTAGGGGTGTGATCTACAGAGGACCAGCTTCATTTTGATGTATGATACATGTTCCTGTGTTGGTAATTATACCTGTCCTAAACAAAATGGCATTACTTTTTGAATCACCTATGTGGAGAAGTAAGAATGTGATCCACAGAGGACTAGCTTTATTTTAATGTATAATACATGTTCCTGTGTTGGTAATTATACTTGTCCTAAACAAAATGGCATTACTTTTTGAATCACCCTCGTAGTATAAAAATTAGTGGAGGTGTTAGCTCCTGTTCCATCATGCAGTAGATTACCTAAAGGAGAATAACCCAACACATAATATTCGGTAGGAAAATAAAGACAAGTCAATTAATACTATAACATTTAATTCAACACTTCAAGGAGGGGACAAAGTTTCTTCCGAAAGTATAAAAGAGTCACAATGTGTTCGAGGACATGTAAAAATATCTGAATAACAAAAAGGTGGAAAACACTTACTATTTCACAGGTCTGGAAACAAAGGCAAGCATGATGTACGCCATTGTTGTGAAACGGTGACTACGTCTGTCCTTCTCAAGTCGAGTTTCTAAAAGAGGGGGAGACTTTAGGGTTCCCTTGTCACGGGACCAAAAACCAACTCTTGGCGTGGGAGAGTTCCTCAAACCCTGTGATAAGGGAGACTACTACATTTTGTTTCCCTACAGTAGGAAAATAACATATCTATTTTAGCTTTTAAAGCCTTTCACCACGTTTCGTGGTAGCTGAGCAGTCCATGGCATGAAACACTCAACCTTGACCCTTACTTAGGCAAGAGAGACGGTCGGAGAGCCCCCTTCCGACCAATCAGCTGGTCACGTTAAGTCCTAAGACCTATAGGATTGTCCCAACCTTATGGCAAGCTCTGACCCTTTTTATCATATATTTGCTAGAAGGCGGTGATTGAAGGTCTTATTATCCTAGGTATGATGTTAACCTCTGATGGTGAAGTTCCAGTTCAGGAGCTAGGAAAATATGGAGTACCCGTTGCCATTACTCCCAAGTCCACTCTGACCCGGAGTGGTAGTACCTGTTAGTGTCCTGTCTATGGGTTAAATAGAACAAAATGTGTTCTAACAAATGTGTTTAAAAATTGAGAACCCATCAAGAATGAATAAAACAAACCTCTTCGGCATAAAATGATCCTGCAAGGGTTGACATGCCATAAAACACAACCAATCAACCAACCATAATCCATGCACTATCCCAATCAACCAGGGGAGAATTTCAAAGGTTCAACGAAGGGTGGGATCTGGAATCAGAGGACAATCGGACTATATATCTATCAGACGGTACGTTTACGTTACGATAGAATTACATTCCGATGATAATGTGCTAAAAGAGAAAAGAGTCGAAAAGGACCCTAGCGTAACAAAGTCCTTCGTGATATTCTAGGAATCTCATGATATGAAGAGCGTTATGAAAGAAATGCTTCTCATTTATTTCCACAAGAATCACAACTGATGCAGAGAGAACGACTATATCGTTGGATAGAACTCATTTTTCAATTACAAAAACATAAAACTACATCAGTCACGACCAGGGTCTTTGCTTTTAGCCAGCAATGAACATCCATATTCAGAGCTCGTAAAAAACTTTGCAACAGCGGCGACGACTCGTCTTTTTACAGTAGTATAAAGTGTCGTTGTTAGAAAAGTGTTGCATGTGTAGTCCTCTTTTGATAAAGTTTAAATGTGTCAGTATCGTCTGTGGTTCCCTCAGCCTTGTCTGCTAAACGACCTCAATCCCACATTGTGTTTGTTTTTTAACCAAAGTTCAGTCGACCATAGTTTTTGATCGAAACTGTATAGACCACTTTTCAACTTCACAAATGTTATCCTTTTTAATAACTCTTCGTGTTGGATAGTAAAAATTAAAATAGCTGACTTATTAACAAGATTACCGCATTTATGCAGTGCCAGTGTGGTTGGATCTTAGTGCATATCAACCCTTGTTGGGTTATTTTATGCCGTAGACATTCTTATTTGGTATTCAATTTTTAAAAAAATTCAATTCTTTTTTAAACATATTTTTTAAACACATTTTTTGTAATCTCATTTTTTAAACTATTAAGTAGAGGGTATTAGCGCCCTGTGAAATGCAAACCTTATTCAGTATTTGAAATCGGGTCGCCGTACCCATTTCCTACGACGAAGTAATATATATATATATATATATATATATATATATATATATATATATATATATATGAAGAAATATCAGCCTTAGTCATAAAGTCAGAGTAATTGGAAAGCAAGTTTTGGAGGTAAACTTAGTGCCTGCACAGAGGAACAGGAGAAGGATGAATCTCTTACTCAGTTCAAGTAAGATAGCTTCGACAAAAATCATTTCCACAGAGTCGAGAAATAATGTGCGTGTATACCTAATATATATATATATATATATATATATATATATATATATATATATATATATATATATATATATATATATATATATATATATATATATATATATATATATATATATATATATATATATATATATATATATATATATATATATATATATACTAGCAAATATATGCACCCTCCGGTGCAAGTATTCAAGTTTTAATGTAATAAAATATTGTATTAAATTAGAAAGGCTAATGAAACTAAATAAGAATACAGATAAAAAGATTTGAAACAGAGGTAGTATAATAAAAGATTTGAAACAGAGGGAGTATAATAAAAAATGGAACAACTGAAACTTACTCTTCCATCACTCTCGTCTTTCATTGTTATTTTTTCTAATTTAAGTATTTAGTTATAAGAGGAAGTAAAGAATAAAATGACAGTTATTCTATCTTATTAATGGATTTCATCTAAAATTCATTGAAGAGATTTTTGCTTATATTCATTAAAATAAAACCAAACAGTTAGAAATCAATAATACTAAGCAAATATTTATTAAATTCGATTTTTTAATATTAATATGCAAATTAGCCTTCCCGTTCACACTGTAAACCGCTATTTTATTGTATATATAAATATAATTGCATGTTATCAGTACGTAGATATAGTTAACAGTATTAATAATGTAAGACAATTTTATTAATAATTGAGGTTTAGATAAAAATAAAATCATGGAGAATGTGATGTAAATAACTAAGGGAATTGTGACTTGAGTAGGAATATAGTTTCGGTTACAGACATACAAACCCACAATCTCCATTATAATAAGATATATATATATATATATATATATATATATATACACGAATTTTTCGACAAATTGTGTATACCTAATATATATAAATATATATATATATATATATATATATACTAATATATATATATATATATATATATATATATATATATATATATATATAGGCAAAAATGTCAAAAAATATTAGACATTTTTTGTATCAACTTAGAAATGAACTTGTTCTAGATCGATAAAATCAATCGATGAAATACTCAGGTTGATTTGAATATCTCCCAGGGAAATATTCAGCTAGAATCGATTGATACTTGAACTTCGTCAGATTAAAGTTCTTAATCAAAACAACAAAAAACTAATACTGTGAATATTAATCCCAATCAATTAACGATGCGATTAGTGTAAAATGTTGTTTTATCTCTGTCCCAGATAAGTAGAGGAATTATCTACACAGCGATAAGCTCTATTATTGCTGTTTCACTCAGAATATCCTTGTGAGTAATTTAATAACTTACATAATTTTGTTATATAAACATTTCGATCGTGTTTGCTCAATGGTAGAGCCAAAGGTCTGTGGCTATCCCAACCTGATTTTGACGCTTATTTATTTATAAATGTGCAGTAAGCAAAGGGTTTGAGCAAGATTTGAGCTTATGAAAATAAATGTGCAGTTGTAAGATGTAATGAGAAAGAGATAAGCCTATGAAAATAAATATGCTGTAATAATATAGTTTAAGAAAATAAATGTGGTGTAGTCATATGATTTGAGCAATATTTGAATTTATGAAAATAAATGTGTTGTAGTAATATGATTTGAGCAAGATTTGAGCTTATGAAAATAAATGTACAGTAGTAATATCATTTGGGCAAGATTTGAGCTTAAGAAAATAAGTCTGCAGTAATAATATGGTTTGAGCAAAATTCAAGTCCATGAAAATAAAACTGCAGTAGTAATGTGGGTTGGGTAACATTTAAGCTAATTAAAATAAATCTGCAGAAGTAATATGGTTTGATTAAGATTTGAGCTCATGAAATGAATGTGGAGCAGTAATATAGTTTCAGAAAAATTTGAGCTTAAGAAAATAAATGTGTTGTAGTAATATGATTCGAACAAAATTTGAGCTTCTAAAATAAATGTGTTTGTAGTGATATGTTTTGAGCAAGATTTGATTTCATGAAAATAAATATGCAGTAGTAATGTGGTTTGAGCAAGAATTGAGCTCATAAAATAAATATGCAGTATCTCATGAAAATAAATATGAGTTTAAAAAAATAAATGTACATATAAATGTAGTCATATGGTTTGAGCAATATTTGATCTCATGAAAATAAATATGCAGTAGTAATATGGTTTGAGCAAGATTTAAGCTCATGAAATAAATATTGCAGAAGATTTTGTGAAAGAATTGATCTTATGAAAAATAAATGTGCAGTAGTAATATGGTTTGAGCAAGATTTGAGCTTATGCAAATAAATGTGGAGTAGTCATATGGTTTGATCAAGATTTGAGCCGATGAAAATAAATATGCAATAGTCATATGGTTTGAGTAAGATTTAAGCTTAAGAAAATAAAGGTGGAATATTGCTATGTTTTGAGCAAGATTTGAGCATCTAAAATAAATGTGCAGTAGTCATATGTTTTGATCAATATTTGAGCCGATGAAAATAAATATGCAATAGTCATATGGTTTGAGCAAGATTTAAGCCTAAGAAAATAGATGTGGAGTATTGCTATGTTCTGAACAAGATTTGAGCTTCTAAAATAAATGTGCAGTAGTCATATGTTTTGATCAAGATTTGAGCTGATGAAAATAAATATGCAATAGTCATATGGTTTGAGTAAGATTTAAGCCTAAGAAAATAAATGTGGAGTATTGTTATGTTCCGAACAAGATTTGAGCTTCTAAAATAAATGTGCAGTAGTCATATGTTTTGATCAAGATTTGAGCCAATGAAAATAAATATGCAATAGTCATATGGTTTGAGTAAGATTTGAGCCTAAGAAAATAAATGTGGAGTATTGCTATGTTCTGAACAAGATTTGAGCTTCTAAAATAAATGTGCAGTAGTCATATGTTTTGATCAAGATTTGAGCCTATGAAAATAAATATGCAATAGTCATATGGTTTGAGTAAGATTTAAGCCTAAGAAAATTAATGTGGAGTATTGCTATGTTCCGAACAAGATTTGAGCTTCTAAAATAAGTGTGCAGTAGTCATATATTTTGAGCAAGATTTGAGCTTATGAAAATAAATATGCAATAGTCATATGGTTTGAGTAAGATTTAAGCCTAGAAAATAAATGTGGAGTATTGTTATGTTTCCGAACAAGATTTGAGCTTCTAAAATAAGTGGCAGTAGTCATATATTTTGAGCAAGATTTGAGCTTATGAAAATAAATATGCAATAGTCATATGGTTTGAGTAGATTTGAGCCTAAGAAAATAAATGTGGAGTATTGTTATATTTTGAGGCAAGATTGAGCTTCTAAAAAAACGTGCAGTAGTCAATGTTTTGATCAAGATTTGAGCTTCTAAAATAAACGTGCAGTAGTCATATGTTTTGATCAAGATTTGAGCCAATGAAAATAAATATGCAATAGTCATATTGTTTGAGTAAGATTTAAGCCTAAGAAAATAAATGTGGAGTAGTAATATGGTTTCAGCAGGATTTAAGCTCATGAAAATAAATATGCAGTAATTATATGGTTTGAGCAAGATTTGAGCTTAAAAAATAAATCTACAGTAGTAATATGGTTTGAACAAAATTTGAGCTTATGAAAATATATGTGCTGTAATAATATGTATTGTGCAAGATTTGAGCTTATAAGATAAATGCGCTGTTGTAATATTTTTTTAGAAAAAATAGATGTTTAGTATTATAATGTTTTGAGAAATATTTGACCTTATGACATGGCGTTCTATATTATAGGCCTCATAATGGCGCAGCTAAGAGACAGAGCTGGTGGCCTGTTTCAAAGAGTTTGAGAACGACGCATTTACTTTCAGTTAGAAATATCGCTATTTTGCTTCTGTAGCCAGCAAAGAAATTTTAATTTTATAGTTGGAATGAATTTTACCATAATTTAATTGAAGTCAGTTCAATTCTATCTATCCATCTTTCTCAGACTGTTAAAATCTATCTATCTATCTATCTATCTATCTATCTATCTATCTATCTATCTATATATATATATATATATATATATATATATATATATATATATATATATATATGTGCCAGTCTGTTCATATCTATCTATCTATGTCAGTCTGTTCATATCTATCTATCTATCTATCTATCTATCTATCTATCTATTGATCTATCCCAGTCTGTTCATATCTATCTATCTATCTATCTATCTATCTATCTATCTATCTATGACAGTCTGTTCATATCTATCTATCTATCTATCTATCTATCTATCTATGCCAGTCTGTTCATATCTATCTATCTATCTATCTATGCCCCTCTGTTCATATCTATCTATCTATCTATATATCTATGCCAGTCTGTTTATATCTATCTATCTATCTATCTAACACTACCTTTTTCTGATCATATATATTCATAATGTATATATAACCTAGGTATATCTACTGTTGTGTTGTGTTCATATCTACCTATCTTAACTATATCATTCTATATTTATTGCAAAAACAAACATTTTTGATCTGAAATTTACTACTGAAAATCTCAATCTTTTGGGCTTGATTTAAAGTTAATTTAACATTTTTCAATTAAAGTTTAAGTGAAAAATGATGAATAAATGACAAGAAATACATGAAGAAGGCCGGAGGGCACATCGGCCGAAACGTTGTACAGATAACAATGTAGATGAGGACAATAGTCCGAATAACGCAGATAATACTAGTGAATTTGATGTTTTTAAATTAGGAAATTAATGAAAAATAGATTAAGAATGTTCTTACATCTAGTATATGTTATCATCATCATCATCATCATCATCATCATCATGTCATGTATGCAGAACGGATATCCATGACAATCTCTCGCCAACCTTCCCTATCATTCATTGCCCCTGGGAGCTCCTCCGCGCAGCAGCCAGCATCCTCAAATAGTTGGTCAATGTAGGTCCTTGCTGGGCGACCTACATTAGCATGTCCATGTGTTGGCTTCCACCGTAGAACGTCGCTTATGAGCTCATCCCTGCTTCTACAGCACTGTCCTAGACCGTCTTACTCGGATGGTTTGTGAGATTGGGGGGGGGGGCAGGTGGCCATACAGCTGCCTCCTTGTGGGATGCTGTTTCTACGACTTGTTCAAGACCGCACGCAGCATTCTTGTGCAGCTCCCATCTAGCTTATTCTCAAGGCGCTTCGTTAGGGTCCAAGCGATGCAGCCATACGGCAGTACAAATATAACCACAGCCTGGAAGAATCGTCTCTTTAGCTTGTCAGGGAGATCGGATTTTCATATGACTGATAATTTGTTTGTGGCCAACCATGCCGTTCCAATTCGTGTATTAAAATCGCTTTCTGTGGATGAGATATTACTACTTAGGTATGTGAATTGTTCTACTGGCTTAAGAGGCTTACCGTCAAGGATTGCCATTAAACGTAGTACTCATGATTCTCGGTTGAATTTTTCCTATGCTGTTAAGTGTTTATGTTCTAATCAAATTCAATGAATTTAATTATTCGATTTTTTTAGATATCATAAAAGCGCTGTTAACAATTTTAAAGAGTCATTTGAAAAAAAAAATATTCATGAGAAAAAGTCGAGAATTTTCACCTTTAGTTGTCAAAATTCCTAGCAAATAAGGCAATTAGAGTAACCTCCCTTGATTTTCACTTTGAACTAAGCCGGTAGCTATTTAGAAAGTCTCCGTGCGAAATAAACAAATCTTAGAAACTTTTTCGAAAACAATACAATTGCATCATAAATATCATAAAATGTGTTCTTAATAACAATTAAGTTCATTTCAGATAATTTTATGCTAGGAATTTAGCCAATTGACTTTCACTTTGAAACAAGACGGTAGCCATTTTAAATGTGTCCGTGCGAAATATACAAATCTTAGAATCGTTTCGAAAACAATGCAACTGGATTGTTTAACACAAAAATATCATAAAATGTGTTTTTAATAACAATTTAGTTCATTTCAGATAATGCACAAGCACAATCTTTTGCTAGGAATTTTAACAACTAAAGGTGAAAATTACCCCAAAAAGCCAATATGATAATAGTCACTATTTTATTTCTAAGCAATGAGATAAATAAATTATTTTCATGTTGATTTTATTTTATGTCAGTGCCATATTTTGTTCCAGAATTCATCAGTCGATGTTCTTCAAACGTAGCGAAAATGCACCATTAAAAGAAAAAGTTTTTTTTCAATTTTTCACTATAATGATATTTCTTAGGTACGACAGATTATGAATGATATCCACTTTAAAATTCTATTTTTTAAATTTTAATAATGGAATTTATTCGCCCTTTCAGGTCATACGACAAAAAAATCTTGGTAAAAAGTTTTTTGGTCGTGAGTTTAGCACAGTTGGTACCACCAATTTTCCCTGTGAAATTTATATCATATCTTTTAACTAATTAGTTCTCATTATTATATATATATATATATATATATATATATATGATATGATATAAACATAATATATATAATACATATATAATGTAAACATTATATAAGAGAAAATTGTATGGAACGTAATAATAATAATCTTATTATAATGGAGATTGTGTGTTTTTCTGTCTGTAACCGAAACTATATTCCTACTCAAGTCACAATTCTCTTAGTTATTGACATCACATTCTCCATGATTTTATTTTTATCTAAACCTCAATTATTAATAAAATTGTCTTACATTATTAATACTGTTAACTATGTCTACATACTGACAACATGCAATTATATTTATATATACAACAAAATAGCAGTTTACAGTGTGAACGGGAAGGCTAATTTGCATATTAATATTAAAAAATCGAATTTAATAAATATGTGCTTAGTATTATTGATTTCTAACTGTTTGGTTTTATTTGAATGAATATAAGCAAAAATCTCTTCAATGAATCTTAAATGAAATCCATTAACAAGATAAAATAACCGTCATTTTATTCTTTACTTCCTCTTATAACTAAATACTTAAATTAGAAAAAATAACAATGAAAGAGGAGAGTGATGGAAGAGTAAGTTTCAGTTGTTCCATTTTTTATTATACTCCTTCTGTTTCAAATCTATCTGTATTCTTATTTAGTTTCATTGGCCTTTCTAATTTAATACAATATTTTATTACATTAAAACTTAAATACTTGCACCCGGAGGGTGCATATATTTGCTAGTAATAATAATAATAATAAGACCTGAGGAGAATTGCTGTCACTCAGACTCCAGTGAAAGACCATCAGCTAATGCTGATGTGAAAACTCAAAAAGAGTAAATAATAATAATAGGAAGAATTAATTAGTTAAAAGATAGAATATATTAGACTCAAGAGAAAAGAAGTGTATGCTCTGAGAGAGAGAGAGAGAGAGAGAGAGAGAGAGAGAGAGAGAGAGAGAGAGAGAGAGAGAGAGAGAGAGAGGGGGGTTGTGGTGTAGAAAAATCGGTTCAATAATACTAATCTGAATGTTACAGATAATACTGTTATTTGTCAACTATATTGGCCTTCATACATTTTGATACAAGAGAAGTTCATGGAAAATGCACCATAAAAATCCACCATCTGTATGTTCAAAATGCTAAAACAAATTCCAGTACTGTTCAAAACTAAATGGATGATGAAATGAATGATTTTTTGGGGGGAATTAGATGAGACTAATTATACAAACAAGCAGGGCCTGTGGATATACCACAGTATGATAATTCAATTATTACAATGTTTGATATTATTTTTCTGAATGTTTGAGATGAGGCTTGCTGATTATTATTATCTGCGATATTCGGACTATTGTCCTCATCTTCATTGTTATCTACACTATTTCTCTGAATGTTTGTAATGAGGCTTGCTGATTAGTATTATCTGCGTTATTCGGACTATTGTCCTCATCTTCATTGTTATCTGTACTATTTCTCTGAATGTTTGTAATGAGGCTTGAGGATTAGTATTATCTGCGTTATTCGGACTATTGTCCTCATCTTCATTGTTATCTGTACCATACAGATAATACTAATATTTGATATGTTTACTCAAGAAATATAGTAGGGATACCCATTTTTTGTCTGCTTTCCGTTTTAAGAACAAATTAAGATTGAGGGGAATGTGGAGCACCCGTTCATCACCATTGCCCCCTGGTCCACTCTGACCCAGAGTGGTAGTATATGTTAGGGTCCCATGTATGGGTTTAACAGAAAAATGTTTTATAAAAGAAATTGTGTATCCATTAAGAATGAATTTATTTCAAAATTTAGTCGTCATTAAATGACCCACAGAGGTTGATATGCCATAAAACAAACCAAACTTTCACCCTGCTCTATTTTCACACACATGAACGCTCCCTTAGCTACTACTATTTTACTTCCCTTGTCTCTTACTGATTGCTCCCTACCCTCTTTTCTTCTAGTCACTTCTTGTAATGGCGAACATTGTGTTTATATCTATTTATATCTATACATATATAAAGCGCAGTTGTGTATATGTGTATGTCCGGAGGAAACTTCGAAAATGAAACAATTAACGACAAAGTAAATATATATACACATTAAATATCACCAGGGCTTGGTTTTTGATTTATATTCGTATAATTAGATATTATTCGTATAATAATTCGTAGATAATTAGAAAATAAAATTTAAATGATAACAGCATGGATTTTTTTCATTTAATATTTTAGATAGTCGGCATTAACATTTCTTTTCAGAGTAGTTGGATCAATGCAAGGTCTATTTTTTACATAGGGATTTAAAAGGGACCTACCACCAGGATCCAACTCGTGATTCAGTAATAATGGATCTGTGCGACTAACTTTTTTTGCTACTCCCCTCTACCCAGACGACGCTGGGTAGCCACTTCTAGTATTCAATAATTCTAATGTTGCATAGACTTCTTGTTATTACTCTTATTATTATCTTCATCTTAACTTCAATGAAGATATGTAAGAGACCCTCCACCCAATAAGGCCACCTGTTGTTCAGGGGTGACAATCCATGATGCATAAGAATATAAGGGTAGTTCCATGTCAAATCATCCAGGCCATGTCACCCACCCCCTTCAATTTTTCTGAAATTTTATCTTAGCGTGAACTATGTTAAAGTTAGACAATCCCCAAAATTTGAGCTTCCAATTTTAAAAATTGGCGGAGTTATGTCGATTTTTAGTTCTCCAAATTTGAGGAGTGGGGGGGGGGTCGCGAAAAATGGCGAACTTTTATCATTTACTTTTGTCTGTAAAATGAGTTCTTGAGCTTTCCTACTACTAAAAATTGGTTTATAAAAGCATTTTGTCCCAAAGAATTAGGCATTCTACGAGGATCCAACTCACGATTTAGTAAGAATGGATCTGCAGGACTAACTTTTTTAAAATCATCCCTCTACCCAGGCGACACCAGGTAGCCGCTTCTAGTACACAATAAAGGAGTAAAAAAAAATAAAACAATTTGAAATAGAAACTTAGTTATGTCCTCCTGAAAATGTTGCCTGCCTCTATTAATTATTAATCAAATAATTATTCTGAATATTTTACACATAAATTTTACACAAAATGTATTTATTTATTTGTAAACTTTTTCGTTAACCTCTTGATACTGAAAAAATGACTATTTCTTGTTTGACAATAATTTTCTTGTAAAACTCTATACGTTAGATAACTATAAATATATACTAAAATAAAACAAAATACATACAGATATATAATACCGGGCATGAATTTATTAAAATTTGTTTTAAAAACAATAAGGACCGTCAAAGTTTGCATACTCAAATTTTGAGAGTATATAATATAGGGTGATTCTTTATTCTACATATTGAAGGTTTTGTGCAATTTGACGTAAGCAGTGACGTAGTTTCGGCTACAGACGCATAGATGCCGAATCTCTATTATTAATAGATTATGTATACGTATAGTAACGAGATATAATGCCTGCTTGAAAAAAACCTTGGTGCCAGTCACATCAACCATCACCATTATTATAAACTTGATTTAACCCACTCTCATTCTTTTTTTCTTTCTTTTCTTCTTTTCATCTTTTCATTACGTTCGATTGAAACAAATTTAGCTGAGAACTGTGACACCTGGCGTCTTACCACTAACCATTCTGTCTCTTCATTTGAAAACACCCGCAGGGCCACTTTCAACGACAAGAGGCATAAAAACCACAACACAATGTCATCAAACCCTGACCAGACCTTCAGCTGAAGCCGCTACGACCGTGCCTGCCTATCTCGCATATGCTTTATCAGCCACGAACTCGCGTGCAGTCAAATAAAGATGAGGACAACAGTTCGAAATATCATAATTATTCAGATACGACAGGTTTAACAGAGTGGCAAGGGATAACAGTGGATTGACAAAACAAAAGAAGAAGAATACTGCTGTAAGATACAAGGTTTTTCTGATAAGTTCGAAAGCTCAGGGTAACCTTCCAACGTGGGTACATATAAGTACAAGAAATATTCCGACAAAGTTATAAGATATAACAAACATGGACTTTAATAGTGAGCACATAGAAATACATGCAAGACAGGAATACATGTACAAAACAGATACATAAACGCAGTATAAGGGAAGTAGGACGTAGGACTTCGTCCTAAGGAATGTCACTTACTAATAGTTGATAGAACCCCCAAGCCCCACTTAAAGGTAAAAGGCACAAGCGTCTAACCCATGTGAAGTGTCCCGGAGAAAAAGAGAATTCTCCCTGTCTCCCATTTAAATAGTCTAGGCCTCTACGGGCGAAAACCTGCAGCAAGGGAAGATAACTCGGACCATATGACCTTAAGGCACCTCTTCCGCGATCTCGACTCGTGGGGATACTTTTCTCATTTACATCGTAAAAATCCGGTTGTTTGTTAGGGGTTAGGGTTAAGGGTTAGTTTTATAATAAAAAAAACCCTCTAAAAATCGTCTGTAAACAATTAACCGGATTTTGACGGTGTAAATGGAAAAAAATGTCCCCACGAATCGAAATCGCAAAAGGGGTACCTTAAGGTCATATGGTCCGATAACTTTTCTGGACCCCCCTTCATCAATCCAAACAGGGTCAGACAATCGCTACACTGCAAATCTTCTTGTTAGAAGTGTACTATCTGGCTTGGGCGCACTCTCTGCATCTGTTCCGAGATGTTTACTTAGAAGTTCTGTTGCTGTATGAATATCGTAGATCAATGTATTTAATGTTTCCTTCTGAGAACAAGTCGACTAATTAATGAGCTTTGCGTGTTTTCTCTCGTTTCTCCAGTTAAAAACAATTAAAACAGCAGCTGGGCTGTAATTTAAGAGTCTTTATTGGCAATTATCTGATCCACTGTGTTTAACCGTGCACATTGTACAAGTCTCGGGGACATGACCCGCCGTGGTTGACATGCCGTCAAACAAAAACAAATAAAACAAAAAGAGCAGAAAAAGAAGAAAAGATAGACAAAGACAGTAGAGAAAGGAGAACGAAAGGAGAGAAATAGTAAAAGAAGGAGAAAAACGAGAAAAATTAGACGCGCGTGGTCTAATGGTTAGAGTCATGGGAAATTGACTCTTCGACCCGAGTTCAAATACTGGACGAAGCCACAGTTCACATAGCGCTTATATCCCTGGGAAAGGTATAAATCTATCTATTCTCCCTCCAGATATGAGTAAATAGTAGGGCAGACCGAGCTCTTTATCCTTGGTTAGGCAACAAGTCTAGGAGAAGGAAAACTCTGATTTCAAACCTCTTGAATATGCGCTAGGGGTGGTCACTACTAGAATAGGCCCAGGCCCACTTAATGATCTATTTTAATTTAATTATTTTAATGTGTCTGACCATTAGGGTAGGTTGATTTTTCACTTTAAAAAAATATCAAATTGTCTCCAACAGCGAAAGTTGTATGTTGGTATAATGAATACTGGTACCAAACACTAGATCTCTTACTTGGATCATTGTTTGAGGAAATAGCATCAAAGATCGTCAGTTAAAATGCACTAAAAATCCGCGTTTTCACAACACTTGGACATGAATTGGGAAGACAATTTAGCAATTTCAATATTTAAAACAAAAATCTATTTTACTAAGATGAAACGAATAAGGTATTATAACTAGAATTCAAATTGAAAATATCCCCCCCATCACCACTAACACCTTCAATATGCTGCTTTTTACCTCATTAGTACATATATGTTTAAAAGGGTTTGAGGTTTGCCATAAGGGCAATAGGGTCCGTACAATCATCTAGGTGCTATGGCTTGATATGACCAGCCGATTGATCGGAGGGGGCTCTCCGACCACCCGTCTAGCCTAAGTAAGGGCAAAAATAGAGTGTTACATGTCATGGACTGCTTTTCCATTTCTCCTTTTTTTTAATAAAGAACAAAACAAATAAAAAATGGTAATTCCTTTCTTGGTTGGACTGTGAACTTTTCAGCAACCCCCAGTAGCCTTTGGTCAAACTGACGTAGGTAGGCTGAAAAGTTCAGGTCTGAAAAGTTATAATGACGTCAAACCTGCTGGTGATGACTTTTTATTACCAATGGGATTCAAGCACTTCAACACCAATAGAATAATTGTGTGACCCGTAAGAGGGATTCTGTTGCAAAATAAGCCTCGTTTTGGTAACATTACATAAGAGTATTTTGGTTTGCCTATGAACTTTTCAGCGGATCCTTGTGTTTCTTCTCGACATTTCTGATGTGGAATTGACTTTTACCAAAAAAGGATCCGCTATTTACCAAGACAAAACGAAGAGCAACATTTGAGTTGTGACATTATGGTTTCCAGTTTTTTTTCTTTTTATTATTATCATTACTCTTCTATTTCTACTTGTTCTTATTTGTTGTTGTTGTTTTTTGCATTCTTCTTCTTCTCCTTCTTCTTCTTCTTAACATTATTATTATTATTATTGTTTACATTCTTTTTCTTCTTTTTCTTCTTTTTATTATTATTATTATTATTATTATTATTATTATTATTATTATTATTATTATTTGCATTCTTTTCATTCTTCTTCTTTTTCTTTTTCTTTTTCTTCTTCTTCTTCTTTTTATTATTATTATCATTATTATCATTATTATTATTTGCATTCTTCTTCTTCTTCTTCTTCTTCTTCTTCTTCTTCTTCTTCTTCTTCTTGTATTTTTTTGTTTTGAGTTCTCCTCAACCCTCCTCGTTCCCACATTTTTCTTGTTGTTTTTCTTCTTCTTCTCCTACTCTCATTCTTCTTCTTCTCCTACCCTCCTTATTTTTCTTCTCCTCCTAACTCCTTAGAACTAATTAGTTAAAATAAAATAAATATATAAATATCAAGAAAAGAGCAAGTGTATGCAATGTGGAGAGAGAGAGAGAGAGAGAGAGAGAGAGAGAGAGAGAGAGAGAGAGAGAGAGAGAGAGGGGGGGGGAGAAGGAGGGAGAGAGAGAGCGAATTCAAGACAAACATGCAATTGTAATGCTTTTGTCTTTGTTGTCTTTTTTCTCCTTAAAGCAGAAAAAAATCGTTCGTATCTTGTCTTTTTTTATTTGTGGTGGTTGAGAAACGTACAGCATAATAGAAGATGGCCTAACATACCGGGGTCTGTAAAAGTGAATTTACACTGTCTTTAAAAGATGTTTGGTATGGTTGATTGGTTTTAACGGCATATCAACCCGCCTAAGGTTATTTTATACCTACAGGTTAGGTAATCACGTACATTGTTCGTTCATATTTACATTATTGTATAATTGTATTATAAGAGCTTTTTGCATTACGAATAATATTTAAACATATCAATTTTTCTCATAAAGCTTTTTGCATTACGAATAATATTTAAACATATCAATTTTTCTCATAAAGCTTTTTGCATTACGAATAAGAGCTTTTTTTTTGCATTACAAATAAGAGCTTTTTGCATTACGAATGATATTTAAACATATGAATTTTTCTCATAGATGAGACCATAAGAGCTTTTTGCATTACGAATAATATTTAAACATATCAATTTTTCTCTTAGATGAGACCATGATATGTACTACCAATCTGACTTAGCGTAGACCTGGGAGTACTCCACATACCCTAGAGCTCCAGAGTTAGAGCCTCATCATTAGATGCAGTTTAGTATCATACCTAGGACACCCCTCCAGCATTTTGGTATATATATATATATATATATATATATATATATAATATAATAAAATAAATATATAAAGGTTTTACATATCTATTTATTAGGTGACAAAGGAACATTCACGACCATATTGGTTTCATACGATGCAATTATCAGGTGAAGATGTTTCAAATGCAAGGAAAATCGAAAAAATTTCAAAATAATTCAGAAAATAGGTACGTTATTCCAGCAAAAGCTGAAACAGTGACCATCTCACACACACACACACACACACACACACACACTATATATATATATATATATATATATATATATATATATATCAACCCCTCCGCACGAGCAGGATGCGACGCAATGTCAATTTCTTAAGCAGAGTTTAACAGGTTTGAATTCAGAGTTTTCCTTCTCCTAGGCCGGTTGCATAACCAAGGTTAAAGAGCCCAGTCTGCCCTACTATTTACCCATAGCTGGAGGGAGAGTAGGATTCATACCTTTCCCAATGGTATTAGCGCTAAGTGAAATGCAATTACCACACCCAGGATTTGAACTCGGGGCGACGAGTCCATTTCCCAATGACTTTAACCATTACACCACGCTCTTCCTACTTTTGGCATTTTGGGATATACGTTATTGTACGAGATTTAGTCAAAATGTAATGCCATTTTGTTTAGGACAGGTATAATTACCAACACAGGAATATGTATCATATATCAAAATGAATCTGGTCCTCTGTGGATCACATCCCTACTTCTTCACATTGTCACCTTTTCTCTTAATAACAATGTTCCACGTTCGTATCCCTGCCCTGTAAAATTCTGATGACTTTTCTTTGAGCCACTTCCTCACTACAGATTTCAATTGCTTGTCACTAGAATAATGTTTGTCTCTCAAAGCCTCTTTTATGGGGCCGAAGGGATAATAGTCTGAAGGCGCTAAATCTGGTGAGTATGGGGGATGTGCTAAAGTTGTCCACCCGAATGAGGGTGGAATTTATGTGCATGCAATTTTTAGGTGTCACAAAATTAGTTACGTGATAGTATTATGTTCAGTCATAACAATATTTAGAAGTAATTGCATCCAAATTCAAGCATCTATTATTGGAGCTGCTTCAGAAAAATCCCCAAGGGAGGATTTATATATAAGTCAAGTTTCAAGAATGAAGTCAGTGTAAAACTACATGGCTGATACAACATTATTGAATGGATGCTCGAAGGAACATAACACATGACGTAATAAATGCCAAATACGAGGTTGGGTAAAAAAGTAATGCCATTTTGTTTAGGACAGGTATAATTACCAACACAGGAACATGTATCATACATAAAAATGAAGCTGATCCTCTGTGGATCACATCCCTACTTCTCCGCATATAGACACCGTTCCTCTCAATAGCAATATTCCACCTTTGAAAGAGAGTGTAGCAGGCTGGGTGTAGTATATATTTTATATAGGTTTACACAACTTACTAACTTTTAAACAAAACTCAACACAATGAAAGAAATCAACGGAGTCGTATTAAAATAACAATCTGTATTAAAATAGAATTACAGACATGTATAACAGCATACCGGGCATAGTCCTTTGTTTTATATTGTTGTATTAATAGTTCATATTTTATCTTGTTTTTCTTTGCTGATACTGGAGCTGATTTGTTGCTTGACCACTCGTTTTGTCATTCTCTGAACTACTGAAAAATTCCCGCTTTTCCTTTTTGGCGCTTGATTTTGAATTCAGTGTTTGTTGTTTTCCGTTACTGCATTTTTGGCATTCTTACTCCCTGGCAAACGGAGCCTAAAATGCGTTTTTGACAAAATGATTTTAGCCCCCCTACAGAAAATAATTTACCAAAAATCAGGAAATTATCGGATTTTAATGAAATTTTCAGTATTTATGTATCAATGAATGATCTTTATAATGCATTATTTATTTTATTTCAAAATTTTGTAATTTTTTTCCAGGTCACTTAATTTTGACCCCCCTTATGCTGGGGGCGTAAAATTGTTTCGATTTGGTCATATGTTATACTAATTACAGTATAAATAAAGAGATAAAAGACCGAAGTTATGAATAGCAACAAAACATTTTTTTTACGGTTGAGCTTCTATGAGAAAATAAGTACTGAAAATCTAAAAATAAAATGTAAAAAAATAATAAATAATTAATTATTTGGAGATTTCTTTTTTACTCATTTCGATAATTATTTAATTGGCTATTATTGTATAAAAGAAAAAATTATACATCGATGTTTTTTCTGCTTAAAAAAAGGAGGGGGTACATTTTCAATCGAGTTTTTCTTCAAAATTTATTACTTTTGGAACCTAAAATAAGGTTTGCATTAAGTAGATATTTATTTTTAAAATCTAAAAATCTAACATTTTAAACTTAACATCAGGATTTTCATATTTTAAATGAATTTTATATATTAATTTTTCATAACAAAAATACTAAATTAAGTTTTGAAATAAAATACCTAATGCATTATAAAATTCATTAATTTTTAAATCAATACTGAAAATTTCATTAAAATCGGATAATTACCTGATTTTTGGTAATTTTTTTTCCATCTGAAATGTTACGTTAAAATTGTAAACAAGCGCCTAAAACCATTGAAAAACAGCCAAAATGGCGGATCACGTCGAAATTGACCAAAACAAATAGTTTTAAATCTTTTAAAAATAAACTGCATATGTAATTATATTTTTCTTTTTTTAATGATGGTTATTATGCTACTACTTATAGATTTAGACAAAGTTTAACCTTAAATGATATATTTAATTATTCTTAATTCGCTTTTAAAAACTCTTAGTATCCGATTTTTTCTGCCAGTCCTATTATTAACCATTACAAGAGCATGTATCCCTGTCCGGTAAAATTCTGTTGACTTTTCTTTTGAGCCACTTCCTCACTACAGATTTCACTTCCTCGTCACTGGAATAATGTTTGCCTCAGACTATCATCTCTTCGGCCCTATAAAGAGGGTTTGATGGGCAAACATTATTTCAGTGCCGTAGAAGTGAAATCTGTATTTACCATAGTTTAACTTAAAAACATGTAATTTACTATCAAAGTTTAGCTGGTTGCTAACAGTTAGTTTCTCGCTTATGTGATCTTCAGACCAAAAGATCGCATTAGCCACGCTGCCTTAACTTAGATATAAATGCTCTATCAATTATATTAAGCCTTGTTTACTTGTAAATATACCGCCCATATCATCTATCTATCTATCTATCTATCTATCTTTATATATATATACAAGTTTTGTTGAACTGTACAGACAATTCTTGTCGGACAAGTTTTTGGTTGATCCTTTCTAATTTTCGGGACATCTTTTTGGTGTCGGGGTGTAACTGGTGTAACAGTCCAGCAAAGGTTTCAAAACGAGCGCTTTCGGCAATAAAGCGCTCGTTTTGAAACCTTGTCGACAAGAATTGTCTGTACAGTTCAGCAAAACTGTGTATAAAAGAAAAAATGCTGCCAAAACACACTTATTTTAATATATATATATATATAAGTAACGTTTGGCACGAAATATATATATATATATATTATATATATAAATCGAGGTTAAAGAAGAAGGTGGGGAAGGAGCTCTGGGTATTTTATGACCAATCATTGTCGCCATCTGTATATATATATATATATATATATACTAGCAAATATATGCACCCTCCGGGTGCAAGTATTCAAGTTTTAATGTAATAAAATATTATATTAAATTAGAAAGGCTAATAAAACTAAATAAGAATACAGATAAAAAGATTTGAAACAGAGGGAGTATAATAAAAGATTTGAAACCGAGGGAGTATAATAAAAAATGGAACAACTGAAACTTACTCTTCCATCACTCTCGTCTTTCATTGTTATTTTTTCTAAATTAAGTATTTAGTTATAAGAGGAAGTAAAGAATAGAATGACAGTTATTTTTTCTTGTTCATTTAAGATTTTATTGAAGAAATTTTT
>CM042181.1:7928807-7966095 GCA_023376005.1 Doryteuthis pealeii
GGAATTTTATTATATTTATAAAATTCCCTGAAGATTTGCTACGGCGAGAAACTGCAGTCGGAATATTTTATACCATTCGCTTTTAAAACGTATATTTATTTTTTTATTGCCCACTTTTTAAATCGATTTTGATTAATCCAGAAGTAAATATATTTGTTTGCTTCGTGGATTGGCAAGATCTGTGATATTATATATATATATATATATATATATATATATATATATATATATATATATATATATATATATAAATTTTGATAGAGGAATTATATATAATTGATAATTGAATCATATTACCACGACCAGACAACTCGGCAAACACCATTTGCGACTTCCGGAGCACTGGACAGCTGTTTCGACCTTCTTTGGTCTCATCAGCAGTGCATACCACAATCTCCGCCACTAGAGATTGAACCAGTGGACCACAGCGTGAAAAGCGGGGACTCAACACACTGGGACACCAGCCCATGCCACAAACGGAGAATGCCAAATCATCTAGTCAATGGTAACATTAATTCTAACTGCGCAGCCACCTAACCTAAATTGCAGTGTATCCCATTGCAAGATTACAGAGGATTATATATATATATATATATATTGTTAGGGAGTCCACGTATGCATCTTTATAGAAATATATGAAAGATGTTGGGAAACGTTCTTTTTATAAATCCCTTTGATAAAAGATAGAGGTTACCTAAAAAATTAGGATTAATGAATACGATTAAAAGAAACAATATTAATCATTTGGAATGTTGGTTATTATTCAGTATCTTATATTTTGCTATGCTTCCAATACAACCAAAGATTTTCCCAGCATCAATCACAGACACGAGTAAATTTATTACCACGTAGATAACAACCAGATACTTCAATTACACTCTTGGATAGAATAAGTTTTCAGTTCCTTTAGTTGTAGTAAAAGTCATAAATTCTAAAGAATTCTCAGAAATATTAAGAAATAGGAAATTTCTTTAACTTGACTTTCCCAACATCAAACACAAACACGAGTAAATTTATTGCAACGGAGATTAGAACTAGATACAAAAGTATGATAACACTTTTGGACAGAATCAGTTCCTTTACTTGTATTAAAAAAGCCATAAATTCCTAAAAAGAAAATTCTTAGAAATATGAAGAAATAGGAAATTTCTTTATCTTGACTTTCCCAACCTCAAACACAGACACGAGTAAATTTATTGCCACGGAGATTAGAACTAGATACAAAAGTATGATAACACTTTTGGACAGAATCAGTTCCTTTACTTGTATTAAAAAGCCATAAATTCCTAAAAGAATTCTTAGAAATATCAAGAAATAGGAAATTTCTTTAACTTGACTTTCCCAACATCAAACACAGACACGAGTAAATTTATTGCACGAGATTAGAACTAGATACAAAAGTATGATAACACTTTTGGACAGAATCAGTTCCTTTACTTGTATTAAAAAGCCATAAATTCCTAAAAAGAAAATTCTTAGAAATATCAAGAAATAGGACATTTCTTTTTCCTGATTATCTATTCCAGCACAAGATACATCATGACAACGAGATGTTATTATACGCTGATATTATGGAATGGATACGAAAAAGATAGTCTAATACGATCAGGACGAAGAGGTAGAGATTATATTCTAAGAGGTAAGCGAGTCTAGGAAGTGTAGGAGTAGCTTACTTTCGCGTAGATGGTAGCCTATAGCAGACAAGACATAGACGGGGTTGAATCTTGTGCATTATTCGGTGACTCATGATGAACTTAGGCCGCCTGCATCGGGGAAGCGCGCGGAACTACTATGAGGCATCAGTGCAGAAGTACACCAGGATGCTCTACGGACGGTAGAATATCGTATGCGGTATGATCGATGAGAGTAGAATTAAGATTAATGGAACTACATAGTCAGCACGTACTGAGTAGGGGAACGATTGGAGAGAGTCGTAGCCGTAAGATACTGATCGCTGTCGAGTGTTGATAAGCTGGCTGTTGATTGCGATGATATTGAAAGGACGTCGTAGAATAGAAGGACAGGATACTTGCAAGACATAGATAGCATAGACTGAGAAGTATATGTTGTAGCAGTGTTAGACATATCACGCGAGTGCGAAGATAACGCATTGCATTCGGATTCATAACCAGAGACAGAACGTGTGTCATAATGCGTAATTCAAGGGTCGAGTCGAGAAGTATGATTAGTGACGCAGAGAGAGATAGCGGCAGCAAAAAGCTGAGATATTACGAGCACAGCAGCTTTCCTCGAGAGTAACAATAGCAATACGCTAGGCTTGCATTTGCACGTAGGCTACGCACAGTATTTGGCGTGATGCCTACAGCAACGCAGCAAGGTAAAGGGTCGGTGTGTAGAGCTATCGACACGTGTTAGAACTGACTTATAGCGTGCTGAAGCGCGTTCGATTAGGATGCTGACCAGTGTAGAGATGCTACGATTAGGGCTGAGAGAAGGGTGTAGATAGACCTAGCCAATCAGTTCGTTGAGAAGATCCAGCGAAAACGACTTCCAAATCAAGCGCTAAATACAGAGGTCCCTAGTGGGAAAACGAAACGGCGCGGGAAGATAACTCTTCCACAAAGGGAAGATAATCCCCTACATCCTTGCTAATGAGTCTTTGATGATACAAATGATTTTGCATGTGTATCTCTGCCATTGAAGTTCATTAAAATTTTGAATAAAGAAATGTTAACTTTTTAAGTATCAAATACTATATATTATATTATATATATTATATATATATATATATATAATATAGATAATAAGGTTAAAATGGATATGAATCTAATAATATGTGTAGAAAGTTTTGTAGAAAAAAACACAGGATGTTTAAAAGTTTTGCTGACAGAAATCTGTTTCGACCATATGAAGAGGTCTTTATGAAAGCAACATTGTAAACGGAAAGATGAAATAAATATATCATAATCACGAGGCACAGAACGCTCTCGGTCAGTACGAATTTTTCAAAAATCTTTAAAATGCGTATTTATATAAAAAATAAAATAATTGTATTTTTTTTTAAAATTATAAGCATTTTATCATTAAAAAGGCTCAAAAGAGTTTGCAGTAAAAGTGTAATAAATTAATTCAAAAAGTTCAGAAATTATATTATCTTAAAAAACTTTTTTTTGTAGGCCGGAACATTTTCCTGAACTGTATTATTATTGTATGATCCATTATGTATAAAATACAGTGAATCTTTAAATCACTACAGAGAGCTCATTCATACCTTTCCCAAGAGTATTAGCGCTATGTGAAATGCCAACAGCTTCGTCTATATATATATATATATATATATATATCTTAATTATAATGGAGATTGTGGGTTTGTCTGTCTGTAACCGAAACTATACTATGTCACAATTCCCTTTGTTATTTTACATCACATTCTCCATGATTTTATTTTTTATTTAAACTCAATTATTAGTAAAATTGTTTCACATCATTAAGAACTGTTAACAATATCTACCTACTAATAACATGCAATTATATTTATATATTCAACGAAATAGCGGTTTACAGTGTGAATGGGAAGGCTAATTTGCATATTTATCTTAAAAATTTGATTTTAATAAATATATGCTTAGTATTATTGATTTCTAATTGTTTGGTTTTATTCTTAATAAATATGAAGCAAAAATCTCGGGATAAATCTTAACAGAAATCTATTAACACAAAGAAATAACTGTAATTTTATTCTTTTTTCTATTTAACTAAATAGTTAAATTAGGGAATTTACCACTGAAAGACGGGAGTAAGGGAAAATGGTGGAACAGTTAGTTTCAAAAGTTGTTCTATTTTCCGATTATACACCCCTCTGTTCCAAATATTTTTATCTGAATTCTTATTCAGTTTCATTAGCCTTTCTAATTTAAACATGATATTTTATTATATTAAACTTAAATACTTGCACCCGGAGGGTGCATATATTTGCTAGTATATTAATTATCATCTGACTAATTGCATAGATATCCATGAAAATATTTCACCAACCGTCCCTATTATTTATTGTTCCCGGGAGGTTCTCTGCGCAGCATCCAATATTCGCGCAGAGCTAGTCAATTTATATATTTGCTGAACACTTACGTACCCATATGCTGGTTTCCATAGGAGAATGTAACTTATGAGTTCATCCTAACTTCTCCAGCAGTGTCCAGCATGTCTTGTTCCGAGTGAGACGAACAAGACCAACACACACACACACACACCCATACACACACACACACACACACACACACACACACACACAGACACACACACACACACACATATATATATATATATAGTGTAATATAGGTACAGAGATAACCTACGTGTGTGTCTTTCGCGATAAACGGTTCGTTTATCGCGAAAGACAAATACGTGTAATCGACTGCAATTAATCAATATCTTGATTAATTCAGTGGATTTAACCCGGAAGATCCTCATGGTGAAACTCGAGTAGGTTATCTTTTGTACCTGTATTACAATATATTTGCTCTACTAACGTATTGAGCACTTTTTATTTGTTATATCGCTGTCTTACCTTTCTGAATTTTGCATCAACTAACCATTGTGACCATATTCACCGGTAAGTCAGCTTTTTTCAAAACACACACACACACACACACACACACACACACACAACATATATATATATATATATATATGTGTGTGTGTGTGTGTATATATAAGTTATTTCAGGTGCCAAGCAAGATGCTTAAATTATGGCTATCTATTCTTTCAATTGGTTTTAATCCATAAGGAAAAACACGCAAGGTTTATTGATTAGATCGTAGAGAGAGAGAGAGAGAGAGAGAGAGGAGAGAGAGGAGAGGAGAAGAGAGAGAGAGGAGAGAGAGAGAGAGGGGGGGTGGGTGTTAATGGTGGTGTTGGTGTTTGTGATGGTGTTGGTCGTCATACAACACTCATACAATGTATCATTATAACGCATCTGCCTACAGTGAACGTAAAACAACTTCGTAGTACTTATTTCCGCCTACGCAAATTCTACTGGCATAAGTTCAGTAATAATAATAATAATAATAATATAATCCATATTCATAACTTGGAAGAGTTTATATGTCCTTAAAAGTCGGCCAAACAGTTTCAGGTCGAACGAACATCTAAGTTTGATATGTTGCTAAATAATTATTCACATTTCATTAAACAGTACTAAGATTTTATTCAAGCCATATATTATATATATATATATATATATATATATATATATATATATATATATATTAGAAGAGAGAGAGAGAGAGAGAGAGAGAGAGAGGTAAGAAAACACGGGATGATATACTAGAAGTTTATTATTGGTATTAATGTCGACACTATAACGTTTCGGTCTTTCAGAACTCCTTGAGGACACGAGCTAAAGTCCTTCAATACAAAACCTCAGCTCGTGTCTTGAAGAAGGTTATTAATTACCACAATCCTACCCCAGCTATGGTTACGGAATGAGAACAGGATACCCCCGTGGAACAAATAAAGGGTTAGGTTCAAAGTCCGTGATGGCTCCCGTATACGACAAGAAAGTTCCCGAGTTCGAAAAGAAGGTTAGTCCGAGAAGGTTCCGAGCCCGACAAGAAATACCTGAAAAAGGCCGGAGGGTATATGCCGAAACGTTGTACAAATAACAATGAAAATGGGGACAATAGTCCGAATAACGCAGATAATACATTTAATAGGCGTCTGTTATCATTGGTTTCAAAACAGCGTATTGGCGCTTATCTTCAAGACCAGCTCCCAGGAAAACTGTCAGTGTACGCTGGCTTACGAGTGTCCAAACTTACGAGTTTACCGAGTTACGAGTTGTCGCTTGCTTTGTGTCGAGAGCTAAAATTTGAGGTACGAGCGAGCTTCATATACGCTTATGTTAATAAGTTCACTGAAATAAATTAAGTTGCCAAATTTATTACTCCAAAGAAAAATATCATTTATAAAAGTAAACATTTATATCATACTAGCGTAAAGTACGGTCCAGTGACCGACTAAAATAAATTTGGATCACCAGGGAGTGAGAGAGAAGTGGAAGACAGTAGTTAGAGAGGGGGTAAGAGGAAAATAATTCTTGAAACTAAAATCATGAGAATTTGTATATTTCAGGATTTGTATTTTCTGTTTTATAGTTTAAATTATTTCATATTATTATACAATAATTTGAAAGTATTCCGTTTGTAATTATGTTGTTATTGTTTTAAAATTTTTTGTACATGACAACAATTCCACATTTAGTTCTTAATTGCATGGTTGATTTAAAAAGAAGCTGAGAATCGAAAATTTAATTCTTCGTATTGCATATCTATTTTTGCTAAAACTAAGATAGTATTATAGGGACCACCAACTGATCAGTTTAGCCATCTTGAATAAAACGGAAATATTTTGTTATTATTTATAATTAATTGATTTTTCATAGAATTAAAAAAAAAAACTCTTATCGTAACTTGTTTTTAGCTACGTAATTTTCAGTTGATTTAACAGTGCAAAAATGAAAACATTGTTTTCAATCATAATTTTCATTATTCCGTAAGCTGAAAAAAGTTAAAAAAATCATCAGGAGTTTATTTGATGTTTTTCTTTCAAATGGAAAAAATTTTTTCAAGAAATATTAATTTTCTTCAAGTTTCTAGTGTTAAATATAGGGGGGGGGGTAAATTTCACAGGGTAAAATTGTGGTACCTAGTTTTTAAAAACATTGTTTAAAAACGTTTTGGTGGACCTGATTATCTGGACCCCCACCCATCTATTTTTTTTTCCTTCAGTTGATTATTATCGATTACACACAATCTATCAGATTGAAAAAAAATTCTTAAAAGTTCTTTATTATTTGAGTATTCACGGGTGCTCATTTCTCGTATAAGTTTATAGTAAATTTGATCCCCATATCGGAAAAACGCTTGAACGGAACCCAAATTAATTTATATTAATTTCCCATTAAACTACCCCCTACCCTAACCCCTACCGCCCCCTAGTAAAAATTAAGTTTTATTACAAAATTTATATTAATTACAAAACATCAATTTTCATAAAAGTTCAAATGTCACCTATGAAATCTCTATTTAAACATGCCAATTTTTCAGACTGAAAAGTTGCTCTCATAAACTCAGCGATGTTTAATTGACTTCAACAATAAAGAGTAAAGATCATAAAACTTAAAATTTAATTTGTAAGGCAAATTCTGAGGAATATTTTTAAATTGTATTTTGAATAATAATTTTAAATGTTGGTTGTTAGTTGTTTTTGTTTTATCAAACTTTTCGGGTAATTTACTAACGAATCATGGTTCATGTTGATAAACAAAGCGCTTAACAATTTTTCGTACTTACATATAATTTTTTTAAAATGTTTCAATAACTGGATATTGTCAGATAAACTTGAAATAAATTTCGTCTTACAAATAATTGATACTTATCTCCAGTCGGGCCTTCGACTAAAGATAAACACCGGATTTGTCGATTGTAACCTTTTGTTAGTTGTGTTTTTTTATCGTGGTTTGAGAAAATAATTAGTTAACGAACCAAAAGAAAAAACGTTTTCTAAGAGAATTCCGTCAATCTTATTGTTATTTTTTAAACGCCCTTTAAAACTCTAACAATAAATTAACTAAATAAATATNGTTTAGTTTGACTGTTTTATCATAAATACTAATAGTATATTTTTGTATGCAAATTTATCATCGCAATTGTGGCGTGATTTTTAAAATGTCCTTCTAGCTCAGATATATGCTAATTTAAGACAATATTAATACTCATGGTTTCAATGAAATTTGGGCTGAATGAAAAAATCAATGAAATTTGGGCTGAATGAATAATCAATGAAATTTGGCTGACGAAAATCAATGAAATTTGGGCTGATGAAAATCAATGAAATTTGGGCTGAATGAAAATCAATGAATTTGGGCTGAATGAGAATCAATGAATTTGGGCTGAATGAAAATCAATGAAATTTGGGCTGAACGAAAATCAATAAAATTTGGGCTGAATGAAAATCAATGAAAATTTGGGCTAAAGATTTAGTCATCACTATCAAATAATGACAAGAAGAAAACAATGAGGAATCAAGTTTTATTTGAATCTAACCCCCATACACAACTGGCCTTGTGCCCGACATTGGTTGTTTTTGAAAATTGTTAATATAAACAGGACATATGCATTTGCTTAAACTTGAACTTCTGTGCAAACAGTTTTTTAAATTTTTTTCTAATTTTGTTTTTGTCACTTTGCTGAAAGTTACAGTGTTTTTCAAGTTGACAGTTTTATCATAAATTAATTGGTAACATTTTTGCTTGCAAATATATCAACAAAAATTGTGGCGCAATCTTTAAAATGGCTTTCTAGCTTAAGTATATAGACAAATTAATCCTATGGATTCAAAAAAA
The DNA here is from genome assembly GCA_023376005.1 of Doryteuthis pealeii. Lineage (NCBI taxonomy): Eukaryota > Metazoa > Mollusca > Cephalopoda > Myopsida > Loliginidae > Doryteuthis > Doryteuthis pealeii. The sequence continues at coordinate 7,937,173 of CM042181.1, forward strand.
TGTTTTGTTTTTAGAACGAAAATTTAGTAATCACAACCAAATAATGACAAGAAGAAAACATGAAAGGAATCAATTTTATTTGCATCTAACACCAATACACAACTGCCTTGTGCCAGACATTGTTTTTTTTTTTAAATTGTTAGTATAAGAGGACATATTGTATTGCTTAATCTTGATTTCTTGCAAAACACTTTTTTTTAAAATTTGTTTCTGTTATTTTTGTTTGATAAGTTACAGTGTTTCAAGTTGACAGTTTTAATAATAAATTAATGTAACATTTTCGCTTGCAAATTTATCATGAAAATTGTGGTGTAATCTTTAAAATGCCCTTTTTAGCTAGAATATTTAAGAACAAAATACATCTATGGTTTTCAGAAAGCTTCAGATTTTTTTTGGATCGAAAGGTTTGGTAAGCATTATCAAATAATGACAAGAAACAATGAGTGATCAAGTTTTGTTTTGAAGAAAAATACAGGGTTTAGTTTCACAAAATATAAACCATGTCAATGAAAAAAAAATGTAAATATTGATTGTTGTAGAAATGTGTGGGGGATGATCACTAATTAGACTTAGCCTATTTCTAGTAGTGACCATTCAGTTGTTTTTTTCTAATGAAACTCCAATACACAATTGGCCTTGTGCTCAATACACAATTGGCGGTATTCCTATAACTCCAACATAAACAAAGGGTAACCACTCTTGACCGATAAATTATTTATTTTCCCATTAAACTAACCCTAACCCATCTTCTTTTTTTCTATTAGATCAATCAATCAATAAATAATTTATCAGTCAGAGTGTTATCCTTTGTTTATGTTTGGAGTTATAGGAATAACTCAATGGCCTTGTGCCAGACACGGCTAATTCTTTAAGATTATTAGTATAACAAGAATTGAGCATATTCTTAATTTTGAATTTTTCCGCAATCATACTTTTAAAAATTTTGTTTCTCATGATCTTATATATATATATATATATATATAATATATATATATATATATATATATATATAATATATATAATGGTAAAATGGAAATTGTGGTGCGATCTTTAAAATTGTTTTTCAGGTCAAGGTATTACTAATTTATGACAAAATACCCCTATGCTTTCCGGAAATGTTCTGACTTAAAAAAAATATAAATATAACCGATCAATCCCATCAACAACAATCCCGATGATGTAAACATATCGTTAAAACCATTAACTGCAAAAGTAAATATAGGTGTACAAGATATAATTATTCTCTATCATCATGGCGTCAAATAACCTCAAACAGGTTGATATGCGTTAAAATCCATCAACCAATGAAGCATCTGACTTTTTGGACTGAAAGGTTTAATAATATATTCATATGATTGGTTTAGCTCAGTCGGTAGAGACGTTCCTAGTTCGATACCGGTCTCACCAACTCAGCTTATGAGTAGCACAGGGAATTGTGCGGTAAAGTAAGGAGCTGATGGAAAGTGTGGAGCTCCCACCCAATCTCCTTAGTCTAGCGCTAGTGAAAAGGGATAGACTCCCTCGCTGATTGGCTGATACCGACTTTAGGCACCCGACGACTTTATTTATGACTATTCATTAAAGATTTTCTTTTTTAACCAGATTTTAAGGAACAGTCTAAAATGCCTATAACACACACACATCACACACAATCTAAGGCACACAACACACAATTTACACAACAAAAAAAACAAACAAAAAAACAAGAAAAACAAACAAACAAAAAAAACAAAAAAAAAAACAAAACAATGAAAACAGTCAGGCGATACAATACGTAACCCTAAGTAAGACACAGAAAATCGAAAGAACAGTCTTTGAGAAAGGGGGATGCACCTCGAAAATTGAAGAATAAAACAAGATCGAGAACACAATATTAAATTATTTGATTCTGACCATTTCAAGTAACATAAAATGATAAAATATTTGTAAAGTAATTTGTCTGACAAGATGTGCAATCAACATGTATGTATGTATATGTTTCGAAATATGTGTATTTGGGCAGCATTCTTTCATTTATACATGTGGAATTAACATAGGCAGGTCTCCTGTTTACAATTTTATTTTGATCTTTTCAGCTTTATGGCCAACTTTTTAATATTTGGATGGAATTCGTGGATTAGTCCACCAAAGTTCATATCCCGAAGTATTTTCGGCACTTCAAAGTGCCATCACAGGGGTGATGTGTTTCCAGTTTTTTTTCAAAGTATATTAATAGATGGAGGCTGGAGGAGGAGAATTGATAGGAAAGTGTTATAGGCATATAACCGTAATATCCTAACGGAAATACGCACATTCTGCACAAAGAAAAACATAAACAAAAACTCCAAATACTGGAAGCTTTATACACAAACAATACAAACATCCTTAAATATAAATGAATTCTCAAGCAGACTACAAACTTTAAATGCCTATAACACTATAACGAAAGTACTCGGGATATGAAGTTCTTTGTAAAGAATTATACTTCAAGTAACTTTTCTTGATAGAAATCAACAGAGCCTAGATATGACTCCCTCACAAAAAGAATATCCTGAGTATGAATTAAACTGCATCCGGTGATGTGACTCCATTCTGGAGAGTATAGAGTCACTCCTTATTGCGTTACTCCAGGTCACTCTGACTGGGAGTGGTATTACATATATGGGTTATTAATGTGGAGGTGCGTGGTGTAATGGTTAGAGTCGTAAGAATGGACTCGTCGATGTGAGTCCAAATCCTGGACGTGGCTGTTTGTATTTCACAGAGTACTAATACCTTGGAAAGGTTGCATCCATGTACTGTCCTCCATCTATATAGGGTAGACGGGCTCTTTAACCTTGTTGGTATATCAGGCTAAGAAAAGGAAAACACTGACTTCAAACCAGTTAAACTCCGCATAAAATTGACCAGTGTCCACATCTCTGCTCGTTTGAAGGGGTCGGCTATATATATATATATTATATATATAATATGCTGTAGATAAAGGAAAGTGGTCAGAAATATATAACTCAGAAACAGTCACAGGGTGGATACGTTTCGTCTGTATTCACGACGTCTCAGTCATTTGTGACTTTGTTGAGTGATTGTGACGTCTGTGAATACGACGAAACGTATACCTTGTGACTTGTTTTGAGTTATTTCATTTCTTGACCACTTTCCTTCTATCTACAGCATATCGTCGGATCCTAAACACATCACCCTTCCTTCATATATATATATATATATATATATATAATATAATATGGGTCATTAACTCTTTAATTTTAAGACCGCCCTGTGATCTCCCCACGACTGCAATCCTACCGTACAACCGCTGTTAGTACTGGTGGCTAATTCATTATAATTTTGGTTAGTTCATTATAAATTGATCTTTTGGTACAGCGTGGTGGAAATTTGGTTGCTAAAAGTTAAATATCGATATTTTATTAAATTGCAAATGTTTGATTATATATATATATATATATATATATATATATATATATATATATTATAAAGATATTTATTATAAAGGTTTTACATATCTATTTATTTGTCATGAAATAAATAGATATGTAAAACTTGTAAAATTTGTCAATCAAAATAGATATGTAAAACTTTATATATTTTATTTATTATATATATATAATAAGCTCTATTTTTTTATATTGAGCCACTCTACAATAATACTGGCATTTTGGCACACGTTCAGTAAAAGCTGAAACAGTGATAATCCCACACTACAAGTATATATATATATATAATAATATATATATATTATATATATATTATATATATATTCGATTGCCCATTGTATTTTTAATTGAACATTTAATTTTTTCTATACTCGATTGTTTACTCAGGTTATATCTTAATTATAATGGAGATTGTGTGTTTTCTGTCTGTAACCGAAACTATATTACTATCAGTCCAATTCCCTTCGTATTTACATCACATTCTCCATGATTTTTTTTATATTTAAAACCTCAATTATTAATAAAATTGTTCACCTTTTTATTATGTTGTCCATTCTAATACAAATAACATGCAATTGTATTTATATATACAAAGAAATAGCGGTTTACAGTGTGAATGGGAAGGCTAATTTGCATATATTGATATTAAAAATGTGATTTTATTAAATATGTGCTTGTATTATTGATTTCTATTGTTTTGGTTTTATTTTAATGAATATAAGCAACAAATCTCTTCAATGAATCTTACTGAAATCATTAACAAGAAAAAATAACTGTCATTTTATTCTTTATTTCCTAATTTAACTAAATGGTTAAATAAGTAAATTCAGCAATGAAAGACGGGATGATGGAAGAGTAAGTTTCAGACTTTCTAATTTAATACGATATTTCATTTACATTAAAACTTGAATACTTGCACCCGGAGGGTGCATATATTTGCTAGTGGATATCAAGTATCTAACACAAATGACTTATAAATAATTATGTGATAGAAAGTAACTATTCCTATCAATAAAAGCATTTGTTTGCACACAGTTAAATGATTGCAAGTATAGATATAAATAACCAATAATTCGCATCCAATAAGTAGTTCGAATTCTGGAACTCTGGGGAGTGTGGAGTACCCTTATCGCATATCCCAGGTCAACTGTGACCACATAGTAGCACTTGTTAGGGTCCGACTCATGCCTTAAATAGAAAAAAATGTGTTTTGATAATTGAATTAAAAAATAATAAAGAACCTATCGAAAATAAATAGAACAAAATTCTTCGGCATAAAAATAGCCCTAAATAATATTCCTTAATAACCGACATGTATTATTTATTATATTCCGTTTCTAAGTTAAATAGTGTTAAATAATTACTAAATAACCAGGCTTCATTTAATTATTTATTTAGTTATTATTCCCACTTTGTTTCCCTAATGTTTCTTAAAATAATCAGTCATTAATACTTTTTTCTCGTCTTTTGCATTTCCGTTCGTCATGACACCTTTCGCGTGAGTAGATCGCGACTTGCCTTTCAAAATTAAATACGCTGACTCAATACAGTACATAACTAAAAAGATTTTCATCTCCTGTCACATATAAAAACATCATATTTTTCTTCACCCAAGAGACATCCTGATGAAGTTCAATGTAACGAAATGTTTTAAACATCGATTATTAAATTCATCCCAATTCGGAATACTTGTTTTTTTTCAAATTTTCTTAATATATATATATAATATATAATATATATATATATAATCTGTGTGTATGTGTGTGTGTGTGTGGAAGAGTTAATGGTTTAATATAATTTTAATTAAATTTTAATAAAGAACCTATCGAAAATAATAGAACAAAATGTCTTCGGCATAAATAGCCTATATAAGAGTTGACATGCGTAGAATCAACCAACAATATTTGCAAGCAATTATATATTTATAATAATCTGAATCCTTAGAAAAAATCATAGCATCAAGCAACATTCTTAAATAATTTGCAAAAGTTAAATGGTTTAAATATTTCTATCTAACAATAATAATACTTTATCTAATCTATACATCAAGACTCGTGTTCCTTAATTGTACGACGTTATCATCTTGCAACACACTTTGGTTAAAAATGAGATCATCCAAATCGTCCAAGATGACATGCAAAGTCTAAATCCTGATTATCTGGTGTTGCTTATCACCGAATTATTATTACTTATGAGTGTCATCACTCAGCTAATAATAACATTTCGTTTTTATTATAAAAGAAAAGGAAAGAAAAGGACATGATACACAGAAAATATAATAAGAAGAGTAAGGGAAAGAAAGAGTGAATGGGTTTGAACCTTGCGGAAGCGATAACCGCTAATCTGTTTAATCGAGCATAATAAACAGAATGAAAAGAAGAGAGAGAGAGAGAGAGAGAGAGAGAGAGAGAGAGAGAGAGAGAGCGAGAGAGAGAGAGAGAGAGAGAGAAGAAAGAGAGCTTACCTTCAGAAATTCCCGGTCAGCATATGTCCTCGTGTGATTTCTTGTTTTTTTTTTTAGTTTTTTTTAAAGAAATCCCTCGAGGCTTTTGTAATAATTATTCCCGTGAATAAAGATGCAAATATGGCTACAGTGGCCGTACAGCGACATAATTATACCTCCGTGAATAAATGAGAATAATAATGCCGATGATGATATAAATTGCGGGATATCGGTTAATTTGTGACGTCAAGAAATGGAGAGAAAAAGGAGGACTTTGTGATTGCCAATGTGAGATGAAAAAATCCACTTTTAATGTGCGTCTGTCGTGGAACTGGTAAGAAAAACCCCTGAGAATGAATGGGAGACAGCGTCTGTTTGCTTAGTTGACGGAGGCTGCATTTGCACTACTTTGTGGCTGAGGGTGTACTTTACTTACTCATAGTGTGGGTGTGTGTAGTACCATAGGAGAAGAGAGGAGGGAGATAGTGTGTATATATGTATATGCGTGTGTGTGAAAGAGAGGTGATGAAGTACTATACGGAGGGAGAGAAGAGAAAACGCGATAGTGTTTGTATGACGTAGACATAGGAGGGGGAGAGGGAAGGAAGGAGAAGCAATATACTGTGTGTGTGATGTAGTACCTATAGAAGGAAGAGTGTGTATATATGTATATGTGTGTGTGTGTGAAAGAGAGAGTGATGAAGTACTATAGGGAGAGAGAAGGGTGATTAGTGAGTATCTGTGAGAGAGAAGAGAGAGAGAGGAGAGAGAGAGAAGAGAGAGAGAGGAGAGATAAGTACTAAGAGAGAGAGAAGGGTGATAGTGAGTATCGGTGGCGAGGAGAGAGTGTGGGGGGGTGAAGCAAGATAGTGTGTGTCTGATGTAGTAACCATAGGAGAGAGACGGAGATAGTATGTATATATGTGTAATGTGAGAGATAGAGGGGTGGGGGAAAGGAGAAAGGAAGATAGAGAGTATAGTAGAATTGAGGAAATAGAAGTGTAAAAGAAGTGTGAAGAATCTATTTTTTTCATAAGTATACGGTATACCATAGGAGAGAGAAAGGGCGCTAGTGTGTAGTAGATCTTAAAAACACTGAATAAAAAAACGTGTTTGGACAGAAATTCAAGATTAAGCAATTGCACATGTCCTGTTCCATTTCAAAAACATCCAATGTCAGGTCTTAGCCGACTGTAGGGGGTCGAGCAGGCTTTCGTCTTGTCGTAAACTGTGAATCGAAGAAAAATAACAGATGTGAAAGTATATAACATACTTTGGATGGAATTTATATTTTCTGTGTTAAACCCGGGAGTGGGGGCGGGTTCTCAAACACAGCTCACAGACTATTTGGCTATGGCTTCTTTTAAAAGCTCTTAACTATTTGCCTACTTTACATCGCTCTTAGCGGCTCTCCCACAACTGCGATCCTAGTGCTATATCAGGGAGATTGTTTTTGCACCGGAGGTGGAGTGTAACACCTACAATTAGCTCACCACTTTACCGCATAGATCCAAGCCGTGTTACTCATGCAGTGAGTTGGCAAGGGCCGGTATTTAACCCGGAACTTAGTGGTTCCGAGGTGGATGCATTACCGACTGAGCTGAACCGGGCTTTATAAAGAAATATTTCGGCTTGTCATTTCATCTTTTTTGTCTTTATTTAGACACACATACACACACACACACACACACACACATATATATATGTATATATATATATATATATATAATATATATGTTTTGTGAAACTCTACTGTCGATTCTTGTCGGACGAGTTTTTGTTCGATCCTTTCTAACTGTCTGGCCATCTTTTTAATATCTGGGTGGAACTGGTGTAGCAATCCATCAAAGGTTTCTTCACGGGCGCTTTCGGCTGTTTCTGTGCCATCTTCAGGTGTGAAACTGATGTAATGTTTCCGTTGTCTCGCTTTTATAATATATATGTGTGTGTATATGTGTGTGTGTGTGTGTGTTGTCCTTGTCGTTGTGTAGTCAACGTATGCCTCTTTGTTGGTATATCTGGTGAGTCTAGTTTTCAGTGTGTATATTATATATATATATATATAATTGTGTGTGTCTATAATACATATTTCACACCCATGCTTCACACAAAATCCAAATATTTATATATATATATATATATATAACATATATACAAATATTATAAACACACTGAGAACTAGACTCTCTCTCTCTCTCTTCTCTCTCTCTCTCTCTCTCTCTCTCTCTCTCTCTCTCTCTCTCTCTCTTATTTATATATATGTAGTGGTACCTTGATTTACGAGTTTAATTCGTTCTGACCGTAACTCAATTTCCTCGTATGTCAAATCAATTTTCCCCATTGAAATAAATTAAAATACCATTAATCTGTTCCAGTCCCTTCAAAACACCGTACATTTTGTGAATATCACTGTATTGTATAAAAATAAAATAGAATGTAATGAAGTATATGCTGTAATGAAATCATTTCAAACCATTAGCTAGAAATTTGGGCACCACTCCACCATCGTTGTAATTTTCAGTTTGTGGATAAAGGAAGCTGTGAAGAGCCATGATCATTTAAGCTCTGGAAATGACATGACACTTTAATTTCAGTTATCGTAGTATAAAGTTTAATGTGCTAAACTTACAGGCAATTGTTAGCGAATTATCTTTCTTTTAAATATTGTCTTATGAATTGTGATTGGGTGCTTTTCATACCTTGTATATTGTGGGGGGGGATGTATCTCGAACTTTTAGACCTGCAAGTCTGTCTGTCTGTCTGTCTGTCTCTCTCTATATATATATATCTATATATATATATATATATATATATATATATTGGCCTACTTTCTCTTTGCAATTATATCGTGTGTGCGTCTCTCTCCCTCCGTATTGGCTCACTCTCTTTCTTTCTCTTTGCATCTATACCGTGTGTGCCCCCTCTTTCTCTCTCTCTCTCTCTCTCTCTCTCTCTCTCTCTCTCTCTCTCTCTCTCTCTCTCTTCTTATACTCTTTGTCTTATTTTCCTCCTCTATATTTTGTTTCTCTCCTCTTATCATATCTTTAGTATTTTCTCTTTTCTCTCCTCGTCTCTTCTACTCTCTCTCTCTCTTTCTCTCTCTCTCTCTCTCTCTCTCTATATATATATATATATATATATATATATATATATATATATATGTTTTTCTCCTATATTCATATCTTTAGTTAGTATGTTAATCTCTCTCTCTTAAAAAGAAATCCGTGATATATATGAACAACTTGTGGGTCCCAGCGCTGTACATTACTTTCTATTGACATTCCCTTTGACCCCCCAAACATCTGTTTAATTACAATACCTCTTCACAAAATCTGACTCAACAAGTTAACAAAAACCCATTGAAAATCATCGCTTAAGTTGATCTTGAAACAAAGGCAACAAAAACATGACAAATCTTTTCTCTCTTGATAACATGAACACTTCTACAATACTATAACGCCCGTCTTTTAATTATGGCTAAGCTTAATACTTTTTATTGAAGTCAGTCAGTATACTGTTGGTTTGAACAACAGCAACTGGCTAAGCACAACTGAACCAGCCAGCAGTCAGTATACTGTTGGTTTGAACAACAGCAACTGGCTAAGCACAACTGAACCAGCCAGCAGTCAGTATACTGTTGGTTTGAACAACAGCAACTGGCTAAGCACAACTGCCAGTGCCCCAAAAACAGCTGGTATTTATGGAACTCAAGAATAGTCAGTTCATGTATTTGGGTGATTCCATTCCTTGAGTCCTGATTGGTTGCTTGGTTTCTATGATATTGTGAAGTTTCATAAATACCCTGTCATTTTGCAGTAGTATTGCGACAAGATTAGATTAATATTCAGTTACGACTACTTGTTGCCTTGTCTTACCACAAACATAAATAAAGAAAAATATTTTACAAATAAGCCAATGAAAGAGTTAAAAATAAGTGGTAAATATCAAATTTTGAGGTCAGTCAGTCAGTATACTGTTGGTTTGGACAACAGCAATTGGCTAAGCACAACTGAACTAGGCCCAAGACAGCTGGTACTTATGGAACTAAAGAATAGTCAATTCATGTATTTGGGTGATTCCATTCCTTGAGTCCTGATTGGCTGCTTGGTTTCTATCACTCCCCGTCTTCCATTGTTATATCTCCTAATTTGACTATTTAGTTAAATTAGGAAGTAAACAATAAAATTTAATTGGACACATGACCTAGTGGATAAACTAGTTAGGTTAAGACAGTTCTAAGTGACAGTTATCTCTAGATTGCAGGTTCAATCCTGACCAAGAGCACCAGTAACATAGAATAATAATTAACACAGCTTAATGCTCCTACCCCAGCTATGGTTAGCGGAATGTGAACAGGATAACCCCGTGGATTGAATAAAAGGTTAGGCTCAAAATTCCGTGATGGCTCCCGATTACGACAAGAAGGTTCCCGCTTACAAGAAGATCCCCGAGTCCGAAAAGAAGGTTCCAGAGTCCGTGAAGGTTCCCGAGTCCGACAAGAAATACCTGAAGAAGGCCGGGGGGCATATCGGCCGAAACGTTGTACAAATAACAATGAAGATGGGGACAATAGTCCGAATAACGCAGATAATACTAATCATCAAGCCTCATCTCAAACATTCAGGAAAATAAAATTATAGTTATTTCTTCTAGTTAATCAATTTCTTTTATGATTTATCTCTGAGACTTTAGCTCACTCATATTTATTAAAATAAAACCAAACAATTAGAAATCAATAATACTAAGCACATATATATTAAAATCACATTTTTAATATCAATACAAAAATTAGAATTCTCGTTAACACTGTAAACCGCTATTTATTGTATATCTATCTATGAATAATGGAGATTCGCTTCCGGTTTTTGTGTGTAACAAAAACTGCGTCACTGCTTACATCACATTACCCAACATAGAATAAATATACTCAAAATGTGAGCATGCAACGTTAGACAATCCTCATTGTTTCAATAAATAGATGCCCGGCGTTATATATTTATATATAGATTGTTTTATTCTAATATAATATTTAAAGTAATCGGAACTGTTTCCATTTCAAATTGTCTTTCTTTCTTTTTTTTTTTTCTTTTTTTCTTTTTTTACTCCTTTGATAAATTTGACTAGTTTACATACTCATGGTACACACCCTATGACATTGAAGGCGTTTTTTTTTTTATTTTGCTAGTATATTGATAATGGAGATTCGCTTCCGGTTTTTAACAAAACTTACGTCACTGCTTACGTCACATTACCCAAAATCGTCATAAATACACTCAAAATTTGAACATGCAACATTAGACAGTCGTCATTGTTTTTTAAAACAAGTTTTAATAAATACATGACTGGTATTATATATCTATATATAGTTTATTTTATTTTAATACATAGTTAAAGTTTACATTTCAAATTGTTTTATTTTTTAATCCTTTAATGAATTTGATGATTTTACTTACTTAGGGTACAAACTCGCTGACATTGAATTTTTTACTCTCTACAACATCAATTAATGGTGTCCTTTAATTTAAAAAAAAAACAATTTTTTAATGAATTAACATATTAAGTTGTTTTCTTCCGTTTCATTTTTATTAAAAGTATTAATCCCGATTGAGAAATTAAAAATATATACATTGGACTTCATTTCATATTCCACTAACATCTTTCCGGTAGACTATGGCAAAAAATTTACGCTACTGAATTCAGTCTACCAAATGTTTATAGACCCCCAGTTATTAACGCTGATGGATGATTTTTATTTTTTTTATTTGTAGACTTTAATCATTAAAACCACCACCATTGCTTTTCCATACTTCACTTCCTCAATCGTTTTTTCTTCCCGCTGTTTCTACTGTCGCCATCTTAGCTGGCGTCCTGTTTAACCACGCTTTTTTTTGCTTGTTGATTTTATCGTTCTAAGAACACGAGGCAATCTTCATTAAAGCCATGTGGAGCTACAACATGTCCACCCCAATATAATGACAACAACAACAAAAATGGCAAGGAACAACAAGAGTTATGGCGTCTACAAATTCCTTCAGTTGATCTAGCCCAAATAATCACCCACCCTGTCGACAAGGCTTAGAATATGCCGACTGCATCCTCTGCAGAGGAATAAGAACACCACCACACCCTATTACACTAAACTTCATCTGATGGTAAGGTTATATTTCTGGTTGGTTGGTTGGTTTTACGGCATGTCAACCCCTGTTGGTTTATTCAATGCTGAAAACAGTTTGATTCATTCTTGATTGGAAATGTACAAAGATGCTGTAGAATAATCATTAGTTCCATTTACCGTCGAATTGGTAAGACAAGGCAACAAGTAGTCGTAACTGAATACGAATCTATCTTGCTGCTATACTACTGCAGAATGCCAGGGTATCTATGAAGCCTTATAACATCATAGAAACCAAGCAGCCAATCAGGACCCAAGGAATGGAATCACCCAAATACATGAATGGACTATTCTTGACTAGATACCAGCTATCTTTGCATTGGTTTAGTTGTGCTCAGCTAGTTGCTGTTGTTCAAACCAACAGTACACTAACTCACTTCAATAGATGCTACGTGTTGTCTTAGATAAATCCTTGAAGCATCACCCTAAAAATAGCAACTGTATGGCCGTTGCCGCCTATCACACAAACCATTTAGGTTATGTGAACAAAACATTCTGGGCATTGCTGAAGAAGCAACGACGAGCTCATAAGTGATGTTTTCCTACGGGCACCTGCACATGGGCAAACCAGTGTGGGTCGGTCAGCAAAAACCTACATCGATCACGTCTGTACGGATACCGGATGCTGAGCGAAGGACCTACCAAGAGCGATGACCGATAGGGATGGATGATGAGGAAAACATGGAGATCCGTGATGTCGGTGTGATTTGATGATACTTATCTATCTATCTATCAATCATATATATATATATATATATATATATATAGTGTGGGGGGGGAAGGATATCGGAAAAGTGACACAAAAAGGAATAACTCAAAACAAATGGAAGTTGAGAGATATATTTCGTTCCACGTTAAGCGGTACTTATTCAGTCAATTTATTAAAGAACCGTACATACACTTGTATTTATAGAAGATAAAGTGAGTTCTGTCCACTTTCCCTTTATCCTTAGCACATTCTGTCGGATTTACTCCAACCCTCCTATCTTCATATATATATATATATATATATATATATATATATATATATAGTAAAGAAATAACAAAAGACTTAGAGATTTAGCTTATAGTCTATTTCAGGGAGCTTAGACAAAGTGTCTAAATCTCCCGACTCCTTAGATGCGAATGATGAATCGGGAGATTTAGACTATTTGTCTAAGCTCCCTGAAATAGACTAAAATGCTAAATCTCTAAGTCTTTTGTTATTTCTTTACTCATATATTAGCTCTGTGACTCTAACATTAAGAGCACACATGGAGCTCTCAATGTGCGACTTGGTTTTGTTTAAATAAACCTCTTGTGTCGTAAGGAAGATTTCTTCTCTGGACTTTTGGATTATATATATATATATATATATATATATATATATATATATATTGTTATGGGAGAAAATTGAATATTTTATAAAAAAGAAGGTCCGCAAAATGGATTGTTTTTTTTTATTTTTATTGTTTTACATTTGCGACACGTGTTTCAGATTTTCTGATATCTTCTTCAGGCGTTAATTAACCATATTCAGAATATGGTTGATTAACGCCTGAAGAAGATATCAGGAAATTTGGAACACGTGTCGCAATTGTAAAATAATAATAACAATTTTAAAACCATAATCCATTTTGCGAACCTTCTATTTTACAATATATATATATATATATATATATATATATATATATATATATATATATATAGGTATATGTAAAAACAAAATTTCTTTTGCGATGAAACAAAGAAAATACAGTGCTCAATCACAGTTTGTAAGAGCTAATATTTATTTATTTTACAATGTTTTCATAGATCAATGTTCATTATCAACGACCGCGGTTTCATGCCGAAGCAATCATCAGGTTGAGAAGTAAGATCCAATGGTGTTTGTTGGAGTAAAGAACCACAACAAACACCATTGGATCTTACTTGTCAACCTGATGATTGCTTCGGCATGAAACCGCGGTCGTTGATAATGAACATTGATCTATGAAAACATTGTAAAATAAATATATATATATATATATATATATATATATAGCGAGGGATAACGGTTATATAGGCGTAAACAATGGAACCGAGTGAGAGTTAAATTCCTGCACTAAACCCTTTAGGAAAATTCATAATTCCCCATTATTCTTCCCCCGCCAACGCATTACTCTATGATACTAGTAACATGATATTGCAGGGTGACGCAGAAAAAAAAAACAGAACCCAAATTATTTATTTTCCCATTAAACTAACCCTAAACCCCAACCCTAACCCTAACCCTAAACCTAAACTCTAAACCAAACCCCTAGTTGAGTAACACAAAATTACCGGGTGACCCAGAAAAAACAGAACCACAAATTTTGTAATAAAACTTAATTTTAATTATTTTTTTAAAGTCCAACAAGGGTTAGGGTTAGGGTTAGGGTTTAGGGTTAGTTTAATGGTCTCATTTCTTTCTACAAAACAAATTATCATTTTTGTAGATGTGGATAAAGCTTGTTCGGTTATTTCCTAGTTGAGTAACATGATATTGCAGGGTGACGCAGAAAAAAAACAGAACCCAAATTATTTATTTTCTCACAAAACTAACCCTAAACCCCAACCCTAACCCTAACCCTAACCCTAAATCCTAAACTCTAACCCTAACCCTAGTTGAGTAACATAATAGTAGGGCTGTCTGAACTCTATAGACTTAATAGTATCAATCTCGAAGGGTAAGTCATTATTTTGTGAGGGGTGTTACTAAAGCAAGGACAAATTTAGGGGAGTCCCCTATGATTAACATGCTGGATTGCGACATTGTAGTAAATTTGAACTTCAGTTGCGCTATTAAAATCACTTTCAGACTAATACTCTTGGGAAAGGTATGAACCCCTTTACCAACCCCTACCCATGCATTGAATAGTACTACTACAGTTTTAGTCATCCTTTTAGAAAATAACCCACAAAGTTGATATATCATTAAACATACTAAACTTTAGAACAAATTTCTCAGGTGTTATTGAGCCGTTGAGAGGACTTAGAATATGCTGACTGTATCCCCTGCAGAAGAGGTAAGACCAACCCCAAAAAGAAGTGTATTGGGTGTGACACTAAACTGCATCTGATGGTGAGGTTCCATTTCTGGAGTTCTGGGGAGTGTGGAGTACCCCTTCATTGCCATTACTCCCAGGTCCACTCTGACCCAGAGTTAAACTGCATCTAGTGGTGAAGTTCCAATTCTGGAACTCTGGGGGTGCGTGGTGTACCCCTTCATTGCCATTACTCCCAGGTCTCGAAGGGTAAGTCCCATATCTCTCTCTCTCTCTCTCTCTCTCTCTCTCTCTCTCTCTCTCTCTCTCTCTCTCTCTCTCTCAAGAGAATTTGGGGAAGCCTTGAGTTATGAAGTGGACTGAGGAAAAGGCTGATGAGATGCGGATATGTATATGTGGAGAGGTTGATATATATATATATATATATATATATATATATATATATATATAAAGTGTCATTAAAGCTTTGAAGAGACTTATGTTACATTGGCGACGATATCATTAAGGCATAGGCTCTGTCTTTAAGTGCTCTTGAGACAAACAGGAACTCCATCTGCCAAGAATACTATGGTAACGATCTCTCTCTCTCTCTCTCTCTCTCTCTCTCTCTCTCTCTCTCTCTCTCTCTCTCTCTCTCCTTTTGTGCTCTCTCTCTCTCTCCAAGGACATTGTTTGTTGTTGATATTTACTAATTTGAGGAAGTTAACCCAATATAAGCAAACAATTTTGGTACTTCGGTATTCCAATTAGACAGACCTACCAAAGAAGTGTGTGAGTACGCTATCCTAACTTATATATATATATATATATATATATATATATATATATATATATACATACATAAAGTGTTGTAATGGGTCCAACGGGAGAAAATTAGGTCCGCAAAATGGATTGTTTAAAAAAATGTATTATTATTTTAGATGAACGACACGTGTTTCAGATCTTCTGATATCTTCTTCAGGCTTTGATTAACCACATTCTTATATATACGGGGTATCCCGAAATAATGTATACACTCTTCTTCTTTTTTTTTTTTTTTTTCTTTTTTTTTTTTTTTCTTTTTTTTCTTCTTTTTTTTGTATTCTTTCTCTTGAATTAATCTTATTTACAAGTCAAAATACATAAATTTAATAACTTATAACTATTCAAAGATATATAATATAATATTTTGGGACGGACACACACACATACACACACACACATATATATATATATATATTATAAACACCCCAAAGAAAGATTCTAATTGCAGAAGTAAAAACTATCATTTACCAACTAGATTGCACTTGTTGCTTGAAGCAATATATTGGAAGGTCAAGATGATCCCCGCCCTGTCGGCTGGGGCGTTAGAATGCACCGACTGCACTTCTGCAGAGGGGTAAGACTCCCCCCAAATGAGGCCACCCGTTAGCCGTGGGTGGCGACCCGTGATGCTTTTTTGCCGATCAATCGGCTGGTCACGTCAAGCCCTAGCACCTATATGATTGCCCCAACCCTATTGCCCTTATGGCAAGCCCCAACCCCTTTTTATCATATGGGTGCTAGAAGGCGGTGACTGAGGGTCTACATGTCCTGGGAATGACGTTAAACTCTATCTGATGGTGAGATTCCAGTTTTGGAGGTTTGGGGAATGTGGAGCACCCCTTCATTACCATTGCTCCCTGGTCCACTCTGAACGGGAGTGGTAGTATCTGTTAGGGTCCTATCTATGGGTTAGATAGAAAAAGGTATTTATTTTAAAAAATGAGTATCCATTAAGAATTACTTTATTTCAAAACTTTATCGGCATTAAATGATCCACTGAAGTTGGGTAATCTTGAACATTAGCTACTTAAATGAGAGTAACCACCCCTTGTTTATTTCCCTTTGAGAAGGCCGTGTTTTGTTTTGTAAAAAATAAAATCGATTTAAAAAAAAGATGTTAATATTTCTATGAGAGTACCTGTATATTAGAAAAGTATAGGTATACCCAATTTGTTGAAAAATCCGTGTTTTTACAAAACAAAACACACGGCTTCCTTAAATTGAAAAAAACAAAGGGAGATTACTCTCATTTAAGTAGCTAATGTTCAGATTACCAGAGGGTGATATGCCAAAAAAAAAAGCAAAAATGATAACTGATACTCAGGCTCGTTATTTATGATTGGAATTCTGCTATATATGCAGATTCCGTCCGTTCTCCAAGAATGAATTTGAAGAGAACCTTTCAAACAAATGTTTCAATATTGGTCTCAAATGTTTCCCCTCTTTCCAGTAAAGGACACTTGTGAACGGAAGTGGGGATAAACTTCTTAACATTTCTCTCTGTTTATTTTGATAGTTTTCATTTTTATTGGCTTCATGCGGTTCAGGAATTTTAATGTTAAGTCCTCATCTTGTTACTGAATAGCGAAATCTAATAAAATAACAGATGTTTCGTTGGATTTTACGGCATGTCAACCCTTATTGGGTCATTTTATACCGAAGACATTTTGTTTTATTAATTCTTGATAGGTTCTCAATATTTTTTTAAAAAGTCATTTTTTTATTTAACCTATAGATGGGACCCTAACAGATACTACCACTCCGGGTCACAGTGGATCTGTGAGTAATGGTGATGAAGGGGTTCTCCTCATTCTCCAGAGCTATAGAATTGGAACTTCACCATCAAATTTTTAGATTTTGTGTAAAGTATTCAACTCTGTTACAAGATGAATGCAAGACTAAAACTAGAGTTTGGTAGGTGGCTTATATGGAGCTTTGGATTGTTCCATTATGAACTCTGGCAAGTTCATTTCCTGAGTTCTGATTGGCTGTTGGATTTCAGGGTGAGTAAGAACATGGATAAGTACCCACTCTTCAGCCATCACTTTGCATTATGCCAGCAGCATGCAAGGACTGTATTTAAGTTACAGCTTGCCTGTTGTTTTCGTCTACTAACTCGACGGTAGTTAGAACCCCACTGCGACGGTGAGTATCATATTGTTTCTTGGAGGATAACTTCTACACAAATAGTTTAAGAACATTAAGACTCCAAGATTTATTTTGTTTATTCTTAATGGGTATTCAAGATTTTTTTTCAAACCCAATTTTAAAACACTTTTTAAAAACTCTATTTTTTATCTAATATATTTTCTATCTAGTATCTATGAATGTAATCCCGTCACGGTGTAATGGTTAGTAAGCTAGTCTCGCAGATCTGTTCTGAAAAACGAGTCCAATCTTCACTGGATTGTGGTGGCATGACCAGGTTTTAGGTGATATAAGATGATCCTGCCCGCAGCGCCATATTGAAGTAAGTCAGTTAGACAGTCAACAATTGGTTTTAGCAATGTGACTGGCCAAGCCTAACCTTGAAGTTACTAGTTCTCCAATGAACCCACTATGACAGCTTAAATAATTACTGCCACTACTGCCAGGAAGAGTCCATTAAGCTGAGGAGGTGTTTGATTGTTCACTGTCCAATAGTTAACAATCTGTAACAGTCATTTCCAGACTGCAGGTTCAATCCTGGCTAAGGGTGAAAGTAACACAGAATAACAATTATCAGTATTCTACACCATAGATGGAACCCTAACAGGTACTACCACTCCACAAAATAATGGCGTCCATCTAACCTAAAATTGTGTGGTGATTCAGACCACGAGTGGTGACAGACAAGTTAGTGTTAAAGAAGTTAAACAAACACAAACTTAGAATTGGAATAGACATGTATTACTGACATGCATAACAAATTGTTGCAAACTTTTGTTTGTCTGCGGGAATGTTATATAGAATAATAGTCCACTTAGCTGAAATCCTGAGGTAGGGTAAGTTATCGGAGTCCCATGCTACTGCTAATCTGGTCGTTCTGCTGGATATAAGAGGCGCCATTTTTGTCGTCCGATGCTGGTGAATCAGAAAGAGGAAGAATTTGCCTCTTTGGCTTTGTCGCCAAAGAATGCTGGCCCGTGATTGGTTGGTTGGTTGGTTGATAGATAGCGAGGTTCGTAGACAAGGACGATAACCCCTACCTCAGATTTCTTTACAATTGGTTGTGCCATCGTGGTGTGATAGCAAGTTAGTGTCGCTGATCCATTATCACTGAATAACGAGTTGGATCCTTGCTGGATGCCTCAAGCTTACGACCTTGTATCACATCTTACCCTTGGTGAACGGGTTGGGTAACCCTCGAGTGTTCCAGTTGGTAGACAAAGGCAAGCGGTTTTGATTCTACAATGAAGACCTTGAAATGAAATATAAAAATGTCTTTTACTTCATAAATGGTGAAACGTTGAAAAGTTCGTGGCCCCACTAAGAAGAGACTACCCTTTTTTTAAATTTATAGTTTAATAGGTCGGCTTGTATCGACAATATGCTACTCCGCCAACAGCAATTATTGTTTTATAACAATTATATTTTCCCTCGGACATTTCCATTTTATTAAATTTGATCCTCTACGCAAAAAGGTTGGACACTCCTATCTTAGCTGGTGTCAACGGATTTGACGCCATTTTTTTTATCTAAGTCATCCACAGGCTTCTTTTTTTTTATTTTTATTTTTATTTATTTATTTTATTTGTTTATTTTATTTTATTCTTATTTTTATTTATTTATTTGGACTGTAGAAGTTATCCTCCAGATATAAAAACAATATGATACTCACCGTCGCAGTGGGGTTCTAGCTACCGTCGAGTTAGTAGACGAAAACAAACAGGCAAGCTGTAAGTTAAATACAGTCCTTGCATGCTGCTGGCATAATGCAAAGTAATGGCTGAAGAGTGGGTACTTATCCCTGTTCTTACTAACCCTGAAATCCAACAGCCAATCAGAACTCAGGAAATGAACTTGCCTGAGTTCATAATGGAACAATCCAAAGCTCCATATAAGCCACGTACCAAACTCTAGTTTTAGTCTTGCATTCATCTTGTAACAGAGTTGAATACTTTACACAAAATCCAACATGGCGCTGCGAACAGGATCTAAAAATCCAACATGGACCATATGACCTTTAGGCACCTATTTTGCTTTGCTGATTCATAAGTATATTTTTTTCATTTACACTGTTAACATCCGGTTGTTTGTTAGGGGTTAGGGTTATAATTTTTTTAACTCTAAAAATCGTCTTTTAACAAACAACTGGATGTTGACGATGTAAATTAAAAAATGTACTTATGAATCAGCAAAGCAAAAGGGGTGCCTAAAGATCATATGGTCCATTTATTCATTTATTTATTTTGTATGTCAACTTTCTACGAGTAAGCATCAAATAGAAGATTTTGATTCTACAATGAATGAAATATAAAAATGTCTTTTACTTCATAAATGGGGAAACGTTGAAAAGTTCGTGGCCCCACTAAGAAGAGAATTACTCCTTTTTTTAATTTATAGTTTAATAAGTTTAAGTTTATTGTACCGACAATATGCTACTACGCCAACAACAATTATTGTTTTATAACAGTGTATATCTCACTTTATTAAATTTGGCCTTATATGCAAAATGGAGGCGCGTGGTCTAATGGTTAGAGTCGTAGGAAATGGACTCGTCAACGCGAGTTCAATTCCTGGACGAAGCTTTTGGCATTTCACATAGCGCTAGTACCCTTGGGAAAGGTATGAATCCAATTCTCCCTCGAGCTATGGGTAAATAGCAGGGCAGACTGGACTCTTTAACCATGGCTAGGTAACCAGTCTATGAGAAGGAAAACTCTAAATTCAAACCTGTTAAACTCCGCTTAAGAAATTGACCTCGTGTCGCATCCTGCTCGTGCAGAGAGGTTGGTAAATATATATATGCAAAAAGTTTGGACACTCCTATCTTAGCTGGTGGCAACGAATTTGACGCCATTTTTTCTCTAGGTCATCTGCTAGATTTTATTTTATTTTCATTTTTATCTATTTATTTATGTATTTCTATTTATTGTATTTATTTATTTATTTATTTTTTGTACGTCAACTTTCTATGCTATTTCTCTGAATTCTTGAGACGAGGCTTGATAATTAGTATTATTTGTATTATTCGGACTATTGTTCTCATCTTCATTGATATCTGTACAACGTTTCGGCCGATGTGCCCTCCGGCCTTCTTCAGGTATTTCTTGTCCTACTCGGGAACCATCACGGAACTTTGAACCTAACCCTTTATTCAGTCCACGGGGTTATCTTTTTCTCATTCCGCTAACTTTAGCTGGGGTACAGGTGTTAAGCTGTGTTAATTATTATTCTATGTTACTGCTGTCCCTGACTAGGATAGAACCTGCAGTCTAGAGATCACTGTCACTTAGAACTATATTAACTTAACTCCTTTATCTACTAAGCTATGTGTGTTGAGTAACTGGCCGTCATCCTTGGTTCCAGTTGTAAAAGAACTTAAAGTAAACACGTGAGTAAACCAATAAGTCCTTATGGGATAGTGTCCTTTAGGTCCGACGTCCAAGATGATCCTGTTATAAACAGTATTAGCATGCAAGCGTATGGTGATGAGGAAAGGAACAAAACACAGATTTTAAGTTCAAAATTGTATTGAAAAGTAATATGAAAAACAACGAAAAGTTAGAAATGAGAATTACAGGATACTTTTGGTGATAGTTGTGTCTGAATATTAAGTCCGTAAAATGTCCAGCTTGACTGTGGTAGTGGAGTGGTGATGTAGGCAGAATATTGTGTATGTGGTGGTAGGCCCTGACTGATGTTTGCCCCTTTAAGTTGACGATCGAAGAGACTGGGGGTTGGGAGGTAGAGGTAAGTTTACTTACTTGTGAAGAATGTTGCTCGTTGTTGGATGCGTCTTCGAATTGAGTTATGTCTTGAATAAAGAGTCAGTGAGTGTCAGGTGGCCGAATCAGTTGCAGTGTTATGTGGTGGTTATGCGAGCTTGTCTTGATGTTTTTAGAATCGTTAGCGGTTGCTGAACGAAGTGGGATTTGTATCAGTAGGTGTTTCTGTTGTTGTTGTTGTAGACAGAATATTGTGTATATATGGTAGTAAGCGTTTTTGGTATCGTCGAATGATGTAGAAATGTTCGCTTGTTGACTGCCTGTGAGGTCAGGTTTGGGTAAGTAGGTGGGGGTGTGATCGGCCGCGTTTGATGTATCCTTCGCTTGCTAGACCTAGTTGGTCGTGTGTTCGTGAAGGCGTCTGAACCTCTGACTGTCGTCTGCCTTTCAAAGCTGCGACCGAGAATGGGATCAATTGAAGTTATTTTCATTTCACCCGGGAATCGCTTTTATTGGATGAAAATGCGAATTTTATTTACCAATTTTGTTTTATTTAATGTCAGGAATTGATTATCAAAGCGGAACTCCCGATCGGAGCCCATGCGCAGATATGTGTTAAAATGGTTATTCTGTTTTAGGCTACGATAGAGGACACTTCCGATTTTGTTTGTTTTTTTGGCGAGTGTATGTATCTTTTATTATGGATTGAAGTGCTGAATTAGTGAATCGGGAGATATCTACATTTGCATATGCAACAATCCAAATAGCAATGAGTTAAGATTAGAATCAGGCCTGTATAAATACAGCAGCAGCAGCACTGCCAGTGATTGGACAATATATTGCCTTCGGTGGT
This sequence comes from Doryteuthis pealeii, assembly GCA_023376005.1. Classification (NCBI taxonomy): domain Eukaryota; kingdom Metazoa; phylum Mollusca; class Cephalopoda; order Myopsida; family Loliginidae; genus Doryteuthis; species Doryteuthis pealeii. Next base: position 7,959,751 of record CM042181.1, read on the forward strand.
CACGTGGTAGTCAACGAGTCTATCTTTAGAACCATTGTTAGTGAGTTCGATTCTCATTGGGAGCCCCATATTTCTGGCCTTGTGCCATATCTAAGCTCAGCTTAGTAAATAACTATATCACAAAAACAAAGGGCACCTCACGCGGTGTAATGGTTAGCAAGCTAGCTTAGCAGACCATTGTTAGTGAGTTCGATTCTCACTGGGTGCCCCATACTTCTGGCCTTGTGCCACATCTAAGCTCGGCTTAGTAAATAACTATATCACAAAAACAATCCAACAGTGTGTCCAAATAATACTTTCTATGCGTAAACATCAAATAGAAGGCAACCGTGGGTTTGTAAGATTTTCTCAAACGGACGCAACAGAAATTTGCAAATTAATACATTTGACATCAGCATAACATATGGCGTGTGGATTGTATGACCGCAAAAAGTTTAGAAATCGTACGATGACATTTTTCTTGTTTTGTTTTGTTTTTCCCCGATTTCTTTTTTTCCCACTCGATTCTCTTATTTCCCACTGTTCTTAAAAGAAAAGATTGTAAAATAGATATTTGTTTGACAAATGAAATGAATAGATGGAATTTTTGACATTTCTCCTTCAACTTCGCTATGTTTACGATTCAAGGGTAGAGGTGTATTTGTGTTAGTATTCATTGGCAACTCTGTTTTGTTTGTTTGTTTTTTTAATTTTGGATTTCTTTTTAAGAAATTATAAATTCTATACTTTCTACTTGTTTTCATCTGCATAGGATACTCGTGTCGAATCCTTCCCGTAAGATAAATAATCATATATATATATGTGTGTGTGTATTTGTGTGTATATATGTGTGTTTTTTTGTGTGTGTGTGTATATATGTGTATTTGTGTGTGTGTGTGTATATATGTGTGTTTTTGTGTGTGTGTGTGTATATGTTTGTATGTGTGTATATATGTTTGTGTATGTGTGTATATATGTTTGTGTATGTGTGTATATATGTTTGTGTGTTTGTGTTTGTTTGTGTGTATATATGCGTGTGTGTGTATATATGTGTGTGTGTGTTTGTGTGTATATATGCGTGTGTGTGTGTTTGTGTGTATATATGCGTGTGTGTGTGTTGTGTGTATATATGCGTGTGTGTGTGTATATATGCGTGTGTATATATGCGTGTGTGTTTGTGTGTGTGTATAATATATATATATATATATATATATTTGTGTCTAAATGCTGCTTTGACATTTCTGTTGTAGCAGCATTTGCCCAAGAGTGCTCAATACTTCATAAACGATAGAGCAATGATAATTGTGGAAAAAAATTGAGTCTACCATGGTTTCGATCGATACAATCTCTTCAGGGCCCTACATTATATTGGATAAAGTTGAAATTACTACTATTTATCTAGTTGAACTAATACAAATGTATTTTACGATAGTAACGATTTTATCATAAAATTACATTATTCTATCATAATTCTCATTGCGTTCATCAATTCTCCTGTTCTTTTCTTAAACAATGGTTAAACAGTTTAAATAGTTAAAATATAAGAGTATAATTCTATTTTAGGGGGCAATTCTTTGTAAACAATTACAAATTGTTTCTATATCTTAATAAATTTTTCTTATCTGGGAATCTAATTATTGCTAATGTTTTGTGTTTCCCCGTTCTTATCTCTGTATTGCTCCTTTTTTAAAAATGTTTTAGTAATCGACTCGATCTGTGTCTACAATTATATATTGATTCTATTCTATTGTTTAATAAATGTTTCCTATCCAGGAATCTAATTATTACTAATCTTTCATGTAGGCATAAGAAACATGGATCATTCAAAGTCCTGCATACATTTGATTTCTTTAAAATATTCCATTTAACAATCGCTGATTATATTAGAGAACAAGTGATTGATTTGGTTTGTTTGTACTGTTTTACGGCATATCAACCTCAGTGGGTCATTTAATACCGATAACGTTTTGAAATAAATCAATTCTATTGAAGTCAGTCAGACAGTCAACAATTGGTTTGACTGACCAAGCCTAACATGAAGTTACTAGTTCATTAATGAGCCCACTAGAACAGCTTAAATAATTCCTGCCACTGCTGCCAGGAAGAGTCCATTAAGCCGAGGAGGTGTTTGACTGTCCTACTGTCCAATAGTTAATAATCTGTAACAGTCATTTCCAGACTGCAGGTTCAATCCTGGCTAAGGGTGAAAGTAACACAGAATGACAATTATCAGTATTCTACATCTCCCCTTCCTCCCCCCCTCTCCCATTGCGCAGGCGTATTGGCCTTTGAGGAGAAATTAGTTCCTTTCGGCCAGGCTGATTAGAGGGGAGCAATCTTGACAATGCCCGGGGTATTTTCGTCGGCCTTGGTTTTGGGGGCGGAGTGACATTGGGTGATGCCAGGTCCCTAGTGTTGAGGTGTGGGTGTTAGAGTTGGAGCCAATGGGATCAAGCATAGCACTAGGCAATGGTGTGGGTTTGGGTTTTGTGGTCAGCTTTTTCAGGAATCGTCGGTTTCTGAGTGTGATCCTACCTGATCCGTCCACTCGGAGCCGGTATTGCCGATGTGGGAGAACCTCAATGACGGTGCCTGTAGTGGTCCACCGGCGGTTTGATGGGTTTTGAATGGCTACTTTGTCACCATTCTGTAGCGGGTCAAGACTGTGTAACCAACACCTCTAGCATATCAAGCAGTTTGCTAGGGTTGGTGTTGAAGAAGTCAGGGTAAGTATTGATGATAGAATTCTGGACGGTTTCATCAGCACAATTGTATAGTTGAATGTTAGTCTGTATGGGGGGAAGATTGGTCATCTTTGTAAATACGTCCCAGTCTATCCTGAACTTCCTGAATTGTTGTGGGGTCATTTCCGAACGGATTTGAGGAAGTTTTGCAGTTGGTGTTCTTGCATAATTAGCTGATAATGGGATTGTCACTGGGGGATCCTTGGCTAGCTTTAGTATAGTGAGCATGTCACCCATAGTCTTGATACCCAGTTCCTTAAGCATTGCACGGTCTAGCATATGCAAGCTGGACCTTGCAATCTCTTCACTAGAAAATGTCTGGGAATAAGTTTTGGCAGAGGCAACAGATATGCCTGCCTCAATAAACAGCTTTTCCCATCCAGCTAGGTCGAATCCTGTTCGCAGCGCCATATTGAAGTCAGTCAGTTAGACAGTCAACAATTGGTTTGACTGACCAAGCCTAACATGAAGTTACTAGTTCATTAATGAACCCACTATAACAGCTTAAATAATTCCTGCCACTGCTGCCAGGAAGAGTCCATTAAGCTGAGGAGGTGTTTGACTGTCCTACTGTCCAATAGTTAATAATCTGTAACAGTCATTTCCAGACTGCAGGTTCAATCCTGGCTAAGGGTGAAAGTAACACAGAATGACAATTATCAGTATTCTACAAATTCTTAATGGATAATACAATTTTTTTTATAAATACATTTTTTCTATTTAACCCATAGATAGGACCCTAACAGGTACTCCGGGTCAGAGTGGACCATGGAGCAATGGTGATGAAGGTATGCTCCACATTCCCCAAACCTCCAAAACTGGAACCTCACCATCAGATAGAGTTTAACGTCATTCCCAGGACATGTAGACCCTCAGCCACCGCCTTCTAGCATCCATATGATAAAAAGGGGTGGGGCTTGCCATAAGGGCAATAGGATTGGGAAAATCATATAGGTGCTGGGGCTTGACGTGACTAGCTGATTGATCGGAGGGGGCCTCTCCGACCGCCCGTCTAGCCCAAGATAGGGCCAAAGTGGAGTATTGCATGCCATGAACTGCTCATCCACCTGTGCTCTATCCTTAAGCATCACGGGTCGCCACCCACGGCCAACAGGTGGCCCCATTGGGGGAGTCTTACCCCTCTGTAGAGGTGCAGTCGGTGCACTGGGATCTACTGTTTCTGTGTATCCTTATAGTTATTTCTATTTTGTATGTGGTGATTCATTATTTTATTATTGAAACCGTGGTAGATCTGTGGCGTTATTTTCGTATTTGCCTGGAGAGTTGTCTGCCCGTTTAGTTTCGCTGGTTCCCGCTAGGGGCCTCGGGTGTATTTAAGCGGCTGATTTGAACTTCTCTTTCTCTTTTTGCCGCTGCTCGACCTACGAGACACTATGGGTTAGACTCTGGTCTACCCCCCTCTTGTTGGGGCTTTGCCCCCCCCCTTACATTACTGTAAGTGATTCATAGCATGGACTATTCCTAGTCTCATGTCTGTTGCTTTTATGTTTATCCTTTTACATGTAACTTTGTATTACTTATGTATGTATGTTCATGTACACCTCTATGTATTATGTACCCGGTTTATTCTGTGCTGTATATAAAATGTTTTGTCTATCAACCTTTGTCGGAGTTTTATCTTCAAGTATTATCACTTTGAATCCTACAGATCCATAATTTTTTATATATATGTATACTTTATCGGTGAAAGTAAAATATATTTGATATACTGTATTATGCTATTAAAAGGCATTTGTTACCATTGGTTTCAAAGCAACATATTAGCTGTTTATCCTCAAGACAAAGCACCATATTTATTTATTTATTTTTGTTATAGTGCCGTCGGGGTGGCCTAAAGTCGGTATCAGCCACCCAGCGAGGGAATCTATTCTCTTTTCAATAGTGCTAGACCAAAGAGGTTCTTTTTGCGTCTGAGGTGGAGCGCCACACCTAACATCAGCTCCTTGCTTTACCGCACAGATCCCTGTGCTACTCCTACGCTGAGTTGGCGAGGGCCGGTATTGAACTAAGAACCTTGTGGTTTCTGTCCAAACGCTCTACCGACTGAGAAAACGCGTTTGTTACCTAATGTTCTTTTTTACCTAAAATTATACATCTATACTTATTATGTATGATTTTTTACCTTACTTATATTGCGATGTTTTGTGTATATAACAAAGATGAGGACAACAGACCGAAAAATCTAAAAATACAAATTATCAAGCCTCATTTTAAAAAATTCATACAAATAAAGAAACTATCAGATGAAATATTTAACAGAATTGTATCTGTATATTATAGAATACAAAGTCTAATTACCGTCGAATTGGCAAGACAGGACAGCAAATAGTCGTAACTCAATACGATTCTCAGATGCCGTAAAGACCACTGCAAAGTCGCAGGATTTATGGAGCCTCAGAGGATCCTACAAACCAAGCAGCCAATCAGGACTCAGGGAATGGACTCACCCAAATGCATGGGTGGACTGTTCTGAATTCCCATAAATACCAGTTGTCTTGACACTGGTGCAGTTGGGCTTGGCCAGTCACATTGTCCAAACCAATTGTTGACTGACTGACTTCAATATATGTAAATGTTGTATTATATATATTTGCCAACCCCTCCACACAAGCAGGATGCGACACAAAGTCAATTTCTTAAGCGGAGTTTAACGGGTTTGAATTCAGAGTTTTCCTTCTCCTAGACTGGTTACCTATCCAAAGTTAAAGAGCTCAGTCTGCCCTACTATTTACTCATAGCTGGAGGGAGAATATATTGATTCATACCTTTCCCTAGGGTATTAGCGCTAAGTGGAAAGAAATGCCTTGTCCAGTATTTGAACTCTGGTTGACAAATCCATTTCCCATGACTCTAATCATTACTCCACGCATCTCCATAATGAATTTTGACTTTGTGAATAATGCCTACCACCCTGTCAGTGGGGTGTTAGAATTCACCTACTGCACCTCTGCAGAGGGGTAAGACTTCCCCAAATGGGGCCAACTGTTGGCCATGGGTGGCGACCTGTGATTATTTCCATACATAACAAACAAATGAATTATAACCAGTTGCAATTCCAGTCTTCTTATCTATGCTGACGAGGACGACAGATAATCAAAAAGGATTCTGTTACATTCTAATTTATTGATAAGATTTTAATATATAATTGTCATCTTTTGAATTTCTTATCTTTAATGGAATAAATACTTTTAGCATATGATCTTCCCAAAGAAACTGTGTCTGCTATAATGATACTCTACAAAGACACAAAAGCATTGGTTTATTCACTTGAGACTGTCTCATATGTGTGCCTGCAATCTCACTCACTCACACACACACACATATATATATATATATATATATATATATATATAATAGTCTTTGATAATTTCCATACATAACAAACATCAAATAATTATCCTCATAATCCGTTTTGGAGAAACTATGGTAGATATTCTCTGACGTATTAGGCTTGCTTTATTATTTATTAGCTCTACTTATTGTATTGAGCACTTTAGTACATTTAGCTTAGGCAACTCTTGCAGCATTTGTTAAAAATGTTGGCCATTTTAATAGTAAACGTAAAGTCGACGGCGCCAAAGTCCGATCAATCCTCTCTCTG
>CM042181.1:7966195-8013695 GCA_023376005.1 Doryteuthis pealeii
GAATTTTGTGGCCTCCCCTTTTCGCAAGCGGACGCTGAGTAGTCACTTTTATTTCTAAATTAAAAAGAAACAAATTAAGATGAGGTGGAGGAGTTATAGTTTATGTAATGCTCTTTCCCAACGGGAATTGGTAAGCTTCATTAGGGGGGGGGAGATGGTTGAACGGCCTCAGGTCCCAAGAAATCTTTTTCGAGAACAAAATCCTTGCAGAACATAAATTAGGAAACAGGAAATTGTTCCTCAGCAATGAGATAACCAGATTAAAACGCACTTTCCCGTTGCCAATAACATGAAAAAGATAGGTATGTAAGAAGATAAATAATGACCTTTAGAATGTCTTGCGAGGAAAGACCCTATTTAAATTTAATAGCGAATTACCGGAGATTTACACAGAATGGGTTTATAATGTAGGAAACAAAAAAAAAGGGGGAAATTATGGGAATCCATAAAATATTATTTACCCAACCCGTTGCAGTATATATTATTAAATTTGTGAGAGGAAAGAAACAGATGGAGCAACAATGCATCTATCTATGTACTGTATTACTTATTACAAAGGTTAACTATAGATTAAAAGAGTCAAAAAAGTAATGACTTTTGTTTAGGAAGGTTATAATTACAAACACAGAAAACATGTATCATACATCAAAATAAAGCTTTAGTCGTCTGTAGATCACATAGTCACCGTTTCTCTCATGTTTGCCTCTCAGACCCTCTTTCATAGGGTCAAAGAGAGGCAAACATTATTCCAGTGATGAGGAAGTGAAATCTGGTAGTGAAGAAAAGTGCTCAAAGAAAAGCCAATCAAAAATATTTACGGGGCAGGGGATACAAGAATTGCTTTTGAGAGAAAACGATGACCATGTGGAAAAGTAGGGATGTGATCCACAAGAGGACCCACTTCATTTTCCGCCCTGTCGGCTGGGGCGTATAGAAATGCACCGACTGAACCTCTGCAGAGGGGTAAGGACTCCCCAATGGGGCCACCTGTTGGCCTTGTGGGTGGCGATCCACATAGATAGAGCCCAGGTGGGACGAGCAGTTTATGACTTTGCAATACTCCACTTTGGGCCCTTCTTGGGGCTAGACGGTCCTGGTCGGAGAAGCCCCCTCCGATCAATCGTCTGGTCACGTCAAGCCCAGCACCTATATGATTTTTCCCAACCCCTATTGCCTTTATGGCAAGCCCCAGCCTTTTATCAATGGGTGCTAGAAGGCAGTGGATGAGGGTCTACATCTGGAATGACGTTAAACTCTATCTTGTGGGTTGAGGTTCCAGTTTTTGGAGGTTTGGGAATGTTGGAGGCACCCCTTTTATCACCATTGCTCCCTGGTCACTTCTGACCCGGAGTGGTAGTACCTGTTAGGGCCCTATCTATGGGTTAAAGCCCCCACAATAGAAAAAGTATTTATTAAAAAATTGTATTATCCATTAAGAATTGATTTATTAAAAAACTTTATCGGCATTAAATGACCCACTGAGGTTGATATGCCGTAAAACAAAACAAACCAAAACCCAAACCAACTCATTTTGATGTATTGATTACATATTCCTGGTTGGGTAATATACCTGTCCTAAACAAAATGGCATTACTTTTTGAATCACCCTCGTATATATGTAATTCCCAAGCCACTTCTTGGTTAATGACTCCACTTCGTTTCGTTGGGAATTTCCACGTGTCCTGAAAAAATTGAGGAAAATCAATTCAATTTCTTTATAAAGCAAAACAATGTATACATAAAGAATATAGACGCGAAAAGGTAAGTGTCTAATCGGTAAGATATATTAAAGTGTCGGGAAAGAAGACCTACATAAGTAAAGAAGGAAGGGTGTCTGCCTAAAAGAAGGGACAATGACCTAAGTCATTCAAAGGATGTGGGATGTTAAAATCAGTTGCTGAGAATCAATAGTATCTTTTAGTCTTCCTCTGAGACAATGATTAGATATCTAGACCAACACCTGAAATGTCAAACTTCGTTCTCAAATCCAAGACTGTTCATAATGAAAATACACAAAAAAAAACAATTAAATTAAATAAAAAAAGAACATCAAGAAAAACAAGTAAAAAGGAAAATATTGTATTGAAGACGACTCTTGTTGGATACTTGCGATGTCAGCGTATTAGAAATAGGACAAAATTGGTTCTCACTTGCTAGGCATCTCTGTTTAATTGACAGGATTAAAAGTATTTAGCTTAGGTGTTGATGCAAGACCGCAAAGTATGGCGCCCCGAATGGGAATCACACTCACCTAAATGGTTGGTTGATTGTGGGTTTTATGGCACGTCAAACCCTTGTTGGGTCATTTTTAAGCCGAAGAGTTTTTGTTTTATTCATTCTTTGTAGGTAATCAATTTATTTATACAGATTGTTCTGTATAACCCAAGTGGGACTCTAAAAGGTACTTACCACTCCAGATCAGAGTGGACCTGGAGTAATTTTGGATGAAGGGGGTGCTCCACATTTCCCCAGAACCTCCAGAACTGGAAACCTCACCATCAGATAGAGGTTACGTCATACCCTGGAATTAAGATCTCAGCCACCGCCTTCTAGCACTATTATGATAAAAAAGGGTTGGGATTTACCATAGAGGCAGTAGGGTTGTACATCTTAAAGGTGCTAGGGGCTTTGATATGACCAAACGATTGATTCGGAGAGTGCGTTCTCCAACGCGCGTCTTCACCTAAGTATGGACTGCTCAGCCCCCTTCAGGTTCCACCTTAAGCATCATGGGTGGCTTATGCAACGGTTCAATAGCGTGCCCCATAGGGGTGTCTTACACCTTCTTCCGAATACATTCAGGTGTATTCGATAGGCACAGCTGGTGGGGTTCACTAGAATAGTCTGATTAGCCAAATGCTCAAACATTACACCACATCAGGACCACCGAAAGGCGTTGAAGTATATTGAAACAGCGCTTGAACTGTGTGTTTATACATACCACAATAAAGTATGAGGACAACATCGGTTGGTTGGATTTCTACGGCATGTCAAACCATTGTTGGGTCATCTTAATTCTGAAGACATTTTGTTTTATTTATTCTTAAGGGGTTACTCGAAATTTTTTTTACGACATTATCAACCTCAGTGGCGTCATTTAATGCGACAAAGTTTTGAAATAAATCAATTCTTAATGGATAATACAATTTTTTATAAATTGCATTTTCTATTTAAACCCATAGATGGGACCCTAAAAGGTACTACCACTCCGGGTTCAGGAGTGGACCAGGAGCAATGGTGCATAAGGGGTGCTCCACATTCCCCAAAACCTCCAAAACTGGAACCTCACCATCAGATAGAGTTTAATTCCCAGGACATGTTAGGCCCGCAGCCACCGCCTTCTAGCACCCATATGATAAAAAGGGGTGGGGCTTCATAGGAGCAATAGGGTTGAGAAAATCCATATAGGTTGCTAATGGGGCCTTTGATGTAACCAGGCCATTTGATCGGAGGGAGGTCTCTCCGACCGCCCGTCTAGCCTGAAGTTAGGGGCAAAGCGGATTATTTGCATGTCATGAATTGCCATCCAACCTGGGCTCTATCCTTAAGCATCACGGGTCGCCACCCACGGCCAACAGGTGGCCCCATTGGGAGTCTACCCCTCTGCAGGGTTCAGTCGGTGCATTCTACGCCCCCAGCCCGGACAGGGCGGACTCGATTTTTTATTTTATACTCAATTTTTTTAAACACATTTTTAAACTCTTTTTTTCTATAACCCATATGTGGGGACCATAATCAGGCCCACTACCAATCCGGATCAGGTGGACCTGGGAGTACTGGCTATGAAAGGGGTACTCCCATACCCCAAAGGCTCCACAATTGGAACTTCACCCATCAGATAGATTTTAACGTCATATTCCCGGACCTAAAGACTCCAGCCATCGCCTTCTAGACATATAAAAAAGAGTTGGGGCTTGTCATAAGTGCAATTAGAGTTGGGACAATCATGTAGGTACTAGGCTTGACGTGATCATTCAATTGATCAAAGGGTACATGTCTTCGTTGGGATGCCTTAATGGTTGATGGGACTGATGGTTGATGGGGTGATGGGCTGAGAATTAAAATCGACATCGAGCTCAAACCCCGGTCGGAACTTTTGCTTTTTCAACTAATTATCATGGGAAAGGTATGAATCAATTTTCCCCACCCTTTTATCAATGAATAAAAGAGCTATTGCCTCCCTGTACCCTTTATAAGGCTATCCATCTTGGGAAATTAACAATATATTCAGGTTAAAATAGGTCCGTTATTGATTGAGAGATCGGTTAGTTTGATTTTAACGGCATTATTAAACCGTCTAGGGTTATGCTCCGGTTTAAAGGTTTAGGATATCGGGATAATAGTAAATTATTATGTTATTTCTGTAAATGTTCCTTAAGATTTTTTTGCATATCTTATAATAATGGAGATTCGGTGTATGTCTGTATGTAACTGAAACTACGTCACTGCGTACATAATCCTCTCAGGAATTGGACTAATTTTATTAATGAATATTTTAATTTATAGTCCAAATCATTTATATTAATAAATAAATTAAATCATTTATTATCTCTGTCTCGAATATCTGAGTTAGATTTGCCTTAAAACAGCCCATGTTTTTAGGTGCGTTTAAAATCCTGCAATCTGTCTTATATATCACTTAGAAATAAAAGTTTACATAATATATATGGTTGTGGTTTAATTTGCATATTTGGTTTTAACCAAAGGGTTTAATAATAACCACTTAGTGTTATTGATCTCTAATATTATTGTTTTATGTCCAACCTATTAAAACCAATCCTATGAATGAATTTATAATAAACCAGTCAGAATATAATTTTTGAAAATAATGTAATCTTATATACTTTCTTATTTAATTTGTTAGTCTTTGTAATTTAATATATTTCATTACATTAAAACTTAAATAGTTACGAACAGAGGATTCATATTCTTTTCTAGTTTATATGATATCAAGTATTTCTCATCGAATACGAAATAATTTTAAACACATTATATTTGATAATTGTACATTTATATTTAAATATTCTTTACAATTGTTCTTAAGATTTCTTTCACGCAGTTATCTATACATTTAAAGAGCAGTTTCTATGTATGTATGTATGTATGTATGTATGTATGTCCGGTGAAAATAACGAAAATAATAAACAGTTAACGATAAAGTATTATATATATATAATATTATATATATATATAATATATATAGGATGTGCAGAGAAGTGCAAAGGGAGGTATAATTTTTTTTTTTTAATTCTTAATTTTTTAAAACAGTTACCAAAAATCAGGGAATTGTTCGATTTTAATTGAAATTTTCACCAAATTATTTCCACGACTTAATTTTTAAGGATTAGTTTTATTTTATGGAAGAAACTTGAAAAAATACTTTTTTTTATAAATTCAGAATGTGGGGGGGGGGTTGACCTTTGACCATTTGAAGAAAAAAAAAAAATTCCCGGTCCCTAATTTTTACATTTCTTGAAAAGATCATATCCTGAAGAATATATAGAAAAAAAAAAAATAAAAAAATATAAATTCAATAACCTAAAAAAAGTGATTTTAAAATTTTTAAAATTCATTTTCTTAAAAACTTCAAAAAAATAAATAATGTAGCAAGTTTTTTTTCATTAGTATTAAAAAAATGTAGTTTTTCTTTAAATTGATGCAAAAATTATTCTATTCTAAGTTTTAAACTGAGTTTTTCATTACCTTAAACATTTCAAGGTCCATTATATATGTGCAAGTTATTATGGACTAACATCAATTTTAACCAAAAGATTAGCCCAGAATTTTATCTTTGAAAAAATCTAAGTTTAAAAAACCATGATAACCTGGCAACATTATTTTAAAAGAAATTAAAAACGATTTTTAAAATCGTCAATTAAATATATGGAAGAGCTAAAAGACCCATTTATCTGCTCTCTGACACGTGATTTTTGAAAACGATTCAACGCATTCACAAGTTTTGAACGAATTCAACGCATCTCACAAGCTTATTATAATAATTCATAAAGGAAGACTTTATTTCAAAAGTACATTGTTCTTTTTATATTTATTTATTTTTACATTCCTTTCAAAAATAGTAAAACTGGAAATTAATACCTAATCTAATTAACTATAAAAAAATTAAATTATTTGAACACTGAAATTAAACTGAATGTTCTTAAAATATATTTTTACACGGAATATTTTTATTGTTATCTGACACTAACTAGTAAACATTTTGTTGTTATATTTAAAAAAAACAAAAAAAACAAAAACAAAACAAACAAACAAAACAACACAAAAATAACACTTTTAACACTAACTATTAAACATTTTGTAGTTATAATAAATAAAACAAAAAAAAAACAAACAAACAACCACAAAACAAATAACACTTAAAGTCTTTGTTTTAAATTTTGGCTGTTTTCATGTAAATTTTCATTCGCGTTAACAGAAATTATTGACAAATGAATTCTTTTTGTATGAAATTATTCGCTATTTTGAAATTTTTTAAAGTTTCCTAATATCGTTTATCTGTAATTGGTCAGTCTGGAATTTTTTTCCGGTGCTAAAACCATAATTTTTATTAATTAACAGTATTTATTAAAAAATTGTGGCTTTCTTGTTTTTTCGCCAAATATAACTTTATGCATAAAGTTTATAAACAGCGAATTGTTTAAAATATGTTTCGTCATTAAATTTCTTCAAGAAATGTAAAATTAATTTTCCCTCAAAAAAAAACAAACTTAAACATTTCTTTCGTGTTTGTTTTTACCAAAAAAACAAAAAAAAAAAAACAACAAAATCCTATACTTTATCTTTACTTTAAATTAAAATTTAAAGTAAAGATTTATTTCAAATTATAAGATCTTAATTCTTGATTATACCGATCATTTCATTTAAATTCGGATTATTATTTTTAATTTGCTGATTCTTTTTTTAAATTGTTGTGCTTAACAAATAAATTTTGTTCATGATTTAAACATTTTTCCGTTTTAAAGTTAAAAAAAAATGAAACAAAAAAAATGATTTTACGTTGTTTGTTTTTTTATTTTTTTTAAACACTTAGCGCTTTTTTCTTAACTAAAAAATTAATCTTTACTTTTTAAATCATAATTGAGCAATACTTTCAAAAATTCATTATTCAACAATGTTTAACCGAAGTTTCAAATCTGGTATTTTTGAAACATACGAAATAGAATTCTTTGTCTGCATCATTCTTCATTTTTACATCTCCAGCATCTCTTTCTCCTCATCCTTCTCTTCCTTCTTACTCCAGCATCTCTTTGTCCTCTTCTTTCCACCTCCAGCATCTTTTTTCCCCTCATCTTTCGCTTTCTACCTTTTTGTTGTTGTTGTTTTGTTTTTTGTTTGTTTTTTGATATTCCAGACACTTGCTTTTCACTTTAAATGTTCTCATTATTCTTATTTTTGTTTTTTGCAGAGACATCTCTTTTAAAAGAAAACTTATTTTTGGACTCCATTTTCAACATAACAAAATGTACCCCCTGGAATACTAAAAACAAAACGGAATTTTAACAAGAAAAGAAATCAACCAAAAAAAGCTTATAAAATCCCCAGAAAACTTTTGAACCATTCCAGAACATTGGACCAGTCGTTTCTCCAATCTTCTGCAGAAGACCAGATGCCAATTTAAACAATCATCTGGTTAGTCCACGTGTGCACTGGGGTTGTCGTGACTGGTTTTACCTGATCCTGCCTCTCTTTTTTGTTTTCTGTTCGAGAATTTTTTGACATGGATGTCTCCTCTTTAAGCCACAGTGGAGATGGGACCATCACAATGGGAGAAGTTAGAGGAGGACCAGGGACATCTTCCAGCGGCGGGGTCACAAGTAATGGGAGCGCTTCAAGAGATGGAAGTGATATGCTGGCGGCCGCCCTAGAACAAATGGACAATATTATTGCATGTAAGTACAAACTGTTTCGTGGTCACTCTATTCTTCTTCTTACTTCTATCATACTTACCTGACACAGATGGGGGTCCAGTGTGCTTCGGCCACTGGACCGGTAAAGTAAATTAATAGCGTCGATCCCAGGAGGCTTTCCCCCCAGGCAATACTTGCTCCCTTGATTTAAAGGGACAGGGCTGGGTTACATATATACAGGGTCCCACAGAAGGGTTTTTCGGTCCAGTAGATTCGGATTCTAGACCGGCAAAATAAAAAAAAATCGTGATCTCAGAGAGCTGGCCTCCGGGCACGCCTACTACTTTGTCTAAAAGGGTTCGGGCTGGGTATATTGCCCAGCGCCTGAGGCGCCCCCATTGAGGGGAATGCTGACGGGATCGACGCAATTCTTATGCGCCCACATAAAAACGAGACCTTGTGTCCAGCGATCATAAGTGGGATGAGAGGCAAATACCCTTACCTGGCACAGAGAGACCCCTTTAGGGGCGCCTCAGGCACTGGGCAATAAACATGACCGGAACCCTTTTAGACAAAGTAGTAGGTGTGTCTGGGTGACAGCTCTCTGGTATCACACGATTTATTTTATTTTACCCGTCTAGAATCCAAAGCTACTGGACAGAAAAATCATTCTGCGGGACCCTGTATGTATGTATGTATGTATGTATGTATGTATGTATGATACATCTGTCATGTTGGAGAGAATATGGAGGGTTGGAAATGTCAGACATGTGGTCGAATTCTGCTTTCTAAGGCTGGATATGTCAATCATAGGAAATCTCATCTGGGACAATTCATGCAAATTCCAGGAACAAACAATGTGTCTTGTGCAATCTGTAACAAAGTCTGTAAGTCAGCTTCTGGTTTTAAGAGACATAGTGGTGCATAAGCATCAAATTTTATCATCTGATATAACGGGAAGGACGTCCTTCCTATGTTATATTTGCATCAAACTTTGTGGATCTGCAGCGAGTTTGAGGAGTCATTTGAGGGTTCATGAGAGGAAAGGTTCTGCTGGTGGAGTTATAGGATTGTGATGGATGGAAATGATCTGTAAAGATTATGCTATTGTTATGCTTGCTATGTATGTATGTATATAAACCCTTGTGCAAATTAATGGAGACAACCACTTTAGTTACCTTTTTTTCACCATACGGTCAGTTTTAGACCCACCGGAGTAACAGGGTGAAATCGATTTTTATTTTTCCTCATATTAGGTCATTTGTAGTGATGTGCAGTAATATGAATCTATTTTTGGGATATATGATGAAATTTGTTTGGCTTTTGAAAAATATTACGCTGACCGTGATTGCATCAGATTTTTATCACGCCCTGATACTATAGTCTCGACTTGTGATTAGTTGTCTTACGGTCATTGTCTGCAAGGAAGCGTACGAAAATTCCCGAACAGACTTGCAAGCCTTACAGAGAGATTGCGGATATCATAATAATAATGGAATTATTCGTTTTGTCTCAATTAATTTGCACAAGGATATATGTCATGTATATATATATGTATATGTATTATATATATATGTGTATATATATATATATATATATATATATATATATATATATATATATATATATGTAGTAAAGAATAGAGGGAAAATCTGGACAAAGGAACAAACTCAGACAAGTATATGTAGGGGATATATTTCGCCGTGCCTCTAATACGGCTTCATCAGTCGTTTATTTACGTATTTTGTTTCTTTACGACTTATAAACGACTGGTGAAGTATATCTCCTACATATACTTGTCTGAGTTTGTTCCTTTGCCCACATTTTCCCTCTATTCTTTATTACATTCTGTCGGATTTACTCCAATCCTCCTATCCTCATATATATATATATATGTCTGTGTGTGTGTGTGTGTGTGTGTGTGTGTGTGTGTGTGATTTTTGGTAACTTCTGGTGTCTCTTGGTGGAAAACTTTTTAATGTTGTGTTTATTTTGTCCTTTATGCCTGTGAATGGCAGCCATTTCATTACGAGAAAAATGGTTTCTTTGATTCAGAATTTAACACTAATCTTTCTTTTCCATTCTTGTCCCACGTCTAGTAAGTCCTTAAAAGATCTATTTTTCTGAAGGTATCTCACAAATGGGAATCTTATCGTTTGTCGCCTAATCTAACTTGAGTATATTAATACTTAAATACACATACGATAGCTTAGTTTATTCAAAAGTCTTTCCAATATCCACTTTTGAAATCAATCATTTGCTTCAAACAGTATCCCGCCCTGTCGGCTGGGGCATTAGAATGCACCCACTGCACCTCTGCAGAGGGTAAGACTCCCCCAATGGGGCCACCTGTTGGCCGTGGGTGGCGACCCTTGATGCTTAAGGATAGAGCCCAGGTGGATGAGCAGTTCATGACATGCAATACTCCACTTTGTCCCTATCTTGGGCTAGACGGGCGGTCGGAGAGGCCCCCTCCGATCAATCGGCTGGTCATGTCAAGCCCTAGTACCTATATGATTTTCCCAACCCTATTGCCCTTATGGCAAGCCCCAACCCCTTTTTATCATATGGATGCTAGAAGGCGGTGGCTGCGGGTCTACATGTCCTGGGAATGACGTTAAACTCTATCTGATGGTGAGGTTCCAGTTTTGAAGGTTTGGGGAATGTGGAGCACCCCTTCATCACCATTGCTCCCTGGTCCACTCTGACCCGGAGTGGTAGTACCTATTAGGGTCCCATCTATGGGTTAAATAGAAAAATGTATTTATAAAAAAATTGTATTATCCATTAAGAATTGATTTATTTGAAAACTTTATCGGCATTAAATGACCCACTGAGGTTGATATGCCGTAAAATAAAACAAACAAACCAATCAAACAGTATCCATTACGTTTGATTTTTTATTTTTATTTTTTTTGTGGGGGTTTTCTTTGTATAATTGTTCTGTTAAATATAGGATGTCCTTTAGCTTTCTTTAAATAAGTCAGACTTTTTTTTTTTTTTGTACACAAAATTTTAACATTTAATTTAAATTTTCAGGTACAAAACGTGAATACCGAAATTGTAGTATGGCCCCTCGGCCAGCAGTAAAAGGACGTTTACAAAGTGCAAGAGCCATTTTCTTGATGGAAGATTTAAAAGGAACTTTAGAAAAGTGTAACAATCGACAAGAGGTATTACAGCATGCCTCTTCAGGAGTTTTGGAATTTTTACGGGACTGGCTCAACACTGATCAAGATGAAGTAAGTCGATAATTTTCAATATTTTCAAAGAAAATTGATGTCTTTTTTAAAAGTTCTAAGAAACAACAAGTTTTATTAATGTAATCAAAATCTATATATTTTTCCTTATTTTTATTTCAAAATATCTGGATTTTCACTCTGGAGACAGCAACAACAATTTTAGTTCGCGTGTCCGTGTTGTTCTGTTATTCTTACGTTCTTGGTTACGCAGTGTAACTTTCGTAGATTAAATTTTTTCACAGGTAGATCTTCATAGATTTTGTCCAAGCATACTTTTTTTTCTAAATGAAAAACACGAAAAAACAACAAAAAAAATTAATTATCTTCTTCTAACCATTGTGCCCATACCTATTATATTAGTTGCATTATGCAATAAGACCAGGAACTTAGTCTTGTAAATATGTCAGAAATTTGTGGACATACACCTAATTGACAGGTGACACTATAAACAGGGGGGTTTATATTTAAGAGGAATTCTTGATTAAAAATTAGAATTGTTAAATGTAAATCTCTTCAAGCTGCTTTGATTAACATGTCAACCAAATTGTTGCTTTCCCTGGGCTATGCAGCAGTGATTCGCTTTGATCAAGAAGCGCTTGATCATCTGCATAGTCCACATCTGTAATTGTTTCTGTGGAATATAACCTGCTTCTTGTCCTGTATTAACATTTTTTCTTTCATTAGATCTAATGACATTTATAGTACATAGTCTAGGTATCTATTATTATCTGTTCACATTCTATCTATCTATCTATCTATCTATCTATATATATATATATATATATATATATATATATAATATATTTGAAGGCAATTACAATGCGTATATCGTATCGAATTCGATAATTATTGAAATAATCATGACAAGCAAACTCGGCGAATAACGCGTGCGACGTGTGGAACACTGTACAGCTGTTTCAACCTTATTATGTCTCATCAGCAGCGAATACCTACGATCTCCCTTTATTTCATGTTTCAACTTCCAATGTAGTGAAATCTGAATTGAGTTTGAAATTCAGGCACAAATCTAATGAGATGACTAGACAATCCACATACAGTTGAGTTGACATTTTAAAATCAGTCCATGATGCAATTGATGCTTCTATTTAAGGAGTGAGGGATTCTATAGAATAAACACCATACTTACCTCCATGGGAAGGGTTTTTCTAGCGTCCAGTAACCAGAAATAAAGAAAAGAGAATATGCCCCATACTTTGTCATTGTGTCACATTTAAGCTAAGATTAGTGAATAACTATAAAAGAAGATCTATAAGGATTAAGGAAGTCTTTTTGTATCCCTTTTGTATTTCTTTACTTCTTTCTTTCTTTTTCTCTTGTTGATGCCTTCTTTCTTTCTATCTCACTTTCCTATCTTCTTTCTTTAATTTCGGACACTCTATCTTCCGGCCTTCCACAGGTGTTTCCTATCTATCTGAGTAATGACCGAGCCAATTTTAATCAGTGGGTTTCACAGGTTAAGTGATTTCTTTCTTTCTTTAGTTTGTTCTTAATTTCTTTTCGTTCTTTCTTTTCGTTCTCTTTCTTTCGTTCTTTATTTCTTTCTTTCTAATCACTGTATTCTTCAACACAATTCTTTCATTCTTTATTTCTCTTTCTCCTTCCGTTTCCTTTCTAACTTTCTTTTGTTCATTCTTTCATTCTTTTGTTCTCTCATTCTTTTGTTCTTTCTTTTGTTTCATCCTTTCTTTTTTTTCTTTCTTTTCATTCTTTCTTTTTTCTTTGTCATTATTTTCATTCTTTCTTTCTTTCATTCTTTCTTTCTTTCTTTCATTCTTTCTTTCTTTCATTTGTTCATTCTTTCATTCATTCTTTCTTTTGTTCATTCATTCTTTCTTTTGTTCATTCTTTCATTCATTCTTTCTTTTGTTCATTCTTTCATTTTCATTCTTTCATTCTTTCTTTCTTTTGTTCTCTTCTTTCTTTTGTTCATTCTTTTTCTTTCTTTCTTTTGTTCATTCTTTCTTTCTTTTGTTCTTCTTCATTCTTTCTTTCTTTTGTTCATTCTTTCTTCATTCTTTCTTTTGTTCATTCTTTCTTTCATTCTTTTGTTCATTCTTTCTTTCATTCTTTCTTTTGTTCATTCTTTCTTTCATTCTTTCTTTTGTTCATTCTTTCTTTCATTCTTTCTTTTGTTTCTTCTTTCTTTCATTCTTTCTTTTGTTCATTCTTTCTTTCATTCTTTCTTTTGTTCATTCTTTCTTTCATTCTTTCTTTTGTTCATTCTTTCTTTCATTCTTTTCTTTTGTTCATTCTTTCTTTTTCATTCTTTCTTTTGTTCATTCTTTCTTTTGTTCATTCTTTCTTTTGTTCATTCTTTTTTGTTCATTCTTTCTTTTGTTCATTCTTTCTTTTGTTCATTCTTTCTTTTGTTCATTCTTTCTTTCGTTCTTTCTTTTGTTCATTCTTTCTTTCTTCTTTCTTTTGTTCATTCTTTCTTTCATTCTTTCTTTTGTTCATTCTTTCTTTCATTCTTCTTTGTTCATTCTTTCTTTCTTCTTTCTTTTGTTCATTCTTTCTTTTCATTCTTTCTTTTGTTCATTCTTTCTTTCATTCTTTCTTTGTTCATTCTTTCTTTCATTCTTTCTTTTGTTCATTCTTTCTTTCATTCTTTCTTTTGTCATTCTTTCTTTCATTCTTTCTTTTGTTCATTCTTTTTCATTCTTTCTTTCATTCTTTCTTTTGTTCTTCTTTTCATTCTTTCTTTCATTCTTTCTTTTGTTCATTCTTTCTTTCATTCTTTCTTTTGTTCATTCATTCCTCCTTTTGTTCATTTATTTTTTCTTTCTTTCATTCTTTCTTTCTTTTTAATCACTGTATTCATCAATACAATTCTTTCTTTCATTTTTCATTCATTTTTTTTCATTCCGTTTCTCCTTCCATTGCCTTTCTTTCTAAACATTAATTTGAAGAAAACAAAATGACTTCCTGAAAGAAAGAAAAAAAATTCCTTTATTTCCTGGGGAAGTGATTTTTAGATATTTCTAAAATATCCTGCAAGACACGGGAAACTTTTGGGAAGTATCATTTTTAATCTCCCTAACAAATGCATGACTGTATGTCTTAATCCTTTTTCATGTTCTTTGTGACCCATAATAGGCAAATTACCCAGGCAGTGATTAAGTGACCTTATTACTTATGACCTGACCTTTGACCTGAGGGACTTCCCTTAGTTTTATGACCTTTAAATGGAAAGGCTTATTGGTTAGAATTTTCATTAATCACAATGGCTGAACCTCAAAGCCATATTTGGGAATTAGAGAAAGATATTGCTTTACAAAATATTAGTAATTTTTTTTTATCTCTCTAGGTCTTTTTAGGGACATAGGATATCTATAGATACTAGACACTGGTCCTAGGATATATGATAATAATGATAATGAAATTTATTGTGTACGGTGCTCAGGTGCACCACAACTCATCAAAGTCTTATGTCTAGTACACAGTATAATTTATTAGTGTCAGGAACATGAACAGTGTACAGTAATAATATACATGTGTGTGCGTGCATATGTGTGTGGAGAAGGGTATCAGGTACAGTATTGGCAGACTACAGGAAGGATGGAGGCTTTGAAAGATGCAGTGTTTCATCAGCCCAAAATGGACACAGGCAGCTTATTCCATGCCTCGGCAACTCTGAGCGTGAAAAAATGTTTCCGAAAGTCATGTGAGCAATGCTCTTTTCAAACTTTATATATATATATATATATATATATATATATATTGTTGGCACCTTTCCGTCCACTAATGACGATGGCGTAGTGTTCAATAAAAATAAATAAATTATCTGCATCTGCGCAAATGACTGTGCTGGCCAATTCTTGAGTGACAGTCTTTGGTGCACTGACTAAACACGAACTATGATGCTTTCCGGGGCTGCTGTCTTTTTTCCCTCTTTCTGGCTCTCTTTGCTATTGAGGCTACACTCCTCTCCATCTCGTGGGAGAGATATGAGGATATGCCACATTGACACAAACACGTGGGAGGTAGATGCAAAAAACAAAGCAGCCTGGCACCTTAATGTTATATATATCATATGGTTAATTAATGCCTGAAGAAGATATCAGATCTGAAACACGTGTCGCAAATGTAGGATAAAAAAATTTTTTTTTTAAGACACAATCCATTTTGTGGATCTTCTTTTTTTATAAAATCTTTCATTTTCTTCCGTTGGATCCAGAACAACACCTTATATATATATATATATATATATATATATATATATATATATATATATATATATATAGGAAATAACAGATTGGGTAAAATCCAACAAAAGGAGATTAAATGTTGAGGAACAAAAGTGGATAGAACACAAACAATTTCAATCAATCAACATTTCACCTCTGTGTATTAACGAAGCTTCATCAGAATGTTTATTTTGTAACAGAACTGCTGTGTATATCGTGAAAAGGTGGGGGGCAGAAGAAAGTTGGATGCAACAGAAGGTGTAAGGCAGAGACAAGGGAAAAAAAGAAGGGGTAGTGTAGTTGTCACCAATGATATGGTAAATCGCTAGTTCAATATATATATATATATAAATGTTAGGAAGAATTTATATAAATCCAGCACTGTGGAAAATCATAAATAAATGGCAAAAATAAGAGTTGTGAGGATGATTTATTAATACTAGTAAGAATAGGTACCCTCTCGGTGTAAGTATTTAAGTTTTGACTTAATGAAATATATCAAATTAGAAAGACTAAAAAAATCAAATAAGAACACATAAAAAGTATTATATTAATATATTAATTATATTTTAATTAGTTTCTGTATAAAATCATTCATAGGATTGATTTTGATACATTGAAGAATAAAACAATAATATAAGAGATCAATAAAACTAAGTAATTATTTATTAAACCCTGTTTTGTTTAAACCAGTATGCAAATTTACCACACCATACATTATGTAAACTTTTATTTCTTAGTGATATATAAGATGCATTGCAGGATTTTAAATAAGGGCTGTTTTGGGGCAAATCTAATTCAGATTTTTATAGAGACCTCGCAAATAAGATTTATTCTATGTATGAATTATTTTGACTGTAAATAAAATACTCATTGATAAACTTACGCAATTCCTGAGTGTATTGTGACATAAGCAGTGATAAAAATTGGCATGTACATGGTAAAGATCAGATTTGAGCTGTGATAAAAGAGCACATTGTGTGAATCAAACTTGAATTGTTATGTATAGAGAAAGGATCAAATCTGAACTTGCTATCAACTGATCTCCAGCAGGTGCCTAACTTTGTGTAATTTTCTTTTTGTTTTTGTTTGTGATTTTAACGGCATGTCAACCCGTCTGAGGTTATGTCATGTCTAATGGTTAGGAAGTTATACATATCGTGTATTTATATTTATACTTTTTAGTAATTGGTTTTAAAAATGTGTTAGCATTATTGGGGATTATGTTGTATGGTATTGATTTGTTTCATGTCTATATTCTATGGTATAATTTTATTTCCCTAAAAAAAGAGAGAATAATCTCCATGTTGACATTTTCAAACAGATATTTCATATTGTTTGCTTTAAAATAACGGTTTCTGATGTGAGCAATAAACCTGCATTCCATGAATAAGTGTTTAACAGTCAAAGGTGTTTGACATGTTCCACATTGTGGTTGTTGTTCTTGTTTGAGTATATAGGAGTGCGTTAGTCTTGTATGACCAATGCGTTTTTGGTTAGTCTTGCATGTGTATTGTGTAGGTAATGACGGGAGTATGACAAACGATTAGATAATAAATAAAATAGATACTAATGTCATCCCCGTATCAAATTTTAGAGGTAAGGATGCCGAAAACAGTTTTTTTTTACATTCTTTAAAGATTGATATACTACAAAAGAAACGACGAAAGAAGAACCAAATATATATATATATATATATATATATATAACTACATTATTATAATATAGCACATCAATGCTTCACACTAATGCCCATACCTGATTTGTGTACTTCCAAAAAACGGATACAGATACAAAAATATATCTCAAATAAAAATACTTACTAGAAACATACGGAGACTCCCAAATAACACCATATATATATATATATATATATATATATATATTATATAAGATTTTGGATGTTTGTTTTTAGAAGCATTGTTGAATAAAGTATGTATTATTATTTATATTTTTGCTTGAAGGCAATTACAATGCGCATATCGTATAAAATTCGATAATTATAGAAAATAATCATGACAAGCAAACTCGGCAAACAAATGTGCGGTGCTTAGAACATCGTACAGCCTGTTTCACCTTTATTAAGTCTCGTCAGCGATGTATACATTGATGAGACTTAATAAAGTTGAAACAGACTGTACGATGTTCTAAGCACCGCACTTTTGTTTGCCGAGTTCGCTTGTCATGATTATTTTCTTTAATTATCGAATTTTATACGATATACACATTGTAATTGCCTTCAAGCAAAATATAAATAATATATATATATATATATATATATATATATATATATATATACTGACAGATAGATAGATAGATAGATATTTACCCACTTGGATAATATATATATATATATATATATATATATATATACCATCCAATTTTCGATAATAACTTTTAATTAGGGACAGCTGTGTAGCTGTTATATTTTTCTCTTTCTGTGAATCTATTTGCCAGAAAAAATTTATCTTTGTTTATTCAATGGAGTTCTTAATACTCAAAGCCTTTTTTCACGTCAAACACCTGTTTGGCTGTACAGGTGTAAGATTTTAATTGCTTATTTTGAAGCCAATGTCTTCATTTGTCTAATAAGATCAATTGCACAGGTAATGTCAGAATGTGTTCTTTGCCTTTAGCAAAAAGAATAACTGGGCAAGGAGGCACACCTCCAGATTTTCTTTAGGGCTATGATAATTAAGGTGGTGTTAAAAAGCTAGCACCAATTTCTTATAATGCATTAGGTAACCTCAGAAGACCACCGAATGCAGAAAAGTTACATCTATTACTATACTAAAGCTGAGCGAATCAACTTTTGGGTTATTTCCTATGAGTCTAATATGATCAAAGGGGAACCACTCTTGACTGATTAATTATTTATTTATTTACTGATCTACTAGGGAAAAAAGAAGACGGGATTTAGGGCTAGGGTTAGGGTTTAGTGTTAGTTTAATGGGAAAATGAATAAATAATTTATCAGTCAAGGGTGGTTCCCCTTTGATCATGTTAGACTTATAGGAAATAACCAAATTTTATCTCATAAAGGCCTTTTTTACTGTTTCATTTAATGACACAAAAATTGTACAAAATCATTCCTTACTTTTAGGATTGAGTCATGTTTTAAAAAATTCCATTTTAATTGGTTCTAATTAGTTATAATTTGCAATTAAGTCAAAAATTGACCAAACTCTTACTTCTGCCTATCACTTTCTTCCCCTCTATAGATATCTTGATTACCTCCTCATTATATATGTTAGTTTATCAGAGAGAGAGAGAGAGAGAGAGATGGGAGAATTTGAAATGTATTCCTATGTTAAATTTCATAAGCAGCAACCCATAGCTTAAATTAGGTCAAACATTCCCTTTCTTAGAAATCTTACAAAATGATTTTAATGTTTTGTCCAGCTATATTTTTTTTAAAGATTTAATTCGCTTTGCAAACTCACTTTTCCTTAATTATCTACCCAATGGTTCACGTTTTTTCTAGTATTTATATAAAACACATTAATACAAAAATAGTTATAACAAAACAGACTTTATTGTCTGAGCAAAGTCTAACATAAACAATACAAAACAAGATAGGCAAAAGTCCTAAGGCAAAAGAGTCTTTGGAGAAGGTTGAGTTATATCAATTAAAAGGTTGTCACTTACTGTTCACTCCTTGATGGGTTTACATGCCTGGCTGCATCTCTATAAAGACAGAGATCGAACCGGAGAACGCAGAGTCAGAGACCCTACCCCTAAGCCACAGGCACACCACACACGAAACTCACCCAATCAACTTGTCAATGATAAATGCGCCACTACTATACAGAACTCCCTCAAACAGAGATCGAACCGGAGAACCCAGAGATCGTAGGTATACACTGCTGATGATACCTAATAAGGTTGAAACAGCTGTACAGTGTTCCACACGTCACCCGCAGTATTCGCCAAGTTTTCTTTTCATGACTATTTCAATCATAATTAACAAATTCCATCTATGTATATGTTGTGGATGCATCTATACGTTATACGCATTGTAATTACCTTTAAAATATAAGTAATAATATACTTTACTTAACAATGCTTCAAAAGCAAATTATCAAATACTAGTGTGTGTGTGTGTGTGTGCATGCGTGTGCGTACGTATATATATATATATATATATATATATATATATATATATATATATATATATATAATTTCAAACCGTCCACTTTTTTCAGCGTCCTTTCTTCAGATTTCAAATTTTGAACAGACTGCTAAACAAGGACTATCACTTGCTTTTCTTGTTATTCTGTGATAAAAAAAAATGTTATCACCTTCCATATACCAACAAATGCCCTGAAGATGATCTAATTAATAGATCGAAACACTGCAGTGTCGGCCAATAAACTTACCACACAACTTATCTAAACCTGTGTTTTTTCAATCTTTCTTAATATACTACATACCGTCGGATTCACTTCCTTTTCTTCACACATGTGTGTGTGTGTGTGTGTGTGTGTGTGTGTACATTGTACTGTACATATCAGTATGTTATTCACAAAATTCTACAAGCCTCCATTCACTCCGCTCTAAGCAATAACCATTTAGTTTCACCAATCACTAACAGAACAGCAATTACTTTTATAAGATTATAACTAGGTTTATATATACAGCTTTTCTGTGGGGGTAGTTTTTTTTAGCGATGGTCGTCTGATTGGGTGCTTATAATTTGCCAAGTAGGAAGCTGGGAGGAAAAAGCCCCACCCCTTCATCACTTCATCAAGTGTTACCATTTGTTTGTGTCGTAGTGATATAACAAAACCACTGCTTCTCCTGATGCAACATAAAAAGTCACTCGCGTTTTTTGTTGGTTTTTTTTTGGGGGGGGTATGCGGGGGGGGTCCAAATTGACATTGGTTGTGTTTTATTATCACCCACAGAAAATGTTCCCCTACCCCCCAATGATGGCGTTCGGTTGGGTTGTGCCTCACCTGCAAATTGTTAAATTTGTGTCCCTCACAAAAGTAAAGGAAACTCCACCTACTTTTCTAAAATGGAATAAAAGAAAAACCAACACATGTTGATAAAAACGGACTAATCTTTTTCTTTTCTTTCTTTCTTCTCTTTCTTTTGTTTTTTTTTTTTGTTTTTTTTGTTTGTTTTTTTTTCTTATTTCCTTTTTTGTTTTCTTGTTTTTTTTTGTTCTTTTTTTTTTTTTTTTTTTTTTTTTTTTTCTTTTTTTCTTTTTTCTTTTTTCTTTCACTTATTTTCTCTTTTTTTCTCTCTATTTTTCTTCCACTATTTTTCTTTTCTTTTTTGTTTTATAGATAACATTATTAAAATTTGTGGTATTCAGAAGAATGGTCTTCTTATATTTTTTAAAGTTACTGAGATTAGCGTCGGATTTTCGTAAATTTGGGGGCTAATTTAATGTTTAAAATCAATGTAATATCATTTTGCTTTTTTTACTGATGCTCATTATGTAACTAAAATCCAACTTTGAATAATCGATTTAATTAATGTTCATTCAATTTTTAAGTGATAAAGTGTGTTTTCTTGTTGGTACCTAATTTTTTAATTATTTTCATTTGTGTTACTTTGCTGTTAATGCGAGAAAGAAAAA
The DNA here is from genome assembly GCA_023376005.1 of Doryteuthis pealeii. NCBI lineage: Eukaryota > Metazoa > Mollusca > Cephalopoda > Myopsida > Loliginidae > Doryteuthis > Doryteuthis pealeii. The sequence goes on from CM042181.1 coordinate 7,987,101, forward strand.
TTTTGACACTAGAATAAAATGTTTTTTTTATTTCTATTTTTTTTTTTTTTTTTTTTTTTTTTGACACCTAATAATTTGCATAAAAACAAATTCTTGCGAATTTACTCCTTGATTAAAAAAAAAAAATAATATCTTCCAAAAATTAGTGATTTAATTTCAATTAGTGAATCTTTTTTTAATTTTTTTATTTTATAGCATATCAACCTTCTTGGGTTATTTAATGTCAAAACCATCCTTATAGAAGAACAGTAGTGGTACTATTTAACTCATAGCAGGGCATTAAGGGGTTCATACCTTTCCCAAGTCTGAGAGTTGCCCAGCCATGGAATAAACTGCCTGCATCCATTGTAAGCTGCCGAAACAGTGCATTTTTCAAAACCTCCATGCTTCCTGTAATTCAACAAAACTATACATGATATTCCCCTCCATATGCATGCACACGCACACATACATGTTCCTAACACTAATATATTATTCTATGTACTAGACATGAGATTTTGATGAGTTGTGGTGCACCTGAGCACTGTACACATACATGTATATTATTACTGTATGCTATTCATGTTCCTGACACTAATACATTATTCTATGTACTAGACATGAGACTTTGATGAGTTGTGGTGCACCTGAGCACTGTACACATACATATATATTATTACTGTACGCTGTTCATGTTCCTGACACTAATACATTATTCTATGTACTAGACATGAGACTTTGATGAGTTGTGGTGCACCTGAGCACTGTACACATACATATATATTATTACTGTACGCTGTTCATGTTCCTGACACTAATACATTATTCTATGTACTAGACATGAGACTTTGATGAGTTGTGGTGCACCTGAGCACTGTACACATACATGTATATTATTACTGTACGCTGTTCATGTTCCTGACATTAGTACATTATTCTATGTACTAGACATGAGACTTTGATGAGTTGTGGTGCACCTGAGCACTGTACACATACATGTATATTATTACTGTACGCTATTCATGTTCCTGACACTAATACATTACTCTATGTTACTAGAATGAGATTTTGATGAGTTTGTTTGCACCTGAGCACTGTACACAATAAATTTCATTATTATTAAAGTGAACATTGTAGCCAGACTTGAATTCAAACTCTGACCTCTTATTCTTTTATTAAGGAACTTGGGATATTGTGATTTTTGGAATTTCTAAAGAATTTTCTTTTGGGGTGTGGGATTTGCTTTCAACCCTTTTTATTTCATGTTATTTATTTATTTATTTTAAATTTGTCTGTGTTTGTTTATTACACCCCAAACCCCTGGTGCCACATTGCAGTTGCAGCATCTGCACGTCCCATGCATCCCTTTCATAAGTTTTCATAATCTTTTTTAATTTTTTGTTTTTTTTTGTTTTAGAAGTATTCCATGTCAAATCATCCAGAAAAAAAGTAAAGTTGTCACCCGTCCCCTTCAGTTTTTCTGAAATTTTGTACAGCTATGGACTATGTTAAAGTTAGATATTCCCTAAATTTGAGGTTCCAATTCCAAAAATTGGTGGAGTTTTTTAGCTCTCCAAATTTGGTGGGGTTCACGAAAAATGGCGAATTTTTGTAACATATTTTTGTCTGTAAAATGAGTTCTGGAGCTTCCCTACTACTAAAAATTGGTTTATAAAAGCATTTTTGCCCAAGAAATCCAAAGCAGCTATCAAAAAAATGTTAAATTCAACCAATTTTAAGTTATTGGTGATTTTTGATTTTTTTCATAGGAAGATCAATATCCGAATGTGGCACTGCATTTATAACAAAAAACTTTTCTATTATTATTTTACGTATATTGAACATTATTTGTACCAAAAAGAGACCCCCTGTCGACTGCACCTCTGCAGAGGGGTAAGACTCTCCCAAATGGGGCCACCTGTTGGCCGTGGGTGGCGACCCGTGATGCTTAAGGACGGAGTCTTGGTGGATGAGCAGTCCATGACATGCAATACTCCACTTAGACCCTTACTTAGGCTAGACGGGGAGTCGGAGTGGCCCCCTCCAATCAATTGGTTGGTCATCTTAAGCCCTAGCACCTATATGATTGCCCCAACCCTATTGCTCTTATGGCAAGCCACCATCCATTTTTATCATATGGGTGCTAGAAGGCGGTGACTGAGGGTCTACATATCCTGGGAATGACGTTAAACTCTAACTGAGGATGAGGTTCCAGTTTTGGAGGTTTGGGGAATGTGGAGCACCCCTTCATCCCCATTGCTCCCTAGTCCACTCTGACCCAGAGTGGTAGTACCTGTTAGGGTCCCATATATGAATTAAATAGAAAAATGTATTTATTTAAAAAAAATTGTGTATCCATTAAGAATTAATTTATTTAAAAACTGTATTGTCATTAAATGAACCACTGAGGTTGATATGCCAAAACAAAACAAACCCAAAAAAAAAAGATAGTTTCGTTTTTGCTCAGAATGTGAAGTGGGGGGGGGTTGTTAAATTAACAAACAGACCGCAATAATAATAGACAGGAGCATTTAGTTTTTACTCCATTGAAATTGATTGATTACACTGGTTTACAAAGAAATTGAGGCAAGCACAAAAATAACTGTTTTAACCTAATTTGGGCGTGCTGAATTCAGATTTAAAATCCGTTTTTACTCATCACCTCTAGTTTTTTAGATATGCATACTGTACATTTTGTACACATACTGTACATAAAGGCGTATATGCATTCAGGGTTAATTTCTAATATTGTGTGACTTATATCTTCTTTTTTAGTTATTATGCAATAAATGTAAGTGATAGCATTACATTATATATATATAGCTATATATCAAGATGGATTTTGGCAGTTAAGCGTAGCCAACACATCTCAATCAACAGCCAGTAGTGCACTGGCAGTCAATGCAGGAGGAAGGTGTCCTTCGACAATTATGTTACACAATCTTTTGGGTATATATTTGTATTACAATTTCCAACGACGCACATTTTTTTGCCTTACATATGATTTAATTTTACTTAGTTTTTTTTTCATATTCTGCAATGGCTTCAAGCTCGTCAAAACATTGAGGATGCCTCAACAAGGCCAATTCTTTCTGAATCGTGTACATTGTGTCATCCAAGTATATTTATTCCGTCAATGTTCTTTATCTATCCTGTTTTATCTGTAATAAGCTGCTGCAACTGTTGAAATAAGCACGTATATACTCTGTATATACCTGTTTATAAATTTGAATTCAGCACACCCAAATTAGTAAAGAAAACACCTATTCACATTCTTGCCTCAGACAAAAAATATTTTTTGTAAACCAGTGTTATTGTTGTATTATGACAGCTGTTATAGCATGCATTATTTTTTTCTAAATTTATTTCATAATTGATGTATGCTTGTGTAACGATTATAATATTGCATATATCTAACAACCCCTCCACACAAGCAGAATATGACACAAGGTCAATCTTTAAGCAGAGTTTGAATTCAGTTTTCCTCCTCTTAGACAGGCTACTATACCAAGGTTAAAAAGCCCAGTCTGCCCTACTATTTACCCAAAGCTGAAGGAAGAATAATTGGATTCATAGCTTTTCCAAGGGTATTAGTGTTTATTTTAAAAAGGGGCCAACTGAGCACATGTGTAGCACAGTTCGGATCTATGCAGTAAAATGAGGAGCTGATGGTAGGCTTGGCACTCCACCTCAGACGCAAAAACAATCTCCCTGGTCTAGCATTAATGAAAATTGGATAGACTCCCTTGCTGTTTGGCTGATACCGACAATAGGCCACTCCACCAACTTACTATTTTAGAAAAGTAAAAAATGAAACTAAAATACAAAACCACTCTGTTAGTTGGGGCAGAATACACTGATTGCACCTCTACAGAGGGGTAAAATCCCCTAAATAGGGCTATCTGTTGGCCATGGGTGATGACCCATGATGCTTAAGAATGGAACCCTGGTGACTGAGCAGTCTGTGACATGCAACACTCCACTTTGGCCCTTACTTAGGCTAGACAGGCAGTCGGAGAGGCCCCCTTCGATCAATCAGCTGGTCACGTCAAGCCCTAGCATCTATATAATTGCCCCAACCCTATTGCCCTTATGACAAGTCCCAACCCTTTTTAGCATATTGGTGCTAGAAGGGTCTGAGGGTCTAAATGTCCTGGGAATTATGTTAAACTTTATCTGATGGTGAGGTTCCAGTTTTGGAGGTTTGGGGAATGTAGAGCACTCCTTCATCACCATTGCTCCCTGATCCCTCTGACCTAGAGTGGTAGTACCTGTTAGGGTCCCATCTATGGGTTAAATCATAAAATGTGTTTATAAAAAAAAATTGAGTATCTATTAAAGATGAATTTATTTCATAACTTTATTGGCATTAAATGACCCACCGAGGTTGATATGCCGTAAACCAAACCAAACCAAACCAAACCCTCCAGACAAGTAGAATATGTCATAATGTCAATTTTTAAGTGGGGTTTAACGGGTTTGAATTCAGAGTTTTCCTTCTCTTAGAATGGTTGCCATACCAAGGTTAAAAAACCCAGTCTGTCTTGCTATTTACCCAAAGCTGAAGGAAGAATAATTGGATTCATAGCTTTTCCAAGGTTCTATGTGAAATGCAACCAGCCTGGTCAAGGATTTTAACTTGTCCTTCCATATCCAGTTCCTAAAACGATAGCCATTACACAACAGGTGTCTCTTTCACTGTAGAAGAAAATTAGCCACATTTTTGGCATAATATTAATATTTTTAAAAGGCCCAACTCAGCACATGAGCTAAGCACAGCTTGGATCTATGCAGTAAAAATGAGGAAAGCTGATGGTAGGTTTGGCACTCCACTTCAGATACAAAAACAATCCTCCCTGTTTAGCGTTAATGAAAATGGAATAGACTCCCTTGCTGTTTGGCTGATATCGACCAATAGGCCACTCCACCGATTTACTTACTATTTAAAAAAGTAAAAAATGGAAACTCAAAATACAAAACCACCCCTGTTAGTGGGCAGAATACCAAGTCCCAATCCTTTTAGTTATTGGTGCTAGAAGGTGGTGGCTGAGGTCTTTATGTATCCTGTTAATGCATCTACAGCAACAGGTGGTCCCATTAGGGGATTTTACTCCTCTGCAGAGGTCATTAAACAGGACATGAAGACCCTCAGCCACCACCTTCTAGCACCAATAACTAAAAAGGATTGGGACTTGTATTCTGCCCCAACTAACAGGGTGGTTTTGTATTTGAGTTTCATTTTTTACTTTTTTAAAATAGTAAGTAAAGTCGGTGGAGTGGCCTATTGTCGATATCAGCCAAACAGCAAGGGAGTCTATTCCATTTTCATTAACGCTAAACCAGGGAGATTGTTTTTGTATCTGAAGTGGAGTGCCAAACCTACCATCAGCCTCTCATTTTACTGCATAGATCCAAGCTGTGCTACTCATGTGCTGAGTTGGGCCCTTTTAAAAATATTATGCCAAAAATGTGGCTAATTTTCTTCTACAGTGAAAGAGACACCTGTTGTGTAATGGCTATCGTTTTAGGAACTGGATATGGAAGGACAAGTTAAAAATCCTTGACCAGGCTGGTTGCATTTCACATAGAACCTTGGAAAAGCTATGAATCCAATTATTCTTCCTTCAGCTTGGGTAAATAGCAAGACAGACTGGGTTTTTAACCTTGGTATGGCAACCATTCTAAGAGAAGGAAAACTCTGAATTCAAACCCGTTAAACCCCACTTAAAAATTGACATTATGACATATTCTACTTTGTCTGGAGGGTTTGGTTTGGTTTGGTTTGGTTTACGGCATATCAACCTCGGTGGGTCATTTAATGCCAATAAAGTTATGAAATAAATTCATCTTTAATAGATACTCAATTTTTTTTTATAAACACATTTTATGATGTTTAACCCATAGATGGGACCCTAACAGGTACTACCACTCTAGGTCAGAGGGATCAGGGAGCAATGGTGATGAAGGAGTGCTCTACATTCCCCAAACCTCCAAAACTGGAACCTCACCATCAGATAAAGTTTAACATAATTCCCAGGACATTTAACCCTCAGACCCTTCTAGCACCAATATGCTAAAAAGGGTTGGGACTTGTCATAAGGGCAATAGGTTGGGCAATTATATAGATGCTAGGGCTTGACGTGACCAGCTGATTGATCGAAGGGGGCCTCTCCGACTGCCTGTCTAGCCTAAGTAAGGGCCAAAGTGGAGTGTTGCATGTCACAGACTGCTCAGTCACCAGGGTTCCATCTTAAGCATCATGGGTCATCACCCATGGCCAACAGATAGCCCTATTTAGGGATTTTACCCCTCTGTAGAGGTGCAATCAGGTATTCTTGCCCCAACTAACAGAGTGGTTTTGTATTTTAGTTTCATTTTTTACTTTTCTAAAATAGTAAGTTGGTGAGTGGCCTATTGTCGGTATCAGCCAAACAGCAAGGGAGTCTATCCAATTTTCATTAATGCTAGACCAGGGAGATTGTTTTTTGCGTCTGAGGTGGAGTGCCAAGCCTACCATCAGCTCCTCATTTTACTGCATAGATCCGAACTGTGCTACACATGTGCTCAGTTGCCCCTTTTTAAAATAAACACTAATACCCTTGGAAAAGCTATGAATCCAATTATTCTTCCTTCAGCTTTGGTAAATAGTAGGGCAGACTGGGCTTTTTAACCTTGGTATAGTAGCCTGTCTAAGAGGAGGAAACTGAATTCAAACTCTGCTTAAAATTGACTTGTGTCATATTCTGCTTGTGTGGAGGGGTTGTTAGATATATGCCAATATTATAATCGTTACACAAGCATACATCAATTATGAAATAAATTTAGAAAAAAATAATGCATGCTATAACAGCTGTCATAATACAACAATAACACTGGTTTACAAAAAATATTTTTTGTCTGAGGCAAGAATGTGAATAGGGTGTTTCTTTACTAATTTGGGTGTGCTGAATTCAAATTTTATAAACAGGTATATACAGAGTATATACGTGCTTATTTCAACAGTTGCAGCAGCTTATTACAGATAAAACAGGATAGATAAAGACATTGACGAATAAATATACTTGGATGACACAATGTACACGATTCAGAAAGAATTGCCTTGTTGAGGCATCCTCAATGTTTTGACGAGCTTGAAGCCATTGCAGAATATGAAAAAAAAACTAAGTAAAATTAAATCATATGTAAGGCAAAAATGTGCGTCGTGGAAATTGTAATACAAATATATACCCAAAAGATTGTGTAACATAATTGTCGAAGGACACCTTCCTCCTTCATTGACTGCCAGTGCACTACTGGCTGTTGATTGAGATGTGTTGGCTACGCTTAACTGCCAAAATCCATCTTGATATATAGCTATATATATATAATGTAATGCTATCACTTACATTTAATTGCATAATAACTAAAAAAGAAGATATAAGTCACACAATATTAGAAATTAACCCTGAATGCATATACGCCTTTATGTACAGTATGTGTACAAAATGTACAGTATGCATATCTAAAAAACTAGAGGTGATGAGTAAAAACGGATTTTAAATCTGAATTCAGCACGCCCAAATTAGGTTAAAACAGTTATTTTTTGTGCTTGCCTCAATTTCTTTGTAAACCAGTGTAATCAATCAATTTCAATGGAGTAAAAACTAAATGCTCCTGTCTATTATTATTGCGGTCTGTTTGTTAATTTAACAACCCCCCCCCACTTCACATTCTGAGCAAAAACGAAAACTATCTTTTTTTTTGGGTTGTTTTGTTTTGGCATATCAACCTCAGTGGTTCATTTAATGGACAATACAGTTTTTAAATAAATTAATTCTTAATGGATACACAATTTTTAAATAATACATTTTTCTATTTAATTCATATATGGGACCCTAACAGGTACTACCACTCTGGGTCAGAGTGGACTAGGAGCAATGGGGATGAAGGGGTGCTCCACATTCCCAAACCTCAAAACTGGAACCTCATCCTCAGTTAGAGTTTAACGTCATTCCCAGGATATGTAGACCCTCAGTCACCGCCTTCTAGCACCATATGATAAAAATGGATGGTGGCTTGCCATAAGAGCAATAGGGTTGGGGCAATCATATAGGTGCTAGGGCTTAAGATGACCAACCAATTGATTGGAGGGGCCACTCCGACTCCCCGTCTAGCCTAAGTAAGGGTCTAAGTGGAGTATTGCATGTCATGGACTGCTCATCCACCAAGACTCCGTCCTTAAGCATCACGGGTCGCCACCCACGGCCAACAGGTGCCCCATTTGGAGAGTTCTTACCCCTCTGCAGAGGTGCAGTCGACAGGGGTCTCTTTTTGGTACAAATAATGTTCAATATACGTAAAATAATAATAGAAAAGTTTTTTGTTATAAATGCAGTGCCACATTCGGATATTGATCTTCCTATGAAAAAATCAAAAATCACCAATAACTTAAAATTGGTGAATTTAACATTTTTTTGATAGCTGCTTTGGATTTCTTGGGCAAAAATGCTTTTATAAACCAATTTTTAGTATAGGGAAGCTCCGAAAACTCATTTTACAGACAAAAATATGTTACAAAAATTCGCCATTTTTCGTGAACCCCACCAAATTTGGAGAGCTAAAAAACTCCACCAATTTTTGGAATTGGAACCTCAAATTTAGGGAATATCTAACTTTAACATAGTCCATAGCTGTACAAAATTTCAGAAAAACTGAAGGGGACGGGTGACAACTTTACTTTTTTTCTGGATGATTTGACATGGAATACTTCTAAAACAAAAAAAAACAAAAAATTAAAAAAGATTATGAAAACTTATGAAAGGGATGCATGGGACGTGCAGATGCTGCAACTGCAATGTGGCACCAGGGGTTTGGGGTTGTAATAAACAAACCCAGACAAATTTAAAATAAATAAATAAATAACATGAAATAAAAAGGTTGAAAGCAAATCCCACACCCCAAAAGAAAATTCTTTAGAAATTCCAAAAATCACAATATCCCAAGTTCCTTATAAAAGAATAAGAGGTCAGAGTTTGAATTCAAGTCTGGCTACAATGTTCACTTTAATAATAATGAAATTTATTGTGTACAGTGCTCAGGTGCAACACAACTCATCAAATCTCATTTCTAGTACATAGAGTAATGTATTAGTGTCAGGAACATGAATAGCGTACAGTAATAATATACATGTATGTGTACAGTGCTCAGGTGCACCACAACTCATCAAAGTCTCATGTCTAGTACATAGAATAATGTACTAATGTCAGGAACATGAACAGCGTACAGTAATAATATACATGTATGTGTACAGTGCTCAGGTGCACCACAACTCATCAAAGTCTCATGTCTAGTACATAGAATAATGTATTAGTGTCAGGAACATGAACAGCGTACAGTAATAATATATATGTATGTGTACAGTGCTCAGGTGCACCACAACTCATCAAAGTCTCATGTCTAGTACATAGAATAATGTATTAGTGTCAGGAACATGAACAGCGTACAGTAATAATATATATGTATGTGTACAGTGCTCAGGTGCACCACAACTCATCAAAGTCTCATGTCTAGTACATAGAATAATGTATTAGTGTCAGGAACATGAATAGCATACAGTAATAATATACATGTATGTGTACAGTGCTCAGGTGCACCACAACTCATCAAAATCTCATGTCTAGTACATAGAATAATATATTAGTGTTAGGAACATGTATGTGTGCGTGTGCATGCATATGGAGGGGAATATCATGTATAGTTTTGTTGAATTACAGAAGCATGGAGGTTTTGAAAAATGCACTGTTTCGGCAGCTTACAATGGATGCAGGCAGTTTATTCCATGGCTGGGCAACTCTCAGACTTGGGAAAGGTATGAACCCCTTAATGCCCTGCTATGAAAATAGTACCACTACTGTTCTTCTATAAGGATGGTTTTGACATTAAATAACCCAAGAAGGTGATATGCTATAAAATAAAAAAATTAAAAAAGATTCACTAATTGAAATTAAATCACTAATTTTTGGAAGATATTATTTTTTTTTTTTTAATCAAGGAGTAAATTCGCAAGAATTTGTTTTTATGCAAATTATTAGGTGTCAAAAAAAAAAAAAAAAAAAAATAGAAATAAAAAAAAACATTTTATTCTAGTGTCAAAATTTTTCTTTCTCGCATTAACAGCAAAGTAACACAAATGAAAATAATTAAAAAAATTAGTACCAACAAGAAAAACACACTTTATCACTTAAAAATTGAATGAACATTAATTAAATCGATTATTCAAAGTTGGATTTTAGTTACATAATGAGCATCAGTAAAAAAAGCAAAATGATATTACATTGATTTTAAACATTAAATTAGCCCCCAAATTTACGAAAATCCGACGCTAATCTCAGTAACTTTAAAAAATATAAGAAGACCATTCTTCTGAATACCACAAATTTTAATAATGTTATCTATAAAACAAAAAAGAAAAGAAAAATAGTGGAAGAAAAATAGAGAGAAAAAAAGAGAAAATAAGTGAAAGAAAAAAAGAAAAAAAGAAAAAAAGAAAAAAAAAAAAAAAAAAAAAAAAAAAAGAACAAAAAAAAACAAGAAAACAAAAAAGGAAATAAGAAAAAAAACAACACAAAAAAAAACAAAAAAAAAAAACAAAAGAAAAGAGAAGAAAGAAAGAAAAGAAAAAGATTAGTCCGTTTTATCAACATGTGTTGGTTTTTCTTTTATTCCATTTTAGAAAAGTAGGTGGAGTTTCCTTTACTTTTGTGAGACACAAATTTAACAATTTGCAGGTGAGGCACAACCCAACCGAACGCCATCATTGGGGGTAGGGGAACATTTTCTGTGGGTGATAATAAACACAACCAATGTCAATTTGGACCCCCCCCGCATACCCCCCCCCAAAAAAAACCAACAAAAAACGCGAGTGACTTTTTATGTTGCATCAGGAGAAGCAGTGGTTTTTTTATTCACTACGACACAAACAAATGGTAACAACTTGATGAAGTGATGAAGGGTGTGGGCTTTTTCCTCCCAGCTTCCTACTTGGCAAATTATAAGCACCCAATCAGACGACCATCGCTAAAAAAAAAACTACCCCCACAGAAAAGCTGTATATATAAACCTAGTTATAATCTTATAAAAGTAATTGCTGTTCTGTTAGTGATTGGTGAAACTAAATGGTTATTGCTTAGAGCGGAGTGAATGGAGGCTTGTAGAATTTTGTGAATAACATACTGATATGTACAGTACAATGTACACACACACACACACACACACACACACACATGTGTGAAGAAAAGGAAGTGAATCCGACGGTTATGTAGTATATTAAGAAAGATTGAAAAAACACAGGTTTAGATAAGTTGTGTGGTAAGTTTATTGGCCGACACTGCAGTGTTTCGATCTATTTAATTAGATCATCTTCAGGGCATTTGTTGGTATATGGAGGTGATAACATTTTTTTTATCACAGAATAACAAGAAAAGCAAGTGATAGTCCTTGTTTAGCAGTCTGTCAAAATTTGAAATCTGAAGAAAGGACCTGAAAAAAGTGGACGGTTTGAAATTATATATATATATATAATATATATATATATATATATATATAATATATATATATATACGTACGCACCACGCATGCACACACACCACACACACTAGTATTTGATAATTTGCTTTTTGAAGCATGTGTAATAAGTATATTATTACTTATATTTTAAAGGTAATTACAATGCGTATAACGTATAGATGCATCCACAACATATACATAGATGGAATTTGTTAATTATGATTGAAATAGTCATGAAAAGAAAACTTGGCGAATACTGCGGGTGACGTGTGGAACACTGTACAGCTGTTTCAACCTTATTAGGTATCATCAGCAGTGTATACTACGATCTCTGGGTTCTCCGGTTCGATCTCTGTTTGAGGGAGTTCTGTATATAGTGGCGCATTTATCATTGACAAGTTGATTGGGTGAGTTTCGTGTGTGGTGTGCCTGTGGCTTAGGGGTAGGGTCTCTGACTCTGCGTTCTCCGGTTCGATCTCTGTCTTTATAGAGATGCAGCCAGGCATGTAAACCCATCAAGGAGTGAACAGTAAGTGACAACCTTTTAATTGATATAACTCAACCTTCTCCAAAGACTCTTTTGCCTTAGGACTTTTGCCTATCTTGTTTTGTATTGTTTATGTTAGACTTTGCTCAGACAATAAAGTCTGTTTTGTTATAACTATTTTTGTATTAATGTGTTTATATATAATACTAGAAAAAACGTGAACCATTGGGTAGATAATTAAGGAAAAGTGAGTTTGCAAAGCGAATTAAATCTTTAAAAAAATATAGCTGGCAAAACATTAAATCATTTTGTAAGATTTCTAAGAAAGGGGAATGTTTGACCTAATTTAAGCTATGGGTTGCTGCTTATGAAATTTAACATAGGAATACATTTCAAATTCTCCCATCTCTCTCTCTCTCTCTCTCTCTGATAAACTAACATATATAATGAGGAGGTAATCAAGATATCTATAGAGGGAAGAAAGTGATAGGCAGAAGTAAGAGTTTGGTCAATTTTTGACTTAATTGCAAATTATAACTAATTAGAACCAATTAAAATGGAATTTTTTAAAAATGAACTCAATCCTAAAAAGTAAGGAATGATTTTGTACAATTTTTGTGTCATTAAAGAAACAGTTAAAAAGGCTTTATGAGATAAAATTTGGTTATTTCCATATAAGTCTAACATGATCAAAGGGGAACCACCCTTGACTGATAAATTATTTATTCATTTCTCCATTAAACTAACACTAAACCCTAACCCTAGCCCTAAATCCCGTCTTCTTTTTCCCTAGTAGATCAGTAAATAAATAAATAATTAATCAGTCAAGAGTGGTTCCCTTTGATCATATTAGACTCATAGGAAATAACCCAAAAGTTTGATTCGCTCAAGCTTTAGTATAGTAATAGATGTAACTTTTTCTGCCATTCGGTGGTCTTCTGAGGTTACCTAATGCATTATAAGAAATTGGTGCTAGCTTTTTAACACCACCTTAATTATCATAGCCCTAAAGAAAATCTGGAGGTGTGCCTCCTTGCCCAGTTATTCTTTTGCTAAAGGCAAAGAACACATTCTGACATTACCTGTGCAATTGATCTATTTAGACAAATGAAGACATTGGCTTCAAAATAAGCAATTAAAATCTTTACACCTGTACAGCCAAAACAGTGTTTGACGTGAAAAAAGGCTTTGAGTATTAAGAACTCCATTGAATTAAACAAAGATAAATTTTTTCTGGGCAAATAGATTCACAGAAAGAGAAAAATATAAACAGCTACACAGCTGTCCCTAATTAAAAGTTATTATTCGAAAATTGGGATGGTATATATTATATATATATATATATATATATATATTATCCAAAGTGGGTTAAATATCTATCTATCTATCTATCTGTCAGTATTATATATATATATATATATATATATATATATATATATTATTTATATTTTGCTTGAAGGCAATTACAATGTGTATATCGTATAAAATTCGATAATTAAAGAAAATAATCATGACAAGCGAACTCGGCAAACAAAAGTGCGCGTGCTTAGAACATCGTACAGTTCTGTTTCAACTTTATTAAGTCTCATCAATGTATACATCGCTGACGAGACTTAATAAATGGGAAACAGGCTGTACGATGTTCTAAGCACGCACATTTGTTTGCCGAGTTTGCTTGTCATGATTATTTTCTATAATTATCGAATTTTATACGATATGCGCATTGTAATTGCCTTCAAGCCAAAAATATAAATAATAATACATACTTTATTCAACAATGCTTCTAAAAAACAAACATCCAAAATCTTATATATATATATATATATATATATATATATATATGGTGTTATTTGGGAGTTCTCCGCTATGTTCTAGTAAGTATTTTTATTTGAGATATATTTTTGTATCTGTATCCGTTTTTTTGGAAGTACACAAATCAGGTATGGGCATTAGTGTGAAGCATTGATGTGCTATATTATATATAATGTAGTTATATATAATATATATATATATATATATATTTGGTTCTTCTTTCGTCGTTCTTTTGTAGTATATCAATCTTTAAAGAATGTAAAAAAAACTGTTTTCGGCATCCTTACCTCTAAAATTTGATACGGGAGATGACATTAGTATCTATTTATATTATCTCTAATCGTTTGTCATACTCCCGTCATTACCTACACAATACAACATGCAAGACTAACCAAAAAACGCATTGGTCATTACAAGACTAACCACTCCTATATACTCAAACAAGAACAACAACCACAATGTGAACATGTCAAACACTCTTTGACTGTTAAACACTTATTCATGGAATGCAGGTTTATTGCTCACATCAGAAAACCGTTATTTTAAAGCAAACAATATGAAATATCTGTTTGAAAATGTCAACATGGAGATTATTCTCTCTTTTTTTAGGGAAATAAAATTATACCATAGAATATAGACATGAAACAAATCAATACCATACAACATAATCCCCAATAATGCTAACACATTTTTAAAACCAATTACTAAAAAGATAAATATAAATACACGATATGTATAACTTCCTAACCATTAGACATGACATAACCTTCAGACGGGTTGACATGCCGTTTAAAATCACAAACAAAAACAAAAAGAAAATTACACAAAGTTAGGCACCTGCTGGAGATCAGTTGATAGCAAGTTCAGATTTGATCCTTTCTCTATACAATAACAATTCAAGTTTGATTCACACAATGTGCTCTTTTATCACAGCTCAAATCTGATCTTTTACCATGTACATGCCAATTTTTATCACTGCTTATGTCACATAACACTCAGGAATTTGCGTAATTTATCAATTGAGTATTTTATTTACAGTCAAAATAATTCATACATAGAATAAATCTTATTTGCGAGGTCTCTATAAAAATCTGAATTAGATTTGCCCCAAAACAGCCCTTATTTAAATCCTGCAATGCATCTTATATATCACTAAGAAATAAAAGTTACATAATGTATGGTGTGGTAAATTTGCATACTGGTTTAAACAAACAGGGTTTAATAAATAATTACTTAGTTTTATTGATCTCTTATATTATTGTTTTATTCTTCAATGTATCAAAATCAATCCTATGAATGATTTTATACAGAAACTAATTTAAATATAATTAATATATTAATATAAATACTTTTTATGTGTTCTTATTTTGATTTTTTTAGTCTTTCTAATTTGCATATATTTCATTAAGTCAAAACTTAAATACTACACCGAGAGGGTACCTATTCTTACTAGTATTAATAAATCATCCTCACAACTCTATTTTTTGCCCATTTATTTATGATTTTCCACAGGCTGGATTTATATAAATTCTTCCTAACATTTATATATATAATATATTGAACTAGCGATTTACCATATCATTGGTGACAACTACACTACCCCTTCTTTTTTTCCCTTGTCTCTGCCTTACACCTTCTGTTGCATCCAACTTTTCTTCTGCCCCCCACCTTTTCACGATATACACAGCAGTTCTGTTACAAAAATAAACATTCGATGAAGCTTCCGTTAATACACAGAGGTGAAATGTTGATTGATTGAAATTGTTTGTGTTCTATCCACTTTGTGTTCCTCAACATTTAATCTCCTTTTGTTGGATTTTACCCAATCTGTTATTTCCTATATATATATATATATATATATATATATATATATATATATATATATATATATATAAGTTGTTGTTCTGATCCAACGGAAGAAAATGAAAGATTTATAAAAAAAGAAGATCCACAAAATGGATTGTGTCTTAAAAAAAAAAATTTTTTTATTCCTACATTTGCGACACGTGTTTCAGATCTGATATCTCTTCAGGCATTAATTAACCATATGATATATATAACATTAAGGTGCCAGGCTGCTTTGTTTTTTGCATCTACCTCCCACGTGTTTGTGTCAATTGTGCATATCCTCATATCTCTCCACGAGATGGAGAGAGTGTAGCCTCAATAGCAAAGAGAGCAGAAAGAGGGAAAAAAGACAGCAGCCCCGGAAAGCACATAGTTCGTGTTTAGTCAGTGCACCAAAGACTGTCACTCAAGAATTGGCCAGCACAGTCATTTGCGCAGATGCAGATAATTTATTTATTTTTATTGAACACTACGCCATCGTCATTAGTGGACGGAAAGGTGCCAACAATATATATATATATATATAATATATATATATATAAAGTTTGAAAAGAGCATTGCTCACATGACTTTCGGAACATTTTTTCACGCTCAGAGTTGCCGAGGCATGGAATAAGCTGCCTGTGTCCATTTTGGGCTGATGAAACACTGCATCTTTCAAAGCCTCCATCCTTCCTGTAGTCCTGCCAATACTGTACCTGATACCCTTCTCCACACACATATGCACGCACACACTGTATATTATTACTGTACACTGTTCATGTTCCTGACACTAATATAATTATACTGTGTTACTAGACATAAGACTTTGATGAGTTGTGGTGCACCTGAGCACCGTACACAATAAATTTCATTATCATTTTATCATATATCCTAGACCAGTGTCTAGTATCTATAGATGATCCTATTCCCTAAAAAGACCTAGAGAGATAAAAAAAAATTACTAATAATTTTGTAAAGCAATATCTTTCCTAATCCAAATATGGCTTTGAGGTTCAAGCCATTGTGATTAATGAAAATTCAACCAAATAAGCCTTTCCATCTTAAAAGGTCATAAAAACTAAGGGAAGTTCCCTCAGGTCAAAGGTCAGGTCATAAGTAATAAGGTCACTTAATCACTGCCTGGGTAATTTGCCTATTATGGGTCACAAAGAACATGAAAAAAGGATTAAGACATACAGTCATGCATTTGTTAGGGAGATTAAAAATGATACTTCCCAAAAAGTTTCCCGTGTCTTGCAGGATTATTTAGAATAATCTAAAAAAATCACTTCCCCAGGAAATAAAGGAATTTTTTTTCTTTCTTTCAGGAAGTCATTTTTGTTTTCTTCAAATTAAATGTTTAGAAAAGAAAGGCAATGGAAGGAAAACGGAATGAAAAAAAATGAATGAAAAAATGAAAGAAAGATTGTATTGATGAATACAGTGACTTAAAAAGAAAGAAAAGAATGAAAGAAAGAAAAAATAAATGAACAAAAGGAGGAATAATGAACAAAAGAAAAGAATGAAAGAAGAATGAACAAAAGAAAGAATGAAAGAAAGAATGAAAGAAAGAATGAACAAAGAAAGAATGAAAGAAAAAGATGAAAGAAAGAATGAACAAAAAGAAAGATGAAAAGGAAAGAGAATGAACAAAAGAAAGAATGAAAGAAAGAATGAACAAAAGAAAGAATGAAAGAAAGAATGAACAAAAGAAAGAATGAAAGAAAGAATGAAAAAAGAAGAATGAAAGAAAGAATGAACAAAAGAAAAGAAAAAGAAAGAATAACAAAGAAAAGAATGAAAGAAAGAATGAACAAAAGAAAGAATGAAAGAAAGAATGAACAAAAGAAAGAAGAAAGAAAGAATGAACAAAAGAAAGAACGAAAGAAAGAATGAACAAAAGAAAGAATGAACAAAAGAAAGAATGAACAAAAGAAAGAAATGACAAAGAAGAATGAACAAAAAAAGAAGAAGAACAAAGAAAGAATGAACAAAAGAAAAGAATGACAAAAGAAAGAATGAACAAAAGAAAGAATGAACAAAAAAAAGAATGAAAGAGAATGAACAAAAGAAAGAATGAAAGAAAGAATGAACAAAAGAAAGAATGAAAGAAAGAATGAACAAAAAGAAAGAAGAAATGAAAGAAAGAATGAACAAAAGAAAGAATGAAAGAAAGAATGAACAAAAGAAGAATGAAAGAAAGAAATGAACAAAGAAAGAATGAAAGAAAGAATGAAACAAAAAGAAGAATGAAAGAAAGAATGAACAAAAGAAAGAATTGAAAGAAAGAATGAACAAAAAGAAAGAAAGAATGAAAAACAGAAAGATAATGAAAGAAAGAATGAACAAAAGCAAAAGAAGAAAAATGAACAAATAAAGAATGAACAGAAAAGAAAAGAAAGAACAAAAGAACATGATATGAAGCAGAAAAGAAAGAAAGAATGAAAGAATGAACAATATGAAAGAATGCAAACAAAGAAAGAAGAATGAAAGAATGAACAAAAGAAAGAATGACAATGAACACAAAGATAAGGAATGAATGAAAGAATCTGAACCAAAATGAAAAGAAAAAAAAATCAAAGGACACTATGTAATGAAAGAAAGAAAGAAGCTAATGAAAGAAAGAAAAGAATGAAAATAATGACAAAGAAAAAAGAAAGAATGGAAAAAGAAAGAAAAAAAAAAGAAAGATGAAACAAAAGAAAGAACAAAGAATGAAGAAACAAAGAATGCAAAGAATGAAACAAAAGAAAAGTTAAGAAACGCGAAACGGAAGGAGAAGAGAAATAAAGGAATGAAAGAATTGTGTTGAAGAATACAGTGATTAGAAAGAAAGAAAATAAAGAGAACGAAAGAAAGAAACGAAGAAAAGAAACGAGAAAAGAAATTAAGCAACAAACTAAGAAAAGAAAAGAAACTCACTTAACCCTGGAAAACCCACTGATTAAATTGGCTCGGTCATTGTATCAGATTAGATAGGAAACACCTGTGGAAAGGCCGGGAAGATAGAAGTGTCACGAAATTAAAGTAAAGAAAGATAGGAAAGTGAAGAAGAAAGAAAGAAGGCATCAACAAGAAAAAAGAAAGAAAGAAGTAAAGAATACAAAAGGATACAAAAAGACTTCCTTAATCCTTATAGATCTTCTTTGATAGTTTATTCACTAATTCTAGCTTAAATGTGGACACAATGACAAAAGTATTGGGGGCATATTCTCTTTTCTTTATTTTCTGGTAACTGGACGCTAGAAAAAACCCTTCCCAATGGAGGTAAGTATGGTGGTTATTCTATCAGAATCCCTCACTCCTAAATAGAAGCAATCAATTGCATCAATGGACTGATTTTTTAAAAATGTCAACTCAACTGTAATGTGGCATTGTCTAGTCATCCTTCATTAGATTTGTGCTGAATTTTCAAACTTCAATTTCAGGATTATCACTACATTTGGAAGTGAAACATGAAAATAAAGGAGATCGTAGGTATTACGCTGCTGATGAGACATAAATAAGGTTGAAACAGTCTGTTACAGTGTTTCCACACTCGTCCACGCGTTATTCGCCGCAGTTTGCTATGTCATGATTATTTCCAATAATTATCGAATCGATACGATATACGCATTGTAATTGCTTCAAATATATTATATATATATATATATATATAATATATATAGATAGATAGATAGATAGAATAATAGAATGTGAACAGATAATAATAGGATACCTAGAACCTATCGTACTATAAATGTCATTAGATTCTAATGAAAGAAAAAATGTTAATACAGGCGACAAGAAAAGCAGGTTATATTCTCACAGAAACAAATTACAGATGATGGACTATGCAGAATGCATCAAGCGCTTCTGATCAAACAAGCGAATCACTTAGCTGCTACTAGCCCAGGAAAGCAACAATTTTGGTTGACATGTTAAATCAAAAGCAGCTTGAAGAGAGATTTTACATTTAACAATTCTAATTTTTAATCAAGAATTCCTCTATAAATATAAACCCCCCTGTTTATAGCTGTCACCTGCTCAATTAGGTATGTCCACAAATTTTCTGACATATTTTACCAAGAACTAAGTTTCCTGGTTCTTATTGCATAATGCCAACTAATATAATAGGTCATGGGCACAATGGTTAGAGAAGCATAATTAAATTTTTTTTTGTTGTTTTTTTCGTGTTTTTCATTTTAGAAAAAAAAAGTGATGCTTGCGACAAAATCTATGAAGAATCTACCTAGTTGAAAAAATTTAATCTACGAAAGTTACACTGAGCGTAACCAAGACGTAAGAATAAACGAACAACACGGACACGCGCAACTAAACATGTTTTGCTTGCTGTCTCCAGAGATGAAAATCCAAGATATTTTGAAATAAAAATTAAAGGAAAAATAATAGATTTTGAATTACATTAATATAAAACTTGTTGTTTCTTAGAAACTTTTAAAAAAGACATCAATTTTTCTTTGAAAAATATTGAAAATTATCGACTTAACTTCATCTGATCAGCTGTTGAAGCCATCCCCGTAAAAATCCAAAACTCCTGAAGAGCATGCTGTAATACCTCTTGTCGATTGCTTACACTTTTCTAAAGTTCCTTTAAATCTTCCAAATCCCAAAGAAAATGGCTTCTTGCACTTTGTAAAGTCCTTTTACTGCTGGCGAGGCGGCCATATACAATTCCGGTATTCACGTTTTGTACCCTGAAAATTTAAATTAAATGTTTTAAAATTTTGTGTTACAAAAAAAAAAAAAAGTCTGACTTATTTAAAGAAAGCTAAAAATGGACATCCTATATTTAACAGAACAATATACAAAGAAAACCCCCACCAAAAAAAAAAAATAAAAAAATCAAACGTAATGGATACTGGTTTGATTAGCGTTTGACTTTGTTTAATTTTACGGCATAATCAACCATCAGGGGGTCATTTAATGCCGCATTAAGTTTTCAAATAAATCAATTCTTAATGGATTAATTTACAATTTTTTATAAATACATTTACTATTAACCCATAGATGGGGACCCTAATAGTACTACCACTCCGGGTCAGAGTGGTACCAGGGTAGCAATGTGATTGAAGGGCCGTGCCTCCACCATTCCCCAAACCTTCAAAACTGGAACCTATTCCTCCTCTCTTTNTACATTACTATATAATATATAGCTTTATATATCAAGACGATTTTGCAGTTAAGCGTAGCCAACACGTCTCAATCAACAGCCAGTAGTGCACTGGCACTCAGTGCAGGAGGTTGTCGTCCCTCGCAGCACAGGAGGAAGGTGTCCCTCGACAATTGTTTTACACAATCTTTTGGGTATATATTTGTATTACAATTTCCAACGACGCACATTTTTTTGCCTTACATATGATTTAATTTTACTTTATTTTATTTTTTTTTCATATTCTCCAATGGCTTCAAGCTCGTCAAAACATTGAGGATGCCTCAACAAGGCCAATTCTTTCTGAATCGTGTACATTGTATCATCCAAGTATATTTATTCCGTCAATGTTCTTTATCTATCCTGTTTTATCTGTAATAAGCTGCTGCAACTGTTGAAATAAGCATGTATATACTCTGTATATACCTGTTTATAAATTTGAATTCAGCACACCCAAATTAGTAAAGAAAACACCTATTCACATTCTTGCCTCAGACAAAAAATATTTTTTGTAAACCAGTGTTATTGTTGTATTATGACAGCTGTTAGAGCATGCATTATTTTTTCTAAATTTATTTCGTCATAATTGATGTATGCTTGTGTAACGATTATAATATTGCATATATCTAACAACCCCTCCACACAAGCAGAATATGACACAAGGTCAATTTTAAGCAGAGTTTGAATTCAGAGTTTTCCTCCTCTTATACAGGCTACTATACCAAGGTTAAAAAGCCCAGTCTGCCCTACTATTTACCCAAAGCTGAAGGAAGAATAATTGGATTCATAGCTTTTCCAAGGGTATTAGTGTTTATTTTAAAAAGGGGCCAACTGAGCACATGTGTAGCACAGTTCGGATCTATGCAGTAAAATGAGGAGCCGATGGTAGGCTTGGCACTCCACCTCAGATGCAAAAACAATCTCCCTGGTCTAGCATTAATGAAAATTGGATAGACTCCCTTGCTGTTTGGCTGATACCGACAATAGGCCACTCCACCAACTTAGTATTTTAGAAAAGTAAAAAATGAAACTAAAATACAAAATGACCCTGTTAGTTGGGGCAGAATACACTGATTGCACCTCTACAGAGGGGTAAAATCCCCTAAATAGGGCCATCTGTTGGCCATGGGTGATGACCCATGATGCTTAAGAATGGAACCCTGGTGGCTGAGCAGTCCATGACATGCAACACTCCACTTAGGCTCTTATTTAGGTTAGGCAGTCAGAGATCAATCAGCTGGTCACGTCAAGCCCTAGCACCTATATAATTGCCCCAACCCTATTGCCCTTATGACAAGTCCCAACCCTTTTTAGCATATTGGTGCTAGAAGGCGGTGGCTGAGGGTCTAAATGTCCTGGGAATAACGTTAAACTTTATCTGATGGTGAGGTTCCAGTTTTGGAGGTCTGGGGAATGTAGAACACTCCTTCATCACCATTGCTCCCTGATCCCTCTGACCTGGAGTGGTAGTACCTGTTAGGGTCCCATCTATGGGTTAAATCATAAAATGTGTTTATAAAAAAAATATTGAGTATCTATTAAAGATGAATTTATTTCATAACTTGATTGGCATTAAATGACCCACCGAGGTTGATATGCCGTAAAACAAACCAAACCAAACCAAACCCTCCAGACAAGTAGAATATGTCATAAGGTCAATTTTTAAGTGGGGTTTAACGGGTTTGAATTCAGTTTTCCTTCTCTTAGACTGGTTGCCATACCAAGGTTAAAAAGCCCAGTCTGCCTTACTATTTACCCAAAGCTGAAGGAAGAATAATTGGATTCATAGCTTTTCCAAGGTTCTATGCGAAATGCAACCAGCCTTGTCAAGGATTTTAATTTGTCTTTCCATATCCAGTTCCTAAAACGATAGCCATTACACAACAGGTGTCTCTTTCACTGTAGAAGAAAATTAGCCACATTTTTGGCATAATATTTTTAAAAGGGCCCAACTCAGCACATGAGTAGCACAGCTTGGATCTATGCAGTAAAATGAGGAGCTGGTGGTAGGTTTGGCACTCCACTTCAGATACAAAAACAATCTCCCTGGTTTAGCGTTAATGAAAATGGAATAGACTCCCTTGCTGTTTGACTGATATCGACAATAGGCCACTCCACCGACTTTACTTACTATTTTAAAAAAGTAAAAAATGAAACTCAAATACAAAACCACCCTGTTAGTTGGGGCAGAATACAAGTCCCAATCCTTTTTAGTTTATTGGTGCTAGAAGGTGGTGGCTGAGGGTCTTCATGTCCTGTTAATGACCTCTGCAGAGGAGTAAAATCCCCTAATGGGACCACCTGTTGGCTGTAGATGGCGAATTGTGATGCTTAAGGATGGAATCATTGTGTCCCAGAAGTCCATGACCAACAACACCTCACTTTGACCCTTACTTAGGCTAGACAGGCAGTCAAAGATCAATCGGCTGGTCACATCAAGCCCTAGCACCTATAGGATTGTCCAAATATTACCTTTAAGGCAAACCCCTAACCCTTTTTATCATATGTGCTGGAAGGCAGTGGCTGAGGGTCTTAGTGTTCTTTGTATGATGTTCAACTGCATCTAGTGATGAGGTTCCAATTCTGGAGCTTTGGAGATTGTACCACTTTATTGCCATTACTCCCAGGTCCACTCTGGCCTGGAGTGAGAGTACCTGTTAAGATCCCTTCTATGGTTTAAATAGATAAAAAAAATTAGTTTTAAACTAAAAATTGAGTTTAAAAAAAATTGAATACCAAGAAGATACATGAAACAAAATGTATCCTGCATAAAATAACCCTACAAGGGATGACATGCCATAAAACCCAACCAACCAATCAAATACTGAAAAATAAAAAGGTGTGAAACATATATTATGGGTGATTAATATTACTTTTTTAATAGTTTTACTAACTAAAAAACTGGGTACAATTTTTAATAAAATCTGCATTTTCTTCTAAACCTAAGATACCATGGTTTTTATCATTTCAAGCTTGTTGGTTTGATTTTACAGCATGTCAACCCTTGTGGGGTTATTTTATGCCAAAGATGTTTTGTTTTGTTCATTCTTGATATGCCATTCAAATTTTTTTAATTCAAACTCAGTTTTTTATTTAACCCATAGATGGGATCCTAACAGGTACTACTACTCTGAGTCAGTCAACCTGGGAGTAATGTACTCCACATTACTCAGATCTCCAGGATTGGAACTTCAACATTAGATACAGTTTAACATCATACCCAGGACACTAAGACCCTCAGCCACCACCTTCTATCACATATATGATAAAAAGAGTTGGAGGTTTGCATAAAAACAATAGGGTAGGGACAAAGAGGGCCTCTCCAACCACTCGTCTAAGTAAGGGTCAAAGTAGAGTGTCGCATGTCAGTCCTTAAGCATCATGGGTCGCCACACACGGTAATCAGGTAGCCCCATTGGGGGATTTTTTCCCATTGCAGAGGTGCAATCAGTGTATGCTACATCCCCAGCCGACAGTGCGGCTTATTTCAACTTAAAATTATACATACAATAAAAATAGATATTATTAGGTATTATTTATTTCCAAACTCTACACCAGTGAAAATTGGTAACCAAAAATATGCACAGGTAGCATTTCAAAACTAAGTACACCCTTTATCAGGGCAGACCTGTTGGCTGAGGTGTTTGAATACATCATCTGACCCATGATCCTTAAGGATGGAATCCTTAAAGTGGATGAGCAGTCCATAACATGCAACACTCCACTTAGACCCTTACTTAGGCAAGACCAGCAGTTAGAGAGGCTCCTCCAATCAATCGGCTGGTCACGTCAAGCCCTAGCACCTATATGATTGTTCCAACCCTATTGCCCTTATGGCAAGCCCCAACCCCTTTTTATCATATGGGTGCTAGAAGGCGGTGGCTGAGGTTCTTCATGTCCTAGAATGGCATTAAACTCTATCTGATGGTGAGGTTCCAGGTTTGGAGGTCTGGAGAATGTGGAGCACCCTTCATCACCATTGCTCCCTGGTCCACTCTGACCCGGAGTGGTAGTACCTGTTAGGGTCCCATCTATGGGTTAAATAGAAAAAATGTGTTTATAAAAAAAATGATATCCATTAAGAATTAATTTATTTCAAAACTTTATCAGCATCAAATGACCCACTGAGGTTGATATGCCGTAAAACCAAACCCTTATCAGGACCGGTGCTAGGGTCTTATGGGCCCCCTTCTAAATCGCCTCTCCCTACTCTACTATATGTCAAATTTCATGAAGTTGTGTATTCACATATAATATATGAAACATGCTCTGGCGGGGTCTCCAAGCAGGGTTGGACCCCCTTATGCAATTTTATTTTTCATTATAAAATGCTGAAGAGTTTGGTAATGAATAATATCTAATATCTGTTTGATGATATAATGTTACATGAAAAATAATAAAATTTTGGTATCTTTGGTTTTGTAGAAAATTTATATAATTAACTTTTTATGAAAAATTACTAGGAGTGTACTTATTTATTGGTTATATATATATATATATATATATGTAGTATATTAAGAAAAATGAAAAAACACCGGTTTAAATGGGTTAAGTGGTGAGTTTATTGGCCGAAGCTGCAGTGTTTCGATCTATTAATTAGATCATCTTCAGGGCATTTGTTGGTATGTGGAAAGTGATAAGAAATTATTTATCATAGAATAACAAGAAAAGTGAGTAGTAGTCCTTGTCACTCAGTCTGTTTAAAAAATTTTTTGAGGTTATATTTTTATTATATATATATATATATATATAATAAGAATTGCCACTTCTTCACAGAAGAAGGTCATTTCTACCAGTTCGTTTGTGAGCATGCAGATAGCTCAGTCCAGTTTTTATGCAACCTGCCACATGAATGCGTCTTGAATGTGTGTAAGTGTATATATATATATATATATATATATTCAATGTGTGTGTGAGTGTGTGTGTATATATATATATATATATATATATATATATATATAATGTGTGTGTGAGTGTGTATATATATATTTAATGTGTGTGTGTGCACAAGTCGTTGGGGTGGCCTAAAATCGGTAACAGCCAATCAGCGAGGGAGTCTATCCCCTTTTCACTAGCGCTAGACCAATGAGATTGTTTTTGTGTTTGAAGTAGAGCACCACACCTACCATCAATTCCTTACTTTACCGCAGAGATCCCTGTGCTACTCATACGCTTGTTGGTGAGGGCCGGTATCGAACTAGGAACCTTGCGGTTTCTAGCCGAACGCTCTACCGACTGAAGCTAAATATGTGTGTGCGTACATGTATGTTGTGTATATATATTGTAAATATATACATGTGTGTGTGTATATATATGTGTATATTATATACATGTATGTGTGTATAATATATGTGTATATATTACATGTATGTGTGTGTATATATATGTTATATATATACATGTATGTGTGTGTATATATATGTTATATATATACATGTATGTGTGTGTATAATAATGTTGTATATAATACATGTATGTGTGTATATATATATGTGTATATATATACATTATGTGTGTATATATATATGTGTATAATATATACATGTATGTGTGTGTATATATATGTGTATATATATACATGTATGTGTGTGTATATATGTGTGTATATATATACATGTATGTGTGTGTATATATATGTGTGTATATATATACATGTA
The DNA here is from genome assembly GCA_023376005.1 of Doryteuthis pealeii. Lineage (NCBI taxonomy): Eukaryota > Metazoa > Mollusca > Cephalopoda > Myopsida > Loliginidae > Doryteuthis > Doryteuthis pealeii. The sequence continues at coordinate 8,013,562 of CM042181.1, forward strand.
TGTGTGTGTATATATATGTGTGTATATATATACATGTATGTGTGTGGTATATATATGTGTGTATATATATACATGTATGGTGTGTGATATATATGTGTGTATATATATACAGTGTATGTGTGTGTGTATATGTG
>CM042181.1:8018695-8028695 GCA_023376005.1 Doryteuthis pealeii
TATGCATATATATTTTTATATATTTTGAGTTTTTTAACTCAGGCATATGATTTTGCACTTAGAAAGAATTGTGTGAGTTAGATGTGTATGAATATGTGTACATACACACACATGCATATACCCCCATGAACACAATAAACTTGCACAAATATACAATTCTATAACCACAAAATCTTATATAAAAATGTACCCACACATAGGTGTGTATATTCATACGCACACATATATACACTCACCACATATATATGCATACACTCACCACCTATATATATTATATATATAATATAGATAATATATATATTACCCACCACCAATATATGTATATTTATAATATATCTATATATACCCACTTATATATATATATATATATATATATACAAGTTTTCTCTCTACCACGGTTTCGGTGTTCAAGGTACACCTTCCTCAGGAGAACTAAAGAAATTTATGTAGCTAATAGTTCTCCTGAGAAAGGTGTATTTTGAACACCGAAACCTTGGTAGAGAGAAAAATCTTTTCTAAGATATATTGAGCCCTTTTGGATTAACTGGTAATGAAAAGATAGTAGTAACTTTTTGATGAATATATATATATATATATATATTCATATATTTCATCAAAAAGAAAACAGCTGTATGGCCACCTGCTACATATCACCCAAACCATCCGAGTTAGTCAGACAAGACACTGCTGGAGAAGCAAGGACGAACTCATAAATGACGTCCCCCAGTGGAAGCCAGCACATGAGCATGCCAGTGTGGGCCGCTCAACAAAGACGTACATTGATCAGCTCTGTGCGGATACAGGATGCTGAATAGAGAATGATGAGTGATAGAGACGGATGGAGAGAGATTGTCATGGATATCCGTGCTAACAGCGCGACATGATGATGATGATGATATATATATATATATGAGGTAGATAAAAGGATAAGTGAGCAAGAAATGAATAACTCAAAACAAATCAAGGGTTGAAATGATTTCGTCCGTGTTACCCGGACATCGTCAGTCGAAAAAAATCTTCTTTTTTTTTCTTTTTTTTTCCAACTGATGATGTCCGGGTAAACGGACGAAATCATTTCAACCCTTGATTTGTTTTGAGTTATTCATTTCTTGCTCACTTATCCTTTTATCTACCTCATATTGTCGGATTCTAAACCCATCCATCCTATCTTCATATATATATATATGTTCATAGGAAATGGACTTGTCGCCACGAGTTCAAATCCTGGATGTGGTAATTGCATTTCACTTAGTGCTAATACCCCTGGGGAAAGGTATGAATTCTACTCTCCCTCCAGCTATGGGTAAATAGTAGGGCAGACTGGGCTCTTCAACCTTGGTTAGGCAACCGGTCTAGGAGAAGGAAAACTCTGAATTCAAACCTGTTGAACTCCGCTTAAGAAATTGACCTTGTGTCACATCCTGCTCATGCGGAGGGGTTGGTAAGTATATATATATATATATATATATATATATTATATATATGTGTGTGTGTGTGTGTGTGTGCATGAATATATGCTATGATATTTATATGTCTGGATTATGACATTTATTCCATTGCTGTTTTCACAGTGAGAACACTAAATTATATAAGAATGGAAAAAACGTGTGTGTGTGTGTGTGTGTGTGTACACGTATGTGTGTGTGTGTACACGTATGTGCTGCTGTAAGGCAGAACTTGTACAGCAGTCAATGAATTTAACTTCGCTAAGTCACTATAGTTTTATTCACTGATCTATTACAATGGCCCCACCCTGTTATAGATATTCATATAAATGCCTATAGTTACTCTGAATACACACATATATATATATATATATATATATATATATATATATATACACCCATTTACATGAATGTATTATTAATTGTTGAGTATAAACAGAAGATAACATGTGTATGTAAGTAAGTAAAGTCGTTGGGGTGGCCTAAAGTCGGTATCAGCCAATCAGCAAGGGAGTCTATCCCCTTTTCAATAGCGATAGACCAAGGAGATTGTTTTGGCGTCTGAGGTGGAGCGCCACACCTACCATCAGCTCCTTACTTTACCGCACAGATGCTACTCAGAAGAGTTGGTGAGGACCGGTATCGAACTAGGAACATTGTGGTTTCTAGCCGAACGCTCGACCGACTGGGTATATTTATAAGTAAATGATGCAGAATGGATGTAAAGTCAATGGTGCTTGGTTACTGCTAGTTTCTCACCTATGCAAGTTTCAATTTAACCACTTTCTTTAAAAATCACATGCGCACACACACACACACATATATATATATATATATATATATATATATGTATGTGTAAAAATGGAAAAGGAATTGAATCCGACAATATGAGGAAAAATGAGTAAAGAAAAGAAAAGTAAATGGATAAAATGAATTTAATCGATCACTTACACATGTGTTTCGGTCAGTTTATGTGTGTCGATTCTTGTATGTGTGCGAAATATTTTCACACCCATAAACTGACCGAAACACATGTGTAAGTGATCGATTAAATTCATTTTATCCATTTACTTTTCTTTTCTTTACTCATTTTTCCTCATATATATATATATATATATATATATATGAATATTGCTTAGTTCTTGTGAACGTTTATCTTTTTATATCCTGAAGCATGGGAAGTAAACGAAAACAGAAAAATAAAACAAGAGTTTCAAAATCCAGCCATTGTTCTGACCCTTGTTCGATTTATCTATTCCAATATTTCGGGTGACCTTCACCCTTTATCTAGGTATTATATGATGACTGTGATTGCGTAAAAAAAAAGTTAAATGAAAAAAATAGTTGGTGTATGTATATATATATATATATATATATATATACACATACACACACACCAACTCCTCTGCATGAGCAGGATGCAACACAAGTTCAATTTCTTAAGCAGACTTTAACAGGTTTGAATTCAGAGTTTTCTTTCTCCTAGAAATTAAACTTTTTAAAAATAGTTAAAGGCATTTCTAGAAAAATTTTGAATTATTTTAAGAGGCCTAGCTCAGACTGTTTTAGGTGGGATCTGTCTTTCGCCCTAAAGGTGTTTACTCACTCACTGTAAAAGGGTGTCTGTTTCTCAGTGCTTACCCACTCTCTTGGTAATCCAACTATAAACTTTCGATAATCCACCAAATGTCCATCCGACCATACAGCTAAGTCTCTGTCATTTTTGGCTCATTTTAAACCAAATTTTCAATAATCATTACAATTATACATTGATAAATTTTAATCTAGACTATACACATGTGGGTATTAAAATAGAATTAAGATAGAAAATAAAAAGCGCCACACCTACCATCAGCTCCTTACTTTACTGCACAGATCCCTGTGCTACTCATACGCTGAGTTGGCGAGGACTGGTATCGAACTAGGAACCTTGTGGTTTCTATCCGAACGCTCTACTGACTGGGCTAACCCGGCCCTTAGAATTAAATAAAAAGATTTTTTTTTTAATAATAACTCGACAGGAAGAATCAACATGAAATTCCCTTACCTCCGAATTCTTCTCACCAATTCAACATTACATATCGATAAAAGAAATCAATCAACACTTATTTCTCCTAGAAAATAAAGTTGAAGAACCCTACTATTTACCCATAGCTGGTAGGAGTATAGTTGTATTCATACCTTTCCCAAAGGTATGAAATGCAAACTGCCTTGTCCAGATGTTACATATTAATTGGAACCCTATTACTTTTTAAGGTAGTATAGAAATCCTTATGGCGATCAGTACAGCTGATGGCCTTGAGAGTGAGTGACAATGCTTGACCTCACTCTCACCTTGCTTTCTGGGGATAGAATCGTGAGAACGGAACCCCGATAGAAAGCCCTTTTCCGGTTTAAGGTGGGCAACTCAGTAAGTCAGTTGCAGTAGACAGTTAGAGTTAGTCAGTTGCAGAGTTAGAAGCTAGCAAGATGTGACTCTCAGCGCGCAGTTGTCTGGTCCTGGGGTTCCAGAATAAAATAACATCAAAGGTAAATCGAAGTCTTGTTGTTATTACTAAAAGCTAACAATGACACAAGGCTTCTGATAAGAAATGGTCCCCAGCAGAACCAGACACGGAATCCCCAGACAAGAAAGACCAGACGAGACCTGTAGAAGATATACCAGACCATTAGAAGATAGATGATAAAAGAAGCAGATCCGACCAGAAGAATAAGAAAGTACGCAACACAGGATTTGAACTTTGGTCGACGACTCCATTTCTTATTACTATAACCATTATGCAATACAACTTTATAATATATATCAAAAATACATTGATTATAATAAGATATATATTAAAAATATATCGATATATAATGATATATTTAAAAATAAAACAAATTAATAAAGGATAAAACATAAAATAAAAAAAGCAAATAAAAGACAAAAATACAAACAAGAAAAATAACAATAAACAACTTAAAACAAAAAAATATAAAGAACCAAAGAAAAATGTTCAATTTATATATAAATAGTGATAAGAGATTTATTTTTAAATTTTTAAATCCCGGGCAACAGCAGGTAAGTCTGCTGGTTATTTCTGAATCTTAACCAAATTTGTTCAATTGTTAAAAGACAAGAAAACTTGTAAATGAAAATGAAGTGGATCAGTTGTTTTAATAAAAATCTTATTCACATTTAATTAAACTCATTAGAAATTATAGGTCAATCTTCAAAGTTGTCACTTTAAATATTGTTTATTTAATGGCAAAGATGGATGGTTGACATATTACAGACATACATAGATACATATATATATATTGGTTTGTTGGTTGGTTTTGAAGGCTGTCACAATGCAAGTGTAAAGAAAAAAGAAGGTAACTATGATGTTGTTTGTTAAACTGTCACTTTATTCTTAATATTTCGGGATGAAAAATCCCATCATCAGAACTGAAGTGGTCCTAGCAGTTGCTCAATTTGTTCTGTCTCGGGTCTTCCAAATTCTCTGTGTGTGTGGTTGGGGGTGCTTGTTTATGTGTGTGTGCGTGCTTGTGTGCTTATGTCTGTGTGTCTGATCATTTATTTTTATTTTATTTTAATTATTATTCCAGATTTGATTTGCCTTTAAGTAAGGTTTTTTTTGTTTATTAACAGGATCATATATATATATATATATATATGCACCAATTCTTTCCTATCGACTGTGCTAAAAACTGTGGATGGTTCAACACAAGCCTTCACCACTATAAACAAATCACTGTGTGGATGTTCATTGTATGAACACTCATACATCGATCGATGGGAGAGTCCATCATAAAGTTAAACCTAATGAGTCAGATATACCTACTTTGGCCTGAAGAGCACTAAGCAAAACTTTTAGTAGGTATATCTGACTCATTAGGTTTAACTTTATTATTCGCTCTACTTAGGTATTGAGCACTCTTTACTTTTTAGCTTTAGAATATCCTGGCGGATTTTATTTATATATATATATATATATAAATTGTTTTTTCTTTTGGCCAAGTATTATAGTATCAACCGATTATTTTTGGTTGGCACAACTATCTTGGTCTTTTCTTTTTATCAAAATTTTTTTTTTTTTCCCTGGTGATGTTTGTTTTACATCAAACTATTTGCCAGGTTTTTTTCTTACCACAAGGCTTTACCAACAAGTTTGGTATATTAAATATATATATGTGTGTGTGTGTATTTGTTGTAGTGGGGTCCACGTATATATATATATATATATATATATATATATATATACGCATATATATATATATCTCCATATCAAACCCCTCTGCATGAGCAGGATACAACATATGTAACATATAATAGACATGTTATATATATTATATGAAATTATATATATATGTGTGTGTGTGTATCTATATATAGTATATATATATATATATATATATATATATATATATATTATACATAAAGGTGAATGGTGTAATGATTTGAGTCCTAAGAAATTGACCAGAGTTCAAATCCTGGACATGACGGTTTGCATTTCACATAGTGCTAATACACTTGAGAAAGGTATGAATCCATATATTCTTTCTCTAGCTATGAGTAGATAGTAGGGCAGACTGGGCTCTTTAACCTTGGATAGGTAACCAGTCTAGGAGAAGGAAAACTCTGAATTAAAACCTGTTAAACTCTGCTTAAGAAATTGACCTTATGTTACATCCTGCTTGTGCGGAGGTGTTTGATATATATATATATATATATATATATATATATATATATATATATATGTTACATATGTATCAGCTTATATAGAAGTTGGATGGACATGGAGTCAACAGCGCCTGGTTACTGACAGTTTATTGCCTATGCAATCTTCAGACCATAGCACTATTGATTTCTCTTGTTGAAATAGGAATATCTTGATTGGTTGGTTCATGAATTTTAATGACATATCAACCCATCTAGGGTTATTTTGTGCCTATAGGTTAGAAAACAATATATGTTGTATATCTATATCTAAACTTTTGAAGTTAAGTGTTTTAATGATATATTAGTGTTGATGGGATCATGTTGAGAGATTATTTTTGTATGGTATTGATCAGGTTTATGTTTAGATTTTTTGGTATAATTTTATTTCTCTCAAAAAGGAGAAAATATTATTTGCATAAAAAATGCGGTTTGTGATGAGAGCAAAATCCTACATTCTGTGAAGAAGTGTTTAACAGTGCAAGTTGTTTGACATATTTCACACTGTGGTTGTTGTTCTTGTTTGAGTATAAAGGAGTGTGTAAGTCTTGTATGACCAATGCTAAATCTTCACATTCTATGAGAAATGTTTACATGTCTCACACTGTGGTTGTTGTTCTTGTTTGAGTATAAAGGAGTGTGTAAGTCTTGTGTGACCAATGCAAAATCTCCACATTCTATGAGAAATGTTTATCAGTGTAGGATGTTTGACATGTTTCACACTGTGGTTGTTGTTCTTGTTTGAGTATAAAGAAATGTGTAAGTCATGTGTGACCAATGCATAATCAGGACATAATAACTTGTTCCTTTCTGGACTTTGTAAAACCCAAAAAGAAGTCTAGTATGACCAATACTAAATTTGTATGATCTTTGAGAAATGTTTATCAGTATAGGGTGTTTGAAATGTTTCACACTGTGGTTGTTGTTCTTGTTTGAGTATAAAGTAGTGTGTAAGTCTTGCATGAACAATGCATAATCAGGACATAAGGCACACGCCTTATATTACCAAAACTCCAACAGTTCCTTTCTGGACTTTGTAAAAGCTGGTCTCTAGTCTCCCAAAGTGGCTTTAATTAAAAATATTTTTTTGTGGATGTTGTTATTCCTGTGTCATTGCCATTTTGCATGGAGGAATCTGTGGGGGATTTAAAAAATACAAAAAATAAAAATGATACGAAAATAAAAATAAAATAAAAAAACAACAAACTTCCATAGGGCCTTGACCAGAAGAACCCCTTTGCGCATGTCCGACAAAAAGGACTGACTCTCTACCCCAAAAAGGATACCTCCGCCATTCAAACTGAGGCCGCAACTGAGTGTGGTCATTTCCTAGCCAGGGGGCATGTTTCCTTGCTACTGAAGACTATGCCCCGTTCAATAAAGCCTAAGTCGTAAAACTACCTCTAGCCTTTGTCTCTTTCCTCTTTCGTTCCTTAAAAACCTAACTCAGCCCCATAATTTTATTAATCTTAGTTTTCAAGTCAAGATGTGGAATTATGAATTTGTTGGGTGTTAAAATTTCAAAATGTCTAAAACTGATTTTGCTGCTGTGTCAGCTTTTTCATTTTCCCCTTACTCTGATATGGCTTCGGATCGAGCATATGAGAATCTCTTTAGAGTCAGATATGAAGTCCAATCTACTCAGGAGTTTAATGATGAGAGGTTCTTTCTGTTTTTTTTATTTCTTAATGATAATAAGACCGAGAGTGAGTCTAAAAATATGATGAATCTTTTGTAGTGGTTTCTGAGATGAGGCTGAGTGCTAGATCAATTGCATGGGATTCATCTGTAAAAATGATGCTTTCCTTTGGAAGAGCTTTTCTAGTAGATTGTGAATTCAGGGGTGTAAATTTTTACCATAGTCTACCGGACAGACGTTAGTGGAATATGAAATGTAGTCCAATGTATATATTTTTAATTTCTGAACTGGGATTAATACTTTTAATAAAAATAAAACGGAAGAAAACAACTTAGCACATTAATTCATTTATAAGTTTTTTTTTTTAATTAAAGGACAGCATTAATTGATGTTGTAGAGATTTAATGCTGAGGTTTAAAAAAAAGTGTTTAACTGAATCACTATGCAACAATTTTAGATGTTAGTGGAATATGAAATGAAGTCAAATGTATATATATTTTTTTTAATTTCTCACGGGGATTAATACTTTTAATAAAATCTAAGGAAAACATAACTTACATTAATTCATTTATAAGTTGTTTTTTTTTTTAAATTAAAGGACAGCATTAATTGATGTTGTAGAGATTTAAAGTTTTTGAATAGTGATTCAGTTATACACTTTTTGACCTCAGCATTGTTATTTTAAGGGAATTGAGATTATAAACTTATCAAGTTTACTGAAATAAACTGAAAATTACTATTCGCTGGTAATTTTCCTGAGTATTTAATGATATTTCTATTTCAGAATAACTATAAAAAAAAATTAAGAACTTTTTTTTTTATTGCTACTCTGAAATAGAAATATCATTAAATATTTGGCAAAATTACTAGTGAATAGTAATTTTCAGTTTATGCCCTGAGTATCCCTATGCTTAAAGGGGCCGGGTTAGCTCAGTCGGTAGAGCGTTCGGCTAGAAATCACAAGGTTCATAGTTCGATACCGGTCCTCGCCAACTCAGCGTATGAGTAGCACGGGGATCTGTGCGTTAAAGTAAGGGGCTGATTGTAGGTGTGGCGCTCCACCTCAGATGCTAAAAAACAATCTCCTTGGTCTAGTGCTATTGAAAAAGGGATAGATTCCCTCGCTGACTGGCTGATACCGACTTTAGGCCACCCCATCGACTTTTATCCCTATTCTGGAGTAAGCTCCCTACTCCCCTGACCTGGCTCCATGCTATTTTTTTCCTCTTCCCCAAGCTCAAGGAGGTCATCAAGGGAACTTGTTTTAATGATGCGCATGACATCAAACAGGCCAGGAAAACAGAGATACAGAGAATCCCGGAAGAATCCTTCCAGGGGTGCATGTAAGTGTGGCAGAGAAGGGTGGAAAAGTGCATTAGACTCCAGGAGAATTACTTTGAAGGGGATAACTTGTAGTTTTGGATTTGAAATTAATTTTTTGTGACACCAGTCCTGGAACTTTTCTGACATACCTCGTAAGTTGAATGCATCTGGAATAGGTTGTACTCAGTGTCATTTAACATCAGCATCTTTCATGATGATGATGATGATCATCAAGGTATTCTAAAAGCATTGATTTTCTTGACTCTCTCTTACCTTCCATCCCTATCAGACATCGCTCTTGGTAGGTTCTCTAGACAGCATTCATTGTCCATACAGAATTGATGAATGTAAGTTTTTTGCTGGTCGGATATCCACGACAACTATCTTAATAACCATGTCTATCAGTCATCGCCACTGGTAGGTCTTCCGTACAGCATCCAGGATCCAAACAGAGCTGATTGATGCAGATTTTTGCTAGTCGGATATTCATGACAACCATGTCTATCAGTCATCATCACTGTGAGGTCCTCCTTACAGCATCCAGGATCCGCACAGAGCTGATTGATGTAGGTTTTTGCTGGTTGGCTTACACTGGTATGTCCATATGTAGGTGTCCATAGGAGAACATCACTTATGAGTTCGTCCTTGCTGCACCAATCCTACTAATTTTGGTGTGGATGGCTGTTGACTCCCCTGGAGCTCATACACACTTTGACAGCTCTTGTTTTTAGTGATGCTAGGTGTCCACACACCCACCTCACTAGATAAGCCAAGGCATGCCTGATGGGGGTGCCAGTTTAGTTACCGAAAACCCAATCATAGAACAGGTAGTACTAGTTTACATGTTACAAGTAGCAGGTAAGAAAGAAGACCTGTCTTGTCCTGACTTGA
>CM042181.1:8033695-8051195 GCA_023376005.1 Doryteuthis pealeii
CAGGAAATGGACTTGTCAACCCGAGTTCAATTCCTGGACGAAGCTGATGGCATTTCAACTCAGCGTATGAGTAACATGGGGATCTGTGCGGTAAAATAAGGAGCTGGTGGTAGGTGTGGCGCTCCACCTCAAATGCTAAAATAATCTCCTTGGTCTAGCGCTATTGAAAAGGGGATAGACTCCCTCGCTGTCTGGCTGATAATGACAATAGGCCGCTCCGATGACTTTTACATCTAATAGGGCCAGTTTAGCTCAGTCAATAGAGCCCCTGCCTTGGATCTACAAGATTCCAGGTTCAATACTGGCCCTTGCCAAATCAGTGCATGAGTAAAGTGTGGAGCTGACGGTAGGCATGGTGCTCCACCTCAGATGCAAAAACAATCTGCTTAGTCTAGTGCTAATGAAAAGGGGATAGACTCCCACGCTGTTTGGCTGATGCTGACAATAGGCTTAATGAAATTTAAATTAGTAGAGGCTAATATAAAAAAAATTTAAAATACTACCTATAGGGGTTGGTTAAGCTCAGTCGGTAGAGCTGTTCTGAGGTAAATCTATCTCAGCTAGACAGACTTAATAGAGGCCATTGTTAATAGATACAATATTTTACAGCCCCATCTAATGAGGCCAGTTTTGCTCAGCCAGTAGAGCATCTGTCTTGGATCTATAAGATTCCAGGTTTAATACTGGCCCTTGCTGACTCAGTGCATGAGTAGCACAGCTTGGATCTGTTTGGTAAAGTGGGGAGCTGACAGTAGGAGTGGTGCTCCACCTCAGATAAAAAAAAACAATCTCCTTAGTCTAGTGCTAATAAAAAGGGGATAGACTCCCACACTGTTTGGCTGATGCCGACAATAGGCTTAATGAAGTTGAAATTAGCAGAGGCTAATAAAAAAATCAAAATACTATGCATAGGGTCTAGTTTAGCTTTTAGGTTATGACAGGAGTCTGACCAGACAGACAACCATATACAGGATTTGAATCTATTCTTCTTTGTTATCCACACTTTTTTTATCTCAGCTCTTTTAACATTTTTTTTTATGGGCCAAAAATTTTAGTAATTTTCCACTCTAATCAACAATTTTTTGTTTTTCTATAACATTATATTACAGCCTCTTTTTTCTGTTAATATATTTCCCATCATTTCCTTTAGACCAATCCATTATAACTTTTAGGTTATGACAAGAGTTTGACCAGACAGACAGCCATACAACCCTACACAGGATTTAAATATGTTCTTCATTGCTATTCACTTTTTTTTTTATCTTAGCTCTTATCTTATTTTATATAGACCAACCTGATATAACAAACACCCGGTTTCGATCGGGGTTCCGGTGAGCTTCGGCCACTGGACCGATTATGTTGTATTAATAGCGTCGATCCCAGGGGGCCATCCCCCCAGGCAATATCTGCCCCCTCGATTTAAAGGGGCAGGGCTGGGTTTATTGCCCAGTACCTAAGGCACCCCCCTTGAGGGGGAATGCCGAGGGGAAAGACGCAATTTTTCACCCGCCATCCCATGAACTTCAGTTTGTGGGTGGTTCCCACGTTAATAGGGCCTTTGTGCCTGACCTGGTACGAGTGGGGTACTAGGAAAATAAAAAAATTTTAAAAATACAAATTTTAAAAAAACTGATATAACTTTTAGGTTTTGACAAGAGTCTAACCATACAGACATCCATACTCAGGATTTAACTAAAATAATGTCCACCTCCAAATTTTGCTTACAAAATGTAAAAATGCCTTTAAAAATAATTTCAGTTACATTAGTGGAGATTTTTCTTAAGAATTTTGTAAATTTTCTGAAAATAATAAATAGGTCATAAATAATTGTTTTGATCTTTGCACTTTAATAATAATAATAATAATAATAATAATGGGTGTGTCTGAAAATATTCAACAAATACAATGGAAAAATAATTACTTTTATAAGATTCATATTTAGACACTTCATGCTAAGAGTCTTAAGAGTCAAAGTATATATATATATATATATATAATATATATATATATAAGGGTTTTGTAATTTGCTTGAAGCATTGTGTTTATATTAGTTTGTTGGTTGGTTTTGAAGGCTATCACAATGCAAGTGTAAAAGGAAAAAAGAAGGTAACTGTGGTGTTGTTTGTTAACCGGTGATTTATTCTTAATTCTTTATATTTTGGGATAAAAAATCCCTTCTACAGAAGATTACTAGAAGTGAAGTTGTTGCTAGTGGCTGTTTTGTTTTGTCTCATGTCTTCCAAATTCTCTGTGTGTGTGGGAGTGGGTGCTTGTTTATGTGTGTGTTTGTGTGTGCATAAGTGTGTGTGTGTATATATATATAATATATATATATATAATATATATAATATATATATATAAAAAGAGATTTATCCAAAACTTGGTAGTAAGGGATGATTCTATATGTGATTTCTAAGATACACTGTATTAATATTGTATGATCCAGTATGTATAAATACAGCAAATCTTTAAATCACTGAAGAGAGCTCAATGTATAATAAACTTTTTAGATTATATACAGAGCAATATTTATCAATAAAGGAAGGAAGAACTCAACACCGTAATTCCATAATTAATTTATTTCGACCAAAATTGGGGCCTATATAAATCTAAGTTGATTTAATATAGCTCCCCAAAATCCAGTCTCATCAGATGGGTCTCAATTCTCTTATCTAAGTGAATTGAGACCCATCTGATGAGACTGGACATGTCTCCCCACTTCTTACTGACTGAACACGTCTCCCCCACTTCTAGCCGACTGAACACGTCTCCCCCACTTCTAGCCGACTAAACACATCTCCCCACTTCTAGCCGACTGAACACATCTCCCCACTTCTTACTAACTGGACACGTCTCCCCACTTTCTTACTAACTGGACACGTCTCCCCACTTCTTACTAACTGGACACGTCTCCCCACTTCTTACTACTAACTGGACACGTCTCCCCACTTCTTACTAACTGAACATGTCTCTCCACTTCTAGCCGACTGGACACATCTCCCCACTTTTTACTAACTGGACACGTCTCCCCACTTCTTACTTACTGAACACGTCTCCCACTTCTTACTAACTGGACATGTCTCCCCACTTCTTACTTACTGAACACGTCTCTCCACTTCTAGTCAACTGAACACGTCTCACTTCTAGTCGACTGAACACTCTCCCCACTTCTTACTAACTGAACACGTCTCCCCACTTCTTACAACTGAACACGTCTCCCCACTTCTAACCGATTGGACACGTCTCCCCACTTCTTACTAACTGAACATGTCTCTCCACTTCTAGCCGACTGGACACATCTCCCCACTTTTTACTAACTGGACACGTCTCCCCACTTCTTACTTACTGAACACGTCTCCCCACTTCTTACTAACTGGACATGTCTCCCCACTCTTACTTACTGAACACGTCTCTCCACTTCTAGTCAACTGAACACGTCTCCCCACTTCTTACTAACTGAACACGTTTCCCCACTTCTTACTAACTGAACACGTCTCCCCACTTCTAACCGATTGGACACGTCTCCCCACTTCTTACTAACTGAACATGTCTCCCCACTTCTTGTCAACTGGACACGTCTCCCCACTTCTTACTTACTGAACACATCTCCTCACTTCTTACTAACTGAACATGTCTCCCCACTTCTGTCAACTGGACACGTCTCTCCACTTCTTACTAACTGAACACGTCTCCCCACTTCTAGCCGACTGGACACGTCTCCCCACTCTTACTAACTGAAACATGTCTCCCCACTTCTTGTCAACTGGACACGTCTCCCCACTTCTTGTCAACTGGACACGTCTCCCCACTTCTTTACTTACTGAACACGTCTCCTCACTTCTTACTAACTGGACATGTCTCCCCACTTCTAGCTGACTGGACACGTCTCCCCACTTCTTGTCAACTGGACACATCTCCCCACTTCTTACTAACTGAACATGTCTCCCCACTTCTAGCCGACTGGACACGTCTCCCCACTTCTTACTAACTGAACATGTCTCCCCACTTCTTTCTAACTGAACATGTCTCCCCACTTCTAGCCGACTGGACACGTCTCCCCACTTTTTACTAACTGAACATGTCTCCCTACTTCTAGCCGACTGGATACGTCTCCCCACTTCTAGCCCACAACACTTATTAACTTTTAACACCCTCTCATTTATTTATTTTTTTTTTTGTTCATATCAAAAATTCCAGCAACATTACATAAAACACAACCATAAAAAAAAAAAAAGAACAAAATGAAAAAAAATTGAATTTTAAACTTATTATATCCCAGAAATCAATGGGTGACCTTGCTTGTGAAAACATGTGCCCCAAGTTCGACTACAATCGAATGGAATGAAAAATGCATTAGAAGAAGTAGAGCCAGAATTAAATCAATGATCAATATCTATTAGGTGAGGGTAGGGGTAGGGGAATGTCTTTGGAATATTATTACAAAGAAGCATTGACTTTCTCCCCAAAAGTAATATAACATGTTGATCCAGCAGTTGTTTTCATGTCTATGTATCGGATGACGCTAGGTAAAGGGTGAATAGATACACAGCTACAGAGACTAGCACCACATAGGTATTTGTATGACTGTATTTTACGAGGGTGAGTCAAAAGTTATCTACTCTCTTGCCTTTTTTTTCTTTCTTTGTTTCTTTTTTAGATTTTACGGCATGTCAACTCTTGTTGGGTTATTTTATGCCAAAGACATTTTATTCTATTCATTTTTTATGGGTATTGAAAATTCTTTTTTTAACTTTTTTTAAACACATTTTTGTTAACTCATTGTTTTGATTTAACCCATAGATGGGACCCTAACAGGTACTACCATTCTGGGTCAGAGTGGACCAGGGTGCAATGGTGATGAAGGGGTTCTCCACATTCCCCAAACCTCCAGAACTGGAACCTCACCATCAGATAGAGTTTAACGTCATTCCCAGGACATGTAGACCCTCAGCCAACGCCTTCTAGCATCCATATGATAAGAAGGATTGGGGGTTGCTATAAGGACAATAGGGTTGGGGCAATCATATAGGTGCTAGGGCTTGATGTGACCAGCCGATTGATCGGAGGGGGTCTCTCCGACCGCCTGTCTAGCCCAAGAAAAGCCTAAAGGGGAATATTGCAAGTCATGGACTGCTCAGCCACCTGGGTTCTATCCTTAAGCATCACGGGTCACCACCCATGGCCAACAGGTAGCCCCATTGGGGGAGTCTTACCTCTCTGCAGAGGTGCAGTCAGTACATTCTAACGCCCCACTGTCAGGGCGGGAGAGAGGAAATGAACTAGTCGACCAGAGTTCAAATCCTGAACGAAAACTACAGTTCACATAGCGCTAATACCCTTGGGAAAGGTATGAATCCAGCTACTCTCCCTCCAGCTATGGGTAAATAGTAGGGCAGACTGGGCTTTTTAACCTTGGTTAGGCAACCAGTCTAGAAGAAAAACTCTGAATTCAAACCTGGTCACTGCTAGATCACCAAAGTTAAGTAGTAATGAGCCTGTTCAATACTTAGACAGTTGACCATTTAAGCAACAGTAGGTACTGTAAGTAACTATATATCAAAATAACTTGATTTGGCATTAAATGACCCAAAAAGGGTTGATATGCCGTAAACCAAATCAACCACAAATCTATTGAAGGCCAGAAGATAGTTTTGTACCACCTTGCAAAATTCATCTCAGCAGCCTAGAAACAACCCTGTTTCTGCCTCGTCTATTTAAGACTCTCCAGTCCTGCTATCTCACCACTGAGCTACTGGAAGAAGCAACACGAGAAAGACAACTACTACACATCTCCTTCCTTTTGTCACATAAAAATATAGATATGACTGTTAAACTCTGCTTGGGGTGGTCACTACTAGAATAGGCTCAGTCTTAATTAGTGATATATTTCACTAAATTAATTTACTAAAAAAAAATTTTAGACTGAGTAGAGATGATGATAAGGGGTTCTTATTTGCTAACTCTTTGGCTGCCATCTTCTCAGGGCTGATCCTGTGGGTTGCTTTCTTCTTTCTTGTTTGGGCTGGTCATCTCGAGTTTTAATGAATTAACAAAAATTAGTTGTTTTTTCTTTTAAGTCTTTTATTGAACAATCCCAGCCACAAAAAAACCACATGGATTGAGATGTGACATCTCGGCAAGAGAGACTTTCATGTCCACTTACTATAAATTTCTGGCTGCAACTAATTTTTCATGTCCACTTACTATAAATTTCTGGCTGCAACTAATTTTTCATGTCCACTTACTATAGATTTCTGGCTGCAACTAATTTTTCATGTCCACTTACTATAAACTAATTTTTCATGTCCACTTACTATAATTTCTGGCTGCAACTAATTTTTCAGTCCACTTACTAGGCTGCTCAACTAATTTTTCATGTCGGCTGCGTCCACTTACTATAAATTTCTGGCTGCAACTAATTTTTCATGTCCACTTACTATAATTTCTGGCTGCAACTAATTTTTCATTTCCACTTACTATAAATTTCTGGCTGCAACTAATTTTTCATGTCCACTTACTATAGATTTCTGGCTGCAACTAATTTTTCATGTCTACTTACTATAAATTTCTGGCTGCAACTAATTTTTCATGTCCACTTACTATAGATTTCTGTCTGCAACTAATTTTTCATGTCTACTTACTATAAATTTCTGGCTGCAACTAATTTTTCATGTCCACTTACTATAAATTTCTGGCTGCAACTAATTTTTCATGTCTACTTACTATAAATTTCTGGCTGCAGCTAATTTTTCATGTCCACTTACTTAAATTTCTAGCTGCAACTAATTTTTCATGTCCACTTACTATAGATTTCTGGCTGCAACTAATTTTTCATTTCCACTTAATATAAATTTCTGGCTGCAACTAATTTTTCATGTCCACTTACTATAGATTTCTGGCTGCAACTAATTTTTCATTTCCACTTACTATAAATTTCTGGCTGCAACTAATTTTTCATGTCTACTTACTATAAATTTCTGGCTGCAACTAATTTTTCATGTCCACTTACTATAGATTTCTGGCTGCAACTAATTTTTCATGTCCACTTACTATAGATTTCTGGCTGCAACTAATGTCCACTTACTATAGATTTCTGGCTGCAACTAATTTTTCATGTCCACTTACTATTTTCTGGCTGCAACTAATTTTTTACTATAAATTTCTGGCTGCAACTAATTTTCATGTCTATTTACTATAAATTTCTGGCTGCAACTAATTTTCATGTCCACTTACTATAAATTTCTGGCTGCAACTAATTTTCATGTCCACTTACTATAAATTTCTGGCTGCAACTAATTTTTCATGTCCACTTACTAGAAATTTCTGGCTGCAACTAATTTTTCATGTCTATTTACTATAAATTTCTGGCTGCAACTAATTTTTCATGTCCACTTACTATAGAATTCTGGCTGCAACTAATTTTTCACGAGTTTCCAGAAGCAGTTAAGTTGCGGTCATCACCCATCAATAAAAATCAAGATAATTTTTCACTCAACCCGGGTTATTTTGAACCTAACAAACTCTGATTCAAAATTTATCTAACTGATTCTGCCAAAGACAACATAACACTTGGCCTAAATAAGCTCTACTGCCAACGCCCAAGCTTCACCTCTGTATTCTACAAGAAACACGTCAAATTTATGTTTCGCAACCTTGAGA
This sequence comes from Doryteuthis pealeii, assembly GCA_023376005.1. Lineage (NCBI taxonomy): Eukaryota > Metazoa > Mollusca > Cephalopoda > Myopsida > Loliginidae > Doryteuthis > Doryteuthis pealeii. The sequence goes on from CM042181.1 coordinate 8,041,355, forward strand.
AGAATTCTGACAAACTTAGTCCATCATGTTCACTCATCGCCACTGTCCAGCCATCTCCTTTTATACTAGGTCGGGCCGTGACACGTCACAACTCTCATCTCGCCAGCCACTAGACTTGCAAACTACAAATCACAGCCTCAAGGACACTAATGCTTTCACCTCCTTCACAACTCGTCTCGTACCTGCCTTGAACTCATCACATTTCACCTTTTCTGCTTCCACCCACACCCACAACAGGCCACTCGCTGTCTCTTTGACCGACGGACCGTTGTTGGCTCATCACAGGTTTGTGGGTTTTGCCGTTCGATCTCGCTACAGTACTTATATAATTCATAAGCTACTTATGAATTATGTAACATTTCTTAACCATTTCTAGAAGCATATTAACCCTTATAGTACAAGTGATTTTGCTACCATTAGATTATGTAAATAGGCCTCTTTTTGTTGATATATGAAAATATCTGGCTGAACTTGCACAAAGGTGTCAAAATTAGATTGACCCAGAAAAAAACAGAACCCAAATTATTTATTTATTTTTTCATTAAACTAACCTTAAACCCCAACCCTAACCCTAACCTCTAAGCCTACCTCTAACCCTAACCCCCCTAGTTAAAATTAAGTTTTATTACAAAATTTGTGTGTTCTGTTTTTTTCTGGGTCACCGGTATACAGGGTGACCCAGAAAAAACAGAACCCAAATTATTTATTCATTCTCCCATTAAACTAACCCTAAACCCCAACCCTAGCCCCCCCTATAGTTAAAATTAACAGTTTTATTACAAAATTTGTGGGTTCTGTTTCTGGGTCACCCTAATTTTGACACTTTTGTGTAAGTTCAGCCAAATATCTGAGTTATTCCATGACAATGAGGCCAAAATTTCAAGAGCATTGGAATGTCTAAGGACATTTGGAAAAAGTCAGTTCATATTTATAGACAATAAAAACCTATTCATAAGTAACTAACTAAGCAAACGCCCATAATGAAACATTTATTCTCCTTTTTTTTGTTTTCTCTTGCTTTCTCTTGTTTGTTTGTTTTTGTTTTGTTTTTGTTTTTTTTGGCGGGAGGAGGGAGTTGTATACCTCTCTGTCAGACAGAGAGGTATACAAGAGAGTCTGTCTGTCTATCTGTTTGTTTGTTTTTTTCTCTCTCTCTCTCTCTCTCTCTCTCTCTCTCCTCTCTCTCTCTCTCTCTCTCTCTACCTTTATATGCTTTTCTTTTTTCTCTTTTTTCTCTGATTCAATTTCTGTTTGCTTTTTGTCCTTCTCTTCTCACCCCCACTCTCTCTTTTGTTCTCTCTTTTATTCTCTCTCTTTCTCCTGTTTCCTTCTCTCCCTCTCTCTTTTGTTCTCTCTCTCTCTCTCTCTCTCTCTCTCTTTGTTCTTCTTTTGTTCTTTCTCTCTCTCTCTCTTTTCTCTCTCTTTTGTTCTCTCTCTCTCTCTCTCTCTCATTCTTCAGTCTTTATTGCACCCATCCCCATATAAAAGGGATAAATCAATATTATTTACATTTGGTCAGTTTAGTTGATTGATTTTGTTTCTTAAATCAAATAATATGCTATATTTGTAGACAGGGTTCAAAAATGAAATTTCTCCCATAATTCTTTACCCCAAAACTGAAAATTGAATATATATATATACATATATATATGATATATATATGTTTATATATATATATATGTAATCTGCATCGCGTTTCGGGTTTCATCATCAGTACAGCTAGACTTATATATATATATATATATATATATATGCTGCTCTGGTATTTTAACATTGAGCGCCTATATATGCTAAAGCTTTTTATATTCATTCTCCATTATATATATATATATATATATATATATATATATATATAATCATCCACAGACACTGTTTTTCGACATTTCACATCTTTTCAGTGCGGCTAGACCCAGCAACTACTTCTAGCGACTGAATTTTCATCAGTCTAGTTCCTTAACCCCTCGGCCATCAGCAGCTGCCAGTAAGGACTGGAGTTTTAACTGATAAATACATACATCGGTGTGTATATTCTATATTCACCAAAGAGCTAAAATAAACAACAGATGAGCCTTGCTGTTTACGCTAGTGGTGAAAGTCAATTAAAGTCATTCCTAGAGAGCTCTACCGGGTTTTGGGAGCATATGATACTTCATTCACAGACACCATGTTTCAACGTTTCACATCTCTTCAGCGTGGATATATGTGCGTGGGGAGGGGAGAGAAAAATGGAAGTGAATCTGACGGTATGTAATATAGTGAAAAATTTGAAAAAAACCACAGGTTCAAATAAAATGAGTGATATTTATTCAGCCAATGCTGCAGTGTTTCAATCTGTTTAGTAGATCTTCTTCAACAAAAGCCCTGAAGAAGATCTACTAAACAGATTGAAACACTGCAGCATTGGCTGAATAAATATCACTCATTTTATTTGTGTGGTTTTTTCAAATTTTTCACTATATAACATGTGTGTGTGTGTGTGTGTATTTGATTCTGTGGTTAGTTCTCTAATTTTAAAGAAGAAATGATGATAATAATAATAGTTTTTTTTCTGTTTTATCATCTCTATCTGTTGGTAGAAATTCACACCTCGTTTAAAGGCAAAAAAGATGTGTGTATTGTGTTTATTCCTGGCAACAAGTGTTTATGGTATTTGGTTTTCTTTTTATAACAAAATACTTTCTTATATTGACATGTTTTTTTTTCTTTCATTCTCGAAAGATGAATTGCCTTTGTCCTTAAAAAACGAAAAAAGAAATTGTTTTTAGGCATTTATTCTAAATAAGGAAAACAAATTAACATTGTTTTTGGTTTTTATATTATTTTTTATATATTATTATCTTTGTCTCTTTTTTTTTCTTCAATTTTTAAAGTTTTTCCTTTCTTTCTTTTTTTTTCTCTCTCTTTTTCATTTTCTTATTTTCTTTTTCTCTTTTATTTTTTCTTTTTCTTTTTCTTTTCTGTTTCTTGTTTTTTCTTTTCTTTCTTTTTTCTTTTCTCTTTTCTTCCTTTCTTTTTTCCTTTTTCTTTATTTTTCCTTTTTTCTTTTCCTTTTTTCTTTTTTACTTTTCTTTTTCTTTTTCTTTTTTTTTCTTTTTCTTTTCTTTTTTTTTTTTTTTTCTTTCCTTTTTTTTTTTTTTCTTTTTTCTTTTTACTTTTTTCTTTTTTCTTTTTCTTTTTTCTTTTTTTTCTTTTTCAAACTTTTCTTTCCTTTTTTCTTTTTCAAACTTTTCTTTTTCCAATTTTTTTCTTTTCCCTCCAGCTATGGGTCAATAGCAGGGTAGACTGGGCTCTTTAACCATGGTTAGGTAACCAATCTAGAAGGAAAACTCTGAATTCAAACCTGTTAAACTCCACTTAAGAAATTGACCTTGTGCCACATCCTGCTCGTGTGGAGGGGTTGGTAAATATATAGATACATACAAAAACACAGAACAATAAATTACAAAACAATTAACAAGACAACTTTGAAAAAAATAGAGAAATAGAGAAATAGCTAAACACAGTAAGGTTAGTCCGAATATTAATCAATTGGTGAAGTCCTTAATCGTAGACTATTTAAGGATATGAGCCAAGGCCATCTAGTAGAGTGCTGAAGGGGGCTAGCTACTCTACAGCACATTTTGAATACTAGCAGGATCTGTGAATAAAACAAAAATCTCTTCAGCATAAAATTACCCAAGGGTTCACATGAAGTAAAATCAAACCAACTGTTGTATCGTCGAGGTGGAATGATACACAGAAGAATTGAGTGCTTAATATATTTATTCAGCAACAGTATCTGTTGCTAATGGATACATTCAAAAACACAGAACAATAAGTTACAAAACAATTAATAAGACAATTTACAAGAAATCGGGGAGGGTCAAATACGGTATAGCCAAAGATCAGTCCGAATATTAATAAGCTTATTAATCAACTGGTGAAGTCCTTAATCATAGACTATTTAAGGATATGAGCCAAGTCATCTAGTAGAGTGCTTAATGGGTGCTAGCTACTCTACAGCACATTTTAATATACTAGCAGGACCTGTGTATATACCACAGTATGATAATTTAATTATTATCAATATTGTTGTATCATCAAGGTGGAATGATACACAGAAGAAATTGAGTGCTTAATATATTTATTCAGCAACAGTATCCGGTGCTAATGGATACATTCAAAAACACAGAACAATAAGTTACAAAACAATTAATAAGACAACTTGCAAGAAATAGAGGAGGGTCAAATACAATATGGCCAAAGATCAGTCCAAACATTAATCAGCTTATTAATCAACTGGTGAAGTCCTTAATCATAGACTATTTATGGCTTTGAGCCAGGCCATCTGGTAGAGTGTTGAAGGGGTGCTAGCTACTCAACATCACCAACCAACCAAATTTTGTTCCCATTACGTCAGCTCTGACCTGGAATGTTAATACCTGTTAGGGTCCCATTTGTGGGTCAACTAGGTTTGATTTGTTTAGAATTATTTTGAACTACATTAATCCATTGGCTCTTAAAACATTGATATTGTAATTAAGGATGAAGTGCTTACCTATTTAAAAAAAATAATTGTGAGCTGCATTTAATTGCTTTTAAATAATTAATGTTGGATATCTGTTTACAAATTATTAATTGGCTACAAATTATTTGCATTAAGAACTTGTCAACTGGTGGATTTTGCAGTTCCAGCAGATCACAGGGTAAAGCTGAAGGAAAATGAGAAAATGAACAAATATCTGGACCTTGCCAGAGAACTGAAAAAGTTATGGAATATGAAAGTGAAAGTGATAACAATTGTAGTTGGTGCACTTGGAACAGTCCCAAAAGGATTAGAAAAGGGTTTGGAAAGTTTGGATATCAAAGGAAGGATTGAAACCATTCAGAACACTGCACTGCTGCAATCTGCCAGAATACTCAGAAGAGTCCTGGAGACCTGAGGAGACTTGCTGTCACTCAGACTCCAGTGAAATACCATCAGCTAACACTGGTGTGAAAACTCAAAAGGAGTGAACAATAATATTAAATATATGATATAATATTATCAATATATATAATAATATACATTTTAAGTGAGTATATCAAATCAGTAATATTTTAAGTAATATTAATATCAATATATTAAAATTCTTATTAATATTCTTAAGTGATATTAAGTAATATTTTTAATATATAATATATCTATTAATAATGGAGATTCGCTTCTGGTTTTTGTCTGTAACAAAAATTACGTCACTGTTTACGTCACATTACCAAAAATCGTCATAACATAGAATGAATACACTCAAAATTTGAACATGCAACATTAGACAGTCCTCATTGTTTTTTAAAACAAGTTTTAATAAATACATGACTGGTATTATATATCTATATATAGTTTGTTTTATTTAATACATATTAAAGTTTACATTTCAAATTGTTTTATTTTTTAATCCTTTAATGAATTTGATGATTTTACTTACATAGGGTACAAACTCGCTGACACTGAATTTTTTACTCCCACCCCTCAGGCAATATGTTTCAAAAATCTATTTTTACATTGCCTGGAGGGTGTTTTTATTTTGTACTAGTACATGATAATATCAATAATATTTAATAATGAATAATAGTATTATCAATTATATATTTTATAAATAAAATTATATACTTCGTCAAGCTCTAGCACCTATATGATTTTCCCAACCCTATTGCCCTTATGGCAAGCCCCAACCCCTTTTTATCATATGGGTGCTAGAAGGTGGTGACTGCGGGTCTACATGTCCTGGGAATGACGTTAAACTCTATCTGATGCTGAGGTTCCAGTTCTGGAGGTTTGGGGAATATGGAGCACCCCTTCATCACCATTGCTCTCTGGTCCACTCTGACCCGGAGTGGTAGTACCTGTTAGGGTCCCATCTATGGGTTAAATAGAAAAATATACTTATAAAAAAATTGTATTATCTATTAAGAATTGATTTATCTCAAAACTTTATCGGCATTAAATGACCCACTGAGGTTGATATGCCGTAAAACAAAACACACCAAAAAAAAAAAATTATATACTTTCATTTTGTAATATCTGATTTTGCACTACAATACCAACCATTACTTTATGTCAAACTGCCCTGGAATGTTAGTACCTGTTAGGGTCTTATTTGTGGGTCAAAAGAGGGTTGATTTGTTGAAAATGATATTGCAATTAAGTATGAAATGCTTACCTATTTAAAATGATTGTGAGACGCAATTTAATTGCTTTCAAATAATTAGTATTAGATATCTGTTTACAAATTATTAATTAGAAGTTTCTGGAAATCAATTAATTGCCTACTCCCCAAAATTTGAGCTTCCAATTCTCAAAATTGGCAGAGTTATGTCGATTTTTAGCTCTCCAAATTTAGTGGGGTTGGTGAAAAATGGAGACTTTTTGTACGCTTTTTTTGTCTGTAAAATGAGTTCTAGAGCTTCCCTACTACTAAAAATTTGTTTATGATAGCATTTTTGAATTCCTTGGGCAAAAACGTTATTATAAACCAATTTTTAGTAGTAGTAGGGACACTCTAGAACTCATTTTACAGACAAAAATAGGTAACAAAAAGTCGCCATTTCCCTCCACCTCCTCAAATTTGGAGAGCTAAAAATCGACACAACTCCACAAATTTTTGGAATTGGATGCTCAAATTTTGTGGGCTGTCTAACTTTATTGTAATCCACACTTGGAAAAAATTTCATAAAAATTGAAGTGGGTAGGTGACAATTTTACTTTAAAAAGTGCCATTTTCAGTTTTGAGCCATTTTATTCTGAATTTTATTTATGTCGAACATATCTAACTCTGGCTTCGACTGGGTGGGGGGTCCAGTGGCTTTGGCCCTGGACCTTACAAGCTAACATCATTGATCCCAGGGGGCCATCCCCCCAGGTAACACCTGCCCCTTTGATTTAAAGGGGCAGAGCTGGGTTTATTGCCCAGTGCCTGAGGCGCGCCCCCTTGAGGGGGAATGCCAATGGGATCAACACATTTTTTACACCTGCCACCCATGAGCTTTGGTTCGTGGGTGATCCCACGTTAATATGGCTTTGTGCCTAACCTGTACACATGAGGTATGTGGTAAATATCTAGTATATAGATATGGTCAACAGCATTAATAATGTAAAACAATTTTATTAATAATTGAGGTTTAAATAAAAATAAAATCATGGAGAATGTGATGTAAATAACTTTTTTTCTGAATGATTTTGAATTACCCATAATTCCAAGTCAGATAACACAAAATGAAAATAAATATTCTATTTTAAGGGGGGGGGGTGACATGGCCTGGATGATTTTACATGGAATGGTTCTTAAAAGATTGATATTGCAATTAAGTATGAAGTGTTTACCTATTTAAAATGATCGTGATATACATTTAATTGCTTTCAAATAATTAGTATTAAATATGTTTACAAATTATAAATTAGAACTTTCTGGAAATCAATTAATTACCTGCAAATTATTTGCATTAAGAATAAATAATAATAATAATAACTAACAATATTAATAATACTATTGAAAATTTGCACCCTCTGGGTGCAAGTATCTAAGTTTTAATGTAATGAAATATATCAAATGAGAATGGCAAATGAAACTAAATAAGAATACAGATAAAAAGATTTGAAACAGAGACAGGTATAATCTAAAAATAGAACAACAGAAACTTACACTCCATCATTCCCATCTTTCATTGCTAAATTTTCCTAATTTAACTATTTAGTTAAAATAGGAAGTAAAGAATAAAATTACATTATTTCTTGTTAATGGATTTCTTTTAAGATTTACCCCTGAGATTTTTGCTCATATTCATTAAGATAAAACCAAACAATTAGAAATCAATAATACCAAGCACATATTTATTAAAATCAAATTTTTAATATCAATATGCAAATTAGCCTTCCTGTTCACACTGTAAACCGCTATTTTGTTTTATATATAAATACAATTGCATGTTATTGGTATGTAGATAAGGCCAACAATATTAATAAAGTAACATAATTTTATCAATAATTGAGGTTTAAAAAAGAATAAAATCATGGAGAATGTGGCATAAATAACAAAGGGAATTATGACTTGGGTAGTGATATAGTTTAGGTTACAGACAGTAAAACTCACAATCTCCATTATAATAAGATTTAATATATGATATAATAATATGAATATATATAATTATATATATATTCATCAGTAAATGAAATTGGAAATATTTTAAGTAATATCAATATATTAATATTCTTATTGATACATTAATATTCTTAAGTAATATGAAAAATTATTAATATTTTAATATACATAATGATATCAATAATATTTAATAATAAATAATGGTGATATCAATAATATCTAATAATAAATAATGGTATTATCAATTATATGATTTATAAATAGAATTATTTGTTTTCATTTTGCACTATCTGACTTTGAATTACAGGTAATTCCAAATCATTCAGAAAAAAAGTAAAATTGTCACCCAGCCCCTTCAATTTTTCTGAAATGTTTTCCTGGTGTAAGTAAAGTAAAGTCGTCGGTGCGGCCTAATGTCGGTATCAGCCAATCAGCGAGGGAGTCTATCCCCTTTTCACTAGCGCTAGACCAAGGAGATTATCTTAGCGTCTGAGGTGGAGCGACACACCTACCATCAGCTCCTTACTTTACCGCACAGATCCCTGAGCTACTCATACGCTGAGTCGGCGAGGACCAGTATCGAACCAGGAACCTTGTGGTTTCTAGCCGAACGCTCTACCGACTGAGCTAACCCGGCCCTTAATTCCAAAAATTGGCGAAGGTATGTTGATTTTTAGCTCTCCAAATTTAATGGGGTTGGCAAAAAATGGCAACTTTTTGTAAGCTATTTTTGTCTTTAGAATGAGTTCTAGAGCTTCCCTACTACTAAAAATTTGTTTATGATAGCATTTTTGAATTCCTTGGGCAAAAAAGTTATTATAAACCAATTTTTAGTAGTAGTAGGGACACTCTAGAACTCATTTTACAGACAAAAATAGGTAACAAAAAAGTCACCATTTCCCCCCACCTCCTCAAATTTGGAGAGCTAAAAATCGACACAACTCCACAAATTTTTGGAATTGGATTCTCAAATTTTGTGGGCTGTCTAACTTTATTGTAATCCACGCTCGGAAAAAATTTCATAAAAATTGAAGTGGGTAGGTGACAATTTTACTTTTTTCTGAATGATTTTGAATTACCCATAATTCCAAGTCAGATAACACAAAATGACAACATGTAATTCTATTAAAATAGAAATATTCTATTTTAAGGGGGGGGACATGGCCTGGATGATTTTACAAGGAATGGTTCTTAAAACATTGATATTGCAATTAAGTATGAAGTGTTTACCTATTTAATATGATCGTGATATACATTTAATTGCTTTCAAATAATTAGTATTAGATATCTGTTTACAAATTATTGATTGGAAGTTTCTGGAAATCAATTAATTACCTGCAAATTATTTGCATTAAGAATAAATAATAATAATAATAAAACTGAATCACTTATAATTGCTGCACAAAATAATGCCATAAGGACAAAATACATCAAAGTGAAAATTGATAGGACCCAACAAAATAGTAAATGTAGACTTTGCGGGAATAGAGATGAGACTGTAAACCATATACTCTGTGAATGTAGCTAACTAGCACAACGAGAATACAAAACTAGACACCACTGGGTTGGAAAGGTGATCCACTGGGAATTATGCAAAAAATTTAATTTTGACCATGCAAAAAAATGGTATATGCATAAACCAGAATCTGTTCTTGAGAATGAAATGCATAAAATTCTCTGGGACTTTGAAATAAAAACAGATCACCTTATCCCAGCAAGGAGACCAG
>CM042181.1:8056195-8061195 GCA_023376005.1 Doryteuthis pealeii
AACATTAAATGTTGTAATAATTGAATTATCATACAGTGTTATAATTCACAGGCCCTGCTAGTCAAGATATTATATATTTTACTATTGAACTATTTGGTAATAGCTCTAAGTTAAACACATTTAAATGTTGTAATAATTGATTATCATACTACGTGGGTAATTCCAAGGGTCCTGCTGTTCAAGATTTTTATACTTTTTACATATATAACTATTAGCAATAGCTGTAAGTAACACACTTAAATGTAGGGCATAGGCTCTTAAGTAAACACATTAAATGTTAGGGCAATAGCTTGCTTAAGTAACACATTAAATGTTAGGGTAATAGCTCTTAAGTAAACATATCAAATATAATAATTAGATTATCATAACTGTGGTATAGTTACACAGGTCCTGCTAGTTATTCCATAATGTATAAGAGAAGTTGCCTAACCATGCTTGAAGAGTTCAGTTTGCCCTACTATTACCCAATTGGTTGGAGGAGTATAGTTGGATCATACCTTTCCCAAGTGTATAGCGCTATGTGAAATGTAAACAAGTCTTTGTTCACGATTTGAACTCGGTATCACGAGTCCATTTCTTATTGACTCTAAACCATATTATGCCATGCGCCTCCTCATTACTGTGGTAATATCCACAGTCTTGTCAGTTATTCTACAATGTATAAGTTTGTCGTTTTATCAGCAAAGAACGAAATGGAAAGAAAAAAGACCACTACAACAGGAAGAATAAGTGTAGGGGAAAGATATTGCAGAGGGGTGAGGTGTGGATGACTGTTAAATGTAATCTGTTTCAGTCAAAACATAATAAAAGATAAAAAATAAGCAAAGAAAGAAAAAGATATATGGACCAGAGGAGGGTTATCAAGATTATTATAAGGTTTTACATATTGAAGTATTTAGCAATAGCTCTTAAGTAGAAACATATCAAATCTTGTAATATTCAATTATCATACTGTGGGTATATCCACAGCCATTGCTAGTCAGATTATTATTTTTTTTACTGATATGTAAAGTTTTTCGCAATAGCTATTAAGTTAAGTTAAAGTAAAATCATTGGGGCAGCCTAAAGTCAGGTATCAGTCAGTCAGCGAGGGAGTCTATCCCCTTTTCAATAGCACTAAACCAGAGATTGTTTTCTTCGGGCATCTGAGGTGGAGCGGACCACACCTCCATCAGCTCCTTACTTTACCGCCACAGGATCCCATGTTGCTACTCATAAGCTAAGTTGGGCGAGGACGGTACATAACAGGAAATTGTGGATTTGCTAGCTGAAACGCTTCTACCGACTGAGCTAAACTGGCCCTATCTATTAAGTAACATTATCAAATGTAATAATTATCATACAGTAGGTCAATATCTAACAGATACCTGCTTAGTCTAAGATTATTATACTTTTACATATTAAATATTTGGCAATAGCTCTTAATTACATATATCAAACATTGTAATAATTAAATCATGATGCTGGTGAATAATACACAGGTCCTGCTAGTTATTCTATAATGTAAAGAAGTTGCCTAACCATGCTTGAAGAGAGCCAGTCTGGCCCTACTATTTACCCATGGTTGGAGGGAGTATTAGCTGGATTCATACTTTCTCAGGTGTATTAGGCGCTATGTGAAATGTAAACAGTCTTTGTAAGGATTTGAACTGGGTCAAACGAGTCCATTTCCTATGACTCTTACCATTTATTGCCATGCGCCTCCTTTCATACTGTGGTAATATCCACAGGTCTGCCTGTTATTCTTTAAAGTTTGTTGTTTTATTAAAAGAAAGAAAGGGATGAGAAGGCGACACACTACACAGAATATGATAGAAAGGAAGAGATTATGATTGCTGTGGTATATCCACAGGCCTGCTAGTCAAGATATTATACTTTTTACATATTGAAGTATTTGCAATAGCACTTAAGTAAACATATCAAATGTAATAAATTGATTTATGATGCTGTGGGTATATCCACAGGTCCTGCTAGTCAAGATTATTATTACTTTTACATATTGAAGTATTTAGCAATAGCACTTAAGTAAACATATCAAATGTATAATTGATTATTGATGCTGTGTATATTCCACAGGTCCTGCTAGTCAGTATTATGCTTTTTACATATTGAAGTATTAGCAATAGCACTTAAGTAAACATATCAAATGTAATAATTAGATTATGATGCTGTGGTATATCCACAGGTCCTGCTAGTCAAGATTATTATACTTTTTACATATTGAAGTATTTAGCAATAGCACTAAGTAAACTATTTCAAATTGTAATAATTAGATTATGATGCTGTGGTAATATCCACAGGTCCTGCTAGTCAAGATTATTATTACTTTTTTACATATTGAAGTATTAAGCAATAGCACTTAAGTAAACATATCAAATGTAATAATTAGATTATGATGCTTGGGTATATCCACAGGTCCTGCTAGTCAAGATTATTATGCTTTTTACATATTGAAGTATTTAGCAATAGCACTTAAGTAAACATATCAAATGTAATACTTAGATTATGATGCTGTGTATATCCACAGGTCCTGCTAGTCAGATTATTATGCTTTTTACATATTGAAGTATTTAGCAATAGCACTTAAGTAAACATATCAATGTATAATTAGATTATGATGCTGTGGTATATCCAACAGGTCCTGCTAGTCAAAGATTATTATACTTTTTACATATTGAGTATTTAGCAATAGCACTTAAGTAAACATATCAAATGTAATAATTAGATTATGATTGCTGTGGTATATCACAGGTCCTGGCTAGTCAAGATTATTATACTTTTACATTATTGAAGTATTTAGCAATAGCACTTAAGTAAACATATCAAATGTAATAATTAGATTATGATGCTGTTGGTTATAATCCACAGGTCCTCTAGTCAAGATTTATTATGCTTTTTACATATTGAAGTCATTAGCAATAGCACTCAAGTAAACATATCAAATGTAATAATTAGATTATGATGCTGTGGATATATCCACAGGTCCTGCTAGTCAAGATTATTATACTTTTTACATATGAATATTTTTAGCAATAGCACTTAAGTAAACATATCAATGTGTAATAATTAGATTATGATGCTGTGGTATATCACAGGTCCTGTAGTCAAGATTATTATGCTTTTTACATATTGAAGTATTTAGCAATGCACTTAAGTAACACTATCAAATGTTAATAATTAGTATATGATGCTGTGGATATCACAGGTCCTGCTAGTCAAGATTATTTATACTTTTACATATTGAGTATTTAGCAATAGCACTTAAGTAAACATATCAAATGTAATAATTAGATTATTGATGCTGTGGTATATCCACAGGTCCCTGCTAGTCAGATTATTATGCTTTTTACATATTGAAGTATTTAGCAATAGCATTAAGTAAACATATCAAATGTAATAATTAGATTATGATGCTGTGGTATATCCACAGGTCCTGCTAGTCAAGATTATTATACTTTTACATTATGAAGTATTTAGCAATAGCACTCAAGTAAACATATCAAATGTAATAATTAGATATGGATGCTGTGGTATATCCACAGGTCCTGCTAGTCAAGATTATTATGATTTTTACATATTGAAGTATTTAGCAATAGCACTTAAGTAAACATATCAAATGTAATAATTAGATTATGCATGCGTGTGGTATATCCACAGGTCCTGCTAGTCAAGATTATTATACTTTTTACATATTGAAGTATTTAGCAATAGCACTTAAGTAACATATCAATTGTAATAATTAGTATTATGATGCTGTGGTATATCACAGGCTGCTAGTCAAGATTATTACTTCTGCCTTATACATTTGAGTATTTTAGCAATAGCCTTAAGTAAACAATATCAAATGTAATAATTAGATTATTGATGCTTGGTATTCACAGGTCCTGCTAGTCAGATTATTATGCTTCTTTTATCTTATTGAAGTATTTAGCATGCACTTAAGTACTATCAAATGTGAATAATTAGATTGATGCTGTGGTATATTCCACAGTTTCCTGCTAGTCTCAAGATATTATGCTTTTTAATATTGAAGTATTTAGCAAAGCACTTCAATAAACATATCAAACTGTAATAATTAGATTTGATGCAATGATGTGGTATATCCACAGTCTGCTTATGTCAAGATTATTATAACTTTTATACAATTATTGAGAGTACTTTAGGGCAAATGACTTAAGTAAATCATATCAAATGTAATAATTAGATTATGATGCTGTGGATATATCCCAGGTCCTGCTAGTCAAGATTATTATGACTTTTTACATATTGAGTATTTAGCAATAGCACTAAGTAAACATATTCAACTGTAATAATTAGATTATGTGCTCGTGGTATATCCACAGGTCCTGTAGTCAAGATTATTATTGCTTTTACATATTGAAGTATTTTAGAATTAGCACTTTAAAAGTAAATCTTAATCAATGTTAATCTCCCTCTCTTTNCGGCAATAACGAGTGCGACGTGAAACCACCGTACAGCTGTTTTCAACTTTATTAAGTCTCATCAGCCGGTTTAAAATAATAATTAAATAATAAAAAATAAAAATTAATAATTAAATAATTAAAAATGAATTATCGATTTATATGATTACATGCATTGTAATTTTCCTTTTCAAATATATAAACAATAATAATATATATATTATATATATATATATGTTATTGAAAAAATAATTTTTTGGTATTTATAATATTATATATATATGTGTATTGAAAATAATTTTTTGGTTATTATTAGATGCATGAAAGCATCCTTCTTTGTTGGATATTCTGATGAGTTTATTTGATGCGTATATATCATATATATATATATATATATATATATAATATATATACATATAGTATTACACAGTATCCGTTTGCCACTTTAACTTTCCGTCGCAGTGGCGTTAGTAAATATTCCAAAAAGTGCTCATATATTAAAATTATAGAGCAGGTTAATAATACTAATATTATTATTGCTAGATGGAAAATAAAGGGTCTTACCATGGTTTCAATCAA
>CM042181.1:8063695-8105114 GCA_023376005.1 Doryteuthis pealeii
CTAAACAATTAGAAATCAATAATACTAAGCACATATTTATTAAAATCAAATTTTATCAATATGCAAATTAGCCTTCCAGTTCACACTGTAAACCGCTATTTTCTGTATATATAAATACAGCTGCATGTTATTAGTTTGTAGATATGGTCAACCGTATTGATAATGTAAAACAATTTTATTAATAACTGAGTTTTAAAAAGAAATTAAATCATGGAAAATGTTACGTAGATAACTAAGGGAATTGTGATTTGTGTTGTTATATAGTTTCGGTTACAGACAGAATACCACACAATCTCCATTATAATAAGATATGTTGTGTGTATACAAGGGTGTCAGAAAAATCGATTTTTAAAACTTTTGATGCACCTTGTATTCTGAAAAAATTAATTTCCATTCATTCATCATTTCTATCTTGATAAATGCAGCTTTAAACTTGGTATTTTTAACACACCTTGTATTCTGAAAAAAAATAATGAATGGAATGTTATTTTTTTTTTTTGTAATACAAGGTGTGTCAAAAAGTACAAAAAAGCCCGATACTTTTTTGACAATCCTTGCATACATATATATATATATATATATGTGTGTGTGTATTCATACATATGCGTGTATATATATGTATGTATTTGGTGTATGTTTTTACATTCATGTATATCTCTGGGTTATATTTTATAGTTTATAACGTAGGTAAAACCTCAGCTTTAATTCTTACTTTATTTTGTACTGACACATTCAGCTGCTTGACAATCAGTCATGATACACATATATATTATTAGGAAGTGCGTGGTGTAATGGTTAAAGTCATGGGAAATGGACTCATCGCCCCGAGTTCAAATTCTGGATGTGGAAATTGCATTTCACTTAGCACTAATACCCTTGAGAAAGGTATGAATTCTACTCTCCCTTCAGCTATGGGTAAGTAGTTCAGAATGGGCTCTTTAATCTTGTTTAGGCAATCAGTCTAGGAGAAGGAAAACTCTGAATTCAAACCTATTGAACTCCGCTTAAGAAATTGACCTTGTGTCACATCCTGTTCGTACGGAGGGGTTGGTATGTGTGTGTGTGTGCGTGTATATATATATATATATATATACATATATATATTATATACATATATAGAAAGTGTTGTTCTGGTTCCATGGAAGAAAATTCAATATTTTATAAAAAAGGAGGTCCGCAAAATGGATTATGTTTCTAGAAAAAATTTCTATTATTTTTATCTTACATATGCGACACGTGTTTCAGATCTTCTGGTATCTTCTTCAGCCTTTGGTCAATATTATTGTATGCAAGATAAAAATAATTAACATTTTTTTCTAAAAACATAATCCATTTTGCGGACCTCCTTTTTTATAACATAAATATATATATATATATATATATATATATATATATGAGTGAATATGTTAAACTACTCGGGTGAGTGCATTCAATGACTCGAGCAAGTACATTGAACGACTTGTGTGAGTACATTAAACGACTCGAATGAGTACATTAAACGACTCAAGCAAGTACATTAAATGATTACCAGTACATTAATGTACTCACTCGAGTCATTTAATGTACATTAGATGACTCAGATGAGTACAATAAACAACTCCAGCAAATACATTAAACAATGCAGGTGAGTACATCAAATGACTCCAGTGAGTAATCACTGGAGTCATTCAAACCACTCCAGCAAATACATTAAATGACTCGAGTGAATGTGTTAGAGGACTCAAGTGAGTACATTAAACGACATGAGTGAGTACATTAAAAAACTGGATTAAACAATTAAACATGTGATTAAAAAAGCAACCAAAATAAGAAAAATAATCCTTGAAAATTAAAAATAATTATTGACAAATTATCATCCCAAAAAACATAAATAAATACATGAATAAAAAACTAAAAAATTGTGATATCTAAATGTTTAGATTAAAATGGAAAAATAAAACAAAACAAACAAAACAAACAAGAAATATAATCAATTAAGATTAAACTTTCTAAATGTATAAAACAATATGAGATCAGGTAAAAAAAATAATGATTATATATATATATATATATATATATACACACGCACACAGGGTGTGTCATAAAAGTATTGAGATCGAAGCTGTATTTACCAAGATAGAAATGAACAATGAATGGAACATTAATTTTTTCAGAATACAAAGTGTGTTAAAAATTTCGATACTTTTTTGACACACCTTGTATATATGTATATATAGTTGGTGTTGTGGAGTCTACATATACTTATTTGTTGGTATATCTGATGCGCTATATATACATATATATATATATATATATATATATATATATATATATGTGTGTAGCAGCAAGAAAGAAATGAGTAAAATAAATGAAGATTTTACTCATTTCTTTCATGCTTAACAACCCAAACATTATTTTCACTTAAAATATACTATAGATATATCACACACACACACACACACACACACACATATATATAATATATTATATATATATATATATATATATATAAATAATACTAATAATATTATTGTTAAATGGAAAATAAAAGGTCTATCATGGTTTCAATCAAATTGAAATGATTTACTCAGGACCCTACTCTACATTAACGAAGTCGATATAATTCCTTAGTTAAATTCTAAATAACCAAGGAATTACATCGACTTAGTTAATGTAGAGTAGGGTCCTGAGGAAATCATTTTTTGATTGAAACCATGGTAGACCCTTTATTTTCCATCTAGCAATAATAATATTAGTATTATTACTGCTCTATATTTTTAATATATTGAGCACTTTTGGAATATTTACTAACGCCACTGCGACGGAAAAGTTAAAGTGGCAAACGGATACTGTGTAAATATATATATATATATATATATATATATATATATATATATATATAACGCATAAAAATAAACTCATCAGATATACCAACAAAGAAGGATGCTTTCATGCATCTAAAATAACCAAAAATTATTTTTCAATACACATATATATATATATATATATATAATAACCAAAAATTATTTTTCAATACACATTATATATATATTATATATATTATATATATTATTGTTTATATATTTGAAGGCAATTACAATGCATGTATCATATAAAATTCGATAATTATTTTTATTATTTAATTATTATTTTATTTTTATTATTTAATTATTATTTTAAACCTGGCTGATGAGACTTAATAAAGTTGAAACAGCTGTACGGTGTTTCACGTCGCACTCGTTATTTGCCGAGTTTACTTTACGATGATTATTTTCAATAATTATCAAATTTTATACGATATACACATTGTAATTGCCTTAAAAAAATATAAACAATAATATACTTTACTTAACAATGCTCCAAAAAGCAAATTTTCAAATTATATATATATATATATATATACATTAGACTCATGTATATATATATATATGTGTGTGTGTGTGTAGAATATAAGCAAACAAATTACCCATTGATAAATATCTTCCTCTTGCTTGCTCCTCCTCCATCTCAGGTGTTTCCCCTTTATTGCCAGCCTCATCTGGCCTACTAGTTGGCGCTGCCGTTGACCCTGATGTAGCAGACTCCATGGTAACAGTAAGCCGTATCTCCCCGTGCATATTATAAGATGTCATTCCGGGTGGGGTCAATCCGGTTGACACCCTCTGTGCTGTAGTAGGGCACGTTAAGACGGTTCCGCGGAAGAACAGGGATTCATTTAATTCTTCGTCAGGATGTGTATCCAACATAAGAGAAATAATTCGATATAAAGAATTATAAAAATCAGGAAATATATGGAATGACCGTTAGGACATTCCAAGTCCTGACCAAATGTTTAGATATATATATTTTTATTTTAAAATTTTTTTTCTGGTCTTTGGCTAATGTCAAAAAACTGTCAATATATATGTATATTAAATAGATTAATAGTAATATATTATATATATATATATATATATATTATATATATATGAATAAATATATCAATGTGTGTGGTTGGCACTCTTACACTTGAAGAGGCAGCAGTGATCCAATGTTCAATATTATTAGGAGAGTGCTCAATATCTGTGATAGAGCATTAATAAATAAATAAATAATTAATTATTATAAAATAAATAATAAATAAATATATGAATATATATATATATATATATATATTAGTTGAGAACAAGTTGCTTAGGGTTTTACAAATATCTTTTACTATATTTTTGGTGCTGAATTTAAATTATTTCACTGCAGACACGTGTCCAATTCTTAAGAAACAGAATGAGGAATACGCACGGGAAAGAAAAGAAAATACCAAAAATAATCCAAGACTGGAACCAAATTACAAATATCGTTTTTCTTTCTTCTGCTTCTTTTTTTCTTTCTCTTAAAACAATGCCAATCAAAAGAGTAGCAGATTTAAGACACTAAAATAATTTAAGGATCCTTCTCGCAGACAAAAAAAAAATTAAGTACAGCAGTTTTTGGCACTAGCAGACTCCTTTCAGGACAAGTTATTTCTGATTCTTATAGTAATTCCAATTCCAACATGCATCTCATACTCTGCCGATTTCTTCAGATCTT
The DNA here is from genome assembly GCA_023376005.1 of Doryteuthis pealeii. Classification (NCBI taxonomy): domain Eukaryota; kingdom Metazoa; phylum Mollusca; class Cephalopoda; order Myopsida; family Loliginidae; genus Doryteuthis; species Doryteuthis pealeii. Next base: position 8,068,241 of record CM042181.1, read on the forward strand.
ACAGCACCTACAGAATTAAATAAAGAACCATGTGAGCATCTTCAGACTTGGAGTAATATCAGATTCCAAACGCTAACTTTTTGGTTCAACTTGAGAGGCAGCCAAGCCCACACAGCAGCCTTTTTTTTCCCCCTTTCTTTCTTTATCAGAATCGTCACCCTACACATACTACCCCCCCACCCCCAATATGAAGATTTTTCCCCCGCTTGGTACTGTTATTGTTCTAATCATATACCTACTAGATGCCAGGTATGACAAGATAACGCACAGGTAAAGCAAAGTAAGGTAGCGATTTTAAAGTGTTTTATATATATATATATATATATATATATATATATCTTATTATAATGGAGATTGTGTGTTTGTCTGTCTGTAACCGAAACTAAATCACTACTCAAGTCACAATTCCCTTAGTTATTGACATCACATTCACCATGAATATATTTTTTATTTAAACCTCAATTATTGATAAAATTCTCATACCTTATTAATACTGTTGGATTAATCTACATACTAACAACACGCAAGTATATTTATATATTCAACAAAATAGCGGTTTACAGTGTGAATGACAAGGCTAATTTGCATATTGATACTAAGAATTTGATTTTAATAAATATATGCTTAGTATTATTGATTTCTAATTGTTTGGTTTTCTCTTAACGAATCTGAGCAAAAATCTCTGGGATAAATCTTAAAAGAAATCCATAAACCAGACGAAAGAACTGTAATTTTATTAAATAATTCATAATCTAACTAAATAGATTAATTAGGAAAAATGAAAGACGGGAGCGATGGAAAATGATGGAAGAGTTAGATTTAAAGCTGTTCTATTTTTCGATTATACCCCCTCAGTTTATCATTTTCTAAATAGTTTCTAATTTGATACAATATTTTATTACTTCAAAACCTAAATTCTTGCACCCGAAGGGTGCATATATCTGCTAGTATTTATAAAGATAAAAAGTGACTTACCAGTGAATATGGACACGATGGTTGGGAGGTGCAAAATTCAGGGGGTAAGTCAGCGATATAACAAATACAAAGTGCTCAATACGAAGTAGAGCAAATTTATTATAAAATGGGTACCAGAGATAACCTACTCGAGTTTCACCATAAGGATCTTCAGGGTTAAATCCACTGAATTAATCAAGATACTGATTAATTGCAGTCGATGACATGTGTGTGTTCATTGTATTAATACACGTGTGATCGACTGCAATTAATCAGTACCTCGATTAATTCAGTGGATTTAACCCTGAAGATCCTTATGGTGAAACTCGAGTAGGTTATCTCTTGTACCCATTTTATAATATATATATGAAAATCATGCCAGTAAGACCGACGGTGAAATATTAAAGACAAAAAACAACAAAAATAGAACTGTAGAGATAATGTTGAAATAAATTTGTATGCCTAAAGGTATATTTATAAGTAAACAGTGCTAATATTATTTGGATTATTCAGACTATTGTTCTCATCTTTATTGTTATCTGTACAACGTTTCAGCTGATGTGCCCTGAGGCCTTCTTCAGGTATTTCTTGTCGGACTTGGGAGCCTTCTCGAACTCAGGAAAAATGTTTTTAAAAAAAGTTTCCTGAGTTTTAGAAGGCACCTGAGTTCGACAAGAAATACCTGAAGAAGGCCGGAGAGCACATCAGTTGAAACGTTGTACATATAGCAATAAAGATGAGAACAATTGTGTAAATAATCAAAATAATACAAATTATTAATCCTTATCTCAAAAATTCAGATAAACAGTGCTATATATATATATATATATATATTATATATATATATATATATTAAAGAAATGGATACAATAGAAACCTACTCGAGTTTCACCATTAGGATCTTCAGGGTTAAATCCACTGAATTAAATGAGGTACCAATTAATTGCAGCCGATTACATGTGTGTTCATTGAATAAGATGTTACGTAATGAGGGGATGCTCATAACGTAACATCTTATTCAATGAACACACATGTAATTGGCTGCAATTAATCGGTACTTCGATTAATTCAGTGGATTTAACCCTGAAGATCCTAATGGTGAAACTCGAGTAGGTTTCTATTGTATCCATTTCTTTAATAAATTTGCTCTACTTTGTATTGAGCACTTTGTATTTGTTATATCGCTGACTTAACCCCTGGATTTTGTGCACCTCCAACGATCATGCCCATATTCACCGGTAAGCCACCTTTTATCTATATAAATATATATATATATATATATATATATATGAAAAAGGTGTTATAGGCATTTTAAAATGTGTGTACTGTATTGGACATTAATTTTGTTTAAGGATGGTTTGTATTGTTTTATGTATGGAGCGTCTAGTATTCTCTAATTACAGAAATATTCTAACGGAAAATACACACATTCTGCACAAAGAAAAAAAATAAACAAAAACTCCAAATACTAGAAGCTTTATACATAAAACAATACAAACCATCCTTAAACAAAATTAATTTCCAATGCAGTACACACATTTTAAAATTCCTATAACACCTTTCTCATCAATTCTTCTCCTTCTAGCCCCCACATTTATATATATACTTATAGTGAGAGAGACTGCCATTCTAAAATTGGTCTGTTCAGCCACTCACGAAGACACAGATTAAAAAAAAAAAAAAAAAAAAAAAAAAAAAAAAAAAAAAAAAAATGGACACTATGCCAACAACAGATTATATATATATATATCTATATGGCAATAGCATAATCTTTACAGATCATTGCCGTCCCTCACAATCCCACAACCCCACCACCAGAATCCTTCCTTGCACGAGCCCGCAAATGACTCATCAAACCCGCTGCGAGTTCCACAAAATTTGATGCACATATGACATTGAAAAGACTTCTTTCCCATTGAATGAGATAGTTCAGATGAATCAGATGATAAAATTTGATGCTTATGCACCACCATATGTCTCTTAAGACCAGAAGCCGACTTACAGACCTTGCCACAGATAGCACAAGACACATTGTTTGCTCCTGGAATCTGCATGGATTGACCCAGGTGAGACTTCCTATGATTGACATACCCAGCCTTAGAAAGCAAAACTCGACCACATGTCAGACATTTCCAACCCTCCATGTTCTCTCCAATATGACAGGTGTAACCCTTTCGAAGTTGATGCTTTAGGTTTTCATGCACGATTCTTTCACTCTCAAAACTGGTACCAGTTTTTATATATATATATATATATATATATATATATATATATATATATATATATATATATATACACACACAAGCAAATTTTGTTAAAAATCACCTAATATTTCTTCTTGATGATCTTTAAATGTATACAATTCAAGCCTTCTTGTTGTTCTTTTATATCAGGGTCTAGATGGGAAAGGAGGTTATACATATTTTGTACCCAAGCACTTTCAACCATGTCCATGTTCGTCTTTAGAGGGATTATTGGTAGTATTTTTTCTTTTTGTTTTGTGAGTTTTATTTGGGAGGGTTTATTGCATTTTATTTTATTCTATTCTATTTTTGTGTGGTTGCAGGTTTATTCAGTTAGGGGTGTTTATTGTATTTAGAGCGTTCAGCTAGAAACCACAAGGTTCCTAGTTCGATACCGGTCCTCGCCAACTCAGCGTATGAGTAGATCTGTGCGGTAAAGTAAGGAGCTGATGGTAGGTGTGGCGCTCCACCTCAGATGCTAAAACAATCTTCTTGGTCTAGCGCTATTGAAAAGGGGATAGACTCCCTTGCTGACTAGCTGATACTGACTTTAGGCTGCCCCGTCGACTTTACTTTTATTTAGATAGATTGATAAAACTAAAATTCTTATATTTGTATATGTATGTAAAATTGTAACTGTATTCCAACATAACCTGTGCTTTTTTTATTTGAGCAATATCCTTTAAATGGTCAAATTTAGAGAACAATGCAATTTCTAGTTAGACCGTCGTGAGACAGGTTACGTCGGCCGTGGCCATGGCTATCCAGTCCAGTACGAGAGGAACCGCGGGATCAGAGCAGCGGCTCGAACGAGCGGCGGTGCCAAGCTGCCTCCACGCGATAACTGCTGAAAGCCTCTAAGCCGGAACCGCGACCAGTGTCGCCATGGTATTACGAAAGGCGTCTCTTTTTGTTCCGCTGGAACCTGCCATAACGGTCGTCTGTCGCTAGTAGCAGCGGCAGTTGTGTTCGGCAGGGCAGTTCGCTGTCTCCGTCGGGCGTGGCTTGTCATCGTTGCGAACGGGCCAACATCCGCGACAGGCAGGATTTTGCCATTGCCGTCTAATTTTGAACACCCCGTGGAGCGAGAGACGAGGGATCGCTCGTAGACCAGATGACTAATTAGGACTGAGCCTATTCTAGTAGTGACTACTCCAAACGGAGTTTAATAGGTTTGAATTCAGAGTTTTCCTTCTCCTATACTGGTTGCCTAACCAAGGTTAAAGAGCCCAGTCTGCCCTACTATTTTACCCATAACTGGAGGGGGAGTAGTTGGATTCATATCTTTCCCGAAGGTATTAACGCTATGTGAACTGTAGCTTAGTTCAGGATTTGAACTCTGGTCGACGATTCCATTTCCTCCGACTCCAAATATTACATACACGCACCTCCAACTAAAATGGTAGGTAGGTTCCCCCTGCCCAATGAAGAAACAAGAACAAGTTTATGGGGATGAGTAAGACGTCCATGGCATCTCTCATTGAAATAGCCAAATCTCCGTACATTTGCTTGTTGGTCTGAGATTCATAAAAATAAAATAGGAGCTTAAAACAAAAAGAAAGTCTTGTTGTTAATTAAAAACAGGAACAACAAAGGATCAATGGTCAGATCCAGAATAACAGAAGATCCAGCTAATTAAGAAATTCAGCCCTCAATCCAGCCCAGCCCAGCCCAGCCCAGAGATAGATATTTCCAGTCCAAGCTAAGATGGAAGATAGCAAGATAGAAGAAAAAGAAGCTTAGTATCCAATCAAAGAAGATAAGTATACCTATATGCAACCATAGGTATACAGGTATACAATAAACAAAGAAATAAGGTATACTATGCAACAATACTTTATTTTTTACTTATTTAGTTCATGACAGCCGTTTCATGTTTAATACAATTCTCACTTGTCCTTTTGTCAGCAGTAGCTTGTACTTAAGTTTTAATTGATAATTTTTGCTGTCCCATGAGATGCTCGTAAATTTAAGCTGGCTTTCATAACTTCTAGTTCACCATATGAATTGTTGGTAGGAAAGTCAGATTTTGTTGATGCCCATGACATCTCTCATTGAAATAGCCAAATCTCCACATGTTTGTTTGTTGGTCTGGGATTCATAAAAATAAAACATGAGATGAAACAAAAAGAAAGTCTTGTGTTGTTAATTAAAAACAGTAACAACACAGGATGTCTCAGATCAGATCTGGAATAACAGAAGATCCAGCTAAGATAACACCTACCAGCATAGATTAAGAAATTCAGCCCCCAACCCAGCCCAGCCCAGAGATAGATATTTCGAGTCCAAGCTTAGATGGAAAATAACTTCTTCTTCTTCTATCATGCTAAGTATTCAAGCAAAGAAGATAAGTATACCTGTATACAACCACGGGTATACAGGTATACAATAAATGAAGAAATAAGGTATACTATGCAACAATGCTTTATTTTTTTTCTGCTTTAGTTCATGACAACTGTTTCATGTTTAATACAATTCTCACTTGTCCTTTTGTCAGCAGTGGCTTTTTTCTGCTTTAGTTCATGACAACTGTTTCATGTTTAATACAATTCTCACTTGTCCTTTTGTCAGCAGTGGCTTTTTTCTGCTTTAGTTCATGACAGCTGTTTCATGTTTAATACAATTCTCACTCATTTTAATTGATAATTTTTGCTGTCCCATGAGATGCTTGTAAATTTAAGCAGGCTTTCATCACTTCTGGTTCGCCAGCGTGAGCCATATGAAAAGTTGGTAGGAAAGTCAGATTTTGTTGAGTACTGGGATGAGTAAAACATCCATGGCATCTCTCATTGAAATAGCCAAATCTTCACATGTTTGTTTGTTGGTCTGAGATTCATAAAAATAAAATAGGAGCTTGAAACAAAAATAAAGTCTTGTTAATTAAAAACAGTAACAACAAAGGATCCCTGGTCAGATCCAGAATAACAGAAGATCCAGCTAATTAAGAAATTCAGCCCTCAATCCAGCCCAGCCCAGAGATAGACAGATCCAGTCCAAGCTAAAATGGAAGATAGCAAAATAGAAGAAAAAAAAATACAATTCTCACTCGTCCTTTTGTCAGCAGTGGCTTGTACTTTAGTTTTAATTGATAATTTTTGCTGTCTCATGAGATGCTCATAAATTTAAACTGGCTTTCATCACTTAAGATAAGTAAAAACAATTCAATTCCCACTTGACATTTGAAGTGAGGTTGCAGGTAACAGACACCTGCTGCAGGTTTTATTATTAGGTCGTATTTATCACATCATTGGAACTCTGTAGCAAAAAATAGGAATGCCTAACCTCAGAGTCATCATCTGATGAAGGCTATGTTGGTGTCATAGCTGTTGCTTTCTTATAACAGCATGTGTGTGTAAGTGTATATATATATATATATATTTATACACTGACCCCATTGCATGAACAGGATATGGCACAAGGCCAATTTTTAAGCAGAGTTAAACAGGTTTGAATTCAGAGTTTTCCTTCTCCTAGACTAGTTATCTAACCAAGCTTAAAGAACCCATACTACTCCACTATTTACTGATAGCTGGAGGGAGAATTGAGTTTTCCTTCTCCTAGACAGGTTGCCATACCAAGCTTAAAGAACCCATTCTACCCCACTATTTATATATATATATACGTCGAAATATATATATATATATATATATATATATATATATATACGTAATATACAAAATATATATATGTCGAAATCGACGGGAGAGTCCATCATATATATATATATACCCTTCCACACGATCAGGATGTGATACAAGGTCAATTTATTAAGCAGAGTTTTAACAGGTTTGAATTCAGAGTTTTCCTTCTACTTGACTGGTTACTGAACAATGGTTAAAGAGTTCAGTCTGCTTTGCTATCTATCCATACCTGGAGGGAGAATAGGATTCATACCTTTCCCAAGGGTATTAGTGCTATGTGAAATGCAAACAGCTTTGTCCAGGAATTCAACTCAGATAGACGAGTCCATTTCCTACGACTCTAAACATTACATCACGTGCCTCCAAGCATATATATATATATATATATATATATATATACACCAGCCCCTCTGCACAAACAGGATATGACACAAGGACAATTTTTAAGCAGAGTTAAACAAGTTTGAATTCAGAGTTTTCCTTCTTTACTAAACTTAGAGCCCATTCTGACCTACTATTTATCCATAGCTGGAGGGAGAATTTATAGTTTTCCTTCTATCCTGGATTCCTAACCAAGGTTGAAGAGCCCAGTCTGCACTAGTATTTACCCATAGCTGGAGGGAGATTAGTTTGATTCATACCTTTTCCAAGAGTATTAGCATTAAATTGTAAAATGCTACCAGCCTTGTCCAGGATTTGAACTCATGCTGCTGTATCCATTTCCTACAACAATGCACATGTATACACATCATATTATCTAGTATGTACTCCCCCAGGAAAATTCAGGTGACACTAAGAGAGATTGGTGACCTCTGAGAAATACAGTTTGGAATGTGACATAATTTCTTAAGCGGAGTTAAACAAGTTTGAATTCAGAGTTTCCTTTTCTTAGACTGGTTGCCATACCAAGCTTAAAGAACCCATTCTGCCCTACTATTTACCCATAGCTGGAGGGAGAATAATCAGATTCATACTTTTTTCCAAGGGATTTTGGGATTAGGTTATATTTGAAAAAAAAAATCCATTTCATTTGGTTCTAATTAGTTGTAATTTGCAATTAGGTCAAATCTCACCCATCTCTTACCACCCTTTCTGCCTGTCACTTTCCCCCTCTCTATATATATCTTCACTAACTACTCCTTATATATGTTAGTTTTTTTCTGTGATTGTAAAGAGAGAGATTGAAGAGTGTGAGCGGTAGATTGAACTGTTTGTATGTTAATTTTCAGTAACTGGCTTATATAAGACGGGTCATTTTTTTTTTACTTAATTTGACTTAATTACAAATTTTAGCAAAATGATTTTAATGTTTTTTTTATTCTCCAGTTGTATTTATTTAAAAAAAAAAATAATTCGTTTTGCAAACTAACTTTCTTCCTGATCACAATTATCTACCCATAACTCAATAGATGACCCAACAGATCATGTTTTTTTTCTAGTATATATATATATATATATATATATATATATATATAAAGTATACAGATTTAAATGTCCCCTAGGAGATTGCAGTCTCCCAGAAAATGAAAATACATACATTGGATTCACCTCAACCACATTGTCACGTCGTCTAACCCTCCATTTAACAGATAATAGCTCTATTTCACAACACCTAAAATTACATTCATGCCCCCACTCTAATTACTGAAATATTCTAACGAAAAATACACACATTCTGCACAAAGAAAAAAATAAACAAAAACACCAAATACTAGAAGCTCTATACATCAAAGAATACAAACCATCCTTAAACAAAATTAATTTCCAATGCAGTACACACATTCTAAAATGCCTATAACACCTTTATCATCAATTCTTCTCCTTCCAGCCTCCACATTAATATAATTTTAAAAAAAACTGGAATACATCAACCCTAATGATGGCACTTCGAAGTGCCGAAAGTACTCGGGACCTGAACTTTGGTGGACTTATCCACCAATTCCACCCAAACATTAAAAAGTTGGCCAGGATTTTGCGTTGTTATTTATATAAACCATTTCATGTTTATGAATGAGATATTGCAAAAATATACAAAGGATTAATATATGAAGAGGCTGGAATTTGATTTGGCATTCTTACAATGTAAAGGAAAATCAACAATGTCTGGTTGTATCATAAAATACAACTGTGGCACAATAGGTTATTGGTAATGATGTTTTGGCCCTGAAATCATGCCTAACCTCAAACTAATCATCTGATGAGAGTACAGCTGTTGCTTTATTTAAATTTATTTATTTTATTTTTACTGCAGAATGTATATATAATTTATATACTAGCAGAGTTACTGGCATTGTTAGGAATTGGTTGTTTTGTTTTACGGCATATCAACTGTTTTTGGGTCATTTAATGTCGAATCAAATCATCTTGATATGTGGTTACTTACAATACCTGCTGTTGCTTAAATGGTCACCCATCTAAGTATTAAACAGGCTCATTGCTGCTGAACTTTGGTGATCTAGTGGAAACTGGTGCTTTCAATGTGACTTGACCGTTAAGTTAAAAATAAATCTCTTATGTATATTTATATATAAATTAGTAAAAATTATTTTTCTAGATATTTGTTTTATTATCTTTTATTCTTTATATATTCTTGTTTTTAAATTGTTTGTTTTCATTATTGTAACCTACTATTATTGACCTACCAAACATTGCTCAAAATATCAATACCAGGGGTCATAAATTAAAACTCTTCAAAAAATGTTGTAAAGCAAATGCAAGATAAAATTATTATTACTAATCTTATAGTTTAGTATAAACCAATGAATACTAAAAAAAAAAAATACTTTCTAGACCGATCTCGTAGATAGGTTTCAAACGCAATTGACAAAAATTACAATCGTATTCAGAGTCTGATTTAAAGCTTGGTGGGTCCCGGACACTTCTGGTTAGGTGACCCTTCAAGTTGCCTCAATATAGAAATTAAATTAGGTTCATGGGAAATTTAAAAAAATATTAAGTAAAATAAATTTATTAAAAGAAAAATATATTTTAGGTTTCAAAGAAAATGTCTGATTTTATAATAACCTTTACTCCTTTTTTTAGTTTGTATCATTTTCAGATTTTGAACATCTCCCTTTTTGCTTGGGTTTAAAACAAGGGAACACACTCCACGAGTTCGTTTTACCCCACCTTCCCCTATATTATTTTTATACGTTGTGTTTATTTTTTTTCAATAGTAAAACTAATTTTATAATTATTACAGGTTTTATAAAGGAAGTCTGGATACCTCTCTGGTAGTGAGACCGGGTAATAGAATAAATGGAATAAAATACCTTCATCGGTAGTGAATGCCCCATCTCTAAACTCCTTTAAGGCAATGATAGATAATCTGTAGAAAGATTATAAATATTCTGGGGAATTAAGATGAATGTTTATAAGGAACAGCTGACAGGTCTCAGACCTAATATATATACTAGCTGAAAAGATATTATTATTATTATTATTGTTTGTATTTTGTTCTTTTTTATTCTTCTTTTATTTACTTAATCATTTATTAATCTTCAATAACTTTTTGATCAATTTTTTTAGTTTCAGTAATAATTGATTTATACCCTTATTATATTTTTCATTTAGCATTTCTTTTGGAATCTCTTATGGAAAATGAGGGGTAAAAGGTTTATTTTAACCCCCTTTCAGACATAAATAGGGGGTGGATTTTATTGAACTTTGGTTTTTGCTGGCCTTGACTAATTTTCCTTTACAAAAGAACATGTGCTCAGTCATTGTACAAACAGACTGACAGAATCTTTCTTTTATAAATATGTGTGTGTGTATGTATATATATATATATATATATATAAATAGATGTTTGGTACATGCAAATTTGTAAACTACTAAAAGTAGAGGGATCATATGTAAAATGGGGAGGTAATATTTTATTATGAATTAAAATAATAAAATAAAAGGGGATATGAAGGCCTTTTCGACCGGTACTTTTTCAAGTATTTACACCGGTTGACAATTAAAAGTCAGAAATGTAAAGAATTTGTTAAGAAAAATGGGTAAACCAGAGAGTAGGGGGGACAAAAAAAAAACAAAAAAAAAAAAAAAAAAATTGGGGAAAGAAGGGTATGTATATGTGCCCTAGGTTAAACCAGGGTTATGTTATGTTATGCCTCCCAACAGATAAATGGAGTGTCTCGGTGTTTGTCTGCACAGAGTAGGTCTAAGAAAGGAAATACTAACAGGACTGCTAGATGTTGCTTAGACCTAGCCCTGTGCAGAATAGAGAAGCACTCATCTGTATAATCGGACAAACAAGCATTTATAGAAAGGTGCTCAGCGATCGCCAAGTCGAATGCTTATATATATATATATATATATATATGTATGTATGTATATGTATGTATAATATACCAAACTTGTTGGAATCTATACATTAAAAAAATAAAAATAAAAAAATAAATAAAATAATTGATTTAAACGGTTTTCTGTGTTTTGTCTTTTTTCTTTGTTTTTCATTAGTTAGTTTAGTCTATGCTAATTTATTTGAGTTTAGGTGGAAGGTGTTGTAGAAATATGAGTTTGATCCAAATCTCCTTTGTTGGATCTTAGCCCTGAAGAGCACTAAGCGAAACTTTAAGTAGGTTTATCTGACTCATTAAGTTTATCTTTATATATATGTATATATGAGTATGAAAAGGTGGAATGAAAACATCACACAATGCTGTTAAAGAAGAAAACAATTTATAATATAATCATAGCTGATACTGATCAATATTTCGATTTTACAAAAATCATCATCAGAGCTCATTCACTCCCGTAGTTGTTTGGGTCGGAGAGGAATGTCTAATCCTAGAAGGGAGTGAATGAGCTCTGATGATGATTTTTGTAAAATCGAAATATTGATCAGTATCAGCTATGATTATATTATAAATTGTTTTCTTCTTTAACAGCATTGTGTGATGTTTTCATTCCACCTTTTCATACTCATATTGTCGGATTCATTTCCTTTCTTTTAACTTATATATGTATATATATATTATTTTTTTCTTTAATATATTTGATTGTTGTTATCATTATCATAAATAAGTTTTTTTTGTGGGCATATGAAAAGAGAGAATTTTCAATGGGGATATTTTCTCTATTCTATTTTCACAGTCTTTTGTAAATACTATCTCATGAGACTAGACTAAATTTAGTTTCTGGTCGAAATAAATTTTTAATAGCCAAATGAGTGTTCGTTAAGTTTTTATTTCTTTGAAAGTTAAATATTGCTCTGTATATAATTAATTTATTAGTTATTATACATTGAGCTCTCTTAGGGATTTATAAAACATTCTTGTATGAATCTATAAGTTTGCACCTACATGAGCATACAGTGTGGAGGTTATTTCCTATAACTCCAACATAAACAAAGGGGAACCACACTTAACTGATAAATTATTTATTTATTTTCCCATTAAACTAACCCTAAACCCTAACCCTGTCTTCATTTTTTCTAGTAGATCAATAAATAAATAAATAATTTATCAGTCAATAGTGGTTTCCCTTTGTTTATGTTGGAGTTATAACCAATTGTTAATTATTATAATTGTTAATAACCCAGTGTGGATGTACAGTGAGATTTCGATGATCCCAAAGAGAATCATCCCCTACTTACCAGTCAATTGGATTATCTGTCTGTCTATCTATCTATATATATATGTAAGAATGGAAAGGGAATTGAATCCGACAATAGGAGGAAAAAAATGAGTAAAGAAAAGAAATGTAGATGGATAAAAATGAATTAAATCGATATCACTTTTAATCGATATCACTTACACATGTGTTTCGGTCCGTTTATCAAAATGTATACGGATTACGCTATTATTATTATTAAAATAATCAGATGAAATTGAAATAATGATAATAATAATAATAGGAAAAATGTAAAAATATTACGTACACAGAGAGATTTTTTTACGTCCTTCATCAGAGTTAATTTTTTATTTTATATATATATATATATATATATATATAAAATATATATATATGTATTTCAGATGGAGAAATTTGAGAAAAGGGTGTGACCCAACTTATTGGATTCTGATCTCAGCATGGACTTAACAGTATAAAATAGTTGCTGTATTTTCTTTCTTTTTTTTTTTTAATTTAAGATAAGTGTGGCACAGGCTTTGATTTTCTGGGGTCTCAGCAGGAACCGTATTATAATAATAAAAAAAAAAATTTTCAGAAATCTTTTGGGAGATAAAGTTATTGGACAGATGAAGATGTAATCACAGTAAATGGGACTCACCCCCCACCTCCACCCCCACAGCTTCTACCCATCATGTTTTTAAGTACCATCTCTAAGTTACAAATACTTCCCGTTCTTTCTGTAACATCAGCCTGGGTTTACCTGTATAAATTTTCAGGTGAATCTATAATGAGGAATTATAGAGATACCTGACTTTCTTATCAAGAGGAAATATATTAAGAAATTCCAAAAGATGCACATGTATAAATATGGCACTTAAGTAAAAATTGTTGGGGTAACCAGACAGCGAGGGAGTCTATCTCCTTTTCACTAGTGCTAGACCAAGGAGATTGTTTTTACATTTGAGGTGGAGCACCACACCAACCATCAGCTCCTTACTTTACCATACAGATCCCTGTGCTAATCATATGCTGAGTTGGCGAGGGCCAGTATCGAACCAGGAACCTATCTCCTTTTCACTAGTGCTAGACCAAGGAGATTGTTATTACGTTTGAGGTGGAGCGCCACACCTACCATCACCTCCTTACTTTACCACATAGATCCCTGTGCTACTCATACGCCGAGTTGGCGAGGGCCTGTATCGAACCAGGAACCTATCTCCTTTTTACTAGTACTAGACCAAGGAGATTGTTTTTACGTTTGAAGTGGAGCGCCACACCTACAATCAGCTCCTTACTTTACCACACAGATCCCTGTGCTACTCATACGCTGAGTTGGCGAAGGCAAGCATTGAACCAGGAACCTTGTGGTTTCTAGGCGAACGCTCTATCAACTGAGCTAAACCGGCCTTTAATATGGCACTTAAACAGATGATATTGAGAGGTATAGCTGGAGTGCCATAGCTTAGTGTTTATGAAGGTTTGGTTTGGTTAATGGTATATCAAATTTGATTAATTTCTAAATGATTGTATGTAATGGAAATGGAAAGAGAGAAATAGAAGAAAGAAAAAAAGAGAAAAAAGAGAAGAGGAAAGAGTACAAATACAGAACTTATAAAGGGCAGTTGTGTGTATGTATGTCCACAGGAAACTATGGTTTGGTTTAGTTTGTTTTACAGCATATCAACCTCAGTGGGTCATTCAATGCAGATACAGTTTTGAAATGAATTCATTCTTAATGGATACTCAATTTTTTCATAAACACATTTTTCTATTTAACCCATAGATGGGACCCTAATAGGTACTACCACTCCGGGTCAGAGTGGACCAGGAAGCAATGGTGATGAAGGGGTGCTCCACATTCCCCAAACCCCCAGAACTGGAACCTCACCATAAGATAGAGTTTAGCGTTATTCCCCAGCAAGAAACTATCTATACATATATATAAGACAGTTGGTGTGTATGTATATCAAGATGAAACTATGAAAATAAAACAATTAAAGACAAAGTAAATATATATATACACACATTAAATATCAACAGTTCTTGCTTTTGTGCAGAAATTCTGAAGATTTTATTTATAATTGAAAATATATAAAAAATTAAAATATACATAGAAATAGCATTGAAATTCTACTTAAAAATATTGACCATTTGTGTATCTCAAAAAGTAAACAAATCAAGGATTTTTTTCCACTCCACCTCACTCTACCTAGGTCAGAGATCACAAAACTTTTTTCACGGTGGGCCGGATAATTGAAAAAATAACGAGTGCAAGCCACGTTATTATTGTGTTCAATACTTCCTAGCCAGAACAAAAGCTCTGTGAAAAAGATGTAATACAAAATTTATCTTTCCATGTTATATTCATGGTTGAGTGGTGTAAGATGCACAAAAACAAATTTAACCAACATATTTATTTTCAAAATATTATCAAGGAACACAAACAAACAAATTCAAGTACTGTCGACGGGCCTGATAAAATGCAAGCCATAGTTTGGAGACCCCTGACCTAGGTGATGCTGGTTAGCCACTTCTAGTCATTAAGTAAAGGAAAGTACAAAATCAAGATGGAGAATTTTGGGTGCCAGGAAGATGATAACCCAAACATCCTTTTTCAAAAGACCTATATTTAGAATATGGGAAAATCCCTGTATATCATATGTCTGCAAATTAGAACAGGAAAAAGTGATTTATGACTACAATGAAAAGGAAAGCATATCCCCCACCCACACTTGGCTATAATCTGAAAGGAGACAGAATTCTGAAAATAATTGCTGATGGAGTCAGACAGCATAGAATTTTACCTTCAACTCAGGAGAGTGAATAGTTCTTTCTTTAGCAACAATATTTAGGACGGTATTGTATTAGTTGAAAAAATAGGTGGGATACTGAAAGGGGGAATGGTTTATTTCACTGCTACAAATATTAGTAAGCTATAAAAGAAATATACAGTTTATTGTAAAGTCAGCTAACTTGGAAGTAGATTTATTATTTTATGAGCATGACCTGTGGATAAACCACAGTATGATGATTTAATCATTACATTTGATATGTTTACTTAAGGGCTATTGCTAATTATTCAATATGTAAAAAGCATAATAAACTTGATTTAACTCCCTCTCACTCTTTTTTCTTTCTTTTCATCTTTTCATTATGTTCGATTGAAACAGATCAGCATTATTGCTTCCACATGCCCATCTCCTCTCTTTATCTTTCCCATATTCTCTTTCTTTCTTATTATATTTTTTCTGTGTAGAATGTCCTTCTCTTCCTTTATATTCGGTGGATAAGCAATACCAGATAATAAGGATTGACATTTTTGCATTACATCTTGGATGATTTGGATAGTTTCATTTTTAACCAGATGGTGTTGCAAGATGATAACGGTTATACATTTAAGGAACATGAGTATTAATATATAGGTCTTATATTGTAGATCATGTAACTGTCTGAAACTACATCACCACTGGCATCACAATTTACTTAGTTATTTAAGTTATATTCTTAATGATTATGAAATAGTCCTTATTTAATCTTAATTAGCATCTTATTTATTAACGATGTCTCTATTAAAGTCTAGCCGAATTAGATTTGCTGCAATACTGCCAATATCATTAATGCATTTAAAATCCTTAAAATGTGTTATATATCTCTAAAAAATGAAGATTTACATAGTATATGGTGGAAATAATCTGTATAATGATTTTAAGAAAACTTGGTTTGATAAATAAGTATTTGCTGTTACTGATTTCTAATATCATGTTATTCTCAAACGTATTAAAAGCAATCCTATATATAATTTTATATAGAAATCAATTAAAATAACATTAAAATAAGTGTAATATTTCATATTCATTCTTATTTAGTTTCGTTAGTCTTTCTAATTTAATATAATATCTTATTCCATTAAAACTTAAATACTTACACCTAGGGGGTGCATACTTTTTCTAATTATCTATAATGTTGTTTCCTCATTGTCATAGATTAACTGCCCAAAATGAGATGCAATAAAAAAATTAAAAAAAAAAAAAATCTAAAAATTGAGATAAATAAATAAAAGTAAATAGTAGTCAAGTTCAATGGTTAACAAAGCTTCATCTAAAAATAAAAATAAATAGGTTGGTTGGTCTAATGGCATATCAACTCTTGTTGGGTTATTTTATGCCAAAGTCTGTTTAACAATTATGGTCTCCAATTATATACAGTACAAAAACGTATCTTTACAATCATTTTAAACAAACATTTCCTGGTTATTTCCTATAACTCCAACATAAACAAAGGGGAACTACTCTTGACTGATAAATTATTTATTTATTTTCCCATTAAACTAACCGTAAACCCTAACCCTAAACCTGCCTTCTTTTTTCCGAGTAGATCAATAAATAAATATTTTATTAGTCAAGAGTGGTTCCCCTTTGTTTATGTTGGCGTTATAGGAAATAACCCATTTCATTATCTCAAACAGATCTAGCTGAACTGTTTGCAAACAGTTTATATAGTTTCAAGTATTCTTATCTTACACAAATAATTGAAAATAAAGTGATTATATGGTTCAAGTGACTAATAATAATAATCCTTAATAAACAATTGCAGATTCAATTACTCTTTTTAATACAAATAATTTTCACATAGTTATATGGTTAAAAGTATTCTTATTTAATAGTAATGACTATTTAATAATAATTTGCAAGCAATTATATGGTTTGAAGCATAAATAGATAATAATAATAATAATCCTTAGTAAACAATTATATAGCTTCAAGTAACTATTCTTAATATGAATAATTTGCATATAGTTATATGGTTTCAAGTATTCTTATTTAATAGAAATATCTATTTATCAATAATAATTTGCCAGTAATTATATGGTTTGAAGCATAAATAAATAAATAAATAATAATTATAATAATCCTTAGTAAACAATTAGAGCTTCAAGTAACTATTCTTAATATGAATAATTTGAACATAGTTTCAAGTATTCTTATTTAACAGTAATATCTCTATTAATTAATAATAATTTGTCAGCAATTATATGGTTTGAAGGATAAATAATAATAATAATAATAATAATAATAATAATCCTTAGTAAACAATTATATAGCTTCAAGTAACTATTCTTAATATGAATAATTTGCATATAGTTATATGGTTTCAATTATTCTTATTTAATTGTAATATCTATTTATCAATAATAATTTGCCAGTAATTATATGATTTGAAGCATAAATGAATAAATAAATAGATAAATAAAGAAATGATAATAATAATAATAATAATCCTTAGTAACCAATTATAGCTTCAAGTAACTATTCTTAATATGAATAATTTGAACATAGTTATATGGTTTCAAGTATTCTTATTTAACAGTAATATCTCTATTAATTAATAATTTGTCAGCAATTATATGGTTTGAAGGATAAATGATGATAATAATAATAATAATAATAATAATAATAATAATAATAATCCTTAGTAAACAATTATATAGCTTCAAGTAACTATTGTTAATATGAATAATTTGCACATAGTTTTATGGTTTCAAGTATTCTTATTTATTAAGTAAAAGACTAAGAATACATGAATAATGTGTGACTGTACTCAAAGTTTGCAAATATGAAGATAACCATGAGTGTGGCAGACAGTTAAAGAGTTAAAGAATAAACCAAACAACTAGAATTCGAATAAAAGACTTGTATTACATACATAAAACAATAGGTTTGCAGACTTTTTGGTTTATCTGCACAAATGTTTATAATTTGTTCACTTAACTGAAATCCTTATATTTAATAGTAATATCTCTATTTATTAATAATAATTTGCCAGCAATTATATGTTTTGAATCATAAATAAATAAATAAATAATAATAATAATAATAATAATCCTTAGTAAACAATTATAGCTTCAAGTAACTATTCTTAATACAAATAATTTGAACATAGTTATATGGTATCAAGTATTCTTATTTAACAGTAATATCTCTATTAATTAATAATTTGCCAGCAATTATATGGTTTGAAGAATAAATGATAATAATAATAATAATAATAATAATAATAATAATAATAATCCTTAGTAAACAATCATATAGCTTCAAGTAACTATTCTTAATATGAATAATTTGAACATAGTTATATGGTTTCAAGTATTCTTATTTAACAGTAATATCTCTATTAATTAATAATAATTTGTCAGCAATTATATGGTTTGAAGGATAAATAATAATAATAATAATAATAATAATAATAATAATAATCCTTAGTAAACAATTATATAGCTTCAAATAACTATTCTTAATACAAATAATTTGCACATAGTTATTTGGTTTCAAGTATTCTTATCTAATTGTAATATCTATTTATTAATAATAATTTGCCAGCAATTATATGGTTTGAAGGATAAATAATAATAATCCTCAGTAAACTATTATAGCTTCAAGTAAGTATTCTTAATACAAATAATTTGCATACAGTTAAATGGTTTCAAGTATTCTTATCCAACATTAATAATTCAATTTAATGATAATTATTTGTTTGCATACAACCATATAAATTCAAGTATTCCTCTCCAATACAAATAATTTCAAAATAGATGGGACCATAAGAGGTACTATCACTCCAAGTCAGAGTGAACCTGGAAGTAATGAGAATCAAGGGGTGACTACACATTTCACAGAGATCTAGAACAGGAGCCTCACCACTGGGTGCAGTTTAGTGTCAAACTCTGGACAAACTGGAGGTTATGTTTCAGTCTGTGGTTACTGAAGCTACATCACCACCGACATCACAATTCCCATAGTTATTTAGATTATACTTTCAATGATTATCAAATAATCCTTATTTAATCCAAATATTCAAATGTAATTTATTAACAATATCTCTATTAAAGTCTAACTGAGTTAGATTTTCCTCAAAACAGCCCATGTTAATAATGCATTAAAAATCCTGCAATGTGTGTAATATATCTGTAAGAGAAAGGTCTACATAATACATGGTGTGGATAATTTGCATACTGGTTTTAACAAAATCGGGTTTAATAAATAATTACTTGGGCTTATTTTATTCTGAAACATAAAAAAGAAAAAAAAAAGAAATAAAATATCAAAGAAATCAATTAGAATAAAATAAGAATAAGTGTAATCTTTTTATATGTGTTCTTATTTAATTTTGTATAATTTTAATTTTAATGTCTCCATTAAAGTCTAGCTTTTCCTTAAAACAGCCCAAAATCCTGCAATGTGCATAATATATCAGTAAGAAATAAAGGTCTACATAATATATGGTGTGGATAATTTGCATACTGGTTTGAACAAAATCTGATTTAATAAATAATTACTTGGGTTTATTGATTTATTATTGCTTTATTCTGAAACATTAACAAAACAATGTAAAATTTTATGAAGAAATCAATTAAAATAAAATAAGAATAAATGTAATCTTTTTATATGTGTTCTTATTTAGTCTTTATATTATATATATATATATATATATATATATATATATATATATATATATACTCTTGTCCTCATCTTAATTTGTGATTTTTTTTTCACATTTATTTTATCTGTACATTACCAGCATCTTTTGTATAAGAATTTTAAAAAAAATGGTTGCTACCCAAGGGAAATAACTCTAGTTATCCCTAATTTAAAACTTACATAATTATCTATCTTTATTCATTTACTGAAACGGATGACATAATACGAAGGTGAGTAAAAAAGCAATGCCATTTTGTTTAGGACAGGTATAATTACCAACACAGGAACATTTATCATACATCAAAATTAAGCTGGTCCTCTGTGGATCATATCCCTACTCCTCCACATAGTCACCGTTTCTCTCAATAGCAATGTTCCACCTTGGAACGAGGGTGAGTCAAAAAGTTATGCCATTTTGTTTAGAACAGATATAATTACCAACACAGGAGAATGTATCATATATCATAATTGATATAATGGAATGACCCATCTCCCCCATACCTCAACAGTGGTGATTGTTCTAACCACTATTTAAGAACACACATATTACTCTGTGTAGAACTCACTTGAAGTACTTAGATGACGGACTCTCCTCCTAATACTCACGTGACCTTACTATATAACAATAATGAAGCTGCTCCTCTGTGGATCACATCCCTACTTCTCCACATAGTCCCTGTTTCTCTCAATAGCAATGTTTCACCTTCGAATGAGAGCATGTATCCCTGCTCCGTAAAATTCTGTTGATTGTTCTTTGAGCCACTTCTTCATTACAGATTTCACTTCCTCATCGCTGGAATAATGTTTGTTAAGGTCTCAATGTAGGCCTTAGTTTTATTCAAAAAATACTTCAAATGAAATCAAGAAAATGGCATTACTTTTTGACACACCCTCGTTTGGTTTGGTTTGTTTTACTGCATATCAACCTCTGTGAGTCATTTAATGTTGATAAAGTTGAAATAAAGTCATTCTTAATGGATACTCAATTTTTTTATAAGTACATTTTTCTATTTAGCCCATAGATGGGACCCTAACAGGTACTACCACTCAGAGTGGACCTGGGAGCAATGGTGATGAAGGGGTGCTCCACATTCCAAAAACTGGAACCTCACCATTCCCTGGACATGTAGACCTCAGCCACAGCCTTCTAGCACCCATATCATAAAAAAGGGTTGGGGTTTGCCATAAGGTCAATAAGGTTAGAGCAATCATATAGGTGCTAGGGCTTGACGTGACCAGCTGATTGACTGGAGGAGGCCTCTCCGACTGCCCGTCTAGTTCAAGAAAGTGCCAAAGTGGAGTATTGCAAATTATAGACTGCTCAACCACCTGGGTTCTGTCTTTAAGTATCATAGGTCGCCACCCATGGCCAATAGGTGGCCCCATTGGGGGAGTCTTACCCCTCTGCAGAGGTGTAGTCAGTGCATTCTAATGCCCCAGCCGACAGGGTGGGACTCATCCTCATAAAAAAGAGAGGAAGAGAGAAGAGCAAGAGCTGGAAAGATGAGAAAAGAAAAGAGTTTGAGTTTTGTTTAACGGCATATCAACCTCTGTGGGTCATTTAATGCCAAAAAAGGTTATTTTGGATTTCAGTCTTTAAAGTAGTGGTTTTATGGGGGTTGAGTTTTGTTTAACGGCATATCAACCTCTGTGGGTCATTTAATGCCAAAAAGGTTATTTTGGATTTCAGTCTTTAAAGTAGTGGTTTTATGGGGTTGAGTTTTGTTTAACGGCATATCAACCTCTGTGGGTCATTTAATGCCAAAAAGGTTATTTTGGATTTCAGTCTTTAAAGTAGTGGTTTTATGGGGTTTGAGTTTTGTTTAACGGCATATCAACCTCTGTGGGTCATTTAATGCCAAAAAGGTTATTTTGGATTTCAGTCTTAAATGAAGATATTCGGTTATGTTCTGTTATATCTTGTTGAAAAGGTTGCTTTTTTTTTTTTTTATAGAAAATTAAAAATGTTTTCAGGGTTTGTATCCTTAAAGATGTCCCTCAGGTTTCTTGCTTGATAATAATTAGTGCAGATATGTTTAAGACTGTTACAATTTAGAAGGATATGTTGGGCACACTTTTAACAGGTACGAATGGGTAATGTGGGTGTGCCCAATATGCAATCTGGCGAGTATTACTTCTTCTCTTCTAATACTTCTGTGGCCCGTCGGCAAAGAAAAGAGAAGTAAAAGAACATAAGAGTGAAAAAATGAAAAAGAAAAAAAGTAATTTAGTATTTCCAATAATATGGCTGTAATATCAAATTTAGAGTGTGAAGATATCCACCCTCCACCTTTATATCTTGAATACTTTATAGAATCACCATCAGAAAAGAAATTGTCCCATCTATGGGTTAAATAGAAAAACATGAGTCGATAAATAAATTTGTTTTCCATTAAAAAAGAATTTTTTTTTTTTTCATTATGTGATCATGAAATTTATTGTGTACAGTGCTCAGGTGCACCACAACTCATCAAAGTCTCATGTCAAGTACACAGAATAATGTATTAGTGTCAGGAACATGAACAGTTTACAGTAGTAATATGCATGTATGTGTGCACGTGCGTGCATATGTATGTGGAGAGTGGCATCAGGTATAGTGTCGGCGGACCACAGGAAGCATGGAGGCTTTGAAAGATTCAGTGCTTCGGCAGCCTACAACAGACGCAGGCAGTTTATTCCATGTCTCCACAATTCTGAACGTGAAAAAATGTTTCTGAAAGTCACGTGAGCAGTGCTGTATTCTGACTTTGTAGGCATAAGAATGAATTTATTTCAAAACTGTCAGCATTAAATGACCCACTGAGGTTGATATGCCGTAAAACAAACCAAACCAAAGAAAAGAAAGTGCTACAAAAAAAAAAAAAAAATATGCAAATGAAGAGATATCTATCTATCTATCTATCTATCCATATATAAATGGCAGTATGTCTGGAAGAAACTTTGAAAATAAAACAATTGATGAAAAAGTAAATATATATACACATTAAATATCACCAGAGCTTGGTTTTTGAGCAAAAATAATAAAGATAAATAAAAAAAATTAAATTAAAATAGTAACAGCATAGAATTCTTTTTGCATTTAATATTTTAAATAGTAGACCTGATGCCACTCTCCACATACACATGCACACACATACATGCATATTACTACTGTGAACTGTTCATGTTCCTGACACAACATTATTCTGTGTACTTGACATGAGACTTTGATGAGTTGTGGTGCACCTGAGCACTGTACACAATAAATTACATTATTATTATTATTAGACACTTATCTTTATTTTCAGAGTGTCTGTGTACTTTTTTCCTGACACAAGATCTTTTTTTACATAGAGATTTTAATGGGGCATCCTGTGAGGATCCAACTCATGATTCAATTTTAACGGATTTGCAAGACTAACTTTTTTACCCCCTACCTCAACCCAGGCGATGCTGGTTAGTCACTTCTAGTACATATATAAAGGGCAGCTGTGTAAAACTATATGTCCAGAGGAAACTTGAAAAATAAAACAATTAACGACAAAGTAAATATACATTCACATTAAATATCACCAGAGCTTGGTTTTTGAGCAAAAATAATAGAGCTTTGATTTATATTCGTGAAGATAATTAAGAAATGAAATTTAAATGATAACAGCATGGATTTTTTTTCATCTAATATTTTAGACAGTAAACATTTACATTTCTTTTCAGAGTAGCTGGATCCATGCAAGGTCAATTTCTTTTTACATAGGGATTTAAATCGGGCATCTCACGAGGATTCAACTCACGATTCAGTAATAATGGATCTACAGGACTAACTTTAAAAAAATCCCCCTCTACCCAGGCGATGCCAGGTAGCCGCTGCTAGTACATATATAAAGGGCAGTTGTGTGTATAGGGTATGTCCGGAGGAAGCTTTGAAAATGAAACAATTAACGACAAAGTAGATATATACACACATTAAATATCATCAGGGCTTGGTTTTTGAGCCAAAATAATGAAGATTTTATTTATATTCATGAAGATAATTAAAAAATGAAAATTAAATGATAACAGCATGGAATTTTTTGCATTTAGTACTTTAAGTAGGAGACATTGATTTTTCTTTTCAGGTTGTCTTTTTTATATATGGATTTTAATGGGGCATCCTGTGAGGATTTATCAATTATGTTATTATTCAACAATAATGGATCTGTGAGACTACCTTTTTCACCCCTCCCCCTCTACCCAGGCAATGCCGGGTAGTCGCTTCTGGTATATATATAAATGAGAATTGTGTGTATATATGTATAGATGTATGTCCGAAGGAAACTATAGAAATAAAACAATAAATGATTAAGTAAATATATATACCCATTAGATATTACTGGTTCCTAATTTTTGTGCAATAATTATGAAGATTTGATTTATATTTGAAGATATATTCTTGGAATAGAAATAGCATTAAAATTCCACTTAAAAATATCCAGCATTTGTAGATCTTACAAGTAAGCAAATCATTACACCAGATTAAGATGAAAATCTAATTATAAAAAAAAGACTTTGTTCTTTGATTTAAATCATTTTAGCATAAAATCTGGGTTTTACGCTTGATTAGAAAATTATATTTTGAATGGAATTTTAATTTGGGTCACTAGTGAGAGCAGAGTAAGTGAAACATCAAAGAAATTATGATAGCAAAGTTATAAGTACAAAGACACCAGCAGTTAGTAGTCACCGAGTACATTCCTTAGTAAATATGATATATGTTGAATATAGTACGAGGGTGAGTCAAAAAGTAATGCCATTTTGTTTAGGACTGTTAAAATTACCAACACAGGAATCTGTATCATACATCAAAATGAAGCTGGTCCTGTGTGGATTACATCCCTATTTCTCCACAGTCACCATTTCTCTCTGTTCCTCCTTTGAACGAGGGCGAGTCAAAAAATAATGCCATTTTGTTTAGGACAGGTATAATTACCAACACAGGAACATGTATTATACATCAAAATGAAGCTGGTTCTCTGTGGATCACATCCCTACTTCTCCACTGTCACCATTTCTTTCAATAGCAATGTTCCACCTTTGAACGAGGGTGATCAAAAAGTAATGTCATTTTGTTTAGGACAGGTAGAATTACCAACACAGGAATCTGTATCATACATCAAAATGAAGCTGGTTCTCTGTGGATCACATCCCTACTTCTCCACTGTCACCGTTTCTCTCAATAGCAATGTTCCACCTTTGAACAAGGGTGATCAAAAAGTAATGCCATTTTGTTTAGGACAGGTAGAATTACCAACACAGGAATCTGTATCATACATCAAAATGAAGCTGGTCCTCTGTGGATCACATCCCTACTTCTCCACTGTCACCGTTTCTCTCAATAGCAATGTTCCACCTTTGAACGAGGGTGATCAAAAAGTAATGCCATTTTGTTTAGGACAGGTAGAATTACCAACACAGGAATCTGTATCATACATCAAAATGAAGCTGGTCCTCTGTGGATCACATCCCTACTTCTCCACTGTCACCGTTTCTCTCAATAGCAATGTTCCACCTTTGAACGAGGGTGATCAAAAAGTAATGCCATTTTGTTTAGGACAGGTAGAATTACCAACACAGGAATCTGTATCATACATCAAAATGAAGCTGGTCCTCTGTGGATTACATCCCTACTTCTCCACTGTCACCGTTTCTCTCAATAGCAATGTTCCACCTTTGAACGAGGGTGATCAAAAAGTAATGCCATTTTGTTTAGGACAGGTAGAATTACCAACACAGGAATCTGTATCATACATCAAAATGAAGCTGGTTCTCTGTGGATCACATCCCTACTTCTCCACTGTCACCGTTTCTCTCAATAGCAATGTTCCACCTTTGAACGAGGGTGATCAAAAAGTAATGCCATTTTGTTTAGGACAGGTAGAATTACCAACACAGGAATCTGTATCATACATCAAAATGAAGCTGGTCCTCTGTGGATCACATCCCTACTTCTCCACTGTCACCGTTTCTCTCAATAGCAATGTTCCACCTTTGAACAAGGGTGATCAAAAAGTAATGCCATTTTGTTTAGGACAGGTAGAATTACCAACACAGGAATCTGTATCATACATCAAAATGAAGCTGGTTCTCTGTGGATCACATCCCTACTTCTCCACTGTCACCGTTTCTCTCAATAGCAATGTTCCACCTTTGAACGAGGGTGATCAAAAAGTAATATGCCATTTTTTTAGGGACAGGTAGAATTACCACACAGGAATCTGTATCACAATCAAAATGAAGCTGGTTCTCTGTAGTCGAACATCCCTACTTTCTCCACTGTCACCGGTTTCTCTCAATAGCAATGTTCCACCTTTTGAACGAGGGTGATCAAAAAGTAATGCCATTTTGTTTAGGACAGGTAGAATTACAAACACAGGAATCTGTATCATACTATCAAAAGGAAACTGGTCCTCTGTGGATACATCCCTACTCCTCCACATGGTTTCTTTCAATAGAAATGTTCCACCTTCGAATGAGAGCATGTATCCTGCCCTATGTCTGTTGACTGTTCTTTGAGCCACTTCTTCACTACAGATTTCACTTCCTCGTCACTGGAAAATGTTTGCCTCTCAAACAGTCTTTCAATGGACCAAAGAGATGCAAAGAGTGGGACATTGCTATTGAGAGAAACTGTGACTATGTGGAGAAGTAGGGATGTGATCCACAGAGGACCAGCTTTATTTTGATGTATGATAGATGTTCCTGTGTTGGTAATTATACATGGTTTCAGGCCTACCTGCCCTTGTCTGATCATCGAGGTCTTGCAACCAAAGCAAAATTCTTGAATCATCTGATTACTGTACTAAGATTAACTACACCTTTACTTTTTGCACAACAAATGTTGCCCGAGCTCGTTTGATACTCTCTATGGACTGAAGCAATATATTATATATAATATATATATATATATATTATATATATATAGAATATCTATGTTCAGAAACCCGTATAGATAAAGATCTAGAAGTCTCTCCTACATATTTTTTGTTACAATCTCATTTAAAAAATAAATTATTTTGGTTGGTTGTTTCATGGCATATCAACTCTTTTTGGATTATTTAATGCTAATTAATATATATTATATATATATATATAATATATATGCATATGTATTGCTATATATATATAACACACACACACATGTGTTTGCATATGCATATAATATATATACAACACAACACACGTGTTTGCATTTGCATACACACACAACACACGTGTTTGCATTTGCATATGTATATATATATAAGAGTGTTGTTCTGGTTCCAACGGGAGAAAATTAAATATTTTATAAAAAAGAAGGTCGCAAAATGGATTATGTTTTTAGAAAAATTTTTTTTATTATTGAATATATATATATAATATATATATATATATCTGTGCGTATATGAAGCGCGTGGTGTAATGTCTTGGGAAATGGAGTCTTGGCCCCAAGTTCAAATCCTGGACGAGGTAATTGCATTTCACTTAGCGCTAATACCCTTGGGAAAGGTATGAATCCTACTCTCCCTCCAGCTATGGATAAATAGTAGGGCAGACTGGGCTCTATAACCATGGTTAGGCAACAGGTCTAGGAAAAGGAAACTCTGAATTAAACCTGATAAACTCGCTTAAGAAATTGACCTTGTATCGCATCCTGCTCGTGCGGAGGGGTTGGTAAATATAGTGTGTGTGTGTGTGTGTGTGAGTATGACTATTCTATGCAAAGTATGAGAACAAACTTCTGTAATAATTTTGTATAAATAGACAGCCCTGAATAATCTTTTACACACTGATATATATATATATATATATATATATATATTATTATATATATATATAATATATGGTCTTCGCCTGTCAGCTTTAGTATATGTATGTGTTCATACACACACACACACATATATATATATATATATATATATATTATATATATATATGGTCTTCACCTGTCAGCTTGACAGTCGCGTTTTGAATCACGCACCAGGCGGTCTTTCTATCTATAGCTCTGCTGATGAGGCCTAATAGGCCGAAATGTACATACAGAGATTGATTTTTCTCGATTTGTTTAGCCTTACATTTAAATAGATATGCCTCCTAATTAATTAATTATTAATTATTAATTAACTTTAAAAAAAAATTAGGTACGACTTCAATTATGCACATATTCTCTCCAAAAATTGTCGGCTAAAAAAAAACCATATCATAAACACATCGCTAATGTGTATTTACTTATCATATATATATATATGTGTATATGTATGAAACTGTGTTTTATTTAAGTAGCCTTACATTCAGCAAAGAGAGAAAAAGGGAGAGGGAGAAAGAGAGATTAGTTATGACGTAATCCCATTTAGTAACTCCCATTTACCCCTCCCTCCTTAGCATAAGAAAAAAAAAGTTTGTAATGGTATGCCGAAGCATTGTTAACTAACAGAGCCCACCTGTGGTACGTAACAGTTTTAAGGAAACAGCTTACTTTTATTTATAACTAGAGTGCTACCTGACATATGACCGGCTTTTATGAATACAAAATATACTTTTGTCATTTTGATAATCATTGTCATCATGATACTGGAGCACGCACATCCGCGCGCACACATTATATACGTTGAAAAAATGAATAAAGGAAAGAAAGTATAAAATGGATAATATAGGATATTTTAATCAATTTTACTTACATGTGTTTCGGTCAGGAGTTTATCCATGTGTACATTATTCAAACTATTATTATTTTTAAATAACCAATGAAATGAAATAACAATAATAGAAAAAATGATGAAGGTCGAATTTTCTTTGTGTGCAGAACATTTCTACATTTTTTCTATTATTATTATTCATTTCATTTGGTTATTTAAAATATAATAGTTTGAATAATGTACACATGGATAAACTCCTGACCGAAACACGTGTAAGTAAATTGATTAAAATATCCTATATTATCCATTCTATACTTTCTTTCCTTTATTCATTTTTTCAACATACCGTCAGATTCACTTCCAGTTTCTTTTATACATTATATAATATATATTATTATATATATATAATATATATAAGATTTTTTTGGATGTTTGTTTATTTTTTAGAAGCATGGTTGAATAAAGTATATATATTAATATTCATATTTTGCTTGAAGGCAATTACATGCAAATATCGCATAAATTCGATAATTATAGAAGATAATAATGACAAGTGAATTTCACAAAGAATTTCTCAGTGCTGTATCGTGGCCGAAACAGTATAGTTTCTAATTATCCTGCTGAAGTCCCGGTTTCTGTCGGAGGGAAATCGTTAGTATATATTGCTGATGAGACTTAATAAAGTTGAAACAGTCTGTACGATATTCTACACACCGAGTAATTCTTTGCGAAATTCACTTGTCATTATTATCTTCTATAATTATTGAATTTATGCGATATTCGCATTGTAATTGCCTTCAAGCAAAATATAAATATTAATATATATATTTTATTCAACAATGCTTCTAAAAAATAAACAAACATCAAAAAAATCTTATTTCCTTCGCCGAAGAGCATAAGGCCCCGGATTTGTTTGTTATTATTCACTCAGCCGCCTCCCTTGCCTCATATGGTAGAGACGTCTCTGTATATCATGACAGGTTAATTTCGCAGGAATTTCTCGGTGCTGTATCGTGGCTGAAACAGTATAGTTTTCTAACTATCCAGCTGAAGTCACGGTTCAATTTCTGTCGGAGGGAAATCGTTAGTATACACGCTGATGAGAATTAATAAAGTTGAAACAGTCTGTACGATATTCTACACACCGAGTAATTCTTTGCGAAATTCACTTGTCATGATTATCTTCTATAATTATTGAATTTATGCGATATTCGCATTGTAATTGCCTTCAAGCAAAATAATAAATATTAATATATATTATATTATGTATGTATATATATATTATAGTTATTTTTTGTTATTATTGGAGAAATGATTATAAAGTGCTCAATTACTTTGTGTAAGAGCTGTATTTATTTATTTATTTATTTATAGTCACCAATACATTTAAAAGTCCGTCTTACCAATGGTTTTGGAACATCACTTTTAGGTGATTATCCGTTATCAGAAACGTTCACTTTATATATAATTAGTTCTCCTGAGGAAGGTGTACCTTGAACACTGAAACTGAGATAGAGAGAAAAACTTTTTTCTACACCTATAAATGCTCTATATTTTACGAGATATATATATATACATTGAGCCCTTTTTTATTAACTACTAATGCTGCTTCAATAAAAACGCTGTAGCAAACTTTTGATATAATATATATAATATATATATATATATATATATAACATACATGATAGTGGAAAGATTGAATAAATCCGACAAAAAATGTGGTTGAGAGTAGAGGAAAATGTGGATACAACAACACAAACGACTGTTCAAATTGATATTTCGTCTCTGTTGTGGGGTTTTAAGGGTAAAAAAAACGACTGGTAACAATGTATACAAATGTATTGAACAAAAGGAGTAAAAAAATTTACAGCAAAGAAAGTGGAGATTGCATCTGACCAATACAGTTACGAGCTGACTCGCATTTGCTTCGTCTCAAGCCACAATTGTTCCTGGTACTTTCGGCGCATTTCATTTATGTCAATTGGTTATAAATAACCTATAACAGTCTCATTATTGGTTGAGACTTCCTCAGAAGTTTATTGATTTAAGTCCTTGTACATTCTGTTTTATATCACTATAAAACAATTTTAGTTTAAAATTGATCAAGAAGGCCTAATTCACCCTGAAAGCAAATAAAACTGGCACAGGGAGAGTACTCCCCACTTGTTGGGGCACCAGAACTTTAAAGAGGAAAAGTACTTAGAAAGTGTACTCAGTCTACAGACTCCTTGGCTTATAGACAAATCTTGATAAAACTTGGCATGTGAACTCCCTTGACCTCCAGGGAGTATTTTAAGGGTATCTGTAGGAGAAGGGAAGAGGGAGAGATGTGTATTCGAGGAGCCTCACCCTGTGTTACATAATTATTGGTCACCTAATATTTATAGCAATAGTGTAGAAATCATAATGGCGATTAGTGCAGCTGATGGCCTTGAGGGTGAGTGACGGCGCTTGACCTCACTCTCACCTTGCCTTCCGGGGATAAATCATGAGAACTGGAAGGCATAGAAGACCCTGTCTTCCGGTTTAAGGATAATAAGTTTCAGTCAGTTAGAATGTAGAAGCCGAGCTTGTAGGACGTAAGGATCTGCGCAGACGTCTGGTTTGGGGATTAACAATAAAATAAGATCAAAAGAAAATCGAAGTCTTGTGTTTATTACCTAAAAACTAGCAATGACACAGGGCTTCTGATAAAAAGAAATCCCTAACAGAAACCAGACCCGAAGTCCCCAAGAAAGTCCAGACCTTAGAAAATATACCAAGTCAACACCAGACGCAAGATGTTAGAAGATAGAACCAAAGCTGGCCAGAAGAAAAGACAACTAGAAGTAAGAAGTAAAGAAAAGGGTATACAACATATATGCTAATTTGGTACCGTGAAAACCTCAGTATGCAACACCTGACCAAGTCTTTATTGCTTAAAATCCATAAAGAAAATTTAATTCTTGCAGTTAGTTAATAGAAATTGCCTTCTGCAGGAATACTTCCAAACCACAAGTGGTTGGGACTGGGACTTTTTGGAAGAAATTTGGAAGAAATTCCCCTTGTGTCACATCCTGATTGTGTAGGGATTGGTAAATATATATATAGGGAAGCACGGTGGTGTACTGGTTAGAGTCATAGGAAATGGACTTGTTGACCAGAGTTCAAATCTTGGACAAAACCACAGTTCATATAGCACTAATACCTTTGGGAAAGGTATGAATCCAACTATTCTTCCTCCAGCTATGGGTAAATAGTAGGGCAGACTTTACTGCACAGATCAGATTACTCAATCTGTGCTACTCAGGCACTCAGTTAGTGGGGACTGATATCGAACCTGGAACCTTGTGATTCTGAGGTGAGTGCTCCATCCACTGATTACACACAAACATTTATATACCTTGCATATATTCATGCATACACACATAATATACACAATCATACATTTTCACACATACACAATCATACACACACACACTATCATGCATTCACACACACACACACACACACACCACCACCACATATCTGCATTCACACACACACACACACACACACTATCATGCATTCACACACACACACACACACACAATATCATGCATTCACACACGCACACACACACACATGCATTCACACACACACACACACACAATATCATGCATTCACACACACACACACACACACAATATCATGCATTCACACACACACACACACACAATATCATGCATTCACACACACACACACACACACAATATCATGCATTCACACACACACACACACACACACAATATCATGCATTCACACACACACACAATATCATGCATTCACACACACACACACACACACACACACACACTACTATCATGCATTCACACACACACTATCATGCATTCACACACACACTATCATGCATTCACACACACACTACACACACACACACACACACACACACACTATCATGCACACGCACACACACACACACTATCATGCATTCACAACACACACACTATCATGCATTCACAAACACACAGACTATCATGCATTCACACACACACACACACACTATCATGCATACACACACACACACACACACACACACTATCATGCATACACACACACACACACACACTATCATGCATACACACACACACACACACTGCATACACACACACACACACACAATCATGCATTCACACACAGAGAAATATATAAATATATATATAACAGCCCATTGTTGGGTTCATTCATCATTAGATCTTTTATTGGAAATAATATTCTTCTTGTCTATCACCTTTCTTGTTCATCTTTATCATATATAAGTTAAGGCACTTGGTTACTAATAATTTCTCACCAATGTGATCTTATATATATATATATATATATATATGATAAAGATGAACAAAAGAATACTTCCAATATTTCTCTCCCAGTTTTAGCATTTGTCTGTCATCAAAAGAATTCCAATTCTTTTAATCAAAATATTTTAACAAGTTGTTTGCAGAGAATTTGCTGTCAATAGATTTTGATAAACCACAAAAAATCTAATGATGAATGAACCTAACAATGTGCTGTTTATATATATATATGTTTGTATGTTTGTCTACCTTTCTCCACACACACACATATATATATATATATATATATATATGGATAGATAGATAGAGTGAGAGAAAATAATTTTTTTACAGAGACTAAGAGATATATCTATTTGTATGACATGCATATACATATCTATGTGTACATGTATGTGCACTTATATACATACATACATACACACACATACACATATATATATATATATATATACATATATATATATATGGTAGAGAGAGAGAGAGAAAGAGAGAGTGAGAGAGAGAGAGAGAGAAAATACATTTTTTAACCATGAAGATATACGTTAGTTATCAGAGATATTTTCCTCCACAAAATAAAAGCCGTTGTCCCCCCCCCCTCCTTGTATACAAACAAACTGTAACAGAAATTTATCAGATATAATGAATATATAAAATAACACTTACATCTTCCATCATGCGTAAAAGTTGTTTTAAGGTCTATGGTCAGAGGGGTTTGGGGAGGAAGAAGAAGAAGAGGGGGGAGAGAAATTGGTAATTCCGGAACAAAAATCCAAAATAGATAATCGGCCAACGCAATAAGACAAAGCAAAGTGTTCTTTATGTGGTTTTAAGATATACAAATGTGTATGTTTCGAGTTAGTTTGTTTGTTGTTTACTTGTGTTGTTGTTGTTTTGCTGCTTTTTTTGTTTTTTTTCTTCCTACCTGTCTACGAGCTACAACAACAACAAAAATAAAAATAAAAAAGGCAAGTCAGGGCTGAGGGGCGGGGATACAGAAGAATTCTTTTTTTTTTTTTAGCAGTAGGGGCTCTTCTTCTCAATCATGAGTACAAGAACCGTACTAGCTGCGGCCTGATTGCCAAGAGGAAGAAAAAGAATAATATTAAATAGGACACCCACACACATGAAGCAACAAGATGTCATAAATTAGAAAACTATAACAGGCAGGGGGGGGGGTGCTCATTTTTGTCACCCCACCCCGTTTGATAAATTAAAAATAATCAATTAAAAAAATAATAAAAATAAACATATATAAATAATGGTTTCTTTTTGATTAGTATTTAACCTTTAGTTTTACCTTACAGCACCCCCCCTCCATTACCGCCCCTCTCCACGACCCCAGCCACAAACCTACCCGAAAGTTTGCTACTGGTGCCAAAATTGACTTTGGTATCTGCTATAGGGTAGTAATATAGGATATGCCTCACCAGTAGGCAGATAGGTAGGTAGGTAGGTAGGGTAAAGAAGAATGTGTGGTTGGGGTGAGGGGATTGAGAGTTAGGGGTAGGAGGTTAGGGGTAGGAGATAATCATACAAACACTGGCAGAAGAGATGTTCCAACGAGAGTGCAAGGTATAAATGCTTGATTTCTCTGAGATGAATAATCTCTTTGGTCTAGTGCTAGTGAAAAGGGGATAGACTCCCTCACTGTCTGGCTGATACCGACTTTAGGCCACCCTGACAACTTGCCCTCTGGCCTTCTTCAGGTATTTCTTGTCGGATTCGGGAACCTTCTTATCAAGCCTCATCCCAAAAATTCAAAGAAGTAAATACTAAACAGAAAAATATATTCTACCATCCAGTGATCATCTGACTACTGGTAGTACTATCAAACTACCTGATTTGGATATCATTTTGATTGAACATTCTCACTTAATTCATTAAGTTACATCAGTGTCATTTTGTATTTCACCATTCAAGCATTTATTAGTATTATTTATATTACTGGACTATTGTCCTCATCTTCATTGTTATCTGTACAACGTTTCAGCCGATGTGCCCTCCGGCCTTCTTCAGGTATTTCTTGTCAGACACGGGGATCTGGCATGTGGGCCAGTCTCTTCAATTAACTCTTTGGACTTAATTGAATTGGTATGGAAAGCAGGTTCAATCCTGGTCAAGGGCAGCAGTAACATAAAATAATAATTAACACAGCTTAACACCTGCACTCCAGCTATGGTTAGCAGAATGAGAACAGAATACCCCCATGGACTGAATAAAGGATTATGTTCAAAGTTCCATGATGGCTCCCAATTACAACAAGAAGGTACCTAAGTCTGAGAAGGTTTCCAGAGTCCAACAAGAAATATCTGAAGAAGGCTGGAGGGCACATCAGCTGAAACATTGTACAGATAATAATGAAGATGAGGACAATAGTCCGAATAATACAAATAATACTAATAAATGCTTGAATGGTGAAATACAAAATGACACTGTCGCAATTCTACTACAGAATGACAGGGTATTTATAGAACTCCACAATATCATAGAAACCAAGCAGCCAATCAGAACTCAGGGAATGGAATCACCCAAATGCATAAATGGACTATTCTTGATTTCTATAAATACCAAGTCTTTGACTTCACTGCTCGGCCACATGGGTGTTATATCTATAAGTAAACTGTGCTCAATATCATGGATAGAGCATTTATATCTAAGGTTTGCGTGGACATGGAGTCAATGGCACTTGGTTAATGACAGTTTCTCGCCTATGCGATTATCCAAACCATTGGTTATTTGTTTGAATAAACACATAAGCAAGTAACAGTAATGTTCCAGTTTTTTATTAGAAATATAACTGACACTATTCTATATTTGAAATTCTTAAGCTAAGTATTTTTTACATACACTTCTCATGATGAAAAAAAAAATTCCTATACTTTTTGAATTGTTTTAAAAATAATTTTGAAATACGTGCATGATGTCACAACATTTGAAAAAAAAAAAGGAACGCTGTTAAAAAAGAAAAAAAAAAGAAAAAAATGAGATTTTATTTTGGTTTGTTTTATGGCATATCAACCTCAGTGGGTCATTTGATGCTGACAAAGTTTTGAAATAATTTCATTCTTAAGTGGATACTCAATTTTTTATAAACACATTTTTCTATTTAACCCATAGATGGGACCCTAACAGGTACTACCACTCCGGGTACGAGCAATGGTGATAAAGAGGCACTTCACATTCCCCAGACTTCCAAAAATGGAACCTCACTATCAGATAGAGTTTAATGAAGACCCTCAGCCACTGCCTTCTAGCACCCATATGCGAAAAAGGGTTGGGCCTTGCTATAAGGGCAATAGGGTTGGGGCAATCATATAAGTACTAGGGCTTCACATGACCAGTCGATTGATCAGAGGGGGTCTCTCCAACCGCCCATCTAGCCTAAGTAAGGACCTACGTAGAGTGTTGCATGTTATGGACTGATCAGCTACCAGGATTAAGCATTACGAATTGCTACCCACCCTGTCCACGGTTGAGGGGTTAGCAAATGCATAGTTTTAAACAAACACCCTATTTTTATTTTATCTTCAAAATCTTAAGCATCATGGGTCGCCACCCACAACCAACAGGTGGCTCCATTGGGGGAGTCTTACCCCTCTGCAGAGGTGCTGTCGGTGTATTCTAACTCCCCAGATGACAGGGCGTAAAAATTTTTTTTTTTAATACTCACATGATGTCACAACATTTAAAAATAAAAAAAAAGAAGTGGGAGAGACAATTAATTCTCCTAGATTGGTTGCCTAACCAAGGTTAAAGAGCCCAGTCTGCTCTACTATTTACCCATAGCTGGAGAAATAATAGTTGGATTCGTACCTGTCCTAAGAGTATAAGTGCTATTGTTATGGGTTAGCGATCGTCGCATTTGTTTTACGTGGGAAGTTCGAAAAGACAAAGAAAATTGAACAAAGAGACTGCAAAGGGAAGTAAGGACTTCCGGCTGAGGGACAAAGAGAAAGAGTAAAAATGCATAGGCGTGTCGTTAATACAAAAGCGAGAGAGTTAAGGCATTCACGGTCGTAG
>CM042181.1:8105214-8110214 GCA_023376005.1 Doryteuthis pealeii
TTTTTTTTAAGAGAGAGATTATTACTATTTTCAAGTTACTTGATTCTTATAATATAAATCTGTAATATTTCTTTATAGCTTACTAATATTTGTAGCAGTGATAACCATTCCTCCTTTCAGTATCCTACCTTTTTCACTACAAACTACCGTCCTAATATTGTTGCTAAAGAAAGAACTATTGCACTCTCCTGAGTTGAAGGTAAAATTCTATGCTGTCTGACTCCATCAGCAATTATTTTTCAGAATTCTGCCTCCTTTCAGATTATAGCCAAGTGTGGGTGGGGGATATGCTTCCTTTTTCATTGTAGTCATAATCACTTTTTCCTGTTCTAATTTGCAGACATATGATATATAGGGATTTCCCATATTCCTAAAATAGGTCTTTTTAAAAAGGATGTTGGGTTATCATCTTCCTGGCACCCAAAATTCTCCATCTTGATTTTTGTACTTCCTTTACTTAATAACTAGAAGTGGCTAACCAGCATCACCTAGGTCAGGGGTCACCAAACTAATGGCTTGCATTTATCAGGCCGTCGACAGAACTTGAATTTGTTTGTTTTGTGTTCTTTGATAATATTTTGAAAATAAAATATGTTTTTAAATTTGTTTTTGTGCATCTTACACCACTCATCCATGAATATAACATGAAAAGTTAAATTTTGTATACATCTTTTTCACAGAGCTTTTGTTCTGGCTAGGAATTATTGAACACAATAATTACGTGGCTTGCACTCGTTATTTTCAATTATCCGGCCCACCGTGAAAAAAGTTTTGTGATCTCTGACCTAGGTAGAGTGAGGTGGAGTGGAAAAAAAAATCCTTGATTTGTTTACTTTTGAGATTCACAAATGGTCAACATTTTTAAGTAGAATTTCAATGCTATTTCTATGTATATTTTAATTTTTTATATATTTTCAATTATAAATAAAATCTTCAGAATTTCTGCACAAAAGCAAGAACTGTTGATATTTAATGTGTATATATATATTTACTTTGTCTTTAATTGTTTTATTTTCATAGTTTCATCTTGATATACATACACACCAACTGTCTTTTATATATGTATAGATAATTTCCTGTCTGGGAATGAAGTTAAACTCTATCTTATGGTGAGGTTCCAGTTCTGGGGGTTTGGGGAATGTGGAGCACCCCTTCATCACCATTGCTCCCTGGTCCACTCTGACCCGGAGTGGTAGTACCTATTAGGGTCCCATCTATGGGTTAAATAGAAAAATGTGTTTAATGAAAAAATTGAGTATCCATTAAGAATGAATTATTTCAAAACTTTATCTGCATTGAATGACCCACTGAGGTTGATATGCTGTAAACAAACTAAACCAACCATAGTTTCCTGTGGACATACATACACACAACTGCCCTTTATAAGTTCTGTATTTTGTACTCTTTCCTCTCTCTTTTCTCTTTTTCTTTCTTCTATTTCTCTCTTTCCATTTCCATTACATACAATCATTTAAGAAATTAATCAAATTTGATATACATTAACCAAACCAAACCTCATAAACACTAAGCTATGGCACTCCAGCTATACCTCTCAATATCATCTGTTTAAGTGCCATATTAAAGGCCGGTTTAGCTCAGTTGATAGAGCGTTCGCCTAGGAACCACAAGGTTCCTGGTTCGATACTTGCCTTCGCCAACTCAGCGTATGAGTAGCACAGGGATCTGTGTGGTAAATTAAGGAGCTGATGATAGGTGTGGTGCTCCACCTCAGACGTAAAAACAATCTCCTTTGTCTAGCACTAGTGAAAAGGAGATAGGTTCCTGGTTCGATACTGGCCCTGCCAACTCAGCGTATGAGTAGCACAGGGATCTGTGTGGTAAAGTAAGGAGCTGATGGTAGGTGTGGCGCTCCACTTCAAACGTAAAAACAATCTCCTTGGTCTAGTACTAGTGAAAAGGAGATAGGTTCCTGGTTCGATACAGGCCTTTGCCAACTCAGCATATGAGTAGCACAGGGATCTGTGCGGTAAAGTAAGGAGCTGATGGTAGGTGTGGCGCTCCACCTCAGATGTAAAAACAATCTCCTTAGTCTAGTACTAGTGAAAAGGAGATAGGTTCCTGGTTCGATACTAACCCTCGCAGACTTAGCGTATGTATAGGACAGGGATCTGTGCGGTAAAATAAGGACCTGATGGTAGGTGTGGTGCTCCACCTCAGATGCTAAAACAATCTCCTTGGTCTAGCACTAGTGAAAAGGAGATAGGTTCCTGGTTCGATACTGGCCCTTGCCAACTCAGCGTATGAGAAACACTGATCTGAGCGGTAAAGGAACTGATGGAAGGGGTGGCGCTCCACCTCAGATGCTAAAACAATCTCTTTGGTCTAGCACTAGTGAAAAGGAGATAGACTCCCTTGCTGTCTGGCTGATACCGATTTTAGGCTACCCCAACGACTTAAGTGTCATATTTATACATGTGCATCTTTTGGAATTTCTTAATATATTTCCTCTTGATAAGAAAGTCAGGTATCTCTATAATTCCTCGTTATAGATTCACCTGAAAATTTATACAGGTAAACCCAGGCTGATGTTACAGAAAGAACGGGAAGTATTTGTAACTTAGAGATGGTACTTAAAAACATGATGGGTAGAAGCTGTGGGGAGTGGGGGGGTCCCAGGGGTGGGGTGAGTCCCATTTACTGTGAGTACATCTTCATCTGTCCAATAACTTTATCTCCCAAAAGATTTCTGAAATTTTTTTTTTTTAATATTATTATAATACGGTTCCTGGCTGAGACCCCAGAAAATCAAAGCCTGTGCCACACCTATCTTAAATTAAAAAAAAAAAAAGAAAGAAAATACAGCAACTATTTTATACTGTTAAGTCCATGCTGAGATCAGAATCCAATAAGTTGGGTCAACACCTTTTCTCAAATTTCTCCATCTGAAAATAATTAATATATATATATATATATATATATATATATATATATATATATATATATATATATATATACTATAGTGTGAGATGGTCACTGTTTCAGCTTTTGCTGGAATGGTGTACCAAAGGCAGTATTATTGGTAGAGTGCTCAATATAAAATAGAGCTGTTATATAATATAATAAGATAAATATATAAAGGTTTTACATATCTATTTATTGGGTGACAAAGGAACATTCACAAACATATTGGTTTCATACGATGCAATCATCAGGTGAAGATATTTCAAATGACTGTTTGTACATTTGAAACATCTTCACCTGATGATTGCATCTCATGAAACCAAATGGTTGTGAATGTTCCTTTGTCACCTAATAAATAGATATATAAAACCTTTATATATTTATCTTATTATATTATATTATATATATATATATATATATATATAATCCAATTGACTGGTAAGTAGGGGGTGATTCTATTTGGGATCATCGAAATCTCACTGTACATCCACACTGGGTTATTAACAATTATAATAATTAACAATTGGTTATAACTCCAACATAAACAAAGGGAAACCACTCTTGACTGATAAATTATTTATTTATTTATTGATCTATTAGGAAAAAAGAAGATTGGTTTAGGGTTAGGGTTTAGGGTTAGTTTAATGGGAAAATAAATAAATAAATCAGTCAAGAGTGGTTCCCCTTTGTTAATGTTGGAGTTATAGGAAATAACCTCCACACTGTATGCTCATGTAGGTGCAAACTTATAGATTTATACAAGGGTTTTTATAAATCCCTAAGAGAGCTCAATTTATAATAACTAATAAATTAATTATACATAGAGCAGTAGGAAGCGCATGGTGTTATGGTTTAAGTCATGGGAAATGGACTCGTCGACTCGAGTTCAAATCCTAGATGAGGTAATTGCATTTCACTTTGCTCTAATACCCTTGAGAAAAGTACAAATCCTACTCTCCCTCCAGCTATGGATAAATAGTAGGACAGACTAGGCTCTTTAGCCTTGGTTAGAAAACCGGTCTAGGAGAAGGAAAACTCTGAATTCAAACCTGTTGAACTCCGCTTAAGAAATTGACCTTGTGTCACATCCTGCTTGTGCGGAGGGGTTGGTAAATATATATATATAGAAAGCAATATTTAACAAAAACTGAACAAAACATCATTTGACTATAATAGATTTATTTTGACCAAAGAGTCAATATGAGTCTAGTCTCATCAGATAGAAATTACCAAATACTGAGAGAATAGAATAGAAAAAATATCCCCAATGAAAATGCTCTCTTTTCATATGCCCACATAAAAACCCCTTATTTACCTATTAATAATGGAGATTCGCTTCCAGTTTTTGTCTGTAACAAAAACTACATCACTGCTTACGTCACATTACCCAAAATCGTCATAACAAAATAAAAACACTCAAAATTTGAACATGCAATATTAGACAGTCCTCATTGTTTTGTTTTTTTAAACAAGTTTTAATAAATACATGACTGGTATTATATATCTATATATAGTTTGTTTTATTTTAATATATATTTAAAGTTTACATTTCAAATTGTTTTATTTTTTAATCCTTTAGTGAATTTGATGATTTTACTAACTCGCTGACAATGAATTTTTAAATCCCATACCCTCAGGCAATATCTTTCAAAAATTCATTTTTACATCGCCCAAAGGGCGTTTTTTATTTTGCTAGTAAAGAATAAAAGATAATAAAACAAATATTTGAAAAAGAATTTTTATTAATTTATATATAAATATAGATAAGATATTTATTAACTTAACGGTCAAGTCACGTTGAATGCACCAGTTTCCACAAGATCA
Organism: Doryteuthis pealeii; assembly: GCA_023376005.1. Lineage (NCBI taxonomy): Eukaryota > Metazoa > Mollusca > Cephalopoda > Myopsida > Loliginidae > Doryteuthis > Doryteuthis pealeii. The sequence goes on from CM042181.1 coordinate 8,109,961, forward strand.
CCAAAGTTAAGCAGCAATGAGCCTGTTTAATACTTAAATGGGTGACCATTTAAGCAACAGCAGGTTTTGTAAGTAACCACATATCAAGATGGTTTGATTCAACATTAAATAGCCCGAAAACAGTTGATATGCCGTAAAACAAAACAACCAATTCCTAACAATGCCAGGTAACTCTGCTAGTATATAAATTATATATACATTTTGCAGTAAAAATAAAATAAATAAATTTAAATAAAGCAACAGCTGTACTCTCA
>CM042181.1:8117714-8212626 GCA_023376005.1 Doryteuthis pealeii
GGGTAGTCACTACTAGAATAGGCTCAGTCCTAATTAGTGATCTATTTCACTAATTTGAAAATATATAAGTATGTTAAACTATCTATATTTAAAAAATGTATAAGTTTTTTTTCAATTGAAATGTAATAATTTTGTTTATGTGAATGTAAACCCCAAAATATTGTCATTCAGTTGTAAATTGAACTGGAAATTGCATTGTTCTCTAAATTTGACCATTTAAAGGATATTGCTCAAATAAAAAATCACAGGTTTTGTTGGAATGCAGTTACAATTTTACATACATATACAAATATAAAAATTTTAGTTTTATCAATCTATCTAAATAAAAGTAAAGTCGACAGGGTGGCCTAAAGTCAGTATCAGCCAGTCAGCAAGGGAGTCTATCCCCTTTTCAATAGCGCTAGACCAAGAAGATTGTTTTAGCATCTGAGGTGGAGTGCCACACCTACCATCGGCTCCTTACTTTACCGCACAGATCTACTCATACACTGAGTTGGCGAGGACCGGTATCAAACTAGGAACCTTGTGGTTTAAATAATAAAATGCAATAAACCCTCACAAATAAAACTCAAAAAAAAAAAAAAAAAAAAATACTACCAATAATCCCTCTAAAGACGAACATGGACATGGTTGAAAGTGCTTGGGTACAAAATATGTATAACCTCCTTTCCCATCTAGACCCTGATATAAAAGGACAACAAAAAGGCTTGAATTGTATACACTAAAGATCATTAAGAAGAAATATTAGGTGGTTTTTAACAAAATTTGCTTATGTGTATATATATATATATATATATATATATATATAAGGGGTGGCTTACTGGTGAATATGGGCATGATCGTTGGAGGTGCACAGGATCCAGGGGTTAAGTCCATGATAAAACAAATACAAAGTGCTCAATACAAAGTAGAGCAAATTTATTGAAGAAATGGATACAATAGAAACCTACTCGAGTTTCATTGCTAGAATCATCAGGGTTAAATCCACTGAATTAATCGAGTTACCGATTAATTGCAGCTGATCATACGTATGTTCATTGAATAAGATTTTAGGTAACGTAAAATCTTATTCAATGAACATGCGTGTGATCAGCTGCAATTAATCTTCAGGGTTAAATCCACTGAATTAATCGAGGTACCGATTAATTGCAGCCGATTACATGTGTGTTCATTGAATAAGATGTTACGTTATGAGCGTCCCCTCATAACGTAACATCTTATTCAATGAACACACATGTAATCGGCTGCAATTAATCGGTACCTCGATTAATTCAGTGGATTTAACCCTGAAGATCCTAATGGTGAAACTCGAGTAGGTTTCAATTGTATCCATTTCTTTAATATATATATTTATATATTTATATTTATATATATATATATATATATATATATATATATATATATATATATAAGCACTGTTTATCTGAATTTTTGAGATAAGGATTAATAATTTGTATTATTTTGATTATTTAGACTATTGTTCTCATCTTTATTGCTTTCTGTACAACGTTTCAACTGATGTGCTCTCCAGCCTTCTTCAGGTATTTCTTGTTGAACTCGGGAGCCTTCTCAAACTCAGGAACCTTTTTTTCGAAAAGATTTTTCTGCAGTTCGAGAAGGCTCCCAAGTCCGACAAGAAATACCTGAAGAAGGCCTCAGGGCACATCAGCCGAAACGTTGTACAGATAACAATAAAGATGAGAACAATAGTCTGAATAATCCAAATAATATCAGCACTGTTTACTTATAAATATACCTTTAGGCATACAAATTTATTTCAACATTATCTCTACAGTTCTATTTTTGTTGTTTTTTGTCTTTAATATTTCACCGTCGGTCTTACTGGCATGATTTTCATATATATATTATAAAATGGGTACAAGAGATAACCTACTCGGGTTTCACCATAAGGATCTTCAGGGTTAAATCCACTGAATTAATCGAGGTACTGATTAATTGCAGTCGATTACACGTGTATTAATACAATGAACACACACATGTCATCGACTGCAATTAATCAGTATCTTGATTAATTCAGTGGATTTAACCCTGAAGATCCTTATGATGAAACTCGAGTAGGTTCTCTTGTACCCATTTTATAATAAATTTGCTCTACTTCATATTGAGCACTTTGTATTTGTTATATCGCTGACTTACCCCCTGAATTTTGCACCTCCCAACCATCGTGTCCATATTCACTGGTAAGTCACTTTTTATCTTTATAAATACTAGCAGATATATGCACTCTTCGGGTGCAAGAATTTAGGTTTTGAAGTAATAAAATATTGTATCAAATTAGAAACTATTTAGAAAATGATAAACTGAGGGGGTATAATCAAAAAATAGAACAGCTTTAAATCTAACTCTTCCATCATTTTCCATCGCTCTCGTCTTTCATTTTTCCTAATTAATCTATTTAGTTAGATTATAAATTATTTAATAAAATTACAGTTCTTTCGTCTGGTTTATGGATTTCTTTTAAGATTTATCTCCGAGATTTTTGCTCAGATTCGTTAAGAGAAAACCAAACAATTAGAAATCAATAATACTAAGCATATATTTATTAAAATCAAATTCTTAGTATCAATATGCAAATTAGCCTTCTCGTTCACACTGTAAACCGCTATTTTGTTGAATATATAAATATACTTGCATGTTATTAGTATGTAGATTAATCCAACAGTATTAATAAGGTATGAGAATTTTATCAATAATTGAGGTTTAAATAAAAAATAAATTCATGGTGAATGTGATGTCAATAACTAAGGGAATTGTGACTTGAGTAGTGATTTAGTTTCGGTTACAGACAGACAAACACACAATCTCCATTATAATAAGATATATATATATATATATATATATAAAACACTTTAAAATCGCTACCTTACTTTGCTTTACCTGTGCGTTATCTTGTCATACCTGGCATCTAGTAGGTATATGATTAGAACAATAACAGTACCAAGCGGGGGAAAAATCTTCATATTGGGGGTGGGGGGGGGGGTAGTATATGTAGGGTGACGATTCTGATAAAGAAAGAAAGGGGGAAAAAAAAAGGCTGCTGTGTGGGCTTGGCTGCCTCTCAAGTTGAACCAAAAAGTTAGCGTTTGGAATCTGATATTACTCCAAGTCTGAAGATGCTCACATGGTTCTTTATTTAATTCTGTAGGTGCTGTAAGATCTGAAGAAATCGGCAGAGTATGAGATGCATGTTGGAATTGGAATTACTATAAGAATCAGAAATAACTTGTCCTGAAAGGAGTCTGCTAGTGCCAAAAACTGCTGTACTTAATTTTTTTTTGTCTGCGAGAAGGATCCTTAAATTATTTTTAGTGTCTTAAAATCTGCTACTCTTTTGATTGGCATTGTTTTAAGAGAAAGAAAAAAAGAAGCAGAAGAAAGAAAAACGATATTTGTAATTTGGTTCCAGTCTTGGATTATTTTTGGTATTTTCTTTTCTTTCCCGTGCGTATTCCTCATTCTGTTTCTTAAGAATTGGACACGTGTCTGCAGTGAAATAATTTAAATTCAGTACCAAAATATAGTAAAAGATATTTGTAAAACCCTAAGCAACTTGTTCTCAACTAATATATATATATATATATTCATATATTTATTTATTTATTTATTTATAAATAATTAATTATTTATTTATTTATTAATGCTCTATCACAGATATTGAGCACTCTCCTAATAATATTGAACATTGGATCACTGCTGCCTCTTCAAGTGTAAGAGTGCCAACCACACACATTGATATATTTATTCATATATATATATAATAATATATATATATATATTATTATTAATCTATTTAATATACATATATATTGACAGTTTTTGACATTAGCCAAAGACCAGAAAAAAAATTTTAAAATAAAAATATATATATCTAAACATTTGGTCAGGACTTGGAATGTCCTAACGGTCATTCCATATATTTCCTGATTTTTATAATTCTTTATATCGAATTATTTCTCTTATGTTGGATACACATCCTGACGAAGAATTAAATGAATCCCTGTTCTTCCGCGGAACCGTCTTAACGTGCCCTACTACAGCACAGAGGGTGTCAACCGGATTGACCCCACCCGGAATGACATCTTATAATATGCACGGGGAGATACGGCTTACTGTTACCATGGAGTCTGCTACATCAGGGTCAACGGCAGCGCCAACTAGTAGGCCAGATGAGGCTGGCAATAAAGGGGAAACACCTGAGATGGAGGAGGAGCAGCAAGAGGAAGATATTTATCAATGGGTAATTTGTTTGCTTATATCTACACACACACATATATATATATACATGAGTCTAATGTATATATATATATATATATATAATTTGTTAAGTAAAGTATATTATTGTTTATATTTTTTTAAGGCAATTACAATGTGTATATCGTATAAAATTTGATAATTATTGAAAATAATCATCGTAAAGTAAACTCGGCAAATAACGAGTGCGACGTGAAACACCGTACAGCTGTTTCAACTTTATTAAGTCTCATCAGCCAAGTTTAAAATAATAATTAAATAATAAAAATAAAATAATAATTAAATAATAGAAAATAATTATCGATTTTTATATGATACATGCATTGTAATTGCCTTCAAATATATAAACAATAATATATATATATATATATAATATATATATATATATATATATGTATATGTATTGAAAAATAATTTTTGGTTATTATTAGATGCATGAAAGCATCCTTCTTTGTTGGTATATCTGATGAGTTTGTTTTTATGCGTATATATATATATATATATATATATTACACAGTATCCGTTTGCCACTTTAACTTTTCCGTCGCAGTGGCGTTAGTAAATATTCCAAAAGTGCTCAATATATTAAAAATATAGAGCAGTAATAATACTAATATTATTATTGCTAGATGGAAAATAAAGGGTCTACCATGGTTTCAATCAAAAAATGATTTCCTCAGGACCCTACTCTACATTAACTAAGTCGATGTAATTCCTTGGTTATTTAGAATTTAACTAAGGAATTATATCGACTTCGTTAATGTAGAGTAGGGTCCTGAGTAAATCATTTCAATTTGATTGAAACCATGATAGACCTTTTATTTTCCATTTAACAATAATATTATTAGTATTATATATATATATATATATATATATATATATATATGTGTGTGTGTGTGATATATCTATAGTATATATTTAAGTGAAAATAATGTTTGGGTTGTTAAGCATGAAAGAAATGAGTAAAATCTTCATTTATTTTACTCATTTCTTTCTTGCTGCTACACACACACACACACATATATATATATATATATATATATATATATATATATATATATATATATAGTGCATCAGATATACCAACAAATAAGTATATGTAGACTCCACAACACCAACTATATGTACATATATACAAGGTGTGTCAAAAAAGTATCGAAATTTTTAACACACTTTGTATTCCGAAAAAATTAATGTTCCATTCATTGTTCATTTCTATCTTGGTAAATACAGCTTCAATCTCAATACTTTTATGAAACACCCTGTGTGCGTGTGTGTATGTATGTATATGTATATATATATATATATATATATATATATATATATATATATATATATATATATATAATCATTATTTTTTTTACCTGATCTCATATTGTTTTATACATTTAGAAAGTTTAATCTTAATTGATTATATTTCTTGTTTGTTTTGTTTTTGTTTTGTTTTGTTTTATTTTTCCATTTTAATCTAAACATTTAGATATCACAATTTTTTAGTTTTTTATTCATGCATTTATTTATGTTTTTTGGGATGATAATTTGTCAATAATTATTTTTAATTTTCAAGGATTATTTTTCTTATTTTGGTTGCTTTTTTAATCACATGTTTAATTGTTTAATCAAGTTTTTTAATGTACTCGCTCATGTCGTTTAATGTACTCACTTGAGTCCTCTAACACATTCGCTCGAGTCATTTAATGTATTTGCTGGAGTGGTTTGAATGACTCCAGTGAGTACTCACTGGAGTCATTTGATGTACTCATCTGCATTGTTTAATGTATTTGCTTGAGTTGTTTATTGTACTCATCTGAGTCATCTAATGTACATTAAATGACTCCAGTGAGTACATTAATGTACTGGTAATCATTTAATGTACTTGCTTGAGTCGTTTAATGTACTCACACGAGTCGTTCAATGTACTCGCTCGAGTCATTGAATGCACTCACCCGAGTAGTTTAACATATTCACTCAAGTAATTTTATATATATATAATATATATATATATATATATATATATATATATATATATGTATATATATTATAAAAAAGGAGGTCTGCAAAATGGATTATGTTTTTAGAAAAAAATTTTAATTATTTTTATCTTGCATACAATAATATTGACCAAAGCCTGAAGAAGATACCAGAAGATCTGAAACGCATGTCGCATATGTAAGATGAAAATAATAGAAATTTTTTCTAAAAATATAATCCATTTTGCAGACCTCCTTTTTTATAAAATATTGAATTTTCTTCCATTGGAACCAGAACAACACTTTATATATATATATATACACGCACGCACACACACACACACACACACACCAACCCCTCCGCACGAACAGGATGTGACACAAGGTCAATTTCTTAAGCGGAGTTCAATAGGTTTGAATTCAGAGTTTTCCTTCTCCTAGACCAATTGCCTAAACAAGATTAAAGAGCCCAGTCTGAACTACTTACCCATAGCTGAAGGGACAGTAGAATTCATACCTTTCTCAAGGGTATTAGCACTAAGCGAAATGCAATTTCCACATCCAGAATTTGAACTCGGGGCGATGAGTCCATTTCCCATGACTTTAACCATTACACCACGCACTTCCTAATAATATATATATGTATCATGACTGATTGTCAAGCAGCTGAATGTGTCAGTACAAAATAAAGTAAGAATTAAAGCTGAGGTTTTACCTACGTTATAAACTATAAAATATAACCCAGAGATATACATGAATGTAAAAACATACACCAAATACATACATATATATACACGCATATGTATGAATACACACACACACACACACATATATATATATGTATGCAAGGATTGTCAAAAAAGTATCGGGCTTTTTTGTACTTTTTGACACACCTTGTATTACAAAAAAAAAATAACATTCCATTCATTATTTTTTTTCAGAATACAAGGTGTGTTAAAAAATACCAAGTTTAAAGCTGCATTTATCAAGATAGAAATGATGAATGAATGGAAATTAATTTTTTCAGAATACAAGGTGCATCAAAAAGTTTTTAAAAAATCGATTTTTCTGACACCCCTTGTATACACACAAACATATCTTATTATAATGGAGATTATGTGGTATTCTGTCTGTAACCGAAACTATATAACAACACAAATCACAATTCCCTTAGTTATCTACGTAACATTTTCCATGATTTAATTTCTTTTTAAAACTCAGTTATTAATAAAATTGTTTTACATTATCAATACGGTTGACCATATCTACAAACTAATAACATGCAGCTGTATTTATATATACAGAAAATAGCGGTTTACAGTGTGAACTGGAAGGCTAATTTGCATATTGATATTAAAAAATTTGATTTTAATAAATATGTGCTTAGTATTATTGATTTCTAATTGTTTAGTTTTATCTTAATGAATATGAGCAAAGATCTCTTCAATAAATCTTAAAATAAATGTATTACCAAGAAGAATTAACTGTAATTTTATTCTTTACTTCCTATTTTAACTAAATAGTTAAAATATGAAAATTTAGCAATGAAAGGCTGGAGTGATTGAAGAGTAAGTTTCACTTGTTCTGTTTTTCGATTATAGCCCCCTATGTTTCAAATAGTTTTATCGGCATTTTTATTTAGTTTCATTAGTCTTTCTAATTTAATATTATATTTTATTGCGTGAAAAATTAAATACGTGCACCCGGAGGGTCCATATATTAGCTAGTCTGCATAATAAACACACACACACATATTATATATATATACACAGATCTATACATACACACATATATATTCATTCAAGTTGTTTAATGTATTTGCTCAAGCTGTCTATTATACTTACTTGCATTGTTTAATGTACTCACTTTATATATTTCCTCAAATCATTTGATATAGTTGCTTGAGTTGTTTAAGATAAACAATAATATAATCACCAGTGTTATTATCTCTCCAATTGCAAGGGAAAAGTGAATATGGGAAACAATAATAAACTCCTGGTGAGATTCAAACTCATTCCTCTCTGCCTCAGGGAAGTCTAGGTTCCTGCCTTTACCACTTGAATAGGTTTTAAAAGTTTATTTAGACCACTGCATTACAATTAATCTCATAGCAACCAAAATTAAAATAAAGAAAAGAATACGAGTTAAATTATAATGATTCATATTTCATTCATTTCATTTTAAAGTTGATAGACTTTAATGTTTTATCATTCTTTCTCTTTTTCATTCTATATTCACATTGAATGTTGTTTAGAACTTGCAGCATCACTTACTTATTTGTTTGTTTGTATATATATATATATATATATATATATATATATATGTAAGTAAACAACAATGTGTTTATTTTTTTTATATGGCTTTTAGCCAACAATTTTTGGAGGATATATGCTTAATTGAAGTCATACGTAATTTTTGAAATTAATTAGTTAATAATTAATGAATTTAGGCAATAATGTTCATTCGATTTGTTTAGCCTTACATTTTATATATAATAATTCATTAATTATTAAAATTAATTAAAATTAACTTCAATTAAGCACACATATATATATTACATACCATTATATATATAAATATATATATAATATATATAATCTTCTCTCCTTATATATATATATATATATATATATATATATATTATATATTTAAAACAATAAGGATTTACTCTGAAGGCCGCTATTTCTTTGTATACTAAACATTTTTATATTTTTTTTCTATTGTTATTTATCTTATTTTGTATTTAAGACAATAATAGATAAAATACATGCGTGCATGTATAAACTCCTGGCCAAAACATGTGTCAGTAAAATGAAATAAAATAAATCCTATTTTATCCATTCAACATTTTCTTTCCTTTATTTTTCCTTTCAACTTATATATATATATATATATATATATATATATATATATATATATATATATATAAATAAATCTAATGAGTCAGACGAACCTACTATTAGTTTCGCTTAATGCTCTTCAGGGCTAAGATCTGACTCTTACCCCTGAAGAGCATTAAGCGAAACTAATAGTAGGTTCGTCTGACTCATTAGATTTATCTTTATTATTTGCTCTACTTAGGTATTGAGCACTTTTTACTAATTAGCTATTCTCCTAGCGGTTATATGAATATATATATATACATATATATATATATATATATATATATCTTATATACATATAAATTGTTTTTTCTTTTGGCCAAATATTGTACCAATAGATTATTTTTTGTTGGTACGACTATCTTGGTCTTTTCTCTTTTTCAAAATTTTTTTTTTTCCTGGTTGATGTTTGGTAGTATATTTTTACAATCAAACTATTTGCTGGGTTTTTTCTTGCCGCAAGGATTTACCAACACGCTTGGTATATTAAATATATATATATAATATATATATTATATATTATTTGACAAACATACTGTTTGTGTGTGTGTGTGTGTGTATATATATGTATATTATATATTATATATATATATATATATATATGAGAGAGAGAGAGAGAGAGAAAAACAAACAAGCATACTGTATATATGTTTATACATATGTAAGCTGGCTTGTAATAGACCTAGCTGGAGAACCACTGTCTACCTGTCTGTGGAAGAATTTGAGTCCAACCGAATCAAACACCAAAAACTGAAACGGTCAATTAGAAAGGGTAATTTTCAATCAAGCAACATTCAAAGTGGAGAAGTTCCAACATGTGGTTTATGTGGAAGAGTATGTCTCTCCAGGGCTGGCCTGGTGAGTCATCTGAGAAAACACAGGAATGGAGAGTCAAATACAACTGGCATATAAATATGATGATAAAAAAAATAATAAATAAATAAAAAATTAAAAAAATTAATAGCAGGAAATGGTCTTACTCGAATCACGAGTTGACAGCCATCACATATGTAAAGACAACTAAGCGTGCTGTATATGTTTATACATATGTATATACAAACAAATAAACTATAAAGCTTGAAAAGGATTTCAAACATCCAAAATGCATGTCACACCAAATAAAATAGATTAAGTAAACAAGATTCAAACCCTTTTGCACACCTTATTTATTATAATGTATATATATATATATATATATATATATATATATATATATATATATATATGAAGATAAATATATAGGTTTTACATATCTATTTATTGGGTGACAAAGGAACAATCACAACCATATTGGTTTCATGCAATGCATTCATCAGGTGAAGATGTTTCAAATGTGAGGAAAATCGAAAAAATTTCAAAAAATTCAATAGACATGGGATGCGTATGATTGGATAAAATGATGTGTGAATGTGTGTGAAGGTGAATTGAATGTATGAGAGTGTTTATGGGCAGTATAAAGGTTGCGTACGTGTAGTGACTGGTCACACACATAATACGTTGTTCTGTGAGTGTGTGGTATTTTAATAGTGCTTACGTGTGAGTGTTTGTGTTTGTACATGTATGTGTGTGTGTGCATGTTTAATTGTAGAAAAAAATTAGCAGTCATTCATGGTTTTGATCTATACAATCTCTTCAGGACCCTACATTATATTAGACTAAAGTGAAGTTATTACTAATTCGAACTTATGTAATAATAAATTAATATGACATAGGAAGGACGTCCTTCCCATTGTATCAGATGGATGAGATGATAAAATTTTATGCTTATGCACCATCATATTTCTCTTTAGACCAGAAGCTGACTTACAGATTTTGTTACAGATTGCACAAGACACATTGTTTGTTCCTAGAGTTTGCATGAATTGTCCCCGATGAGATTTCCTATGGTTGACATATCCAGCCTTAGAAAGCAGAATTCGACCACATGTCTGACATTTCCAGCCCTCCATGTTCGCTCCAATATGACAGGTGTATCCCTTTCAAAGTTGACGCTTGAGGTTTTCATGCTGAATTCTTTCATTCTCAAAACTGGTACAGCCATCATCCACATGAATTCTCCAGTCAGTCCTCTTAAATGCCAACTTTTCCCAGTTGTCAGGATTTATTTTTATTTTTACAAGGTTGTTTTTAGGCAATCCTTATACCATCATACAAACTCCTCATACAAACATATATATATATATATATAAACACATGCACACACACAAATATGTGCATACAAACATATATATATTATATATATATATATATATATATGTGCATACACACACACAATATATGCATACAAACACATATATATATATGCATACAAACACACACATAAATATATATATATATATATATATAATATATATATATATATATATATATAATGCATAGAAACACGTGCATACACATACATGGTGATTGCCACTTTACATATATATATATATATATATATTATATATATGCATACCTACACACACATACTCACACATATATGCAAACATATACACATATATATACACATAGAGAGAAAGAGAGATACACACACACACTTATATATATATGTACACACACACACACATGCACGTGAACACTTGAAATGTTGGATGATTGTCCAGAATCTACATACTGAAATATTTGTGGTAATATACAAAAAGGTTAGATAAGAATGCAATATTTACATTCACGTTCAGTCATTTTCTGAATTTTTCTTACTGAAGAGATACATTTAAAAATTACAACAATTCACTTATGAGCCATGTTTCTTTAGTCTTTTCCTTCCCCATATCAACTCTTTTAATTTTTATTTGTGTACAAATTTACCAACTACTCTGTAGAAGCAGATTTGAATTCAGAGATTTCCTTCTCCTACCCGCCCTTTACGGCTGCGGCGTTAGAATGCACCGACTGTACTTCTGCAGAGGGGTAAGACTCCCTCAAATGGGGCCACCTGTTGGTTATTGGTGGCTACCCATGATGCTTAAGGATAGAACTCAGGTGGTTGAGCAGTCCATGACATACAATATTCCACTTTGGTCCTTACTTGGGCTAGACGGGAGGGTGGAGAGGCCCCTCCGATTAATCGGTTGGTCACGTCAAGCCATAGCACCTATATGATTGCCCAACCCTATTGCCCTTATAGCAAGCCCCTACCCCTTTTTATCATGTCCTTGCTAGAAGGCGGTGGCTGAGGGCATTAAACCCTATCTAATGGTGAGGTTCGGGGAATGTGGAGCACCCCTTCATCACCATTGCTCCCTGGTCCACTCTAACCCGGGGTGGTAGTACCTGTTAGGGTCCCATTTATGGGTTAAATAGTAAAACATGTTTATAAACAAAACTGATTATCCAATCAATTTATTTCAAAACTTTATTGGCATTAAATTGACCCACTGAGGTTGATATGCCGTAAAACAGAACAACCAGCCAACCAACTGCTATGAACCCAAAACTTAGTCAGCATTAAATGACCCACTGTGGTTGATATGCCGTAAAACAAACCAAACTAAATCTCCTCCTAGACTGGTTAAAGTTAAAGAGCCCAAACTGCCCTACTATTTACCTATATCTGGTGGGAGAATAGTTGAATTCAAACTTTTCTCGTGGGTATTAGCACTGTGAAATGCAAATAGCCTTGTCCAGGATTTGAACTCGTTTTGCTGTGTTCATTTCCTGCGATAATAACTATTGCACCATGCAACTCCATTTTGTGTTTGTATATCTTATTATAATGGAGATTCAGTGTCTGTCTGTCTATAACCAAAACTGTGTCACTGCTCACATCACAATACCCTCAGGTATTGCATAAGTTTATCATTGAGTATCTAATCTGTTGTCAAAATCATTAATTAATACATCTATTAATAATGGAGATTCGCTTCCAGTTTTTGTCTGTAACAAAAATTATGTCACTGCTTACGTCACATTACCCAAAATCATCATAACATAGAATAAATACACTCAAAATTTGAGCATGTAACATTAGACAGTTCTCATTGTTTTTTTAAAACAAGTTTTAATAAATACATGACTGGTATTATATATCTATATATAGTTCGTTTTATTTTAATACATATTTAAAGTTTACATTTGAAATTGTTTTATTTTTTAATCCTTTAATGAATTTGATGATTTTACTTACATAGGGTACAAACTCGCTGACATTGAATTTTTTACGCCACCCTCAGGCAATATGTTTCAAAAATCTATTTTTACAAGTGTTTTTTATTTTGCTAGTAGATACAATATCTTCATTATCAATTTGCCTCAAAACAGCTCATGTTATCAGTGCATTTAAAATCCTGCAACATGTCATATAACTGAGAAATAAAGGTTTACATAATATCTGGTGTGGTTAATTTGCATACTGGTTTTATCAAAACCGTATTTAATAAATGATTACTTGGTGTTATTAATATCTCATATTATGGTTTCATTCTCCAACATGTTAAAATAAATCTTATCAATGATTTTATATAGAAACCAATTAAGATAAAATTAGAATAAGTAAGTAATGTCGTCGGGGTGGCCTAATGTCGATATCAGCCTGACAGTGAAGGAGTCTATCCTCTTTTCACTAGCGCTAGACTAAGGAGATTGTTTTGGTGTCTGAGGCATCTTAAGCTCCTCACTTTACCACATAGATCCCTTGTGCTACTCATACAGATTTGGTGAGGGCTGGTATTGAACCAGGAACCTTGTGGTTCCTAGTTGGATGCACTACCGACTGAGCTATAGTGTAATCTTTTTATATGTATTCTTATTTAATTTCATTAGTCTTTCTAATTTAATATATTTCATTACATTAAAACTTAAATTCTTATGCCCGGAGGGTGCATATTCTTGCTAGTATAACTAATAACTAAATAATTTTTGTATGAATGTAGTTATTCACATACTCATGCACGCCCTGTTGGCTGGGGTATTAGAATACACCCCTGCAGAGGGGTAAGACTCCCCCCTCCCAATGGGCCAGCTGTTGGCCGTGGGTGCTTAAGGATAGAACCGAGGGCGTCGAGCAGCTCATGACTTGCAATACTCCACTGTGGTCCTTTCTTGGGCTAGACAGGAGATCACACCTGGTCACGTCAAGCCCTAGCACCTATATGACTGTCCCAATTCTATTGCCCTTATGGCAAGCCCCAACCCTTTTTATCATATGGATGCTAGAAGGCAGTGGCTGAGGGTCTTCATGTCTTGCGAATGATGTTAAACTCTATCTGACATGTGGTTCAGTTTTGGAGATTTTGGGAATCTGGAGCACCCCTTCATCACCATTGCTCCCTGTCCACTCTGGTCTGGAGTGGTAGTACCTGTTAGGGTCCCATCTATGGGTTAAATAGAAAAATGTGTTTATAAAAAAAATTGAGTATCCATTAAAAATTATTTATTTAAAAACTTTATCGGCATTAAATGACCCATCAAGGTTGATATGCTATAAAACAAACCAAACCATACTCATACAGGAATCTTACATTACTTATCATCAGGCGTGATTTATTAAACCACATTTGTCAGATGGAGTTTTATGAATTCTACCTAATGATCAATACCATGAGATTCTGTCATAAATTAATAATATTAATCTTATACTAGCAGGACCTGTGGATATACCACAGTATGATAATTTAATTATCACAACATTTGATATGTTTACTCAAGAACCATTGAAAAATACATCAATATGTAAAAACTATAACAAACCTGATTTAACTCTCTCTCTTTTTTTTTTCTTTCTTTTTCTCCTTCTTTTCATCTTTTCATTATGTTCAGTTGAAACAGATTAGTGTAATCACTTCTGCATGCTCACCCCTTCTCTCTATCTTTCTTTCTGTGTAGAATGTGTACCGTAGTCCTTTTCTTTCTTGGTACTAAAACTATAACCGTAAGGCGGCGGCTGCGGTGTATACTATGTAGCGGGCCTCGTCCACGTGCCTCCAAATTCACTGTGCTAAAATGGTGCCGATAGAAATTATAACACGAGAAACATGTTGTCACAACTGCCAGCCTTTATTATCGTGCTCGTATAGTGGGCTCGTACCAGAGAGGAGGAAAGGCAGAGAGAAAGAGAGAGAGAACACTACTAGATTACTGTGCTCTCATGAGGGACCCAAGGTCAGGTCCGTACCCTACGACCGCGGCCGGCAAAAGAGGCTGATAGCTTTCTTTTTTGTTCCACGTCACCACGTGACTTCCGGTCAACACCGACTTCCGCTTGCGGTCAACACCCAACTTCCGCTTGCCACCTCATTCTCCGTTCGGGGTCACGCTATGGTCAAACCATCGTTCATCCTGTTTTAAACCTTTATTATTTCTTCCTCCCTTCCATTAGTAGTCCTAGCTCACAAAAGTCAGGAATATACCCATCTTGCAACAGAATGTCCTTTTTCTTCCCTTTCTTTATAATAAAAATGGAATGGTTCATTATTTAGCTGAGGGAATGGCACTGAGAAGAAATAATTCGGTGGATAAGCAACACCAGATAATTTGAATTTACATTTTTGCATTTTGTCCTGGATGATTTGAACAGTCTCATTTTTAACCAGAGCATGCTGCAAGATGATAATTGTCGAACATTTAAGGAACACGAGTGTTAATATATAGATCAGGTAAAAATCAGAGAGAAATCAAGTTAACTTTATAGAAGTAGAAAACACTGTGGAATTTGGTATTACTGAATAATATCCATTTTGATAGTATAATGTTCTACAAGAAATAATAAAATCTTGGTATATTTGATTTAGAAAAAAAATTAACTTTTCGTACAAAAATTTGCAGGATGGAATTATTAAATAATGAAATTTATTGTGTACAGTGCTCAGGTGCACCACAACTCATCAAAGTCTCATGTCTAGCACACAGAATAATGTATTAATGTCAGGAGCATGAACATGTGGAGAGGGGTATCAGGTATAGTTTTGGCAGACTACAGGAAGCATGGAGGCTTTGAAAGATGCAGTGTTTCGGCAGCCCATATTATTTATGGATGGTATTGTAATATCTAATATCACCCATTTTGGTTGTATAATGTTCCACTAGAAATAATAATGTCCTGGTATCTTTGATTTAGAAGAAAACTAGAAGTGGCCACCTGGTGTCACCTGGGTAAAGGAGGGAAAAAAAGTGTTGTAATGATTAGCAAGCTAGTCTTGCAGATCTGTTACAACTGAATAGCAAGTAGGATCCTTGCTGGATGCCCCATAAAACCCCCACGTAAAAAGACCTTATGTTTAATAAAGAAAAAGAAAAAATTGATTGTTTTGTACTTCCATATTGATTTATTTAACTTTGAGATTCATGGACATTTTTAAGTAGAATTTTAATTCTTAAAGATCTCACAATACAAATATATCTTTTATAATTTTTTGCACAAAAAGGCTAGACTCAATAACAGTATGTGTAGATAATCTATTTTGTCATTAACTGTTTTATTTTCATAATTTCCTCTGGACATACATACATACATACCAACTGCCTTTTATTATGTACTAGAAGTGGCTACCCAGCGTGAGTGGTGTAGAGTGGTGTAGACAAAAAAAAGTTAGTCTCCAGATCCATTATTACTGAATCATGAGTTGCATTCTGGCAGAAAGCCTTGTGTTGATCTGGTCTGGTGGACGTCAGAAAAAAAAGCGCACAGACCTTCTGAAAGAAAAATTAATGTCTCCTATTTAAAATATTAAATGCAAAAAAAATCCATGCTTTTACTATTTATGTTTTTATTTTTAATTATTTCACAAATATAAATCAAATCTTCATTAATTTATTGAGAAAACAAGATCTGGTGATAGTGAATGTGTGTATATATATACTTTGTCATTAATTGTTTATTTTTATAGTTTCATCCGGACATAGACACATACATACTAACTGCCCTTTATATATAATGAAATTTATTGTTGTACAGTGCTCAGGTGCACCACAACTCATCAAAGTCTCATGTCTAGTACACAGAATAATGTATTAGTGTCCAGAACATGAACAGCGTCCAGTAATGATATATATGTATGTGTGCACATGTGTATGTATGTAGATGGGAGTATCAGGTATAGTGTTGGTGGACCCACAGAAAGCATGGAGGCTTTGAAGATGCAGTGTTTTGATAGCCCACAACAGATGCAGGCAGCTTATTCCAAGCCTCGGCAACTCTGAGCATGTAAAAGTGTTTCCGAAAGTCATGTGAGCTATGCTGTTTTCTGACTTTGTAGGCATGCCCTCGTGTATAAGAAACATGAAAGTTAAAAAGGTGCTCAAAGTTACTGCTGTTAAGATGATTAATGATCTTATGAGCGTTTACCAGGTATAGTATAGATTAACATTTTTATAAAAAATATTGTGAGGATGTACTTATTTATGAATGGATCCTGTGTTATAAAATGTATATAGGTAATGTATCATCTGACTATTACCATCTTTGACTGTCATATCAAAGTAATCACTTGTATTTAGTTATTATTTTAGTATTTTTTGTCGAAAAAGATACAGCAGCATTATTCCCTGTTGTCTCAAG
This sequence comes from Doryteuthis pealeii, assembly GCA_023376005.1. Lineage (NCBI taxonomy): Eukaryota > Metazoa > Mollusca > Cephalopoda > Myopsida > Loliginidae > Doryteuthis > Doryteuthis pealeii. The sequence goes on from CM042181.1 coordinate 8,135,333, forward strand.
AAATGATATCATTACCTTTGTCCATATGTTTGATGGCTTCTCTAAATATCTTTCTCTGTCTTTTTCTTCTTTTTTCTCCTGATTCTGTGTTGACAAAATTCTGTTTCATATTTACTAAGTATATATTTTTGCTTCTTGTTATTTTGTAGATCCATCTTAGAAATAATTTTTTTAAGAGAGTTTTATAATTTGCTTGAAGCATTGTGTTTATATTGGTTTGTTGGTTGGTTTTGAAGGCTATTAAGAAAATAAGGCAACTATGGTGTTGTTTGTTAACAACATTGGGTAGCCACTGCGACAACTTCACTAGAAGAGATTTTTATCTCAAAATATTAAGAATAAATCACAGGTTACAAACAACACTATAGTTACCTTATTTTCTTTATACTTGCATTGTGATAGCCTTCAAAACCAACCACAACCAATATATATATATATGAAATGTAAATGGATATAAATCCAACAATATGAGTAGAAAGTTTTGTAGTAAAAACAAGATGTTTAAGTTTGTTGACAGAAATCTGTTTCGACCGTATGTTTCGAACTTTTTGATATTTATACACCTTTACTGCAAACTCTTTTGAGTTTTTTAATGATAAAAATGCTTATAATTTTTTTTAAATAAAAGTTATTTTATTTTTAACATAAAATACGCATTTTTAAAAATTATTTGAAATTCCGGTACTGATCGAGAGCATTCTGTGCCTCGTGATTAATGATATATTTATTTTGTCTTTCCGTTTCAATGTTGCTTTGATAAAGACCGCATACTGTCGAAACAGATTTCTGTCAGCAAAACTTTAAACATCTTGTTGTTTTTTCTACAAAATTTCTACATACATATATATATATATATATATATATATATATATTGGTTATTGGATAGCCTTCAAAACCAACCACCAAGCCAATATATATGTAAAGAAAAATAAGGTAATTTTTTGATTCTTAATATTTCGAGATAAAAATCTCTTCTACAGAGATCTCCAAAATGAGGCTGTTGCAAGTGACTGTCCATTTGGTTTTGTCTCATGTCTTCCAAATTATATGCAGTGTGATGTGTGTTTGTTTATGTGTGTGTTTGTATGCTTATGTGTGTGTGCCTGTTCAACAGTGACTGATTATAATTCTTTATTTTTTTTATTTTTTTATTTTTTTTATTTTTAAGAGAGTTTTATAATTTGCTTGAAGCATTGTGTTTATATTGGTTTGGTGGTTGGTTTATCTAAGAAAAATAAGGCAACTATGGTGTTGTTTGTTAACAACATTGGGTAGCCACTAGCGACAACTTCACTAGAAGAGATTTTTATCTCAAAATATTTAGATCAAAAAATTACAAGTTAACAAACAACACCATAGTTACCTTATTTTTCTTACATATATATTGGCTGGTGGTTGGTTTGAAGGCTGTCCAATAACCAATATATATATATATATTATAATTAATATATATATATATATATATTATATGGTTTGGTTGTTGGTTTGAAGGCTATCACAATGCAAGTGTAAAGAAAAAATAAGGTAACTATAGTGTTGTTTGTTAACCTGTGATTTATTCTTAATATTTTGAGATAAAAATCTCTTCTAACAAAACTGAGGCTGTTGCTATTGACTGTCCATTTGGTTTTGTCTCATGTCTTCCAAATTGTGTGTGTGTGTTTGAATGCTTATGTGTGTGTGCTTATGTGTTCAACAGTGTCTGATTATAACTCTTCTTTTCTTTTTAGTAGTGTTAGTTTGTTACTGTTTGAGTTGTGTAGACAAAATTCCGTTTCATATTTTATGAAGTATATATTTTGCTTCTTGTTTTTTCTTAGAAATGAGTTGTTTTTTTCCTTTTCCTTTTTTTTTTTTTTTGGTACTTGTAGTTTTTTACTGGATGGACAATAACAGATGACGATTCCAATCTTATAGCAATCTTTTTCGTTTGTTGTTCAAGTTCTTATCTGTTACACCTGACGCACACCGAAATTAATACATTTGTGAGGACTCCTGCTATCATCGTACCTGTCTTGTCTTGGTATGGCAATCAGTCTAGGAAAAGGAAAAGTGTTTGGTAGATACATACCTGTCAAAAATAAGATTACTTAAAAAGAACAAAAGACACATGTTGAGAAAACAGACGAAAGGAATTGGAAATCAGAGGAAGAATTGAGACCATTCAGACAACAGCATTGTTAAAATCTGCTAAAATATTCAGAAGAATCCTGGAGACCTGAGAGAACCTGTAACTCAGACTCCAGTGAAAGACCATCAGCTTATGTGTTGAAATTTTCGGTCATAAACAAAATTTGACGCAAGTTATTGGAAATTCCATAACCAATTATCTCCCTCTGCGCTAGGGGTGAGTCGCAGCATCGATGTTGGCGCCAATACAAAACTTCACTTATCGAAAGTAGTTACCAAAGAGAGATGTAAAACTAAAAGCTCTCATCACCAAGCCCAAAACAGGGCCTACTTATCACGGAACACCCACTGAGTAGTAGTGTAAATAGCGTCCCTACACTTCATTCATACTAACCAAACAGGGCCCACTTATCACAGAACTCTACAACCAGCTCCCTTCTAAGGATTGTATCAGCATACGTTTAAAGGGTACAACAGCACACTTACTGAAGGACGAGAAACTACCAAGACGAAGCGTCTTATCAACATTTCCTACCGACGAAAAGAATACCTGTTATCACCATTACTCAAGAAAATTACTACTCAGATAAGTCTCATAGCAAATACAATAAAATTTGCAACAGTTTTATGTAATATTTGTCAATACAAGTGTCTGCATTTACTTTCGTGTTTGTTCCTTCTTTGTCTGACAATTTGCCTACAAAGAAATAGGAGCTCCTTCGAAAACTGTAATACTCTTAAAGTAACAAAATAAAAAAATAAGCAAATTTTACCCAGAGAAAAATGAATCAACAGAAGCCAAAAAGACGAGCAAAACTCTTACAATTAAATTCAACTCTATTTTTTATTTAACAATATCACTACTCTACTGGTCTGCTAAGGTTGCACTGATTTCTCGTGCAGGTATTTTTTCTATAAAGAAAAAAATTACATGTAAAAACAAACAATACAAATAATATCTTTACAAATTACTTCCATTAGGCTAAAGTCGAAAGACCAGAAAATATCTTTTGTAGGGCACTTGGTGTTGCATACTGAGTTTCACAGTACCAAATCGATATAATGTTGTATACCCTTTCTTTACTTCTTTACTTCTTACTGCTTCTATATCTTGGACATTATTCTTCTGGCCGGCTTTGGTTTATCTTCTAACATCTTGCGTCTGGAGTTGTCGTGGGGACTTCGGTCTGGTTTTCTGTAGGGATTTCTTTTATCAGAAGCCCTGTGTCATTGTAGTTTTTTGGTAATAAACACAAGACTTCGATTTACGTTGATGTTACTTTTTTTCCAAATCCCCAACAGACAATCTGCGCAGATCGACTTACACTATCAGGCTCCTACTTCTAACTGACTGAGTTACTTATATCTTAAACGAACAGGGTCTTCTATGCCTTCTGGTTTCTACGATTTACCCGGAAGGCAAGGTGAGAGTGAGGTCAAGCATTGTCCTCATCCTTCAAGGCTGTGGGCTGCACTAATCGCCATTATGATTTCTACACTATTGCCATAATTATTAGGTTAATAATTATATAACATTGGTTTTCTGTTGTGTCAGAGAACTGAGTTTGTTTTTGTTCTCTCTGTTCTTTCTTTCTTTCTTTCTTCTTTCTTTCTCTTCTTTTATCTTTTAACTTTCTTCTCTTTCCTTCTCCTTCCTTTCTTCAACTTCTCCTTTCCTTCCTTGAAAATTCTTCCTTCCTTTAGTTTTTGATGTAATGAATATGTAAATCCCTCACATATAATCTGATTGGATAGTGTCATCTATAAATATTGAACACTATGGTGGTACAAGCGCCTAAGCCTACTAGTCTAAGCTTACTCACCTTCCGGCAGTCTTTGGATTTGTGTATGAATTAAATATTTATTATTATACTAAAGCTGAATGAATCAATGATTGTTTGCTAAAGGCTTTTTCCTATATCGTTTAATGATACAAAATTCATATCAAAATATTCCTTGGTTTTAGGATTGAGTTATGTCTAAAAAAAACATCCATTTTAATTGGTTCTAATTAGTCGTAATTTGCAATTAAGTCAAAAACTGACCGTTCTCTTACTTTACTTCAACCTGTCACTTTACTCCTCTCTGTGTATAATTACCTCCTCGTTATATATGTTAGTTCTCTGGAATGTAAAGAGATTGATTTAGAGAGTGTTAATATTTTTGTATGTTAAGTTTCAGAGGTAGTTAGCTCATAGCTTAAATTAGGTCAACATTCCCTTTTTTAGAAATCTTACAAATGATCTTATGTTTTTTTGTTTTTTTTTAATTCTCCAGGTGTATTATTATTTTTTTTTTCAATTAATTCCCTTTGCCAAATTCACTTTTCCTAATCCCAATTATCTACCAGAGCTCAATGGGTGACTCAATGGGTCGTGTTTTGTCTAAAAGTAAGTAAAGTCGTTGGGGGCCTAATGTTGGTATCAGCCAATCAGCAAGGGAGTCTATCCACTTTTCACTAGCACTAGACACAAGAAGATTATCTTAGCATCTGAGGTGGAGCGCACACCTACCATCAGCTCCTTACTTTACGCACATATCCCTGTGCTACTCATACGCTGAGTCGTGAGGACCGTATCGAACTAGGACCTTGTGGTTTCTAGCTGAACGCTCTAACGGCTGAGCTAACCCGGCCCTTCAGAGGTGTTTTGTCTAGTATATATATATATATATATTATATATATATAGAGAGTGAGAGAGAGAGAGAGAGAAGTTAAAAGTTATGTAAAAAGAAAAGCACTTTTGAGGTATCCATCAATTTCACTTAAAAACAATTAAAATTTTTATAAGAGAGTAAATTTCTTTGCTCTATATAAATTAGTGAAAGGCCAGTTTAGTTCAATCAGTAGAGCACTTGCCTAGGAATCGCAAGGTTCCTAGTTCGATACTGGCCCTCACCAACTCAGCATAGCACAGAGATCTGTATGGTAAGTAAGGAGCTGGTAGTAGGTGTGTTGCTCCATCTTAGATCCAAAAAGACAATCTCCTTGGTCTAGCACTAGTGAAAAGGGGATAGAGTCCATCGCTGTCTGGCTGATATTGAATTAAGCCACCCCATAACTTTTTTTATAAAGGTTGGGTTAGGCTTATTAATTATGGCTTAGTATAATATATGATTCTTGTTAGTAATTATACTTGTACTAAACAAAATGGCATTACTTTTTGACTCACCCTCGTATTTTTATATACTGAATATATGATGTCACTGGTCAGGAAAGAATGCAAGCGTGACTGAGAAGTTATACACACAAATAAATATATATACACAATATATATAGTATTTTACTTTACTTAGATGTACTGTTGGTAGTATTGTAGGAATGGCTCGTCAACCTAGTCAATTCCGTGACGAAGCTGTTGGATTTCACATGGCACTAATACCCTTGGGAAAGGTATGAATCCAATTCTCCCTCCAGCTATGGGTAAATAGGCAGGACTGGACTCTCTAACCATGGCTCATTAACCAGTCTAGGAGAAGGAAAACTGTGAATTCAAACCTGTTAAACTCCATTGTAAAATGCCTGTGTCGCATCCTGCTCATGTGGAGGGTTAGTAGGTAATATATATATATAATATATATATATATAATATACTATCATACCACAGACACGTGTTTGTCGATCTTAATCAAGTCTCTCAGTGTGGATAGACTTTTGTGAGCTACCTACAGCCGGATAAGAACTCATCGATTAAGTATCAGTTGGACAGCTTAGCGCTCAGCTATCATCACCTCACACGAATGCAAAGGGGTTTTAACTGTTTTAATAACATGCATCTGTAAAGGCTGATAGAGTGTCCATCCTATATATATATAATATATTTATTATATATATATATATATATATATATATGAGAAGTAATAAACAAGTCGATGTGTTTTGATATGACTTTTTTTAGCCGACACAATTTTGGAGAATATGTGCTTAATTGAAGTCATACCTAATTTTGAATATATTAATTAATTAATAATTAATAATTAGGCGGCATACCTATTTAAATGTAAGGTAAACAAATCAAGAAAAATCAATTCTCGTATGTACATTTCGCTATTAGCCTCATCAGCAGAGCTATAGATAGGAAGACCCTCTGTGCGTACTTCGAACCTTGACTGTCAAGCTGACAGGCGAGACGTAATATATATATATAATTATATATATATATTTTACTTTTTTATATAATTATGGCATGGTTAGGGTTAGGTTTATTAAATATGGCTTAACCCTGTAAATGTAATCAATTTTTCAACATCTCTGCTGGATTTTCTTGTTATTTATCTTCATTCTTAGATTTCAAATTTGATACCGTTCTTTGTCTTTGAGAAATGATAGTATTAACCTTTCACATTCTAATTAAGGGGTAATGGCCAATATCTTCTGTCTGCCTCCATCTTGGGAATTAACCTTGCGTTTATGGTTTCGAGCAGAACAGCATTGCTTACTTGATTAAAAGAGCCTTCTTTTAAAATTTTCTGACCCTACCCCTGACTAAATATCATCTGATATGAGGAGGGGGGGGAGGCCCAAGGAATGAAGATCATCTAAGTTCTTGCTATACCTGTTTATATCATTATCCGACGGATCTAGTTTGGCTGTTTTAACACTATAACTCATTTCCCCTACATAACATCTTCATTTTTCCAGATGTTTTCAATGCTGAATTTAACCTTAACTGACAAACAACTGGAATTTTAAAAATATATATTGCCTTACTTCATTAGATGGGATTAGGAACAGCTTATCAGTATGCATCTGCCTAGGAACACAGGTTCTGGGTTCAATACCAACCTTCAATAACTCAATGCCATGAGTAGCACAGTTTGGATTCTGTACAGTAAAGTGGGGAGCTGACGTACGTTGCGTCATTCAGTCTAGTTNGGTCCAATGGTTAGAGTTGTAGAAAATGCATTCGTCGACCAGAGTTCAATTCCTGGACGAAGCCGTTTGTATTTCACATGGCGCTTATACCCTTGGGAAGGTATGAATCCAGTTCTCCAGCTATGGGTAAATAGTAGGGCAGACTGGGCTCTTTAACCATGGCTAGGTAACCATTTAGTAGAAGGAAAATTCTGGATTCAAACCTCCGCTTAAGAAATTGAACTTGTGTCGCATCCTGCTCATGTGGAGGGATTGATAATATATATAATCTCCTTTTCCTAGCCATCAATCTGGAAGTTTGATAGATCATCATCATCATCATCAAGTAGTGCTGGCAGCACAGATATCCATGATAATCTCTTGCCAACTGTCCCTATCATTTATTGTCCTCATTAGGTCCTCTGCACAACATCCAATATCTGTGCAGAGCTGGTCAATGTAGCATTTTTCTGGATGGCATGCAATGGTATGTCCATGTGCTGGTTTCCACTGGAGGGTGTCATTTATGAGTTCATTATTGCTTCTTGTAGAATAATACTAAGTCCAATTACCGTCGAATTGGCAAGACAAGACAGCAAGCAATCGTAACTGAAATACGATTCTGGTTTGCTGCTAAGACTACTGCAAAATGGCAGGATTTATGGAGCCTCAGAGGATCCTACAAACCAAGCAGCCAAGCAGACTCAGGGAATGGAATCACCTAAATGCATGAGTGGACTTTTCTGAATTCCCATAAGTACCAGTTGTCTTGACACTGGTTCAGTTGTGCTTGGCCAGTCACATTGTTAAACCAATAGTTGACTGACTGACTGACTTACTTCAATACACAGCATGTCTTGTTTGTCCCACTTCAGATGGTTGTGTGTAGGGGGCAAGTGGCTGTATAGCTGCTTCTTTGTGGGATGTTGTTTCCACAATTTGTTTAAGATTGCACACAGCATTCTTGTGCAGTTAACTTATTTTCTAGATTCTTTTTAAGGTCCAAGTGGTGCAGCCATACAATAGCACTTCTTATGTTTGGTAGATAAATGGGGTTAAAGGTTATTTTGATGCACAGTGTTAACAGCACACAAACTACCACACAACCCTGTCAGCTGGGAGTTGTAGATACACTGACTGCACCTCTGCACAGGGTAAAATCCATTGATTATGCACCTGTTGGGGTGATCTGTGATGCTTAAGGATGGAATTCTGGTAGCTAAGTAGACCATGACATGCAACACTCCACTTTGGCCTTACTTAGGCTTAAGAGGGAGTCAGAGGAGCTCCTTCTAATTAATCGCTGGTTACATCAAGCCTAGCACCAATATGATTGTCCAACCCTATTGCCCTTATGGCAACTCCCCCCCCAACCTTCTTTATCATATGTGCTTGAAGGCGTGGTTGAGGGTCTTTACTGTCCAGGGTATGACGTTGAACTGCATTGGTGGTAAAGTTTCAATTCTGGACTCTGGGGAATTTAGAATATTCTTTATCACATTACTCCCAGATCCACCTGACCCGGATGGTAGTACTTGTTAGGGTCCATCTATGGGTTAAATGGATTAAAAAATGTGTTTAAAATAAATTGAGTACCATCAAGAATGAATAAAACAAAATGTTCAGCATAAAATAACCCAAGATTGACATGCCGAAAAATCAACCAACTACCATCTATTGTGGGTATGACAAGCAACAGCTGAACTGCTTCAGTTACATTATATACACGCAACAAATTAGCACAGACCAAAATATTGCTAAACTTCTGACTCACCAAATATATATCCACAGTTTTAGGTCCTGACCTTGCCTGATTATATTTATATGTGTGTCTGGATGTGTGTGTGTGTGTGCATGTCATGTTTGTATATAATATATATATATGTGTACGTGCGTGTCATTTTGTATATATAGGTGTGCATGCATGTCATGTTGGTATATACGTTTATGCGTGTGTGTCATGTTGGTATATACGTGTGTGTGTTATGTTTGTGTGTGTGTGTGTGTATGTATATAATATATATATATATTATATATGTCATCCACATTACTATTTCACTGTATCATAGCTTTTCAGTGTGGCTAGACTTTGCACAACTGTGTTAAACTCAACTGATTTTCATCAGTCAGAACCTCTAACCACCATGTATATATATATATATGTATATATATAACACACATGGTGGTTAGAGGTTCTGACTGATGAAAATCAGTTGAGTTTAACACAGTGTGCAAAGTCTAGCCACACTGAAAAGCTATGATACAGTGAAATAGTATGTGGATGACATATATAATTATATATATATATATATACACACGCACACCAACATAACACACACGCACATACGTATATACCATCATGACACACACGTCTATACACATAGACACACGTATATACAATCATGACACATACACATATACCAACGTATAACCAACAAACACACGCACACACATATATACCAACATGACACCTGTACATGCACACATATATACCAACATGACACACGCACACAGCCACTGACGCACACACACACACACACACACACACACACACACATATATATATATATATATATATAATAAAATGTTACAATGGAGAATAGAGTTTGTGATTAGTCTCATATATATTTATTTGTACAACTTCAGTCTTTGTTGTTCTTGAAATAAAGAGATTTTCTTTACTTCTCAGTAGGTCTCTTCATTTCTTTATTTATAAAAATGTTAGTTTATCGCTGTTCCAAAACATGTGACTGCCAGACTTTTACAGGGACCTATTATACTTACACTTGCCTATTTTCATGTGGGTTGGTACTGTATCCCTAGGAGTCAATTTACAGTCAGGTGGAAGGGCTCTTTGAGACCCCCTTACTACATGTAGTTCTATTTTTTGAGGAAAGAAGCCTCCCACATTTGATGCATCAGTCTTCTTACAAACTCTCTTCACCTACAAGAATTGTTGAGTTGAAGGTTTTTGGAGTTATGTGTAGAATTCTAAAAGGGTGTGGCACATTTGTCAAGAGCCGAATTTTCAGTACCCCCTTAACCCTCAACCCTACCACAAAATGAACCTTTGTATATACCCTATGAAGTGGGTAATATAAACAGTTTGTATGTTTGGATTTTTTCGGATTATTGTCCTCATCTTTATTGTTCTATAACACACGTCTGGTGATGTGCTCTCTGGCCTTCTTCAGGTGTTTCTTGATTAACTCAGTAACCTTCTCTCATAATCAGAACCTTCTTGTTGAGCATTCATATCTAATTAGGAACCTTCATGGAACTTCAACTGACACCTTTATTCAATCCACCAGGGTAGACAATTTTTTTAGATAGGCTTGAATATTAGTATTATTTGGATTATTTGGACTATTCGGACTATTGTCCTCGTCTTAATTGTTAATCTGTACAATGTTCGGTCGATGTGTGCTCCGCTCTTCTCGGTATTTCTTGTCGGACTCCAATTGGACACATAATGTAGTGAATAAAGGCTTTGGGAAAGACAGTTCTAAATGACAGTTTATCTAGACTGCAGGTTCAATCCTGGCCAAGGACGACAGTAACATAGAGTAATAATTAACACAGCATAACACCTGCTACCCAGCAATGGTTATCGGAATGAGAACTGGATCTAATTCTATTTCTCTGAATGTTTGAGATGAGACTTGATGATTAGATATTATCTGCCTTATTCGGACTATTGTCCCCATCTTCATTGTTATTTGTACAACGTTTCGGCCGATATGCCCTCCGGCCTTCTTCAGGTATTTCTTGTCGGACTGGGGAACCTTCTCAGACTCAGGAACCTTCTTTTTTGGACTTGGGAACTTCTTTTCGGACTCGGGAACTTTCTTGTCATAGTTGGGAACCTTCTTTTCGAACTTGGGAACTTTTCTTGTTGTAGTCGGGAACCTTCTTGTCGTAATCGGGAAGCCATCACGGAACTTTGAACCTAACAATAAAGATGGGACAATAGTCCAAATAACGCAGATAATACTGTTCAATTCTATTAGTCATGACCAGGTACAACTCTAAGGCAGAGTAGTAGTATCTGTTAGGGTCCTATCTATGGGTTAAATAGGGAAAAAAGTTTTTAAAAAGTGTTCAAAAAATTGAGTTTTTAAAAAATATTGAGTACCCATGAAAAATGAAACAAAAAGTCTTCAGCATAAAATGACCCAACAGGTGTTGACATGCCATAAAATCCAAACAACCAAGAATGAAAAAACAAAATCTCTTTGGCATAAAATGACCCAACAGGGGTTGACATGCCGTAAAATCCAACCACCTATCAATTCTGATACTTAAAATGATAAATGTGGACTTGAATTTTTATACTAAATTGCACACAAGGAAAAAAAAAAAGATTTTGAGATCTTAAGACAGGGAATAATTTGATCAATACTGATAGCTTAAGTGATAAGTTAATGAACTTGAATTTTTACACTAAATTTCAGACAAGTGAAAAAAAGATAGCCTACTTTCAAATTATTGACATTCCTCGTATACCATTAGGATTACATCTATCAGCCAAATAGATTGGTTCCAGAATTATTCGGTAATCTAAACATTAGCTACATAAAATGAGAGTAACCTTCCTCTTGTTTATTTCACTTTCAGGAAGCTATGTTTTGGTCGGCCATTTTCATTTCATCATTAAATCTACACTGAAAATACAAATTTGTTCAATCAATACAACTGCATGTTTTAACACGAAAAATATCATAAAATTTGTTCTTAATAACAATTAAGTTAATTTCAATAATGCACAAGCACAATTAAGAACACATTTTATTGATATTTTTGTGTTAAACATGCAGTTGTCAATACAACAGATAATAATTATAACACGAAAATATCATAAAATGTGTTCTTAATTGTGCTTGTGCATTATTTGAAATTAACTTAATTGTTATTAAGAACAAATTCGTATTTTCAGTGTAGATTTATGGTGAAATGAAAATGGCTGACCAAAACATATGGTTTCCTCAAAGTGAAAGAAACAAGGGAGGTTACTCTCATTCATGTAGCTAATGTTCAGATTACCAATTATTCATAATCAACAGGGCTGTGAGCAAAAAAAAAACAAAAAAACTTTCAAGAAACAACTATAAAAAAAATATAAATATGAATGTTACAATGAATTGCATTCCCTAACCTATAGGAATAAATAACCCTTGATAGGTTGAAATGCTGTTAACTCTTTGTCTTCAAAATTCACCAGGCTGTACCAAATTTTATTGTATTTTTACCTGTATAATAGGACATTTCTATGCATCTCATAGAATAAAACAAAAAAGATAGCAGTGTGTGTCATGTAGTGATGTTTCAGTGTAAACAAGTGACATGTGTGAGAGCTGCTGCCAGCAACTTACAGTAGGATTGCAGTGGTGGGAGTGATGCTGTATTTGAATTTGTAAATCTTTTCTTGGTATTTTTTATCCTTATGATAGGATATTTCAAAGTTCACTATTTATTCACCTCACAGAAAAAACAAAAGATGGCAAGGTGATCACATAGTGATTTTTTAGTGTACACACCTGACATGGTGAGAGCTGCTGCTAGCAGTTTATGGTAGGATTGCAGTGGCTGGAGAGCCGCTGTGAGCAGTTTAAAGTAGTCAAAGAGTTAAAATCAATCAATCAATCAGTAATGACTTCAATAAATAATTTGTAAAAAAAATACTTTTGATACAACTTTATATCACATCATCATCATCATCAAATTAGTGAAATAGATCACTTATTGTTTAGTATAACATTCAATCTAAGACTAACAACAACAAGAAAGGAATTAATATTTCCTCTAATTCAAACAATTTATTGACTAGACATAAAACAACAAACAACAATATAAAGTCCTTCCTGTATATAAAGTTTAGTTTAAGGGACTTACCGGCGCGTTGGAAGAAGATATCTTAGGGTGGTTTCTTAGACCCTGAATTCGTTGCCTCGTGGTACCGCAGGTGGAATCTGTCTGGTACTTTTTGGATATTGCGCTAAAACTCTGGGCTATCACGTGATTGGTATATCCAATCACAGAGCCTCTCACTCACTCACTCTATATATAGGAATAAACCATTTTACTGACCCAACACACTAATTAGGACTGGGTCTATTCTAGTAGTGACCCCCCCAAGTGGAGTTTAACATGTTTGAATTCAGATTTTCCTTCTCCAAGAATTATTTAAGTTCTTGATGTGAAATTTTATATATCCTGTTTCATATGAAGAGAAAAAAATAATTCTAAACTGTACATTGATATGTAAGAAAAGTGAAACATGGGAGGCAACTCTTGTTATTACTATTTGACGTTGGCAATTTTCTTTCTTTTTATTTAATCAGATTATAATTTTGGTAGACTGTGAATTCAAGGGCGTACATTTTTACCATAGTCTACCGGACAGATGTTAGTGGAATATAAAATTAAGTCCAATGTATATATTTTTAATTTCTGAACTGGATTAATACTTTTAATAAAAATAAAACTCTCGGGAAAACAACTTAATATTTAATTCATTTAAAAGTTTTTTAAAATATTAAAGGACACCATTAATTGATGTTGTAGAGATTTAAAGTGAATAATAAAAAATGTATAACTGAATCACTACGCAACAAATCTAAATCTATAACAACATGAAATGAATTGGACAGATTTTTTTTTTTTTTTTTAATACATAACAACTAGGCTTATTTTTTTTTTTTAAGATTTCTAAAACTTCCCATTTCAAACAATAAAAATCTTTATTTCCAATTTTCAAAAGCGTTAAAGATAATTCCATATTTTTTTCAAACCAGGAAATGCTTTTGAGTTTAAAAAAGATTCCGTTTTATGAGATTGTCAATTTCAAATGTTTCTCTTGTATTATTCAATTTTTTTAAATCCGAAAACATGATGACCTGATGCATGCTTATTTTGTGATTTCTATTATTTATTTTATTTTCAAATAATTTTAAATAGAATACTGGGTTAGTATTATTTGTATTATTCAGACTATTGTCCTCGTCTTCATTGTTATTTGTACAATGTTTCAGCCGATGTGCTTCAGGCAAGGCCCTCTAAGATATACAACCTCAGGCCTTCTTCAGGTATTTTGTGTCTGACTCAGAATCTTTTTGGACTCGGGAACTTTCTCAGATTTGGGAACCTTCTTGACATAATCGGGAGCCATCACGGAACTTTGAACCTAACCCTTTATTCAGTTCACAGGGGTATCCTGTCTATTCTGCTAACCATAGTTGGGTACAGGTGTAAGCTGTTAATTATTATTCTAGTTACTGCTGCCCTGACCAGGATTGAACCCGCAGTTTAGAGATAACTATCACTTAGAACTGTCTTACCTAGGATAAAGGAGTTAGGTTATGTGGCCAATTGTATATATATATATACTAGTAAATATATGCACCCTCCGGGTGCAAGTATTTAAGTTTTAATGTAATAAATATTATATTAAATTAGAAAGGCTAATGAAACTAAATAAGAATGCAGATAAAAGGTTTGAAACAGAGAAGGGTATATCGAAAAAAAGAACAACTGAAATGTACTCTTCCATCACTCTCGTCTTTCATTGTTTTTTTTTTCTAATTTAAGTATTTAGTTAAAAGAGGAAGTAAAGAATAAAATTACACTTATTTTTTCTTGTTAATGGATTTCATTTAAGATTCATTGAAGAGAATTTTGCTTATATTCATAAAATAAAACCAAACAGTTAGAAATCAATAATACTAAGCACATATTTATTTTAAAATCACATTTTTAAGATCAATATGCAAATTAGCCTTCACGTTCACACTGTAAACTGCTATTTTGTTGTATATATAAATACAATTGCATGTTGTTAGTATGTAGATATGGACAACAGTCTTAAGATGTAAAACAATTTTATTAATAATTGAGGTTTAAATAAAAATAAAATCATGGAGAATGTGATGTAAATAACAAAGGGAATTGTGACTTGTTATAGTAATATATTTCGGTTACAGACAGACAAACCCACAATCTCCATTATAATAAGATAATATATATTATATATATATATATATATATATTATATATATATATATATATATATATAAAAAAATGGCCACATAACCTAACTCCTTTATCCACTAGGCTAAGACAGTTCTAAGTGACAGTTATCTCTAAACTGCAGGTTAGGTGTTATATATATATATATATGTATATATATATAATATATATATATATAAAAGTATGTGAAAAGACATGAAAAGATGTCGAAAATTGATATTTCTTACATTTCAAGTATCGACAAAGGCCTTTAAACATCGTAAACAAAGACTCACAAGCTTTTACTTGTCCAGTTTTCTTTCATATAATTAATGAATATTAGCCCTGTTGATGGTTTAAATAAAACCGAAACGCTATAGCACCAGTTTCAAAAATTTAAATTTTCGACATATTTTGATATTTTTTCACAAACTTTTTATACATTTCATTGTCGGATTTTATATCTATATCTTTCTTCATATATCTATATCGATATCTATAAATATATATAAGTGTATTTTGGCAGCTGTTTCTTTTTCTTTGGCTGTATCTGTAAGCACAATAAGTGGAATCAAAATTTATACAATATTTTGATTTTCCAATTTTAACAAAACCATTTCTAGGATTTTATAAAGAACATTTAATACCTAAAAATATATATGAGAAAACACGCCCAGTTGGATCCCAGAGACCATGACTATACGGACTCCCGAAAATCCATAAAGAAAATATCCCTCAAAGACCTATTCTATCGATGGTCGGGTCTGCCCAACGCCGCATTGCAAAATGGTTAGCAGTCACACTCAAACCAGTTCTACAACTTTACTCCAAACATTGTATTAGCGATTCCTTCACGTTTGCTAAAATAATCCAAAACACTTCAGTTAATCCCAACAATTCCTTTTTCTGCTCTTTTGACATCGTGAGCCTCTATACTAATGTTCCACTTGATGAAACTATCTCTATCTGCGCTAACGCCCTCTATCGGAGTCACCTGGAACCCCCTCCTATACCTGAACATGTATTCTTAAAATTAATACACATCGCCACTAAAGATGTCCAATTTAGCTTTAACAATACTATGTACCAGCAAATTGACGGTATTGCTATGGGAAGTCCTTTAGGCCCGACCCTGGCTAATATTTCCGTTGGATTTCAAGAAGAACGTTTATTTAAAACTGCGAAACAACCAAAATTCTACAAATGATATGTGGACGAGACTTTCGTAATTTTCAGTTCTACAACTTTACTCCAAACATTGTATTAGCGATTCCTTCACGTTTGCTAAAATAATCCAAAACACTTCAGTTAATCCCAACAATTCCTTTTTCTGCTCTTTTGACATCGTGAGCCTCTATACTAATGTTCCACTTGATGAAACTATCTCTAAATTTGGGGATGTTTAACTATTATTTATACTAGAAGCAACTACCTGGTGTTGCCTGGGTAGAGAGGGGATTAAAAAAGTTAGTCCGACAGATCCATTGATTGTTTTGGTCTTCCATAATTGACTTGTTTATGTTTTAACTATGAGCACACCAATGGCTTTCCTTTCTTTTACTATTCAAATTCTAATTTTTAAATATCTTCATGAATATTGTGACGGAGAACAAGAAAGAAAAAGAGCAAGACATTGTCTTGCCTGCCGGGATCGAACTTGCGTCCTCCCGCATGCAAAAACAAATGCGTTTTGGGCATTGGACGGACACGAGGTTCGACTGATGTGCCCGGATGTTTGGCTAATATGCCCATAAAATAACAAGTGAGTCGAGCAGTCAGCAGAAGCAGTCGACGACGAAGCGCTTTTCAGTAAGGAAATGTGATTTTGAACTGCTAAAGATTATTTAGACTACGACGACAGATTTTTCCAGCTGCTAGACGAAGTATGTGTTGACCAACAGAGGGTCTGACTTGTGAGAAGACTGAGAACTTGCTTGTTTTTGGTTCCCCCTTGGCGGGAGCTTGTTGATTCAAAGGTCTATTTTGCCCCATATATTTTTCCCCATTCTATAAATATAAATAAAAACTTCATTATTTTTGCACAAAAGGCAAGAACCAATGATATCTAATATGTATATATATTTACTTTATATCATTAATTGTTTTATTTTCATAGTTTCATCCGGACATACATACATACATACATACACACCAACAAGCCTTTATATATGTACTAGAAGTGGCTACCTGGTGTCTCCTGCATAGAGGAGGGGAACAGGTAGTTTCATAGATCCATTATTGTTGAATTGTGAGTTGGATCCCCTCAGGATGCCCCATTAAAATTCCTACGTAAAAAAAACCCACCTTGCATTGATCGAGACACTCTGAAAAGAAAACTTAATGTCTCCTATTTAAAATAATAAAAAAGCAAAAGAAATATCCATGCTATCAGCATGGATATTTTAATTTTAATTTGATTTTATCTTCACAAATATAAATCAAATCTTCATTATCTTGCTCAAAAAGATCTGCTGATAATGAATGTGTATATATATATATATTGACTTAATTGTTTTATTTTTTCATAGTTTCCTCTGGATATACATTCACACACACACACACACACACACATACATACGCACCAACTGCCCTTTATGTATGTATGTATGTATGTATGTATAGATAGATAGATTGCTAAAGTATGCGTGCTTGAGAATTATAACCAAAGGACTTAATTTTTTTATATTGACTTGACCTGGGCTCCAACATAGACTCTGCATGATTTTAGCCTAAATTATAGCAAAATATCACATTTCTGGCCAAACACCCTTTCTTGGGGGGAGGGGCTTACCCCTCAGTAGGAGATGTAGTTGGCTTATTCTAGGCCATATTAACTGGGCAAAAACACTCCTTCTATTTTGCTATAGTGTGTTTTGAAAAAAAAAAGAAAAAAGAGAACTAAATTGAATTTTTTTTTTCTAGGATGAATGATAATTCTTGCCAAGCACTCTTTTTTTTTTGGGGGGGGGGGCGGGGCTTACCCTCCCCCCCCCCATACATCTATACGAGAGGCACTTGGCAAATTCTAAGCCCAACCAACTGGGCAAAAACACACTGTATTTTGCTGTACTGTATTCATAAAAAAACATTTGATTTATTTTTTAGGATGAAGAATAATTCAAGCCAAACACCATTTCTTGGAGGGTGGGGGCTTACCCCTTCTGTAGGGTAAGCACTTGGCATATTCAGTGCAAGAATACAACTTGTATTTTTTCTGAACTTTATTCAGAAAAAAAAACAGAACTAAGTTGATTTTTTTTATATTTTTTTTATTTTTATTTTAGGATGAATAATAATTCTTGGCAAACTCTCTTTTTTGGAGGGAGGGGGCTTACCCCCCACCCCTTATAGGGAGAGCACTGCATATTCTAGGCCCTATCAACGGAGAAAGAACACACCTTGTATTTTCATATATTGTATTCAGAAAAAAACGGAGAACCAATTTTTTTTTTTTTTTATTTTTTTAGGATGAATACTAAATCTTGCCAAATACTCTTTTCTGGGGTGTGGGGGCTTACCCCCTGTGTAGGGGGAGCACTTGGCATATTCTAGGTCCTAACAAGAGTGCAAGTACACAACTTGTATATTGCTGTACTGTATTCATAAAAAAAAACAATAGAGAACTAAGTTGATTTTTTTTTTTTTTTTTTTTTTTTTTGGATGATGAATGACTCGTGCTTAATTTGCATCCATTTTTTTTTCTATTTTCCTTCTTTTTCTTTGATTTTTTTATTTTGATTTCTGATCAAATTTCTGCTTCATTTATGAGTGATCTGTTATTGTGTATTGACCCAGATGTTTTTAACTCAAAATAGAAAAGCAGTACATCGGAGCATTTCACAAATACACTTATTATAATAGAGATTCAGTGTCTATCTGTATCCGAAACTATGTCACTATTTACGTCACAATACCCTCTGTAAATTTATCAATGCATGTATAGGAAAAGCATGGGCCGCTATAAATAAATTATCGATCATATGGAAATCCAATCTCACAGACAAGTTAAAGAGACAGTTCTTCCAGACAGTTGTCGTGTCAGTACTGCTGTATGGCTGCACCACCTGGACCCTAACTAAGCGACTAGAGAATAAACTAGATGGGAGCTGCACAAGAATGCTGCAGGTGATCCTGAACAAGACGTGGAAACAACATCCTACGAGAAAACAGCTGTACGGTCACCTGCCACATATCACCCAAACCATCCGAGTAAGACGGACAAGACACGCGGGACACTGCTGGAGAAGCAAGGACGAACATAAGCCAAGTCCTCCTGTGGAAGCGAGCACATGGGCACACCAGTGTGGGCCGACCAGCAAAGACATACATTGATCAGCTCTGTGCGGATACAGGATGCTGCATAGAGGACCTCCCGAGAATGATGAGCGATAGGGACGGATAGAGAGAGATTGTCATGGATATCCGCGCTGACAGCACGACATGATGATGATGATTTAATTTATAGTCTAAATCATCAATATACACAATAAATCTTATTTATTAATGATGAAATTCTGAGTTAGATTTGCCTCAAAATAGCCCAAATTATTATGGTATTTACCTCACATCCCACTTATGTGGGTGTGACACAAGGTCTTTTTAATGTGGGACCACACATGAACCAAAGCTCATGGGATGGTAGGTGCAAAAAATGTGTAGATCCCATCAGCATTTTCCCTCAAGGGCACTGGGCAATAAACCCTGCCCTGCCCCTTTAAATCAAGGAGGCGGGTGTTGCCTGGGGGAGGGCATGGCTCCTTGGGAGCATGCTGTTTATTTAACATACAGGTCCAGTGGCCAAAGCCACCGGACACTGGACCCAAAGGCTGGGTTATTAGTGTGTTTAAAACCCTGCAATGTGTCTTATATATCCCTAAGAAATAAAGGTTTACATAATATATGGTGTGCTTAATTTGAATACTGGTTTTAACAAAACCTGGTTTAATAAATAATTATTTTGTATTATTGATCTCTAATATTATTGTTTTATTCTTTAATGTATTAAAATCAATCCTCTGATTTTATATAGAAACCAATTAAAATATAATCAAAATAAGTGTAATCTTTTTATATGCATTCTTATTTAATTTTGTTAGTCTTTCTAATTTAATATATTTCATTGCATTAAAACTTAAATACTTACACCCAGTTCTAACACATATTTGATAAAAAGGGTTGGTCTTAGCTATATGGGTTTGTTGAATTAAAAACAAATTCTTATGCAGGGTCGTCCACAAAGCATTTCTTCACTGACTGCAGTCTTGCGTAGGCCAACTACATCTCTCAGCGCTCCACTCACTTCAGTTATTTATGGGCATATTCCCCAAACATCCGGGCACATCAGTTGAACCTCATGCCTGTGCAATGCACAATTCTCGTGCATTCGGATGGACGCATGTAGGCCCAACTTCCGGGCACCTGAATTGCACCTCGCGTCCATCCAGCACTTAAATCACATTTCTTTGCATTTGGAAGGGCGTGTCTTGCTCTTTTTCTAAATGAGTACAGTATTACTCGTTCTCCGTCACAATGGGCAATAGGATTGGGGCAATCATATAGTTGCTAGGGCTTGACATGATGAGCCGATTGATCAGAGGGAGTCTCTCCAACCACCCATCTAGCTTAAGAAAGATCCAAAGTGGAATCTTACATATCATAGACTGCTCAGCCACCAGGATTCCATCCTTAAGCATCATGGGTTGTCACCCACAACCAACAGGTGACCCCATTGGGGGGATTTTACTTCTCTGCAGAGGTGCAGTCAGTGTATTTTAAAGGGTTGCTGAGTGATTGGATGTCTCCAGGACTCTCCTCAGTATTCTTGGTAAAAGCTTTTTATTTTTTTGATTCTTTTGTTTATCTTTTACTGCAAAAATTTTGAATTGGCATAAAGTTTACTAAATTTTGTTTAATTTTTTTTGCAGAGCGGTTCAAATGCAGGAGAGTCTCTGGAGGAGAAAATTCTTCGATTGGAATCGGATAAACAGGGGCTGCAATTGCAGATCAGTGTACTCAAGGACCAGCTTGATGCTCAAGATGAAAAAATCCGAGAATTGGAATTTTGTCTTGATGATAAACGGACACGTCTTATTAACGCAGAACAATTGCTTCAAAATGTAAGTCAAGGATTTCTCATAATATTTGAACATTTCTTTTTTTCTTTTCTTTTTGTAAATTGGGTTTAATTCAAACAACTTGAATTTTTAAAAGATGTTTTTTTTTTTTTTCTTTCTTTTTTTTCTTTTTTTTCTTTTTTTTAAAAAATCATTTCTTCTGCTCCTGTGTTAATTATTTCTGTCTTTCTCTTTCTCTCTCTCTCTCTGCTTGCCTCTCTTTCTCTCACTCTGCTGTCTCTCTATCTGCTTGCCCCCCCTCTCTCTCTGCTTGCCTCTTTTTATCTTTCTCTTCTCTCTCTCTCTCTGTTTGCTTCTATCTCTGCTTGCCTCTCTCTCGTTTTTTTCTCTCTCTTTCTCTCATCTCTCTCTCTCTCTCTCTGCCTCTTCTCTCTCTCTCTCTCTCCTCTCTCTCTCTCTGCTTGTCTCTTCTCTCTCTCTCTCTCTCTGCTTGCCTCTTCTCTCTCTCTCTATCTCTCTGCTTGCCTCCCTGTTTGCCTATTTTTTTCTCTCTTCTCTCTCTCTCTCTCTCTCTCTGCTTGCCTCTCTCTTTCTCACCGTCAATATCCAGTTGTTCGTTAGGGGTTAGGGTTAGAACCCCTAACTCTAACCACTATCAAACAACCGGATATTGACGGTGTAAATGAAAAAAATGACCTAATGACACTAAATTGAAAAGGGTAATATGGTCCATGTAGAATAATCATACTAGTTCCAATTACCGTCGAATTGGTAAGACAGGGCAGCAAGTAGTCATAACTCAATACGAATCTGGTTTGCTGCAAAGACTACTGCAAAATGGCAGGATATTTATGAAGCCTCAGAACATCATACAAACCAAGCAGCCAACAGGACTCAAGGAATGGAATCACCCAAATGCATGAGTGGACTATTCTGAATTCCCATAAGTACCAGTTGTCTTGACACTGGTTCAGTTGTGTTTGGCCAGTTGCTGTTGTTCAAACCAATAGTAGACTGACTGACTGACTGACTGACTTCAATAGTCCAGATCTTTTACTTGCACCATTGTTTGTGGAAATAGCATCAAAGATCATCTACTAAAATGCATTAAAAATCCTCGTTTTCTAAAGGCTAAATTTTGCGAAAACAAGGATTTTTAGAACTTTGATGCTATTTCCTCAAACAATGGTATAAGTAAAAGATCTAATTTTTGGTATCAGTATTAATTATACTAACACACAAATTTTTGCATAGATGGATAATTTGATAATTTAAAAAAGTGCAAAATCGACTTACCCTATTCACCATCGAGATAAAAGTAAGTTTCAGTCATTTGCTTCATTTAATTTACTGAACAGTTAAATCCTAAAAGTATGTCATCAACTCGCTAGAATTCACCGAGTGGCCATATTTCTTTTGTCTTTCCCTCCCCCAATCATTAAGATTTTGAAAAAGAAAAAAAATGAAGCAAATGCCTGAAACTCACTCTTATATGGATGGTGAATGGAAACCTCTAAGTCTATATAATGTTTTCGTACATTACTGCAGAAATGAAAAAAAAATTTCTTTGTTGAGCTATTCTATGCAAGCACCATTTATTTTATATAAATTTCAAAAGAAAATAAAGAGCGCAGGGGGGGAGGTAAACACTTATAAATAGTAAGTCTACTCACAATAGGGGTCTTCAACACAGTTTTTCTTCCCCCACTCATTAACATAAATTTTGAAAATATTTCTACAGTACTGTATTTAGTACAAAAATAACCAATAAAATTTGTAATAAATTAGATTTCTTCAAATCATCCTACGGTAATTTATGAGGAAGTGCGTCCCAGTCTCCTTGCTACCCAGTGACTATTAAAATAATGTCTTAAGGCGTTAAATGTATTTTAGAGGGGGTTCTCTTTATGAACAAATGGAGATGGGTGGATAGATATATATAAGTAAAAAAAACTACTTATCTAACGAAATTCACCTCTACCGTAACACGCGAAGATCTTAATAGAAATAAGGTCGTCGTCATTTGCTCCCTCGCCACTGTTCTTTTATACTCGGTCCGGCCGAAACGTCACAACACTCGTCTCGCCAGCTACGAGACTTGCCACTATAAATTGTTGCCTCAAGGAGACTCCCGAGTTTTACCGCCACAACTAGTCGGACTCGTCACATGTTTTGTTCTTCCGCCCACACGTGCAACATGCCACCCGCTGTCTCTTCGATCGACGGACCGTTGTTGGCTCATCACAGGTTCGTGAATTTTGCCCTTCCGTCTCACTACAAGTCGATGGGGCGGCCTAAAGTCGGTATCAGCCAGTCAGCAAGGGAGTCTAACCCCTTTTCAATAGCGCTAGACCAAGGAGATTGTTTTTAGCATCTGAGGTGGAGCGCCACACCTACCATCAGCTCCTTACTTTACCGCACTGATCCCTGTGCTACTCATACGCTGAGTTGGCGGGTACCAGTATCGAACTAGGAACCTTGTGGTTTCTAGCCGAATGCTCTACCGACTGAGCTAACCTGGCCCCTAACAAATTGAGGTAGATGGATAGATATACATCTTCATATCTAAACAAGAATTACGACAAATTTCTATAAATAAACAAGAATTACGACAAATTTCTATAAATAAACAAGAATTACGACAAATTTCTATAAATAAATTTCTAAACAAATTACGATAAATAAATAAGAATGACGACAAAAAAAAGAGAAGCCCCCCCCCTCTCTAAAATACATTTAACGCCCTAAGCTGGTTGTTTTCTTTCAAGTAACACCACCGAGACGACATAGCTGGGGACGTTATTTTAATAGTCACCGGGTAGCAATTTCTGAGGCAGGAGACCGGGACGCACTTCCTCATAAATTACCCATCCTACTGCCCCTTTAAAATTGCAGATGGTATCACTCATCTTCAGGCCTCGTGACCTATATTTTCACTAACAATATAATAAGAAATCTCACTAAATGATAGGGCGGGGCAGAGATGTTGACTCAAGGGAACTGAGCACTCCCACTCACCCAGGCCTGCAATGCCTCATTCTTGATAATAACCAAAGAGTAAGATAAAAAAAATAAATTAAAAATTAATAATGTTCCACTACTACTACTACTACTATCACTACTAATTATGGAGGTGCACGGTCTAATAGTTAGAGTTGTAGGAAAATGGACTCGTTGATCCGAGTTCAAATCCTCGACAAGGCTGTTTGCATTTTCACATAGCACTAATACCCAAGAAAGGTATGAATCCATATATTCTCTCTCCAGCTATGTGTAAATAGTAGGGCAGACTGGGCTCTTTAACCTTGGATAGGTAAACAATCTAGGAGAAGGAAAACTCTGAATTTGAAAAGCCTGAGGTTACCAAAAAGTGTGGATGGTTCAATACAAGCCCTCAGCACTATAAACAAAATCCTGTGTCAGTTGTTCATCGGATGAACACTCATGTGTCAAAATCGACGCAAGTCTATTTAGGTAACCAGTCTAGGAGAAGGAAAACTCTGAATTAGAAAAGCCTGAGGTTACCAAAAATGCGGATGGTCAAATACAAGCCTTCAGCACTATAAACAAAACCCTGTGTGAGTTGTTCATTGGATGAACACTCATGTGTCGAAATTGACAAGAGAGTCCATTTAGGTAACCAGTCTAGGAGAAAGAAAACTCTGAATTAGGATATCCTGAGGTCAGTCATTGATTGGGTTTGTGGCATTCCTTGATGCACCAATTCTTTCCTATCGACTGAGCCAAAAAGTGTGGATGGTCCAACACAAGCCTTCACCACCATAAATAAAATCCTGTGTGGGTTGTTCATTGAATGAACCTTCCTATGTCTAAATTGACGAGAGAGAGTCCACTACTACTACTACTCATTATCATCATCATCAAATTGTGCTGATAGCATGGATTCCTTTAACTCTCTCTATCTCTTGTCATCCATTTCTATCAGCCACCACTCTTGTCAGGTCCTCTACATGGCATCCAGTGTCTTCATAGAGCTGATGAATGTCATTTTTTGCTGGTCAGCCAGCACTGGTGTGTCCATGTATAGGTGTCTAAAATAGAAAGTCACTTATAAGTGTTTTTGCTTCTCTAGAATTGCAAGTGTAGAATGTGTGGAGACAGAAATGAAAAAATTCCGAGAAATAGCTCAACTGTGTTGTGCACGTGCTTCCACTCATAACTAAACCCAATCCAAAAGTGACATGGTGGAAACCCCACTTCCGGGTTCCCAACAGCCTCCTACTGATCAAAGGGAGCAACTCTATTTTTGTTAGGTCTTCCTAACACGTTCCTTTTTTGGAGTAACTAACTATAGTGAGCATGCTTGGGGTTAATTTGTAGGGTCTACACTTTAGTGTGATTTCACTTTTGGTCAGTTCCTATAAAGTTTTGCTCAACTTTCGTTTTGCATTTGATTTCACGGGAGGTGATGGAGTTAGTAATGGAGTTTTTCTTCAATGTGTCTAAAATAAGGTTTGCATTAAATAGATATTTATTTCTAGAATCTAAAAATATAACATTTTAAACTGAACATCAGGCTTTTCACATTTAAATGAATTTTATATATTAATTTTTCATAGCAAAAATACTAAATTAAAGTTTTGAAATAAAATAACTGATGCATTATAAAATTCATTAATTGATAAATCAATACTGAAAATTTCATTAAAATCGGATAATTCCCTGATTTTTGGTAAATTTCTTTGCAGTCGCGAATGTTGCATAAAAATTGTAAACAAGCATGTAAAACCATTGAAAAATAGACAGAATGGCGGATCGCGTCAAAATTGACCAAAACAAATAGTTTTAAATCTATTAAAAATAAACTTATATTTTTCTTTTTTTAATGATGGTTATTATGTTACTACTTATTGATTTAGACAAAGTTTGACCGTAAATAATAGATTTGATTATTTTTAATTCGCTTTGAAAATTCGTAGCAGACGACAAAAATGCCAGCCATCAGTAAGTCCAATGGAATGGTTGGCATGTTATTGACTATGTTATTTGTAGTGTGTCTGGGTCTTGTTTTGATGCAGACCTTAATTCAAATTTCTAGCTACAGGTACGTTCACAATTTATGACTGCCCATAAATTGTAACAATATGCCAGCTGGACTTAGCTGTTTGAAGAATATGACTGTCTTAAACTTAGCTGTTTAAAGACCTGGTAACTTTATCCTGGTATATAACAATTATATCTCTAAGGTTGAGAAAGCGCGTGGTGTAATGGTTAAAGTAATAAGAAATGGACTCATCGCCCCGAGTTCAAATCCTGGACGTGGTAATTGCATTTCACTTAGCTCTAATACCCCTGGGAAAGGTATGAATTCTACTCTCCCTCCAGCTATGGGTAAATAGTAGGGCAGACTGGGCTCTTTAACCTTGGTTAGGCAACCGGTCTAGGAGAAGGAAAACTCTGAATTCAAACCTGTTAAACTCCGCTTAAGAAATTGACCTTGTGTCACATCCTGCTCGTGCGGAGGGGTTGGTAAATATATATATCTCTAAGGTTGGTAGAGGGATAAGTACTAATAATTCACAGAGAAAACTGGAGTCAGCTTTTGGAGAAAGGAAACAACAACCTTTTGCTACTATGAAGAATTTTATGTACAAAAAGCACAAGAATATACAACAGAGTACAACCAATGTTTCAAATAAGAATGGTAATTCAAAGACTTCAGTGTCCAAGATTTAGTTTGGTTAAGTTGGATTTAAAGTTAGGGTTGCAGAGAATATGTCTGCAGGACTTAACTGGCTTGAACTTAACTGTTTGAAGACGTGACAACTTGATTCTGGTGGCCCAGATGAATTGTAGTAACTGCTAGGTTGTCAGCTCTCAGCCCTTTTGGTGGTGGAAGAAGACACTGTTTAGATTGTTGCCATTTTGGGCTTGTAATGATATGATATCTTACTGTCATTGACCAGCTTAAATTCTTTTAAGTCTGTATACTCCTAGTCTCACAAAATTTATCAATCAAAGGTTTTCAACACCCGTAATTTATCTTACACATTCATGAAATGATATAGCTGTTTCTCTGAATTTATTTTAGATGAGGCTTGATAATTAGTATTATTTGGATTATTCAGACTATTGTTCTCATCTTTATTGTTATGTGTACAACGTTTTGGCCAATGTGCCCTCTGGCCTTCTTCAGGTATTTCTTGTCAGACTCTGGAACCTTCTTTTCAAACTAGGAAACTTTCTTTTCAAACTCTGGAACCTTCTTGATGTAATCGTTAGCTATCATAGAACTTTGAACACAACCCTTTATTCAATCCATAGGGGTATCCTGGTTTCATTCCGCTAACTATAGCTGGGGTACTGGTGTTAAGCTGTGTTAATTCTTCTTCTATCTTAC
The DNA here is from genome assembly GCA_023376005.1 of Doryteuthis pealeii. NCBI lineage: Eukaryota > Metazoa > Mollusca > Cephalopoda > Myopsida > Loliginidae > Doryteuthis > Doryteuthis pealeii. The sequence goes on from CM042181.1 coordinate 8,162,755, forward strand.
TGCTGCCGCTGACCAGGATTGAACCTGCAACCAAGAGATAACTGTCACTTAGAACTGTCTTAACCTAACTCCTTTATCCACTATGCTATATGTCCAATTGGACAATTCAGTGGACAAGAAATTCCTGAAGAATGCTGGAGGGTACATGGGCCGAAACGTTATACAGATAACAATATGGATTGAAGAATAATCAAACTAATGCCGTCAAAAATACCCAGTGCATTATCAAGATTGCTCCCCTGTAATTGGCCAGGTCAAAAGGAACTAATTACCCCTCAAAGGCCACTACACCCACACAATGGGGGGGGGGAGAGGGGAGATGAAGAATAATCAAACTAAGTTCCAATTACCGTTGAGTTGGTAGGACACGGCAACAAGTGGTTATAACTCTATACAAACCTGTCTTGTTGCAATTGACAGGGTATTTGTCATTGAAACCAGGCAGCCAGTCGGAGCTCAAGGAGTAGAGTCGCCCAAATGCATGAATGGATCATTCTTGATTTCTATAAATACCAACTGTCTTGGACACTGCTTTAGTTGTGCTTAGCTAGTTGCTGTTATTCAAACCTACAGTAGACTGACTGACTTCAGTAAGGATGAGGACAATAGTCTGAATAATCCAAATAATATATCTGATTGGTTTGTTTTGTTTTACGGCATATCAACCTCAGTGGGTCATTTAATGCCGATAAAGTTTTGAAATAAATCAATTCTTAATGGATAATACAATTTTTTTATAAATACATTTTTCTATTTAACCCATAGATGGGACCCTAACAGGTACTACCACTCCGGGTCAGAGTGGACCAGGGAGCAATGGTGATGAAGGGGTGCTCCACATTCCCCAAACCTCCAGAACTGGAACCTCACCATCAGATAGAGTTTAATGTCATTCGCAGGACATGTAGACCTGCAGCCACCGCCTTCTAGCACCCATATGATAAAAAGGGGTTGGGGCTTGCCATAAGGGCAATAGGGTTGGGAAAATCATATAGGTGCTAGGGCTTGACGTGACCAGCTGATTGATTGGAGGGGGCCTCTCCGACCGCCCGTCTAGCCCAAGATAGGGCCAAAGTGGAGTATTGCATGTCATGAACTGCTCATCCACTGAGTTCTATCTTTAAGCATCACGGGTCACCACCCACGGCCAACAGGTGGCCCCATTGGGGGAGTCTTACCCCTCTGCAGAGGTGCATTCGGTGCATTCTAACGCCCCAGCCGACAGGGCGGTACTATATCTGATTTGACTGGATGGTTGAATGGGGCTTGTGCCTAGTGCTATCCTTTCATCTGCTAAATATTGATGTTTCTGACGAGTGTTGCTATGTGTCAATTATAGTATAACACTTACTTGTGCATAGATTATACTCTTGTATTTAATTACAGTCCCTTGGGGTTTGTATGAGATATGCAGTCTTTATAATGAGGGGGTCCTATGCGCATCACTTGGGAAAGGCTCAAAATAACCCTGGTCCCGGTGACCACTGTCAGTAAGTATTAGACTACTCTGGTGCAATGGGGGCATTTTTTAGTGTGTGTGGGTGGGTGGGTGTGTGTGTGGGTGGGTGTGTGTTTACTGTTAAGGAATTGTGTAGGAGAACAAAATGAGAAATGTAATTTCCTTACAGTGAATAAATATAAAAATACACAAATATGTGGGTTTGTCAAAAGGTAATGCCATTTTGTTTAGGAGAAGTATAATTACCAACACAGTAACATGTATCATACATCAAAATGAAACTAGTCTTCTGTGGATCACATCCCTACTTCTCCACATAAGTTAGTCAAAAAGTAATGCCATTTTTTTAGGACTGGTATAATTACCAACATAGGATCATGTATCATGCATCAAAATGAAGCTGGTCCTCTGTGGATCACATCCCTACTTCTCCGCATAGTCACCATTTCTCTCAATAGCAATGTTCCATCTTCGAATGAGAGCATGTATCCCTGTCCCATAGAATTCTGTTGACTGTTTTTTGAGCTACTTCTTCACTACAGATTTCACTTCCTCATCACTGGAATAATCACTATCATCTCTTCGGTCCCATTAAAGAGGGTTTAAGACACAAACATTATTCCAGTAACGAGGAAGTGAAATCTGTAGAAGTATGGATGTGATCCACAGAGGACCAGCTTCATTTTGATGTATGATACATGTTGGTAATTATACTTGTTCTAAACAAAATGGCATTACTTTTTGACTCACCTAATTGGAGAAGTAGGGGTGTGATCCACAGAGGACCAGCTTTATTTTGATGTATGATACATGTTCCTGTGTTAGTAATTATACTTGTTCTAAACAAAATGGCATTACTTTTTGACTCACCTAATTGGAGAAGTAGGTATGTGATCCACAGAGGACCAGCTTCATTTTGATGTATGATACATGTTCCTGTGTTGGTAATTATACCTGTCCTAAACAAAATGACATTACTTCTTGACTAACGCTCGTACAATTAACAAAAACAAACAAAAATATACCATAGAATATTGACATGAAACAAACCAATACCATACAACATAACCCCTGATAATGTTAACACATTGTTAAAACCAATTACTAAAAGTATCTTATTATAATGGAGATTGTGGGTTTGTCTGTCTGTAACCGAAACTATATTACTATACAAGTCACAATTCCCTTTGTTATTTACATTACATTCTACCTGACTTTATTTTATTTAAACCTCAATTATTGATAAAATTGTTTTACATCATTAAGACTGTTGACCATATTTGCATACTGATAACATGCAATTGTATTTATATATACTACAAAATAGCGGTTTACAGTATGAATGGAAAGGCTAATTTGCATATTGATCCTAAAAATGTGATTTTAATAAATATATGCTTAGTATTATTGATTTCTAATTGTTTGGTTTTATCTTAATGAATATGAGCAACAATCTCGACGAAAATCTTAAAAGAAATCTCTTAACAAGAAGAAATAACTGTAATATTATTCTTTACTTCCTATTTTAACTAAATAGTTAAATTAAGAAAATTTACCAATGAAAGACGGGAGTAATGGAAAATGATGGAAGATTTAGATTCAAAGTTGTTCTATTTTTCAATCATACCCCCTCTGTTCCAATTTTTTTCTGCATTCTTATTCAGTTTCATTAGCCTTTCTAATTTAATGTGATATTTTATTATATTAAAACTTAAATACTTGCATCCGGAGGGTGCATATATTTGCTAGTATATATAAATACACATCATAAGCGATAGGCACGACATAACCCTGGATGGGTTGATATGTCATTAAAATCAATAAACAAACAAACAAACAAACAATTAACAAAAACGTATTTATTGTCTGAGCAAATATGAAAAAGCAACCGAAAGGAGTGAATAAAGAGGTGAATGAATAAATGTCTTTATTGTAGTGGAGGTGCGTAGTGTAATAGTTACCATTGTAGAAAACAAACATAGCGAGACAAGTTCAAATCCTGGATGTGGCTGGCTTTTTACATTTCTCATAGCACTGATATCCTGGGGAAAAAAAATGAACTCAACTATTCTCCCTAAGGGTAAATAATAGGGAAAACTGGTCTCTTTAACCTTGATATGGCAACCGGTCTAGGAGAAGGAAAACTCTGAATTCAAACCAAAGGGTCTCTCTTCTCGTTACTCAAAACCTCCTCATCCCCATAGATGTAGCAGTCTGGAGAATCTAAATAAAAAAAATAAAAAAAATAAAATAAATGAAATCATATGTATGTGAATTCAAAGAAGAATTAATTTTTTGTTTGGGAGAGGGGATAGACTGTACACTCATTGTTCTCATCTTTATTATTACTAGCAAATATATGCACCCTCCGGGTGCAAGTATTTAAGTTTTAATGTAATAAAATATTGTATTAAATTAGAAAGGCTAATGAAACTAAATAAGAATACAGATAAAAAGATTTGAAACAGAGGGAGTATAATAAAAAATGGAACAACTGAAACTTACTCTTCCATCACTCTCGTCTTTCATTGTTATTTTTTCTAATTTAAGTATTTAATTAAAAGAGGAAGTAAAGAATAAAATGACAGTTATTTTATCTTGTTAATGGATTTCATTTAAGATTCATTGAAGAGATTTTTGCTTATATTCATTAAAATAAAACCAAACAGTTAGAAATCAATAATACTAAGCACATATTTATCAAATTCGATTTTTTAATATTAATATGCAAATTAGCCTTCCCGTTCACATTGTAAAGCGCTATTTTGTTGTATATATAAATATAATTGCATGTTGTTAGTATGTAGACATAGTTAACAGTATTAATAATGTTAGACAATTTTATTAATGATTGAGGTTTAGATAAAAATAAAATCATGGAGAATGTGATGTCAATAACTAAGTGACTTGAGTAGGAATATAGTTTCGGTTACAGACGGAAAAGCACACAATCTCCATTATAATAAGATATACACAACGATTCCCGAGTTCAACAAGAAAAACCTGAAGAAAGCCAGAGGGTACATCAGTCGAAACATTGTGTATATAACAATAAAGATGAGGACAACAGTTCAAAAAATCTAAATAATACAAATTAAATATAACCGTTCAATAAAAAATGAAGTACATGACTGAAACTTACTCTTATCTGTATTGGTGGAGTGGCCTATTGTTGGTATCAACCAGACAGTGAGGAAGTCTATCCCCTTTTTGCTAGCACTAGACCAGGAAGATTGTTTTTGCATATGGGGTGGAGCACCACACCTACCTTCAGCTCCCCACTTTACAATGCAGATCCAAGCTGTGCTATTCATGCGCTGAGTTGGTGAATGCCGGTATCAAACCCAGAACTTTGTGGTCCCACAGATACAGAAGTGTGTGTAATGGTAAAAGAGATTTACTCCCCTTCCTCTTATCCTTTAATGTTGTATCAGAAACATAACTTTATAATAACGTAAACAATACTCTTACCAGCACAGCATCATCCAGCATAGACAAATACTTCAGCTAGTTGATATCAATTAACAGTACTTCATCTCAATAATTAAATATCATTATTATAACTAGCAAATATATGCACCCTCCATTGGGTGCAAGTATTTAAGTTTTAATGTAATAAAATATCCTATCAAATTAGAAAGGTGAATGAAACTAAATAAGAATACAGATAAAAAGGTTTGAAACAGAGGTGGGTATTATCAAAAAGTTGAACAACTGAAACTTACTCTTCCATCACTCCAGTCTTTCATTGCTAAATTTTCTTAATTTAACTATTTTGTTAAAATAGGAAGTAAAGAATAAAATTACAGTTATTTCTTTTTGTTAATGGATTTCTTTTAAGATTTATCCCTGAGATTTTGGCTCATATTCATTAAGATAAAACCAAACAATTAAAAATCAATAATATTAAGAACATATTTATTAAAATCAAATTTTTAATATTAATATGCAAATTAGCCTTCCTGTTCACACGGTAAACCGCTATTTTGTTGTATATATAAATACAATTGCATGTCCTTAATATGTAGCTCCGGCCCACACCGGGGATCCAGTGGCTTCGGCCCTGGATCTTTACGAGTTAATAGCGTCGATCCCAGGGGGCTATCCCCCCAGGCAACACCTGCCCCCTTGATTTAAAGGGGCAGGGCTGGGTTTATTGCCTAGTGCCTGAGGCGCCCCCCTTGAGGGGGAATGCCGACGGGATCGACGCAATTTTTTCACCTGCCACTCCATGAGCTTCGGCTTGTGGGTGGTCCCACGTTAATAGGGACTTTGTGCCTGACCCGTACAAGTGGGGTACGCGGTAAATATCATGTAGCCGGCCAACGCCGGGGGTCCAATGGCTTCGGCCCTGGATCTTTCAAGCTAGCATTGTTGACCCAGTGGGCCATCCTCACCCAGGCAACACCTGCCCCCTCGATTTTAAAGGGCAGGACTGGATTTATTGGCCAGTACCTAAGCCCCCCCCTCCCCGAGTGGGAATGCCGACAGGATCAATGCATTTTTTGCACCTGCTTACCCATGAGCTTCGGTTTGAGGTTGGTCCCATATTAATAGGGCCTTGTGCCTAACCCGTACACGTGGGGTATGTGGTAAATACATGTAGATATGTTCAACAGTACTAATGAAGTAAGACAATTTTATTGATAATTAAGGTTTAAATAAAAATAAAATGCTTGAGAATGTGATGTAAATAACTAAGGGAATTGTGACTTGAGTAGTGATATAATTTCGGTTATAGCACGACAAATATACAATCTCCATTATAATGAGATAAAAAGTTAGTTTTTCTTTTGTGAAACAAGTAGTTACGATCTTGTCTAACTCAGACCACTTTAACCAAACAAGCCAATTGTTTTGTGTGAAGCACATGGCCAAATTATGCTAACTCCGCCTCGTTTTTGTTTAAAGTTTCCAGTTATCTCCCTTGAACAACCTTTAACTTGGCCGCACCAAGTTCGACCTTGGCCTTTGTCAATCGACTCTACCACTGACAGCATTTTACTACTTAGTCTAACTTTCCACTGCCACCTCTTCTTAAACTGGATACCCGCTTCACTTGGATTCCATAACTCTTACTTTGTGAGGATCGTTATATTATATAAAGTAAGTATAAAGAAAAAAACAAAAAAAGAAGAAAGAAAGTGGTCTTTACTTTATGTAATTTAAATGTATATTTGATTGAAAAAACAATTATTTAATAACAAAATTGGTATACATTTCTTCTTTGTTTTATAAAAAAAAACGCGCCTTTTCTTGCTTTTTTAAAAAAAATATTTATTTAGAAATAGGCTAGATCTCTGGTAGAAAAGTCAGGGTACGTTTAACATTTTCTCAGTAAATATATCTATTATTTTTTTATTATTATTAATATGAATCTTAAAGTACAAAGTGGGTAGTAATATACGAGTGGGTTACTCTTTTTGACTTCGAATTATGTTTCCCCCCGTTTTGGTTAGCGTTAGTAGATTTATTTATTATTTATTTATTTATTTATTGAGAGAAAGAGAGAACCAGGCAGCATTTTTATTACTGTTGCTATTAAAAATAATAACAAATAGTAAAAGAGGGTGTGGGTATGAAATGAGGGTAGACAAGATTTTGTATATAAAAATTGAAGACGTGAAAAAGAGGGTGACCATTCTCGTGAATTAGTACAAGTACCTGTGTATACAATTTATTTACTGAGTGAATATAAAACGTTCGCATTTGTCCCACGCTTTCAAAATCGGTCAGGCAAAGTGCCCGTTGTAATTACAAAACACAAAATCACACATAGATATTGTCACAGCATTAATAGCAGTAACAAAAATCTACTTTTTGAGAACTGCTACGGTTAATTATTTAACTTAGCTAAAAACAAAAACTGTCTACTTTTGAGACACTGAGTTTTTAAATAACCCTAATAAAGAAAGAAAGAAAGAAGAGAAAAGACTATTAGGTTTTTAGTTTTGATATATACTTTGTTCTAGATTTACTAATAAACCTAATGACTTCACATTTTACGATATATATATATATATATATATATATATATATATATAAAGTTGAGGAATAAAGTGGATAATACATAAACAATTACAGTCAAATATAAATTGATTGAAATTGTTTGTGTTTTACCCACTTTGTTCCTCAACTTTTAATCACATTTTGTCGGGTTTTACCCAATCTGTTATTTCCTTATATATATATATATATATATATATATGTATGTATGTATGTGTATATATATATATACCTACTGTTTTTTCTTTTAATCACACGTGGCATTGACATTTGACCCTACTGTCCCCTCAGTTTTTAACTAGTCCACTTAAGTTGGGGGGGGGGGTCCCCAGTTATTTTGATCTAAAAGAAATGTAAGATCGAAATGACTAAATCGGAAACTCAATTTCTTTTATTCAAATATTTGTTCCTTTGACAAATACATTTTTCCCTCTTTTTTAACTGACGTTTTGTAACTTTTATAATTTTGTACCCTATTTTTTCGTTTCGTTCAGTCAATTCCCTCTTTTAAAAAAAACTTGTTTACTCATCTGACTCGTTAATAAACGAAATTGTAATGTATTTGTTTTTTTAACCAGATCTCATATTGCAAAGTTTTGACAGCTTTAAGAAGTCATCATTTTTATTGTTATTAAAAATATATACATTAGGCTTCATATCATATTCCACTAACATCTGTCCGGTAGACTATGGTAGATACAGAATATAGACACTGTGTTAATGATAACACAGTGTCTACTATACACAGGTTGATTTCTAAACAAATCTTGGTAGACTGTGAATTCAGGAATGCAATTTTAGTACCGTAGTTACCGGACAGATATTAGTGGAATATATTCCACTATGAAGTCCATTTTTAATTTCTCAACTGAGATTAATACTTTTTGATAAGAATGAAACTCTAAGGAAAACATAACTTAATACGTTAATTCATTTAAGTTTAAAAAAATTAAACGACAGTATTAATTGATGTTGTCTAGATTTAAAATTGTTGCGTAGTGATTCAGTTATATACTTTTTTTTAATATCTCAGAACAGCAAAAGTGGATTGTTTTAAGTTTAAAAAAAAATTCTTATGCTGAAATAGAAATATCGGCAAGATTACCAGTGAATAGTAAATTTCAATTTATTTTAGTATAAGACTTAATTACTTAGTAAGTTTAAAATCTCAAAAATAAAATTTTACGCCCCTGAATTCACTGTTTACCCAAATATTTTCACAAAAAGAGGTGTGTTGTTTTCAATGTGTTGAAGTTTGTATGTAAAACCTTTTTTTTGAATTTAGATGCTGACAAAAATATACAACAAATGGTTTATTTAATGTTTAAAAAAGTAGAGTAATGTATTTTAACTTTTTAAAAACTTTTTTTAAAGGTATTTTTTACTTTTAAGTTTTATTGTATTTTTCAAAAAAATTCGTTTTGTTTTTAAATTAAAACCAAAACGAAATCTTTGAAAAAATACATAAAAAAAAAACGATAAAAATACATTTATAAAAAAAAAACCCAAAAAACATTAAAACTTTTAATTAAAAAAAATTTTTTTTATAAATTCAAGACGATTTTTCATCTCAGCTAAAAATTTAAAAAACAAAACAAAAAAAATTTAATTTTGATAAGGAATGTTACCAACCCGGTACCAACATAACTTTGATCTTTCTGTCTTAAGTTTTTTTGCTCTAACCACTTTTTATTTTATTGTTTTGTTTGCTAAAAAGAAATTCTCTTGGCCATTTTTAAACATTCAACCTTGTAAAACATGTTGCTGTGTATCTTGTTTTTAGTCTTTCTTTTGATTTCTGTGAATCTCATACTAAGAAAAACAACTTTTTACAGCATTTTCATGAAAATCTAAATCATTTAGTAAATGAAACTTTTATTTAAGCTGAAATAAAATAAAACTTTAATTTATTTTGTTATGACTAAAATCTTTCTTTCTTTGCCATTATAAAAAAAAAAGAAAGATATATTAATAATAATTTTATCTTTAATTTTTGGCTACTTGTTTCAGCCCCCCACCCTCTTATAACCTTTCTATTGGTGATAAAACAATAAGAAACAGTCTTTTGATCATAGGGTAGAGAAGTGTCTTATCGTAAACTGTACTGAAGACAAGCTAAGATATTTGCTGTTGTGCTCGTGTTTTGAGGTTTGATTACAAAAAAAAAAAAAAAAAAAAAGTACATATCCATTTCGTATGTTTGTTTTGTTTATTAATAATAACAAATCTTTCTTGACGTTTTTATAATTTATTTATAATTATTATTTTATTCGCAATATGAGGCACGTTAAAATATTTCCTAAAAGTAGGGAGATTAAAAAAAAAAAAAAAATCTTTTACTTTATTGTTAAAAAAAAGAAAAAAAAGTAGGACACCGACTGGTTAAGACTAAAAACCGAATCTATTTTCTTTACATAAACGAAACGAAAAAGAAAAAGTTAAATGAGAAAAATATGTCGTAGAGTATTTTTTCGACTTATCTTTTTATTTATCTTTATACTTCCCTCAACATTATAAAGAAAAAAGATTTAAACTAGTATATACTTTTAAGAATAAGAATAGCTGTTTGTTAGTGTTAGATAAGAAATTACGAAGGAAGACAACAATTTTGTTAGATTTCCCATTGTTTATTGAAAAATAAAAGAAAAAAACAAACACCTAATTACTAACAAACACTAAACAGGAAGAAGATGACACCAACTATATAGTAGTTGTGAACTTCAGACGTAGTAGACATTAAAATTTGACTCACAATACTGATAGTATTTGCTTAGTTTTAAGAGTCGAATGTTTTGAAAAAAAAAATCACTAATTTTTAGCGGCAAGGAGATAAAAATCAAAATTTCTGAGGATAATGAATTGAACTTAACCTTTCTCCACGAAAATATTTATAGATTTCGTTATTTAAATTTTTTTTATTTTATTTAGTCCCAAATTAAAATGCTTTCCAAAGCTCCTGGGTAACGGTATCCCTATATGTCGTCGTATTGTAGTAAGTCTTCTCTGACCGCTAACTTCAGCTATTTCTGTTAAGCACATTCTCTAACATTGCAAAAGCAACTCTCTTAAAGGGATGTAAAAAAAAAAGTTTTAAGAAAGAGCTCTTTTCGTCAGTTTAAGAAACAAATCTATTGAAAATAGATCTTTCTGGTGTCATATAGCAGAAACCACCTTCATAGTAACATGGTTGGGACATTATAAGCCTTAAACAATAACTCTGCTTGAAGAGCCTGTTGACCCCTAGGCTATTGCACTTGAGGGGCAATCTCTGATGCTTGTTGTCCTGAAGGAAATACCAACGGAGCTGAGCAGTTTTTGTCCCTGCCTACACGTACATGAGGGTCCCCCCGAGGCCACCGATATAGATATGTTTTCGTAGGCCTCGGTCCCCCTCAATAAACTTGTTCTTGTTTCTTCATTGTGTGTGTGTGTGTGGGGGGGACCCTACCTGGCGTTTTGGTTAGAGGTACGTGGTGTAGGTAATTATGAACTTTTGTTTAGTAAATTAGGGTGTCCCAGAAAAAACAGAACCCACAAATTTTGTAATAAAACTGTTAATTTTAACTAGGGGGGGGGGTTAGGGTTTGGGTTCTGTTTTTTCTGTACAGGGTGACCCAAAAAAAACAGAACCAAATTATTTATTTATTTTCCCATTGAACTAACTCTAACCCTAACCCCCTAGTTAAAATTAAGTTTTAAGAATCCAGCTACTCTCCCTCCAGCTTTGGATAAAATAGTAGGGCAGACTGGTCTCTTTAATTTTTCTATTTCACTTATAACAATGAAGATGGGGACAATAGTCCGAATAATGCTAATAAACTAATCTTCAAGCCTCATCTCAAAATTCAGAGAAATAGTAATCTTAACTTGTATTTAGATTTATTAGATTTTATGGACTGTTGTCCTCATCTTTGTTATAAACACAACATTCTTCAGGTATTTCTTGAACTTACTTGGGGGCCTTCATGTTTTAATTGGGAGACTTTATGGAACTTCAAACCAAACCCTTTAAATTATTACTGAGTAATAATTGGACACATAGCCATTAGTCTAAGTGGAAAAATGTAGTTAATAAAGATAATTAGTCACCTGATTAGTTTTGCAGAGAAACTAATCTAATTACAATATGAGGTGCATTCAAAAAGTATTGAGACTAAAAGTGCATTACCAAGACACAAAAAAAAGGTACCATTATAGTATGTGGCCTACGAAATCATGTCTCTCTTATAGTATGTGGCCTACCATAAAAAACATATTATAAGGTTATAATAACTAATAACCCTAACCCTATTTCAGAATTTTAGAATTAAATAGATCTCTGATTCATATAAATTATGGATAAATTCTTTTTTAATTATTCTTAATTACTATATACAGCTTATGACTGAATTGGATTTCTTGAAATTGAATATATATGAAAAATAATTAGTTTCAATAATTTGCCTACTACTTATATCTATAAATATACTCTTACTGAGGTAGGCCACATACTATAACAGAATCAAAAAGGTAGGCCGCATATTATAATGGCACCAAAAGAAAAATGAAGCCCTCCTCATCAATAAATTCCTTCCTGCTCTTTGTGTACCAAAGACATTCCGAAAGCGCTCGTGAAGAAACCTTTGGTGGATTGCTACACCAATTCCACCCTGACATTAAAAAGATGGCCAGACAGAAAGGATCGAACAAAAACTCGTCCGACAAGAATTGTCAGAGTTTAACAAAACATGTTTAAAAGAAAAAATGTTGCCAAAATATACTTATATATATATATATATATATATATATATATATAACAATAGTTTGGACTAATATATATATATATATATATATATATATATATATATATATATAATATATATTATAGTCCAAACTATTGTTTTAGTCTATTACAGAGAAACATCCACTGGAATGAATCCACTGAATTCCAACATGTTAAACTCTGCTTAAGAAATTGACCTTGTGTCACATCCTACACGTGCGGATAGGTTGGTAAATATATATGCACACATACACACTAGCTGTAGTACCTGTACTTCAGTGTAACCATTGTCTTCATAATGGGGTTTCAATATGCAACAATGCCAAAAAGAAAGAAAAAATGACCCTGACAAATTTGTTTCCAACTTTTTTATAGCAATGCCCCACCCCACTGGAATTTGGATGATGCTATATGAAAATGAAGACCATTATCATATTTGTGTGGGTGTCTGGCAATGTTTTTGTTTTCATTATAATAGTCACTAAACAATTTCTTTTTTATTTCCCTTGTTATGTCTGTTAATTAACTCACGTGTATGACACTTTATGAGACTGATAAATGTCATAAAAGCAAATAAAATTCCTGACCATTGACAATACCTTTCTTTTTTATTTACAATGCATTTCTATAGTAAATCATTGGCAATTCAGTCTCGAAAGACTATGTTAAAAGTTTTTGTGTGCCCCTGAAGTTGCAGCACCTCCTGTGACTATGAAGTCCTATGTTTGAGAAACATTCTCGACCACAGATTTTGCATTTGTAGGTTGTCCCTGTAGATGATGATGTTCCGATGCTTTGTTGCCGTTGTTTTCTTATGGACCTTTTAGCTTCATGATGTTGTATCAGGGTGACTTCTGACATGTACAGTCCTCTATGGAGATTCTGCCGCCACCGAGGGTGGTCTTGAGCCAAATTTTCCCAGCTGGAAGGGACAATGCCAAAGCACCTGAGATCATTTTTGCAGACATCCTTGAATCGCAGTAGGGGGCGACCAATCTGTCTTTTACCAGATGTTAGCTCTCCATACAGGATGTCTTTCGGGATTCGTCCATCATCCATCCGACGTACATGACCCAACCATCGGAGACGACGTTGTCTCAGTAGAGAGTACAGGCTGGGGAGTTGAGCTCTCTCTAGGACTGCTGTGTTAGTGATCCTGTCGCTCCAGGTGATGCCCAGTACACGTCTAAGGCAGCGAAGGTAGAAGGTATTTAGTCGCCGCTCTTGGTGGGAGTATAAGGTCCATGTTTCACTTCCATACATGAGGGTGCTGATAACACATGCCCTATACACTTGTACCTTTGTACGGATAGTGAGCTTGCTGTTGTCCCACACTCTTGTTGTTACTCTTCTATAGTAAAACTATTATGCTTTTCTATAGTAAAACAATGCTGAAGTACTGCAAGTGTCTTGGGTATGATGTTAAACTCTATCTGATGGTGAAGTTCCAAATTTTGGAGCTCTGGGAAATGTGGAGTAACCCCTTCATCACCATTAATCTCATGTCAACTCTGACCCGGAGTGGTAGTAACTCACTTCAGCATAAATTAATTTAAATTATTGGTAAGATTTGTCTAATTTATGAATAAATCAAAATTTGACATTTAAATCTAAGCCATGATAAGCAACACTCATAAATGATAAACATTTATGAAAATAAAGATGTCTGTTAACTCATGTACCTGACACTTTAGGAGACTGACAAATGTCATAAAAATAAATAAAATTCCTGACCATTGACAATACCTTTCTTCCTCTTTTACAATGCATTTCTATAGTAAAAAACTGACAATACCTTTCTCCCTTATAATGCATTTCTACAGTAAAATACTGACAATACCTTTCTTCCTCATAATGGATTTCTATAGAAAAATACTGCTATTCTGTCAGTAATGCTTGCATTCATTCCTGACCACTGACAATCCCTTTCTTCCTCATTTACAATGCATTTCTATAGTAAAACAATTTATCATTCATTTCTATTGTAAAACATAGCTATTCTGTCAGTAATGCTGGTATTCATTCCTGACCACTGACAATCCCTTTCTTCCTCATTTACAATGCATTTCTATAGTAAAACACTGCTATTCTGTCAATAATGCTTGCATTAATTCCTGACCACTGACAATCCCTTTCTTCTTCATTTACAATGCATTTCTATAATAAAACACTGCTATTCTGTCAATAATGCTTGCATCAATTCCTGACCACTGACAATCCCTTTCTTCCTCATTTACAATGCATTTCTATAGTAAAACACTGCTACAAAATAATAATTATGTCTATAATAACCTTATTCTTTCAGTAATCCTTGCATCAATTCCTGACCACTGACAATCCCTTTCTTCCTCATTTACAATGCATTTCTATAGTAAAACTGCTACAAAATAATAATTATGTCTATAATAACCTTATTCTTTCAGTAATCCTTGCATCAATTCCTGACCACTGACAATCCCTTTCTTCCTCATTACAATGCATTTCTATAGTAAAACACTGCTATTCTGTCAGTAATGCTTGTATTAATTCCTGACCACTGACAATCCCTTTCTTCCTCATTTACAATGCATTTCTATAGTAAAACACTGCTACAAAATATTAATTATGTCTATAATAACCTTATTCTTTCAGTAATCCTTGTATTAATTCCTGACCACTGACAATCCCTTTCCTCCTCATTTACAATGCATTTCTATAGTAAAACACTGCTATTCTGTCAGTAATGCTTGCATTAATTCCTGACCACTGACAATCCCTTTCTTCCTCATTTACAATGCATTTCTATAGTAAAAGACTGCTACAAAATATTAATTATGTCTATAATAACCTTATTCTTTCAGTAATCCTTGTATTAATTCCTGACCACTGACAATCCCTTTCCTCCTCATTTACAATGCATTTCTATAGTAAAACACTGCTATTCTGTCAGTAATGCTTGCATTAATTCCTGACCTGACAATCCCTTTCTTCTTCATTTAGAATGCATTTCTATAGTAAACACTGCTATTCTGTCAGTAATGCTTGCATTAATTCCTGACCACTGACAATCCCTTTCTTCTTCATTTAGAATGCATTTCTATAGTAAAACACTGCTATTCTGTCAGTAATGCTTGCATTAATTCCTGACCACTGACAATCCCTTTCTTCTTCATTTAGAATGCATTTCTATAGTAAAACACTGTTATTCTGTCAGTAATGCTTGCATTAATTCCTGACCACTGACAATCCCTTTCTTCTTCATTTAGAATGCATTTCTATAGTAAAACACTGTTATTCTGTCAGTAATTCTTGTATTCATTCCTGACCACTGACAATCCCTTTCTCCATCTTTTACAATGCATTTCTATAGTAAAACTGTTTATCATGCCTAGGAACCACAAGATTTCAGGTTTGATACTGGTCTACGGTGACTCTGTGTTTGAGTAGCACAGCTTGGCTAATCTGATCTGTGCAGGAGCTGACGGTAAGTGTGGCACTCCAACTCAGCACAAAAAATCTCCTTGGCTAGTAAAAAGTGGATAGACACCCTTGATGACTGGCTGATACTGACAATAGACCACTCCCCCAACTTTAACTTTTTTACTTATTAGTAATCCAATTGTAGAAGCAATATTCCAATTACTGTTGAATTGGCAAACAAGGTGACAAGCAAGCTGTAACTTAATACAGATCCTGCATTGTCATAAGTCTACTGCAGAAAGGTAGATTATTTATCTGGTACCATAACACCACAGAAACCAAGAAGCCAATCAGGACTCAAGGAATGGAATCGCCCAAATGCATGAATGGAGTATTCCTGAGTTCCATAAGTACCAGTTGTTTTGGGCACCAGTTCAGTTGTGATTAGTTGTTGTTGTTCAACCAACAGTATACTAACTCTTAAATGACCCATTGAGGTTGATGTGCTATAAAACAAAGTAAACCAAATGCTAACTCACTTTAACATAAAATTAATTTAAATTATTGGTTAATAAGTTGGCTAAACTTGCAAATCAGTTGGAAAATTTGGTAGACCCAGAAAAAGCAGAACCCACAAATTTTGTAATAAAACTGTTAATTTTAATTAGGGAGGTTTACGGTTAGGAAAAGGGTTGGGGTTAGTTTAATGGGAAAATAGATGAATAATTTGAGTTTAATGGGAAAATAGATAATTTGAGTTTAATGGGAAAATAGATAAATAATTTGGGTTCTGTTTTTTCTGGGTCACCCTATAATATGTTTTAATTTTCCGACCGATTTGCAAGTTTAGCCGATAAGTTTTATTTAATTTATGAATAAATCAAAATTTGACATTTAAATCTAAGCCATGATAAGCATACAGGTGATGAAAATCTATGAAAACAAAGAACTTAGCATTAATACTATGCAAGTTGACCTTAAGATATTTCAGGTTTATGCCGATCCTAAACTGTCTGGTCATTCTAGCCACTCCCTGCCCACCAGATTTAACTTTGTGGTAAGTAAAGTTGTCAGAGTAGCCTAAAGTCAGCATAATTAATAAAAAAAAGTAAAGTCGTCGAGGTGGCCTAAAGTCGGTATCAGCCAATCAGCAAGGGAATCTATCCCCTTTTCACTAGCGCTAGACCAAGGAGATTGTTTTTGTATCTGAGGTGGAGCACCACACCTACCATCAGCTCCTTACTTTACCACACAGATCCCTGTGCTACTCATACGCTGAGTCGGCGAGGGACGATATTAAACTAGGAGCCTCGTGGTTTCTAGTCGAACACTCTACCGACTGAGCTAACCTGGCCCTTAAATAATATAATAAAATATAATATATATATATATACATATATATATATAATAATAATAATGAAATATAATAATATTATAAAATGGTATAATTAATATGATTCCAATAAAACTTTTACAAATAATAAAATGTTATTAAATAACCCATAAAGAGTTGACATGCCATTAAATAAACCAAATCAAACCACATAGGTATTGAGTAAGCTTCATCATTTGTATACCAACAACATGGATTCATTTGACTCTCTCTCACTCACCTGTTTCAACACCCACCTATGGGTTAGATAATACCACTATTGTTCTTCATGATGGATGGCTTTGGCATTAAATAACCCACAAAGGTTTATATTATGGGCGCTACCAAATAGCTCTTATTATCCTGAGAGATACCCTGAAGATAAAGTATTCAGCATTACATCCGGATGATATAATGATTTATGGGAATCGTTCATCTCTGACAGACAAAATTTTGAATATTTAATTTCAGGAAATAAATGTCATCCGCTATTTTATTTTTTTAACAACTTAGAATTCTAATTTTATCTTGGGATTTTTTGGTCTATTCTTGTTGGGTACGAATAGTTTTGGTCTATTCTTGTTGGGTACGAATAGTTTTGGTCTATTCTTGTTGGTACGAATAGTTTTGGCTTGGATTTTTTTTGGTCTATTCTTGTTGGGTACGAATAGTTTTGGCTTGGATTTTTTCTTTTTTTTTTAGCCCAGAGATGCTGATAGGTACACGTCCTTCCTCCCTGACGCACAAAAATCTAAAAGGATGCAGTAAAATCAAAGTTCACTATCTATTCACCCCCAGAACTCATTCTATTCAAATAAAGTTTTATTATAATCTGAGTTCTGCTCATTTATAATGAACTAACAATCAGTTTTTGTACTTTGCTTTTACAGTTGTTGGAGAGCCACTGTGAGCAGTTTAAAGTAGACAACGAATTAACAAGACTTATCCTAGCATCTATAGGATTGTCCTGACCCTATTGCCCTTATGGCTGACTCCCAACGTTTTTTTATTGTATATGTGCTAGAAGGCAATGAGGGTCTTAGCGTTCTGGGTATGACATTAGTGTTCTGGGTATGCATCTAATGGTGAAGTTCCAGTTCTGGACCTCTGGAGAGTGTGTAGTAGCCAGGGCTCGATATTAACGCCGTCCCGGGGATGATAAAAATTACATCCGGGACGATCAATACGTCATCCGGGACAGTTTGCCAGAGACAGTAACATTTTTTTCTTAAAGTTACTACATTCCAATATTGGCCATCCAGTGATTGCCCGAATGCTGACCTCAAAATGAGGCTACGGCACCACAGGTCTATTCTCAAAGCCATGTAATGAATAATGGTGGAGGGAGATAGTTTAAAAGGACCAAATTAAGTACTACTAACCCTACTCAGGGTAACTTAAAGTAAAAAAGTATTTTTTTTTTTAGCTCAAAACACACTAGGAAATGGATTTTTTGTCCAAATATCCAGAATTATCACTGCTTCAGCTTTTCTTAACGTTTTATTACATGTTATTATGCTACTGATGACAGTCATGAAAAAAGTTAGTGTCGGGGCCTGGTAGTACCCATCACCATTACTCCCAGGTCCACTCTAGCCTGGAGTGGTATTACCTATTAGGGACTCATCTGTGAATTAAATAGAAAAAGTGAGTTTAAAAAAAGAAATTCAATACCAATATCATGTCTTGAGATGCACATATTTGCTTTGAATGAGTCCCACGGCAAAATTAATGGGTCCCAACTAAAGCTGGCTAACAACTACCTTGTAACTTATCCTGTGTAAATCGTTTCTAAGAAATTATTGAAATGTATTTACAGTTAGCTTGAAATGGTTGGGGAAGAAAAAAGAAAAACACTGGGATGCTTAGATATGATTTTAATGCATCCTTTTAGATTTTTGTGCGTCAGGGATGCAGGATGTGTACCTATGAGCATCTCTGCAATACCCATCAAGAATGAATCAAACAAAATGTATTTGGCATAAAATAACCCAACAAGAGTTGACATACCACAATATCAAACCAAACAAGATTTATACTATTTCTATGAAATATTGTCTTTTGAAAAAACAAAAATACCAGGATTTCTACATCTTATCCGGTGAACATCGTGGTCTACAGTGCTGGGATTTTTGAACTTTTTGATACTTTCTTTTACATTTTTATACACATTTACATCAAACTCTTTTGAGTTTTCTTTGTGGACTATAATGCTTCTGATTTAATAAAAGTGGTCTTCATCAAGAGCGAGTAGTGTATGATAGAGAGAACGGTGAAAGTGGACCGTTGTGAGACGAAAGTGGTGCAGATGAAACGTTCAATATTATAGCCGGAATTTTTTTTTTTTTTTTTTTTAAATTTAGAAAATGCGTATTCTGTTATGAAAATAAAATAAAATAAATTTTATTTTATTTTCATAACAGAATACGCATTTTCTAAATTAAAAAAAATTTTTTTTTTTTAATTAAAAAAAAAAAAAAAAATTCCGGCTATAATATTGAACGTTTCATCTGCACCACTTTCGTCTCATAACGGTCCACTTTCGCCGTTCTCTCTATCATACACAACTCGCTCTTGATGAAGACCACTTCAATAAAGGGTCGAAACAGAATTCTGTCAGTGAATTTTAACATCTTGTGTTTGTTTTTTCTAAATATTCTCACTATTTCTATGTTTATTCTGTCCACTTGTCGAGACATTTTATAACTCAAAGATGGCTAGATTCTATTTATAAGATTAAAGAAAACTCTTCCAGTCATACACCTATTTATACAGATGTGTTTTAAACATGAAAACACAACAGGAAGTGCCGAGATGTCCCAAGAAAACATTCATCTTCAATGATGAAGCATGCACCATAGATCTTGCACTCAGCATTATTTCAATAAATATAAACACAATTGGACACATGGCCTAGTGGATAAGGTAGTTGGGTTAAGACAGTTCTAAGTGACAGTTATCTCTAGAACCTGAGTTCAATCCTGAGTGAAGGCAGTTAGAAAAATAATTAACACAACTCCTACCCTCAGCTATGGTTAGCGGAATGAGAACAGGATACCCCCATGGACTAAATAAAGGGTTAGGTTCAAAGTTCCGTGATGGCTCCCGAGTTCGAAAAGAAAGTTCCAGAGTCCGAGAAGAAATACCTGGAGAAGGCCGGAGGGCATATCGGCCGAAACGTTGTACAAATAACAATGAAGATGGGGACAATAACGCAGATAATAATAAACACAAAATATATATTTTCTGATTCATTATCTGTTCTAATTGTAGTATAGCGGGTCTTGTCAACGTGCCTCCAAATTCACGGCACTAAAAAGGTATTTGTTACGTGGCGGTCGTCTTGTCGATAGAAAAAGGTACAACACGTGAGATTTATCATCACAAGGGCTTAGCATTTATTTTCGGGCTCGTGTCGTGGCTCTGTTCAGAGAGGAGCAAAGGCAGAGAGAAAGGACACTGTTAAATTACTGTAATCCCACACTAGGAACCAGAGGCCCGTTCGAACTCTACGCCACCAGAAAGCAAAAAGAGGCCGATCTTGTTGTTCTTCGTTCCTTGTCACCACGTGACTTCTGCTTCTGATCGACACCCGACTTCCGGTTGGCTTCCGATTCCTCATCCGGGGGTTATACCTCAGTCAAATTCCAGACAACCCGTTGCGTGTCCATTACTCCCCCCCTTTTTTTGTTTTTAATCTTTACTTTCTCTTATTTCTTCTTCCTCTCTTTCTATAGCAGTCCGCCCAAAACTCCAGTGGACCTTCATAATCACGTTACACTAATTACGCTAAAAAAATTGTTTGACAATCCATTAATAGTCAAGTTACTATGTAAACTCCATTCACTGTCCGCCCTGTCGGCTGGGGTGTTAGAATGCACCGACTGCACCTCTGCAGAGGAGTAAGACTCCCCCAATGGGGCCACCTGTTGGCCGTGAGAGGTGAGCCATGATGCTTAAGGATAAAACCCAGGTGGCTGAGCAGTCCATTACTTGCAATATTCCACTTAAGGCTTTTCTTGGGTTAGACGGGCAGTCGGAGAGGCCCCCTTTGATCAATCGGCTGGTCCCGTCAAGCCCTAGCACCTATATGATTGCCCCAACCCTATTGCCCTTATGGCAACCCCCAATCCTTCTTATCATATGGGTTCTAGAAGGCGGTGGCTGAGGGTCTACATGTCCTGGGAATTATGTTAAACTCTATCTGATGGTGAGTTTCCAGTTTTGGAGGTTTGGGGAATGTAGAGCACCCCTTCATCACCATTGCTCCCTGGTCCAATCTGACCCGGAGTGGTAGTACCTGTTAGGGTCCCATCTATGGGTTAAATAGAAAAATGTATTTATAAAAATAATGTATTATCCATTAAGAATTGATTTATTTCAAAACTTTATCGGCATTAAATGACTCACTGAGGTTGATATGCCGTAAAACCAAACCAAACCAAACCAGATCCTCTTTGATCTTACATTGAAGTTTCACAGTTTTTGAGATATTCAAAATGGCTTGATAAATTTCATGGGGAAAAAGAAATGTTTGTGTATGTTCTCAAGTTCTAAAATATGATAGTTAATACACTACAGAAATTTACACAATGGCATCTTCATGCTGACTGAGTAACCCCACAGAAGAGTATCTGTTAATGTGATTAACTAGCAAGTTACATTGAGATCTTTGAAATGGCTTGATAGATTTCATGGGAAAAAGAAATGTTAGTGTATGTTCTCAAGTTTTAAAAATACCAGTTTTGAAATTTGAGAAAATAATAGCTCTCATAAAATACTGGGACTTTTTTTTTCTTGGTTTCGGATTTAACCTCAATTTCAATCTGGCCTACAAGCCATATTTCATATTGTCATTGTGTTGCACTTGTAATTTTAAAATTAGATTTTAGATAATTGAAACAAGTGTTTTTTTTGTTTTTTTTTTTGCTTGACATATTGTGAATTAGCTGAAGTACTCACCTCGGCTGGGTCAAAAGTCAAAATTTGGATTGCAGACAGAAAATTAACAAACAAATGTCATAAATCCTTTCTACTTTGTTAATTTTACCAAAGAATATCTATTTTACCATCTGGACCATATGACCTTTAGGCACTCCTTTTTGATCTCGATTAAGAAAGGACATATTTTTCATTTACACTGTCAATACCCGGTTGTTTGTTAGGGGTTAGTTTTATAATTAAAAAAAAAAAATCTAAAAATCGTCTGTTAAAACAACCGGCTTTTGACAGTGTAAATGAAAAACATGTCCTTTCTTAATCGAGATCAAAAAGGAGTGCCTAAAGGTCATATGTTCCTACAATCGGTAATTTATGAGGAAGACCGTCCCGGTCTCCTGCCTCAAAACTTGCTACCGTTGATTGCTGAAAAACCAACCCAGCTACGATTGAAGTCCGTAGCCGAAGCAGTGTCACTTGAAAGTAAACAACCAACTTGGGGCGTTTTGTTGTTTTTTGTTTTTTTTGACATTCACTTACATATAAAAAAATCCTAAACGTTTATTTTTTTCAGTATTTTCATTTTATTTTAATATATTTATTTCCAACAATCAATTACAAGTAAAAAAAAAAAAATCAAAATATTTAGATATTCTTGCTTATTTAAACTAAAAACAAGACATTAAACAAACATGAATAAAAGAAAATCTGAGTATTTAGATATTCTTTTATATTTTAATAACATAAAAAAAAAACTATCTATCGAGTCGTCTTCATATCTATCTATTGCTTCGGCTACGGACTTCAATTGTAGCTGGGGTTGGTTTTTCACCACTCACCATTAGCAAGTTTTGAGGCAGGAGACCGGGACGGTCTTCCTCATAAATTACCCTACAATCTTTTAAAAAATGTGACCAAAAAATTACTAAGATAATACTATATAACAGAAAGAGATTCACCAATTATACATTTTTATATCAAAGGGCAGGCTTAGCTCAGTCGGTAGAGCGTTCGGCTAGAAACCACAAGGTTCCTAGTTCAATACCGGCCCTCGCCAACTCAGTGTATGAGTAGTACTTGGATCTGTGTGGTAAAGTAAGGATCTGATGGTAGGTGTGGCGCTCCACTTCAGACGCAAAAAAAAAACCAATCTCATTGGAGAAAAGTGAAGGGGGGTAGACTCCCTCGCTGAATTGGCTGAGACCGACTTTGGCCACCCTGACGACTTTTACTTTTACGTTATATCAAAGTTAATTTGTTCTGATAAATTATTCAGTCTGTATTATTAACCAGTCCCTCTGCGGTAATGTGGAGAAAAAAAAAAAAAAAAAAAAAAAAAACTACCCCTTCATCACAATACTCCAGGTGTCCACTCTGAAACTGGAGTGATAGTACCTGTTGGGTTCCATCTATGGTTTAAATAAAAAAAAATTTAAAAAAAGATCTCGCTTTACTTTAGGGCCCGTTAGACTCAGTTGGTAGAGTACTTCACTAGGAATCACAAGGTTCCTGGTTCAATACCAGCCCTTGCCAACTCCACGTATGAGTAGCACAGGGTAAAGTAAAGCGAGGATCTTTTTTTAAAATTTTTTTTATTTAAACATAGATGGAATCCCAACAGGTACTATCACTCCAGTTCAGAGTGGACCTGGGAGTAATTGTGATGAAGGGTACTCCACATTACCCGCAGAGGGACTGGTTAATACATACAAGACTGGAATATTTATCAGAACAATATTAACTTTGATATAAAGTAAAAGTAAAGTCGTCAGGTGGGCCAAAAGTCGGTCTCAGCCAATCAGCGAGGAGTCTACCCCCTTTTCACTTTTTCCAATGAGATTGGTTTTTTTTGCGTCTGAAGTGGAGCGCCACACCTACCATCAGATCCTTACTTTACCACACAGATCCAAGTACTACTCATACACTGAGTTGGCGAGGGCCGGTATTGAACTAGGAACCTTGTGGTTTCTAGCCGAACGCTCTACCGACTGAGCTAAGCCTGCCCTTTGATATAAAAATGTATAATTGGTGAATCTCTTTTCTGTTATAATAGTATTATCTTAGTAATTTTTTGGTCACATTTTTTAAAAGATTGTAGGGTAATTTATGAGGAAGACCGTCCCGGTCTCCTGCCTCAAAACTTGCTAATGGTGAGTGGTGAAAAACCAACCCCAGCTACAATGAAGTCCGTAGCCGAAGCAATAGATAGATATGAAGACGACTCGATAGATAGTTTTTTTTTTTATGTTATTAAATATAAAAGAATATCTAAATACTCAGATTTTTTTATTCATGTTTGTTTAATGTCTGTTTTTAGTTTAAATAAGCAAGATATCTAAATATTTGATTTTTTTTTTTTACTTGTAATTGATTGTTGGAAATAAATATATTAAATAAAAGAAAAATACTGAAAAAAATAAACGTTTAGGATTTTTTTTATATGTAAGTGAATGTCAAAAAAAACAAAAAAACAACAAAACCCCCAAGTTGGTTGTTTACTTTCAAGTGACACTGCTTCGGCTACGGACTTCAATCGTAGCTGGGTTGGTTTTTCAGCAATCAACGGTAGCAAGTTTTGAGGCAGGAGACCGGGACGGTCTTCCTCATAAATTACCGATTGTAGGAACATATGACCTTTAGGCACTCCTTTTTGATCTCGATTAAGAAAGGACATGTTTTTCATTTACACTGTCAAAAGCCGGTTGTTTTAACAGACGATTTTTAGATTTTTTTTTTTAATTATAAAACTAACCCCTAACAAACAACCGGGTATTGACAGTGTAAATGAAAATATGTCCTTTCTTAATCGAGATCAAAAAGGAGTGCCTAAAGGTCATATGGTCCAGATGGTAAAATAGATATTCTTTGGTAAAATTAACAAAGTAGAAAGGATTTATGACATTTGTTTGTTAATTTTCTGTCTGCAATCCAAATTTTGACTTTTGACCCAGCCGAGGTGAGTACTTCAGCTAATTCACAATATGTCAAGCAAAAAAAAAAAACAAAAAAAACACTTGTTTCAATTATCTAAAATCTAATTTTAAAATTACAAGTGCAAACACAATGACAATATGAAATATGGCTTGTAGGCCAGATTGAAATTGAGGTTAAATCCGAAACCAAGAAAAAAAAAGTCCCAGTATTTTATGAGAGCTATTATTTTCTCAAATTTCAAAACTGGTATTTTAAAACTTGAGAACATACACTAACATTTCTTTTCCCATGAAATCTATCAAGCCATTTCAAAGATCTCAATGTAACTTGCTAGTTAATCACATTAACAGATACTCTTCTGTGGGGTTACTCAGTCAGCATGAAGATGCCATTGTGTAAAATTTCTGTAGTGTATTAACTATCATATTTTAGACTTGAGAACATACACAAACATTTCTTTTTCCCCATGAAATTTATCAAGCCATTTTGAATATCTCAAAAACTGTGAAACTTCAATGTAAGATCAAAGAGGATCTGGTTTGGTTTGGTTTGTTTTACGGCATATCAACCTCAGTGAGTCATTTAATGCCGATAAAGTTTTGAAATAAATCAATTCTTAATGGATAATACATTTTTTATAAATACATTTTTCTATTTAACCCATAGATGGACCCTAACAGGTACTACCACTCCGGGTCAGATTGGACCAGGGAGCAATGGTGATGAAGGGGTGCTCTACATTCCCCAAACCTCCAAAACTGGAAACTCACCATCAGATAGAGTTTAACATAATTCCCAGACATGTAGACCCTCAGCCACCGCCTTCTAGAACCCATATGATAAGAAGGATTGGGGTTGCCATAAGGCAATAGGGTTGGGGCAATCATATAGGTGCTAGGCTTGACGGGACCAGCCGATTGATCAAAGGGGGCCTCTCCGACTGCCCGTCTAACCCAAGAAAAGCCTTAAGTGGAATATGCAAGTAATGGACTGCTCAGCCACCTGGGTTTATCCTTAAGCATCATGGCTCACCTCTCACGGCCAACAGGTGGCCCCATTGGGGAGTCTTACTCCTCTGCAGAGTGCAGTCGGTGCATTCTAACACCCCAGCCGACAGGGCGGACAGTGAATGGAGTTACATAGTAACTTGACTATTAATGGATTGTCAAACAATTTTTTTAGCGTAATTAGTGTAACGTGATTATGAAGGTCCACTGGAGTTTTGGGCGGACTCTATAGAAAGAGAGGAAGAAAATAAGAAAAGTAAAGATTAAAAACAAAAAAGGGGGAGTAATGGACACGCAACGGGTTGTCTGGAATTTGACTGAGGTATAACCCCCGGATGAGGAATCGGAAGCCAACCGAAGTCGGGTGTCGATCAGAAGCAGAAGTCACGTGGTGACAAGGAACGAAGAACAACAAGATCGGCCTCTTTTTGCTTTCTGGTGGCGTAGAGTTCGAACGGGCCTCTGGTTCCTAGTGTGGATTACAGTAATTTAACAGTGTCCTTTCTCTCTGCCTTTGCTCCTCTCTGAACAGAGCCACGACACGAGCCCGAAAATAAATGCTAAGCCCTTGTGATGATAAATCTCACGTGTTGTACCTTTTTCTATCGACAAGACGACCGCCACGTAACAAATACCTTTTTAGTGCCGTGAATTTGGAGGCACGTTGACAAGACCCGCTATACTACAATTAGAACAGATAATGAATCAGAAAATAATATATTTTTTGTTTATTATTATCTGCGTTATTGTCCCATCTTCATTGTTATTTGTACAACGTTTCGGCCGATATGCCCTCCGGCCTTCTCCAGGTATTTCTTCTCGGACTCTGGAACTTTCTTTTCGAACTCGGGAGCCATCACGGAACTTTGAACCTAACCCTTTATTTTAGTCCATGGGGGTATCCTGTCTCATTCCGCTAACCATAGCTGAGGTAGGAGTTGTGTAATTATTTTTTCTAACTGCCTTCACTCAGGATTGAACTCAGGTTCTAGAGATAACTGTCACTTAGAACTGTCTTAACCCAACTACCTTATCCACTAGGCCATGTGTCCAATTGTGTTTATATTTATTGAAATAATGCTGAGTGCAAGATCTATGGTGCATGCTTCATCATTGAAGATGAATGTTTTCTTGGGACATCTCGGCACTTCCTGTTGTGTTTTCATGTTTAAAACACATCTGTATAAATAGGTGTATGACTGGAAGAGTTTTCTTTAATCTTATAAATAGAATCTAGCCATCTTTGAGTTATAAAATGTCTCGACAAGTGGACAGAATAAAACATAGAAATAGTGAGAATATTTAGAAAAAAACAAACACAAGATGTTAAAATTCACTGACAGAATTCTGTTTCGAACCTTTATTGAAGTGGTCTTCATCAAGAGCGAGTTGTGTATGATAGAGAGAACGGCGAAAGTGGACCGTTATGAGACGAAAGTGGTGCAGATGAAACGTTCAATATTATAGCCGAATTTTTTTTTTTTTTTTTAATTAAAAAAAAAAAATTTTTTTTTAATTTAGAAAATGCGTATTCTGTTATGAAAATAAAATAAAATTTATTTTATTTTATTTCATAACAGAATACGCATTTTCTAAATTAAAAAAAAAAAAAAAAAAAATTCCGGCTATAATATTGAACGTTTCATCTGCACCACTTTCGTCTCACAACGGTCCACTTTCACCGTTCTCTCTATCATACACTACTCGCTCTTGATGAAGACCACTTTTATTAAATCAGAAGCATTATAGTCCACAAAGAAAAAACTCAAAAGAGTTTGATGTAAATGTGTATAAAAATGTAAAAGAAGTATCAAAAGTTCAAAAATCCCAGCACTGTAGCCACGATGTTCACCGGATAAGATGTAGAAATCCTGGTATTTTTGTTTTTTTCAAAAAGACAATATTTCATAGAAATAGTATAAATCTTGTTTGTTTGATATTGTCTGGTATGTCAACTCTTGTTGGGTTATTTTATGCCAAATACATTTTGTTTGATTCATTCTTGATGGTATTGCAGAGATGCTCATAGGTACACATCCTGCATCCCTGACGCACCAAAAATCTAAAAGGATGCATTAAAATCATATCTAAGCATCCAGTGTTTTTCTTTTTTCTTCCCCAACCATTTCAAGCTAACTGTAAATACATTTCAATAATTTCTTAGAAACGATTTACACAGGATAAGTTACAAGTAGTTGTTAGCCAGCTTTAGTTGGGACCCATTAATTTTGCCGTGGGACTCATTCAAAGCAAATATGGCATCTCAAGACATGATATTGTATTGAATTTCTTTTTTTTAAACTCACTTTTCTATTTAATCACAGATGAGTCCCTAATAGGTAATACCACTCCAGCTAGAGTGGACCTGGGAGTAATGGTGATGGGTACTACCAGGCCCCGACACTAACTTTTTTCATGACTGTCATCAGTAGCATAATAACATTAATAAAACGTTAGAAAAGCTGAAGCAGTGATAATTCTGGATATTGGACAAAAAATCCATTTCCTAGTGTGTTTTGAGCTAAAAAAAAATAACTTTTTACTTTAGTTACCCTGAGTAGGGTAGTAGTACTTAATTGGTCCTTTAAAACTATCTCCCTCCACCATTATTCATTACATGGCTTTGAGAATAGACCTGTGGTGCCGTAGCCTCATTTTGAGGTCAGCATTCGGGCAATCACTGGATGGCCAATATTGGAATGTAGTACTAACTTAAGAAAAAAATGTTACTGTCTCTGGCAAACTGTCCCGGATGACGTATGATCGTCCCGGATGTAATTTTTATCATCCCCGGGACGGCGTTAATATCGAGCCTGGCTCTACCACCTCAGTTAGCCAGAACTGGAACTTCACCATTAGCAGCATACCCAAACACTATGTCATACCCAGAACGCTAAGACCCTCATTGCCTTCTAGCACAAACCATAAAAAAAAACGTTGGAGTCAGCCATAAGGCAATAGGGTCAGGACAATCCTATAGATGCTAGGATAAGTCGCTTATTGTTAATTCGTTGTCTACTTTAAACTGCTCACAGTGGCTCTCCAACAACTGTAAAAGCAAAGTACAAAAAACTGATTGTTAGTTCATTATAAATGAGCAGAACTCAGATTATATAATATTATTTGAATAGAATGAGTTCTGGGGGGAATAGATAGTGAACTTTGATTTTACTGCATCCTTTTAGATTTTTGTGCGTCAGGGAGGAAGGACGTGTACCTATCAGCATCTCTGGGCTAAAAAAGAAAAGAAAAAAATCCAAGCCAAAACTATTCGTACCCAACAAGAATAGACCAAAAAAAATCCAAGCCAAAACTATTCGTACCCAACAAGAAATAGACCAAAACTATCGTACCCAACAAGAATAGACCAAAACTATTCGTACCCACAAAGAAAGACCAAAAAATCCCAGATAAAATTAGATTCCATTGCTTTAAAAAATAAAAATGCGGATGACATTATCCGAACATTGAAATATTCAAATTTGTCTTCAGAGATTCTAGATTGCGTATGAATATTCCCATAAATCATTTATCACAACAATCAAAACGTGTATGAACTGTCTTACTTCAGGGGTATCTCTCAATGAATCAGATATGAGCTATTTCGAAGAAATCATTATAATCTCTTTGGGTTAGTAAATGCATTATCTATGCGCTATCTCTGAAGAACGAATAGTGGTATTTATCTAAACCCCATCAGGTAAGGGGTGTGTGAAACAGTCGTGAAGGAGAGAATGCAAATGAATCCATTGTTGTTGGTATATACATGAATAGAAGCTTATTACTCCAATACCTATGTGGTTTTGATATTGGTTTATTTAATGGATGATGTCAACTCTTTTATGGGTTATTTAAATAACATTTTTATTTATTTGTAAAAAGTTTATTGGAATCTATTAATTATACCCTATATATAATATATATTATTCATTACATATAGTAATATATATTTATTTATAGATATAATATATAATTATATATATTTATATATATTTTTAACCAGGTTAGCTCAGTCGGTAGAGTGTATTCGACTAGAAACCACGGACTCCTAGTTTTACTAGTCCCTCGCCGACTCGAGCGTATAGATAAGCACAGGGATCTGTGTGGACAGTCAAGCCTGATGTTGTGCTGTGTGCCTCCACCTCTGCAAATACAAAAACAATCTCCTTGGTCTAAGCGCTAGTGAAAAGGGGATAGATTCCCTTGCTGAATTGGCTGATACCGACTTTAGGCCACCTCGACGACTTTACTTTTTTTATTAATTATGCTGACTTAGGCTTACTCTGACAACTTTACTTACCACAAAGTTAAATCTGGTGGCAGGAGTGGCTAGAATGACCAGACAGTTTAGGATCGCATAAACCTGAAATATCTTAAGGTCAACTTGCAATATATTAATGCTAAGTTCTTTGTTTTCATCTAAGATCTGTTTCATTTCAACCTGTATGTTTATCACATTGGCTTAGTTTAAAATGTCAGAAGTTCTGATCTGTACTCCTCCAAATAAATACCAATAAAAAAGCCTATCGGCTAAACTGCAGAATCGCTTCGGACACTCCAAAAATCTTAGGGTGATGACCCAGAATATAACCAAAATTCATTATTATCTATGTTTCCCATAAAACTCAATCATTACTAACTACTGTTTCCATAAACTCAAATTATTACTATTTTTCCCATAATATAAGAAACTAAACCCACCTCACCCTATATTCTTCCTACCGTAAACCGGTCCCTTAATAAATTAACAGTTTTATTACAAAATTTGTGGGTTCTGCTTTTTCTGGGGTCAACCAAATTTTTCCAAACTCGATTTGCAAGTTAGCCAACTTATTAACCAATAATTTAAAATTCAATTTTAATGTTAAAGTTGAGTTAGCATTTGGTTTACTTTGTTTATAGCACATTCAACCTCAATGCGTCATTTAAGAGTTTAATATACTGGTTGGTTGAACAACAACAAACTAATTCCACAAACTTGAACTGGTGCCCAAAACAACTGGTATCTTATGAACTCAGGAATACTCCCATTCATGCATTTGGGCATTCCATTCCTTGAGTCCTGATTGGCTTCTTGGGTTTCTGTTGGTGTTATGGTACCAGATAAAATAATCTACTCCTTTCTGCAGTAGACTTATGACAATGCAGGATCTGTTATTAAGTTACAGCTTGATCTTTGTCACCTTGTTTGCCAATTCAACAAAGTAATTGAGAATATTGCTTCTACAAACTTGTGAGTTTATACTGACAATATAAATAAAAGATGGAAAGGTCTAATAGTGTGTCGGGACGCCATGATTAATATAAACCAATCAACAGGAGTCTACTCTAACTGATGTTACTAGCCAAGGAGAATTTTCTATAAGCTGCGATTGGAAAAGATGATGCCAGCACACTTTATTCTCCGGTGCAGCCCTGCACAGATCAGATAGGTCCTCAAGCGCTTTTGCTACCTCAATAAGCCCATGAGTCCACCCCGGTAGACCAGTTATCAAACCTGAAATCTTGTGGTCCTAGGCTAATGATAACAGTTTTCTAAGTGAAATGGCATCTGAAAAGATGGAGAAAGGGATTGGTGTAAGTGCGTCAGAATGAAAATACAAGATTATTACTGACAGAATAAACAGGTGTTTTCCTACTCAGATTAGGAATGCATTCTACATGAAGAAGAAAGGGATGTCAGTGGTCCAGGAATTTATGCAAGATTACTGAGACAGAATAAACAGTGTTTTTACTATAGAAAATCGCTCTGTCATTAAAGTGAAGAAGAAAGACTGCACCGGATTGTTCAGCGTGGTCAGAATTTAATGGCAAAGCATACTGACGAATTGATGCAAGTGTTTTACCTATAGAAATGCATTCTAAATGAAGAAGAAGGGGATTGTCAGTGTCAGAAATTGTAGATAGCAGCATTAAACTGGACAGAATAGGCGCAGTGGTTTAACTATAGAAATCGCAGTCTAAATGAGAAGAAGGGGATTAAGTCAGAATCGTCAGGAATTAAGCAAGCATTTACTCGACAGAAAATAGAGTGTTACTAATAAAATGGCCATACTTGAAATGCAGGAGAAAGGGATTGTCAGTGGTCAGGAATTATACAAGGATTATGAAAGATAACGCTTAAGCCCACCATGATAAAAATATTGTCTGTGAGCGCCTCTTTTACTGTGGATTAGACAGTGGGTCTCGATAAATGAGGAAGAAAGGATTGCTCCACTGATGCACGTACAATGAAATCTCATGCAAGCAATTATACAGACCATCCGAGATTGACGAGGTGTTACGTGTGACAAAATCATAATAAGCACTCTGCGAAGATGATATAGAGCTAGCGATAGGGAGAAGCATTGTCATAAGGGTGAACGCAACTTATAAGCGACGTTCTCCTCCTGTGGAAAACGGCCAGCTACAGGCAACCATTTAATACAAGGAATTAGTGAAGAGAGAATCAAAGGGTTCAAAAACGATGTGAGTGAGACATAATTAATATTTTGTAGCAGTGTTTTACTATAGAAACTGGCATTCGTAAATGAGGAAGAGAAGGGATTGTCAGTGGTCAGGAAATTAATACAAGCATTACTGAACAGAATAGCAGCTTGCGTTTTAACTAAGGCCTCCAATTGATAGATGTAGGAAAGAGAAGGTTGTCACGTGGTCGGAATTTGCAAGTGCCATGCGCTCTTACGTGATCGAAAGAATAGGTTATTATAACAGTAATGATTATATTTGTATGTCATGTGCTTTACTATAGAATATAAGCATTTGTAAATGAGGAAGAAAGGGTTGTCATGGTCAGAATGATGCAAAGGATTACTGAAGGAATAAGGTTATTATAGACATAATTATTATTTTGTAGCAGTGTTTTACTATAGAAATGCATTGGAAATGAGGAAGGAAAAGGGAGGTTCAACGTCCTGGTCACATTGACTGCAAGCCATTATCTCGACGGAGAAATAGCTTGGTGTAATTTAAATCGATATAGAAAAGTGGCAGTTGTTAAATGGAACGAGAGAAAGGGTGGATATGTAGAGGTGAGGGTCAGGAATGCACATGATAATCCGCGGCTGAAAGCGCGACATATTAATGCAAGCATTATGACAGAATAGCAGGTTTTACTAAGAAATGACATTGAAATGAGGAAGAAAGGGTTGTCAGTGCGTCAGGAATTGATACCAGCATTACTACAGAATAGCTATGATCTTTTACAATTAGAAATGAATGAGAAATTAGTGAATTCTCCTTACTATAGAAATTGAATTTCTAGTAAATGAGGTGAAGTAGCAGGTAATATATTTACTCCAGAGTGGTCAGGAATGAAGCAAGCATTACTGACAGAATAGCTCTAGATACTCTTATCGATAGAAATCCATTATGAAGAAAGTATTAATCTGATTCAGTGGCGCTCAACCCTATAACTGTAGAAATGGCATCCAGCAAAAGATATATAAGGGAGAAAGCTATTTCTCACAAGATGATGTTTACTATAGAATGCATTGTAAAAGAGGAAGAAAGGTTATATTTCTCTATGATCTCAGGAATTTTATTTATTAGACATTTGTCGTCTCCTAAAGTGTCAGGTACATGAAGTTTAACAGACATCTTATATTTTCATAAATCGTTATCATTTTATGTGATTGTTGCTTATCATGGCTAGATTTAAATTCAAATTTTGATTTTTCAATAAATTCACGAGACAAATTCTACTTATATCAATAATTATAAAATCCCAATGCATTAGGCAGTTGAGTTGCTGTATTCACTACCACTCCGGTCAGAGTATCATGAGTCATCCCTTGATGGATCGCTACGATTGAACGCAAGATCACCCACATTTTCAACTGAGAAGCTCTCGCGAAAATTTTTGTGACACACTTCACCATCAGACTTAGAGGAATCTCTCGTTTTGTTTTTTATTGGACTCTCCTTTAAAACATACCTAGCCTTAACAAGCGTTAGACAAGTACTATTCTCAAGCATCTCCCGCTTCATAGCTATACAGACACTATTTGTTAAGTTAATAAGGTTAACAGTGCTGAGTGAGTGGCGAGACGAGAGGACTTTTGTGAAATCTCTCAGCTCAAGCTACTTTACTCCTCTCAGCACGAGATGACAAATGGTGTTCCGCATATAGGGCATGTCGATTATCTAGCACGCCCCAATGTATGGAAGTGTAATTACAAATTCTCCCTCTCGTGTTAATAACTTCCCATCCATAATGTACTGCGGTCCTGTGAATCCTAACTAACCACTATATCTCTAACACTTTACTCCGCTGTGCTCCTCTTAGACCGTTAAGTTGTGACTAGGGAGCCTCACCTGGGGTTGAGTTAATTCGGCAGCGACACAGCGCTCTCCCGACGTGATTCACTCAAGACAATTGCCGGTCACGAGAGAAAGACCTCGAAACATCCCTGCCTAGTATCGTGCTAAATTTCTACCTTGGAGTGATGCATAAACTGTCCCAGTTAAATCTCTTTCCATATGGTTGGGTCATGTACGTCAAGTATGGGTGATAGTTTATGTGTGTAGTTAATTCGCCGAAAGACATCCTGTATGGAAGCTAACATCTGGTAAAAGACAGATTGGTCGCCCCCTACTGCGATTCAAGGATGGTCTGCAAAATGATCTCTACGGTGTGCTTTTGGACATACCGATAGTCAACCTTCCAAACTGGTTGAACTTAATATAATGGCTTCATTTAAGTGCAGCCACCCCCTTAGTTATGTGTTACGTGCAGCTTCAAGCCGCAATGACTAATCTCCATTGAGTGTACTTTATTACATGTTCAGAAAGTCACCCTGATCAACAAACTTTCTATGAAGTCATAAGCATAATAGGGAAACAACCATGTCCAACAAAGTGACAATCGTATACTATCCATCCAATACTATCTAAGCGAAAATACACATACAATGTATGAATTAACCCTCTATTGAGTCATCTTGAGAATGTTCTCATAAATTTATTACATCCATACTCAACAGGAGTATAGCGTGCTTGTGCATAACTCTCAGGAGTCACACAAAATGGTCCTGTAAAGGACGATAGTCATTTTTGGCTAGAGATGGCTAGGATTGATCTTCATGAATTCTACGATTATATGAAAAGTGCATTGTAATAATATATATAAGAACATGTATTGTGCTAAGAATCTACAGGATTGATTATTTCTGCTAAATATTTGACACTTATAGTGCTCTCAGTCTCAAAATTAAAGTTGTACATACAATCGTTGATGATAGCAATAACAGAAATCTCAATAAACAAAGTGAAGAATCATAAAAAAAGAAATGTATTAAGTGAACTCTCCTCAATTACCGTGAAAAATAGACCAAAATTAGCTATATGCCAGACACCCAACATCATGATTATGTTAATGGTCTTCATCTATACTTACCCCTATAATTCTATCCTTTTTATTCCTAAGAGTTAGGTGTTGGTTGGGGAAAAGGCATTTGCTAATCCCAAGATGTAGGAAAACAAATTTGTCGGGTCGATTTTTCTTCTTTTTGGATGGATTGTTGCAATAAGATAGAGAACAAGTTTTCCATTATGAAGGACAATGGTTACCATTCGTGTGACAGTTAGCTTGTACTACCGCATAGTTGCTGTATTTGTGCACCCCTCTATGTTCAAATCCTTTATATTACCAACCATTTTATCCCGTCAGCACGTTGTTAATAGGATGTTATTTCAACAATGTCAATATCTCTTCTTAAGCAGAGTTTAAATGTTGGATTCAGTGGATTCATCCAGTGGATGTTTCATCTGTAATGACTAAAACAATAGTTGGAACTATAATATATATTATATATATATATATAATATATATAATATATATATATATATTAGTCCAACTATTGTTATATATTAATATATATATATATATATATATATATAAGTATATTTGGCAACATTTTTTCTTTTTAAACAGTTTGTTAAACTCTGACAATTCTTGTCGGCACGAGTTTTTGTCGATCCTTTCGTCTGGCCATCTTTTTAATGTCAGGGTGAATTGGTTTAGCAATCCACCAAAGGTTTCTTCACGAGCGCTTTCGGAAGTCTTGGACACAAGAGCAGGAAGGAATTTATTGATGAGGAGGCTTCATTTTTCTTTTTGCCATTTATTTATTGCGCGCGCCTACCTTTTGATTCTGCTTATTAGTATGTGGCCTTACCTCAGTAAGAAGATATTAAGATATAAGTAGTAGGCAAATTAT
This sequence comes from Doryteuthis pealeii, assembly GCA_023376005.1. Lineage (NCBI taxonomy): Eukaryota > Metazoa > Mollusca > Cephalopoda > Myopsida > Loliginidae > Doryteuthis > Doryteuthis pealeii. The sequence continues at coordinate 8,198,852 of CM042181.1, forward strand.
TGAAAACTAATTATTTTTTCCATATATATTCAATTTCAAGAAATCCAATTCAGTCATAAGCGTATTATAGTAATTAAGAAATATTAAAAAAGAATTTATCATTAATTTATATGAATCAGAGATCTATTTAATTCTAAAATTCTGAAATAGGGTTAGGGTTTTATTAGTTATTATAACCTTATAATATGTTTTTTTTATGGTAGGCCACATACTATAAGAAAGAAACATGATTCGTAGGCCACATACTATAATGGTACCTTTTTTATGTGTCTCGGTAATGCACTTTTATTCTCAAATACTTTTTGGAATGCACCTCATATTGTAATTAGATTAGTTTCTCTGCAAAACTAATCAGGTGACTAAATCTTTAATTAACTACATTTTTCCACTTAGACTAAGGCTATGTGTCCAATATTACTCAGTAATAATTTAAAGGGTTTGGTTTGAGTTCCATTAAGTCTCCCAATTAAGAACATGAAGGCCCCCCAAGTAAGTCAAGAAATACCTGGAGAATGTTGTGTTTATAACAAAGATGAGGAAACAGTCCACTAAAAATCTTTAATAAATCTAAATACAAGTAGATTACCAATTTCTCTGAATGTTTGAGATGAGGCCTTGAAGTAGTTATTATGCATTATTCGGACTATTTGCCCCATCTTCATGTTCATAAGAATAAGAAAAAATTAAAGAGACCAGTCTGCCTACTATTTTACTCCAAAGCTTGGAGGGAGAGTAGCTGGCATTCTTTAAAACTTAATTTAACTAGGGGGTTTAGGTAGATTAGTTCAATGGGAAAATAATATAAATTAATTTGGGTTCTGTTTTTTTCAGGTCACCCTGTACAGAAAAAACAGAACCAAACCCTAACCCCCCCCCCTAGTTAAAATTAACAGTTTACTTACAAAATTTTGTGGGTTCTTTTTTTCTGGGACACCCTAATTTACTAAACAAAAAGTTCATAATTACTACCCACGTACCTCTAACCAAAACGCCAGGTAGGGTCCCCCCCCACACACAACACACACAAATGAAGAAAACAAGAACAAGTTTATTGAGGGGACCGAGGCCTACGAAAACATATCTATATCCNTTGAGAATCCTCTCCTCGTTTAGTATTTTTTTTTTTTTTTTCTCTCATTTCCCTGGTCCCTTTGTTCCTTTTGGCCCCTCTCTTCTTTCCTTCCTCCCCTTCTTTTCCTTTTTTTTCCCCCCAATTTTTAAAACCTTTTTTTCTTGGAGTTTTAATGGGTAAATATCTTCTCAAAATTTTTATTTTTAAATTTCTTCCTCTCTCTTTCTCCTTCACTGTAATCCTCCTTACTTTTTCTCTCCTCTTTTTAGTTTCTCTTTACTTTTTCTCTCTCCTTTTTTAAGTTTTTCCCCCCTCTTTAAGCTTTTTTTTCTCTCTCTTTTAGTTTCTCTTACTTTTTTTCTCTTCTCTTTTTAGTTTTCTCTTACTTTTTCTCTCTCTTTTAGTTTCTTCTCTCTACTTTTTCTCTCTCTTTAGTTTCTCTTTACTTTTTTCCTCTCTTTTTAGTTTTCCTCTTACTTTTTCTCTCCTCTTTAGTTTCTCTTACTTTTTCTCTCTTTTAGTTTCTCTTCTTTTCTCTTCTCTTTTTCTCTCTCTTTTTAGTTTCTTTACTTTTTTTCTCTCTCTTTTAGTTTTCTTACTTTTTCTCTCTCTTTTAGTTTCTCTGTCTGTCTTTTTGTTTCTGTGTGTGTGTTTATATCTTGCTTATTTAGTTTCTCTGTTGCTATCTCTCTCTCTCTCTCTCCCCCTTGATCAATTTTCCATTTCTCTCTCTCTCTCTCATTTAAATTCTTTCTTGTTCTCTCTCTCTCTTCATTTAGTTTTTTCTATTTCATATCTCTCTCTCTCTCTCTCTCTCTCTCTCTCTTGTGTTTGGTTTGTCCACTCTCTCTCTCTCTCTCTCTCTCTCTCTCTCGTTTAGTTTCTTTCTCTCCATATCTCTGCTCCTTTGTTTTTTTTTCCTGTCTCTCTCTCTCTCTTTCAGTTTCCTTGTCTCTCTCTCATTTAATTCTCTCTCTTCATTTAACTCTCTCTCTCTCATTTAGTCTCTCTCTCTCTCATTTAGTTCTCTCTCTCTCTCATTTAGTTTCTCTCTCTCTCTCATTTAGTTTCTCTCTCTCTCTCTTCTCTCTCTTTCTCTCTCTCTCTCTTTAGTTTCTCTCTCTCTCTCTCTCTCTCATTTAGTTTCTCTCTCTCTCTCTCTCTCTCATTTAGTTTCTCTCTCTCTCTCTCTCTTGCTCCTCTTGTTTAGTTTCCCTGTGTTGCCCTCTCTCTCATTTAGTTTTTTTCTATCGTTCTCTAAACAGAAATTCCAACCTTTTTTGGAGTTAGAAAAAAAATCATCTTTGGTATTAATATTTGTGTACATAACTTTACACATAGCCATCCACATTCTGACTAAAAAGCTCATTACTTTACTTCTACCCCCCTCCAATTAATTTACTCACCTCCCCCCACCCCACACACACACCAATTGATGCCAGCATTTTCCTTCTTGCGCACTTTTTTTTTTGCCTCTCAAAATTTAGGACATTGTTATTAAGTCTAGATAAACCCTGCCCTCCCCACCTTACTCTCCCCTCCTTGCTCTCCCCACCTTACTCTCCCCTCCTTGCTCTCCTCAACCTCATTTCCCTGCTGAGCTTTCAGCTTTATAGACATTCAGTTTAAAATGAATGGATAGATGTGCGTGGGAAGAAGTAGAGTGTGTTAGATCCCTTCATTCCCAGGGTCAGGGTCCAAATTTTTTAAGTTCATTTGAGGTGAACATCAATAATCTCTATATTTAGTCCCCGGTGTAGGGGTGCTTTCTTTTGTGCAGGAGGGGGCACAATATTCAAATTCATTTTTCCTTAGGTTCTTTAATAACTGCTAATATATCCGTATCTTCTGTATGTTTAAAACTGAAAGCTTATGCAGTGATGCTGATAGCTTTTTGATTTGGTGTGTCTTGGGATGCACATATTTGCTTTGAATGAGTCCCCGGTAAAAATTTATGGGTCCCAACTAAAGTTTCTTAATAGATTGTAGGGTTTTTATTTATGATCTGGGGAAACCTCTAAAGCCTTCTAACTCCTATCTTGTAATCTATCCTGTGTAATTCATTTCTAAGAAACTATTGAAATGTATTTACAGTTAGCTTGAAATGGTGAGGGAAAAAAAAGAAAAACACTGGGATGCATGGATATGATTTTACTGTGTCGTTTTAGATTTTTGTGCATCAGGGATGCAGGACGCTTACCTATCAGCATCTGTGTGTGTGTGTGTGTGTGTGTGTGTGTATATATATATATATATATATATATATTATATATTATTATTATTATTATTATACTAAAGCTGAGTTAAATCAACTTCTGCTTCCTAAAGACTTTTTTTTACTGTTTAGTTAATGACACAAAAATTATACTAAATTATTCCTTACTTTTAGGATTGAATTATGTTTGAAAAAAAATCTGTTTTAATTGGTTCTAATTAGTTGTTATTTTCAATTAAGTCAAAAACCGACCAATCTCTTACTTCTGTGTCTATCACTTTATGTATCCCCACTATGTATCTACAAATAACATTTTTGTTTTTATTTTTTATACACATTGTAATTGCCTTCAAATCATTAATATATTATATCATTCTTAATGCTTCAAGCAAATTACCAATTACTTATATATATATATATATATAAGTCCAAACTAATCTGTTTTAGTCCATTACAGAGAAACATCTACTGGAATGTGTGTTTGTTTATAATTTTATTCTTAATGTGAACTTATTTTCACTGAAAGTATATTACATTTACATGTGAACATGTCCTTTCTTTTGCCCTAAATACTGCGTGAATTTTGTTTGATATAAAACTGATAAAGAGTTGAACAAATGTTTAATTTAGTTTAAATTTAGCTGTTACAAATTCTCTAAATCAATTGGCTGGTCACATCAAGCCCTAGCACCTATATGATTGTCCCAACCCTTTTGCCCTTATGGCAAGCCCCAACCCCTTTTTATCATATGGGTGCTAGAAGGCGGTGACCGAGAGTCTACATGTCCTGGGAATGATGTTATACTCTATCTGATGGTGAGGCTCCAGTTTTGGAGGTTTGGGGAATGTGGAGCACCCCTTCATCACCATTGCTCCCTGGTCCACTCTGACCCGGAGTGGTAGTACCTGTTAGGGTCCCATCTATGGGTTAAATAGAAAAATGTATTTATAATAAAATTGTATTATCCATTAAGAATTGATTTATTTCAAAACTTTATCAGCATTAAATGACCCACTGAGGTTGATATGCCGTAAAACAAAACAAACCAAACCAACCCTATTGCCCTTATAGCAAGCCCAACCCCTTTTTATCATATGGGTGCTAGAAGGCGGTGACTGAGAGTCTACATGTCCTGGGAATGACGTTAAACTCTATCTGATGGTGAGGTTCCAGTTTTGGAAGTTTGGGGAATGTGGAGTGTCCCTTCATCACCATTACTCCCTGATCCACTCTGACCCGGAGTACTAATATACCTATATACTAAACTGACTGAGACATCTAGGCATGAAGTGACTGATTGTCTCTGAAAAACAATAGATTTGTAGACAATAGATTGCTACAAAATCTGTTCATCATATTCATTCTTCATGTTGTATGTGTCTGACATAGACACAAGCAATTTACTGAATAGGAATTCATTGAGAGTTTAGATCTAATGTACGCACGCACACACGCACATTAAATGACAGAAAATGTCAATAGATATATACTATATATCTATTATATACATATGTGTATAGAATGTTATGTATAATTTTGATTTTTCAAACCTTTTAGGTTTAGTGACAGATGTTATGATATACTTATGTTATTTCATCTCAATCAATCTTTATATCTATGTTATTGTCTAAATCAATCCTCCTACGCTTTCCTCTCTCCCTCTCTTTCTCATTCTCTCTCTCTCTCTCTCTAACTTTTTCTCTTCCACCCATGCTTTCTCTCTCTCTCTCTCTCTCTCTCATGCTCTTTTCCTCTTACGTTTTCACTCTCTTCCCTCTCATGCTTTCTCTCTCTCTCATGCTTTCTCTCTCTCTCTTCCTCTCATGCTTCTCTCTCTCTCTCTTCCTCTCATGCTCTCTCTCTCTCTTCTCATGCTTTCTCTCTCTCTCTCTCTCATGCTTTTCTCTCTCTCTCTCCTCTCATGCTTTCTCTCTCTCTCTCTTCCTCTCATGCTTTCTCTCTCTCTCTCTTCTCTCATGCTTTCTCTCTCTCTCTTCCTCTCATGCTTTCTCTCTCTCTCTCTTCCTCTCATGCTTTCTCTCTCTCTCTTCCCTCTCATGCTTTCTCTCTCTCTCTCTTCCTCTCATGCTTTCCTCTCATGCTTTCTCTCTCTCTCTTCCTCTCATGCTTTCTCTCTCTTCTCTTCTCTCTCTCTCTCTCTCTCTCTCATGCTTTCTCTCTCTCTCTCTCTCTCTCATGCTTCTCTCTCTCTCTCTCCTCTCATGCTTTCTCTCTCTCTCTTCCTCTCATGCTTTCTCTTTCTCTCTCTCTTCTTCTCATGCTTTCTCTCTCTCTCTCTTCCTCTCAAGTTTTCCCTCTCATGCTCTCTCTTTCTATTTCCCCTCTCTCTCTTTTCCTCTTCCTCTAGCTCTCTTTTTTCTCTTCCACCCATGCTTTCTTTCTCTTTCTCTCTCTCTCTCTCTTCTCTCTTTTCTCTCTCTCTCTTTCTCTCTCTCTCGTTTCCTCTCTCTCTCTCTCTCTTCTCTCTCCTCTCTCTCTCTTTCTCTCTCTCTCGTTTCCTCTCTCTCTTTCTCTCTCTCTCGTTTCCTCTCTCTCTCTTTCTCTCTCTCTCGTTTCCTCTCCTTCACTTTCTCTCTCTCTTGTTTCCTCCCCTTCACTTTCTCTCTCTCTTGTTTCCTCCCCTTCACTTTCTCTTTGCTCACACCTTTCTTTTCTTTTCTCACTCTCTCTCACTCTCCTCTTTCTGTTCTCCCCCCCATCAATTTCTTTTCGCTCTTTCTTCTCTCCCCATACAGCCCCTCTCTTTTTTTACCCCCTCCCCTCCTTTTCTGTTCCGTTCTTATCTCTTCCCTCCATTTTGTTTCTTACTCCTTTTTTTTAAAAAATAAATTTTCCCTTGAATTTTCAATTGATTAATAATAAAACTAAATTTGTTCCCAACATAATTCTCATCTCTCTCTCTCTTTCATAAACACTTATCATCTATAAATCTATTAAAACCTTCTTGATCAGAAATTTCAAAGTGTCGGAACGACTGAGGGTGGGGTTGGCGGTGGTCGTGAGAAGGGGGGGGGTGCTTCTTCTCGGCAAAGAAACATCCTTTTTGATTGTTGCTTTGATTTTCAGGTTCAGTTAGCAAATCTGAATTGAAGTTTTCGGGTCAGGGTCAACGCCTGTTTTGGTAATCAATAGTTTTTAGGCACTTAAAAATCTGGATTCTTCATCAATCACTGCCTCAAGAAGTGTGTGTGTGTTCGGGGGGGGGAAATCGAGTGCTTCCAGGTTTGTTCTGAGAAGAACGAAAAAAAATCAGAAAAATGTATGTTGTGTGCATTTATAAATATACTAGTTGGTAGAGTTAGATGGTTTGCGAATTTATGTTTCGATATCAGTTTTTTTTTCTTTCTTTCTTTCTTGATACCGCGGTTTTCAATTTTGTTTTTAATTTAGTATTTTTGCTTTCTAAGGAAACCATCCATTTCCTTGTGTAATGATATCATTTCCAGTCGATATCTGATTTTGATTGAGATTGAGATTGATAAATTTGCAACTTAGTCTCTGTTCAAATCGCAGTTTCACATATATTTCTGATCCAATCTTAAAAATATTTAGAAAATATTTATATGGTTAGAAAGAAAATAAAATAATCTTTCTAAATATGTAATTTGTATTTGTAAAATCTGGGGAAGAATTGAGTGCTTCCAGGTTTGTTCTGAGAAGAAGAAAAAAATATCAGAAAAATGTATGCTGTGTGCATTTATGAATATACTAGTTGGTAGATTTGGAGGGTTTGGCAATTTATGTTTCGATATCAGTTTTTTTTTTTCTTTTTTCTTTCTTGATACCGCGGTTTTCGATTTGGTTTCTGATTTAGTATTTTTGCTCTCTAAGGAAACCATCTATTTCCTTATGTAATGATATTATTTCCAGTTGATATCTGATTCTAGTTGGTAGATTTGGATGGTTTGGCAGTTTATATTTTAGTATCAGTTTTGTTTTTTTTCTTTCTTGATACCTCGATTTTCAGTTTGGTTTTTCAGTTTTTAACTTAGTATTTTTGTTCTTTAAGGAAACCATCCATTCTATTGTATAATGATAGTGTTTCTAGTCAATATCTGATTTCAGTTGAGATTGATAAATTTGCAAATTAGTCTCTGTTCAAATTGCAATTTCACACATATTTCTGATCCAATCTTAAAAATATTTATATGGTTAGAAAGAAAATAGAATAATCTTTCTAAATATGTAATTTGTATTTGTAAAATCTAGATTCTGCCTCGAGTGTGTGTTTGGGGGAAGGAAGAATAGAGTGCTTCCAGGTTTATTCAAATCAATATATGTATAGATCAGGGATTATGGCCTGCTATTTCCAATCTTAAAAATATTTATATGGTTAGAAAGAAATAGAATAATCTTTCTAAATATGTAATTTGTATTTGTAAAATCTAGATTCTTCATTAATCACTGCCTCGAGTGTGTGTTGGGTGGGGGAAGGAAGAATCGAGTGCTTCCAGGTTTATTCAAATCAATATACGTATATATCAGGGATCACCAAACTATGGCCTGCTATTTCCAGAATTATTGTACATTGAACTCTTTTAATTAGCGAATCACATTCATTGAAAATTGTCCTGGGTATGTCGTTGAACTACATCTCATAGTGAGGTTCAAGTACTAGAGCTTTGGGGAGTGTGGAGATTACCATTGCCATTACTCCTAGGTGTCATCTTTGTGTTAGATCAAGGGTCACCAAACTACGGCCCACAAGCCGGATATGACCCGTGGAGGCATTTTATCAGGCTACCGTCTGTACTTGAATTTGTTGGTTAAAACGCAAGAAGTTCTGATACCATTTGAATTTAAATATCATGTGAAGCTTTAATAAATCTTCATGAACTTGACTAATCTAGGTAGGTTACAAAATTTTGTGCGTGTGAGCATTTAATTTGTTACTTATGCGATCCCAAATTTTCACTTGTTACAACTGCTTGAAAAACACAGGTAATTTTCTAAGAGCTATCGTGAAGCAATGAATAGGTCAAAAGTTATGAGACAGACAATTTTTGGAAAGGGTAAACCGTATATTTTACATCTTTTTCTCAGGGCTTTCATTCTGGCTAGCAAGTATTGAACACAATAATGTGGCCCGCCCTTGTTATTTTTTCAATTATCCGGGCCACATGTGAAAAAGTTTGGTAATCCCTAGATAGATAGATAATAGATATAGATCTTTTGTACTGCGAATTAGTAAAAGGCCCCCGATCGGTTGGTAGACACGCCTCTGATTTAAAGATGTCTGCAAGAGAGTTATGAGGATATGCCATATTAACACAAACACATGGGAGGTAGATGCAAAAAATAGAGCGGCCTGGCGCCTCAATGTTAAGCAAGGCATGTAGAAGGGTGAGGCAGAGAGGAGAGTAGCTTTGACAGAAAAGAGAGCCAGAAAAAGAGATGTCAGCAGCCCCAGAAAGCATCACAGTTTGTGTGCATTCAGTGCACCAAAGACTGTCATTCAAGAATTGGCCTGCAGAGTAACTTGTGCAGATGCAGACAAATTTTTATTTTTCATTTTTAAAAAAAATTTATTTATTCATTTTTTTTTTTTTTTTTTTTTCTGGACACTACGCCATCGTCCTTAGTGAACGGAAAGGATCTAATAATAAGATAGATATAGATAGATTATTCTTTTAAAATTTTATTTTATTTTTCTTCTAAATCTTATTCTTTAAAATTTCACTTCCAACATATTTTGCATGGGGTGTGGGGGTGAGCTAAAAATGTCTATGCCTCGTACAAAAAAGTTCATTCTTACTATGCTAAGTAAACCTCCTAATTTGGTATAAATGACCCCCCCCCCACACACACCGGTTATACAACTTCCGCTGCTAGGACAAGTGTCACATATTAACAAAAAGTACAACTTATTTTTTTCTCCTCTTACTTACATAGACCTACTTACTAACCATTTAGATGCACTAAAGTTTGTTCGTGTTCTACTGCATCATCCTAGAGACACATTTATATTCACTGCTTGGTTACTGCTGTCTCTATCAGTGCCAACATCTGGGTTGGGCTAAACTTATTTTTGTTGTGGGTGATTTTTTTTTTCTTTTTCTTTTTTTTCTTTCTTTCTTTCCTGAGTCGACATTTTGTAGTTAACTTTTTTTTATATATTGAAAATGCATAATATAAGAAAATAGTTGTTTTGGTCTACTCTTGAAAATGTTGAGGGGCTATTCACAGAATTGTGTCCAATTCACATAGCACTAATACCCTTGGGAGAGGTATGAATCCAACTACTCTCTCGCCGGTCGGTGGGGCGTTAGAATGTACAGACTGCACCTCTGTAGAGGGGTAAGACTCCCCCAATGGGGCCACCTGTTGGCTGTGGGTGGCGATCCGTGATGCTAAGGATAGAGCCCAGGTGGATGAGCAGTTCATGACATGCAATACTCCACTTTGGCCCTACCTTGGGCTAGACGGTCGGTCGGAGAGGCCCCCTTCGATCAATCGGCTGGTCACGTCAAGCCCTAGCACCTATATGATTTCCCAACCCTATTGCCCTTATGGCAAGCCCCAACCCCTTTTTATCATATGGGTGTTAGAAGGCGGTGGCTGCGGTCTACATGTCCTGGGAATGACGTTAAACTCTATCTGATGGTGAGGTTCCAGTTTTGGAGGTTTGGGGAATGTGGAGCACCCCTTCATCACCATTGTTCCCTGGTCCACTCTGACCCGGAGTGGTAGTACCTGTTAGGGTCCCATCTATGGGTTAAATAGAAAACATGAGTTTATAAACAAAATTGTATTATCCATTAAAAATGAAATTATTTCAAAACTTTGTCAGCATTAAACATTTTTTTTACCAATAGAAGTATTCGTCATAAAATAACCCAAGGGGTTGACATGTCGTAAAACCCAACCAACCAACTACTCACCTTCGAGCTATGGTTAAATGGTGAGGCAGACTGAGCTCTTTAACCTTGGTTAGGCAACCAGTCTAGGAAAAAAAAACTATGAATTCAAACCTGTTGAACTCCGCTTGGAGTGGTCACTTCTAGAATAGGCTCAGTCCTAATTAGTGATCTATTTCACTAATTTTTTTAAAAAGGATACAAGGTCAATTTTTAATCAGTTTAACGGGTTTGAATTCAGAGTTTTCCTTCTAGACCAGTTGTCTAACCAATGTCAGTTTTTTTTTTGTATTATGGCATAACAAACCTCGGTGGGTCATTTAATGCTGGCAAAGTTTTGTAAGATTAGTAGCAATAGTTTGGTAGAAAATTATTTAAATTCAATTTTTTTATAAACAAGTTTTTTGTTTAGCCCATAGATGGGACCCTAACAGGTACTACCACTCTGGGTCAGAGTGGACCAGGGAACAATGGTGATGAAGGGGTGCTCCACATTTCCCAGAACTGGAATCTCACCATCAGATAGTTTAACGTCATTCCCAGGACATATAGACCCTCAGCTACCGCCTTCTAGTATCTATATGATAAAAAGGGTTGGGGCTTGCCATAAGGGCAATAGGTTTGGACCAATCATATAGTTGCTAGGGCTTGATGTGACCAGCCGATTGATTGGGGGGGGCTCTTCAACCACCTGTCTAGCCCAAGTAAGGGCTAAAGTGGAGTGTTGCATGTCATGGACTGCTCATCCACATGGGTTTAATCCTTAAGCATCACTGGTCACCATTCATAGCCAACAGGTGGCTCCATTGGGGGATTCTTACCCCTCTGCAGAGATGCAGTCGTGTGTTCTAAAGACCCAGCCAACGGGGCGGTACATATGTTAGTACTTTAGTGATAATAATGAGCAGTAAAGATGCTACCACATGTCAATGGTATGTAATTCTAAACATCTGGCCCGCCCAGTTGGCTGCGGCATTATAATACACTAACTGCACCTATACAGAGCAGTAAGACTCCCCCAATGGGGCCAACATGCTTAAGGATAGAACCCAGGTGGCTGAGCAGTCCATGACATGCAGTACTTCACTTTGACCCTTACTTGGGCTAGACAGGCATTCGGAGAGGGCCCCCTCCGATCAATTGGCTGGTCATGTCAAGCCCAAGCACCTATATGATTGTCCCAACCCTATTGACCCTATGGCATGGCAACCCCAAACCCTTGTTAACATATGGGTGCTAGAAGGCAGTGGCTGAAGGTCTTCATGTTCAGGGTATGACATTAAACTCTAACTGAAGGTGAGGTTCAAGTTCTGGAGGTCTGGGGAATGTGGAGCACCCCTTCATCACCATTGCTCCCTGGTCCACTCTGACCTGGAGTGGTAGTACCTGTTAGGGTCCCATCTATGGGTTAAATAGAAAAACATGAGTTTATAAACAAAATTGTATTATGCATTAAGAATGAATTTATTTCACAACTTTGTCGGCATTAAATGAGCCACCGTGGTTGATATGCCGTAAAACAAAACAAACCAAACCAAACCATCTATGAAAATGAAAATATATGGAAAAATGTGTTTATAAAAAAAAAAAATGGGTATCCATCAAGAATGAATTTATTTAAAAACTTTGTTGACATTAAATGACCCTTTGAGGTTGATATGCCGTAAAACAAAACAAACAAACAAATCTTGGTTAGGCAACCAATCTAGAAGGAAAACTCTGAATTCAAACCTGTTAAACTCTGTTTAAAAATTGACCTTGTATCCCATCCTACTCATGCGGAGGGGTTGGTAAATACATATGTTAGTAAGTAAAGTCGTCGAGGTGGCCTAAGTCGGTATTGGCCATACAGCGAGGGAGTCTATCCCCTTTTCACTAGTGCTAGACAAAGGAGATTATTTTTTAGCGTCTGAGGTGTAGCGTCACACCTACCATCAGCTCCTTACTTTACCGCACAGATCCCTGTGCTACTCATACGCTGAGTTGGCAAGAGCCGGTATCGAACCAGGAACCTTGTGATTCCTAGCCAAACACTCTACCCACTAAGCTAAACCTGCCCTTACTTTAGTGATAATAATGAGTAGTAGAGATGCTACCACATGTCAATGGTATGTAATTCTAAACATCTGGCAAGAGGACTACTACAATTTTGTTGACTATTTAAAACTTAGTAAATATTTCAATTGCTGACGTCATCATTACGAGATGCCTCGTGCTTTACATTCTTTTCTTTTGTTTTTCTTTTTGGTTTCATTTGTTGTATTTTCTATACTTTATTTTGCTCTAGAAAATTCTCTATAGTAAAACCACTTGCAATGCATTTTTATAGTAGAAATCATTTTCAATGCATTTTTATAGTAGAAATCATTTGCAATGCATTTTTATAGTAGAAATCATTTGCCAATGCATTTTATAGTAGAAATCATTGCAATGCATTTTATAGTAGAATCATTCATCATAGTAGAAATCATTTCAATGCATTTTTATAGTAGAAAATTTTCCAATGCATTTTTATAGTAGAAATCATTTCAATGCATTTCATGAATGCATTTTTATAGTAGAAATCATTTCCAATGCATTTTATAGTAGAAATCATTTCCAATGCATTTTTATTATATAAGTAGAATTCCAATGCATTTTATAGTAAAAATCATGTCCAATGCATTTTTATAGTAGAAATCATTGTCCAATGCATTTTTCGTTTCCATGCATTTTATAGTAGAATCATTTCCAATGCATTTTTATAGTAGAAATCATGATTCATTTCCAATGCATTTTCATAGTAGAATCATTCCAATGCATTTTATAGTAGAAATCATTTCCAATGCATTTTTATAGTAGAATCATTGGCAATGCATTTTATATAGAAATCATTGGCAATGCATTTTTATACTAAAATCATTGGCAAGCATTTTTATAGTAAAATCATTGCAATGCATTTTTTATACTAGAAATCATTGGCAATCATTTTTTATAGTAGAAATCATTGGCAATGCATTTTATAGTAGAAATCATTGCATCATTTCCAATGCATTTTATAGTAGAAATGATTTCCATGCATTTTTATATTTTTCTGTCATTATTTCAATGAAAACCATTCCATATCCCATTTGACCAATGTTACATCTCATTGCCATATCATCATAAACCTTTGATGAAAAGATTAGCTAAAACATGCCCCCCACATTCACTACCCCCCACTCACTTGTATTTTTCAAAAGAATATAATCTTGAACACTTTAATTTCAAGGTCAATAAGTATCTCATTGGTCTTTAACCATTGGCCTACTTTAAGCTGTTAACAGCAGCTCTCCTACCATTTCAATGTCTCTATACAAAAGCATGGGGTAAGTGGTAAAAAATTTTTTTTTTTTTTTTTTAATAGTTAAGTAAGATCATTGAAGTTTGTTATTGTACTGTTGGTTTGAGCAACAAGCTAAACACAACTGAACCAGTGTCAAGACAACTGGTACTTATTGGAATTCAGAATAGTCCACTCATGCATTTGGGTGATTCATTCCTTTGAGTCCTGATTGGCTGCCTTGTTTGTATGATGTTCTAAGGCTTCATAAATATCCTGCCATTTGCAGTTCGTGATCCTCTCTCGGG